>BTHU01000018.1:60620032-61352532 GCA_036184795.1 Tokudaia tokunoshimensis | reverse complement strand
TCAAGCTTTATTCTCTCCTTGACACTACTGACCACCATGGCCCAAACAATCCATTGGTATTATCAGACAAAAAACCTGTAGAACTTCCTCTTATCATAAAGCAAAGGTAAGTTTCTCTTTTCCTCCCCCTCCCCCCTAGGGGACAGACAGACAGACAGACAGACAGACAGACAGACAGACAGACATCGCAAAGCTCAGTAAACATGGATTTCTCTTCTTTGTTACACCACTGAGTATCACAAGAGTCATTCATGACGAACAAAGTCAAACGTTCAAGCTTCAACCTTTTGAAGCTTCCAGCTCCCTCTCCCTTTGATCTCAATGTTTCAAAATATCTGCATGGCTTTTGGACAGCTCCTCCATTCAAAATGAACCAACTCTGAATGAGAGCAAAGATGCCCACGGTCACTGCCCAATGTCATCAGCCCAGGCATGCTCAGCAGGAAAAGTGATCCACTGTTCCCTCCCTGTGTCTCCTCCCAAGGCGCTCTCTCTCACACATTCAGCCAGAGGCTTTGAGCTCCAATGGCCAGGGCCTTTATCCATTCTCCTCTCCACTGACTGCCTAGCACAGACTTGGCACACAGAAAGAGCGCAACAAGACACTGTGCGATGAACACTTGTTTCATTCAGTCACCAAATCAGATTTAGAGCCAAGATAAGATGGGTAAATGTGATCCCAGCACGGCCAAAGAATATGGAGAGTGCTGACTGACCCAGATGTCAGAAGGCTTGCCAGTCTAACAGAGGAAGGAAGACAGAAGAGAAGCGAGGGGCAGGGTGTGTTCTCTGGCACAACCGTCTCTCTCTGCAGAGAACTGTTCCTACCCTCCCTTCCTCTCTGTCTATCCCAACCCACACTGGTATCTGCAGGCTGTGGGTTCTTGGCTTGCACTGACTGAATAGAGGGACCAAGAACCTACTCTTCCGACCTGCTAAGTCCTTCCTAGAATGTACCAGAAACATGGAAAAGATAAAGCATATCTGCCTTTCACATTGGGTATTTACACCTAATTTCCAAACAGTGCACTAGAGAATTATTTGTACTGACATGAAACACAGAGAACCCTTTTGCTAACAGTTAAATTTAAAAATCGGTGCCTCGTAATGCTGCTACTTTTAACTGCATTTCTGTAAACTTAAATGAAAACCAATTATTTTCCTTTTTCCATGATGATAATAAACAAAGAATGTGAAAGAATTCACGATGTTTCTTTTTTTTTATTTTGAATTTATTTTTTTTATTTTCTAAGGTTTTTTTTAATTTACATTCTAAATCATTTCCCCTTTCCCGTTTCTTCCCTCCCCGAAAGTCCCATAAGCCCCCTTCCCTCCCTCTTTTCTCCATTCAACCCCCTCTCATTTCTCTGTCCTGGCATTCCCCTACATCCAGTCTTTCCAGGACAGGGGTCTCTCCTTCCATCTTCTTAGAAATCTATTGATATGCGAATTGTGTCTAGGGTATTCCGAGATTCTGGGTTAATATCCCCTTATCAGTGACTGCATACCATGTGTGTTCTTTTGTGATTCGGTTACCTCACTAAGGATGATATTTTCAAGTTCTGACCATTTGCCTAGGAATTTCGTGAATTCATTGTTTTTAATTGCAGAGTAGTATTCCATTGTGTAGATATACCACATCTTCTGAATCCATTCCTCCGTTGAGGGACATCTGGGTTCTTTCCAGCTTCTGGCTATTATAAATAAGGCTACTATGAACATAGTAGAGCATGTGTCCTTATTGCATGCAGGTAAAGCCTCTGGGTATATGCCCAGGAGTGGTATAGCCGGATCCTCCGGGAGTGTCATGCCCAGTTTTCTGACGAACCACCAGACTGCTTTCCAGAGTGGTTGTACCAGCTTGCAATTCCACCAGCAGTGGAGGAGTGTTCCTCTTTCTCCACATCCTCGCCAACAACTGCTGTCTCCTGTGTTTTTGATCTTAGCCATCCTGACTGGTGTGAGATGGACTCTCAGGGCTGTTTTGATTTGCATTTCCCTAATGACTAAGGATGATGAACATCTCTTTAGGTGCTTCTCAGCCATTAGATATTCTTCAGGTGAGAACTCTTTGTTTAGCTCTGTACCCCATTTTTTAATAGGGTTACTTGCCTCTCTGGAGTTTAACTTCTTGACTTCTTTGTATATATTGGATATTAGCCCTCTGTTGGATGTAGGGTTGGTAAAGATAATTTCCCAGTTTGTTGGTTGCCGCTTTGTCTTTTTGACAGTGTCTTTTGCCTTGCAAAAAGTTTGTAATTTAATGAGGTCCCATTTGTCTATTCTTGATCTTAGAGCATAAGCTATTGGAGTTCTGTTCAGGAAATTCTCCCCTGTGCCCATATGTTCAAGGTTCTTCCCTAGTTTCCTTTCTATTAGTTTCAGTGTGTCTGGTTTTATGTGGAGGTCCTTGATCCACTTGGAATTGAGCTTAGTGCAAGGAGATAAGAATGGGTCAATTTGCATTCTTCTGCATGTTGACCTCCAGTTGAGCCAGCACCATTTGTTGAAAAGGCTATCTTTTTTCCACTGGATGGTTTTAGCTCCTTTGTCAAAGATCAAGTGACCATAGGAGTGTGGATTCATTTCTGGGTCTTCAATTCTGTTCCATTGATCTACATGCCTGTCACTGTACCATTACCATGTGGTTTTTAACACTATTGCTCTGTAGTACAGCTTGAGGTCCAGGATACTGATTCCCCCAGAGGGTCTTTTACTCTTGAGAATAGTTTTAGCTATTCTGGGTTTTCTGTTATTCCAGATGAATTTTTGAATTGCTCTTTCTAACTCTATGAAGAATTGAGTTGGGATATTGATGGGGATTGCATTGAATCTGTATATTACTTTTGGTAAGATGGTCATTTTTACTATATTAATCCTGCCAATCCATGAGCATGGCAGATTTTTCCATCTTCTGAGGTCTTCTTCAATTTCTTTCTTCAGAGACTTGAAGTTCTTGTCATACAGATCTTTCACTTGTTTGGTTAGAGTCATGCCAAGATACTTTATATGGTTTGTGGCTATCGTGAAGGGTATCATTTCTCTTGCTTCTTTCTCAGCCTGCTTATCCTTTGAGTATAGGAAGGCTACTGACTTGTTTGAGTTGATTTTATATCCGGCCACTTTGCTGAAGTCGTTTATCAGCTGTAGGAGTTCTCTGGTGGAGTTCTTTGGGTCGCTTAAGTATACTATCATATCGTCTGCAAATAGTGATAGTTTGACTTCTTCCTTTCCAATTTGTATCCCTTTGACCTCTTTTTGTTGTCTAATTGCTCTAGCTAGAACTTCAAGTACTATACTGAAAAGATATGGAGAGAGAGGGCAGCCTTGTCTAGTCCCTGATTTTAGTGGGATTGCTTCAAGTTTCTTTCCATTTGATTGATGTGGGCTACCAGTTTGCTGTAAATTGCTTTTACTATGTTTAGATATGGGCCTCGAATTCCTGATCTTTCCAAGACCTTTAGCATGAAAGGATGCTGAATTTTGTCAAATCCTTTCTCAGCATCTAATGAGATGACCATGTGGTTTTTTTCTTTGAGATTGTTTATATAGTGGATTACATTGATGGATTTCCTTATATTGAACCATCCCTGCATCCCTGGGATGAAGCCTACTTGATCGTGGTGAATGATCGTTTTGATGTGTTCTTGGATTCGGTTGGCAAGAATTTTATTGAGTATTTTTGCATCGATATTCATAAGAGAGATTGGCCTGAGATTCTCTTTCTTTGTCGGATCTTTGTGTGCTTTTGGTATTAGTGTAATTGTGGCTTCATAGATCGAGTTGGGTAGTTTTCCTTCTGTTTCTATTTTGTGGAACAGTTTGAAAAGTATTGGTGTTAGGTCTTCTTTGAAGGTCTGATAGAATTCTGCACTAAAACCATCTGGACCTGTGCTTTTTTTGGTTGGAAGACTTCCAATGACAACTTCTATTTCTTCAGGGGTTATACGACGGTTTAGATGGTCTATTTGATCCTGATTTAATTTTGGTATTTGGAATCTGTCAAGGAAATTGTCCATTTCCTCGAGATTTTCTAGTTGTGTTGAATACAGGTTTTTGTAGTAGGATCTGATGATTTTTTGAATTTCCTCAGTTTCTGTTGTTATCTCTCCCTTTTCGTTTCTGATTTTATTAATTTGGATACTATCTCTGTGCCCTCTGGTTAGTCTGGCTAAGGGCTTATCTATCTTGTTGATTTTCTCAAAGAACCAACTCCTCGTTTTGCTGATTCTTTGTATGGTTTTATTTGTTTCTACTTGATTGATTTCATTCCTGAGTTTGATGATTTCCTGCCTTCGACTCCTCTTTGGTGTATTTGCTTCTTTTTGTTCCAGGGCTTTCAGGTGTGCCATTAAGCTGTTAGTGTATGCTGTCTCCCGTTTCGTTTTGGTGTCACTCAGGGCTATGAATTTTCCTCTTAGCACTGCTTTCATTGTGTCCCATAAATTAGGGTATGGTGTGCCTTCATTTTCATTAACTTTCAAAAAGTCTTTGATTTCTTTCTTTATGTCCACCTTGACCAAGTTATCATTGAGTAGAGCATTGTTCAGCCTCCATGTGTATGTGGGTTTTCTTTTGTTTTTGTTGCCATTGAAGACCATCCTTATTCCATAGTGATCTGATAGGAGGCATGGGATTAGTTCTATCTTCTTATATCTGTTGAGGTCTGATTTGTGACCAATTATATGGTCAATTTTGGAGAAGGTACCATGAGGTGCTGAGAAGAAGGTATATTCTTTAGCTCTAGGATGAAATGTTCTATATATATCTGTTAGTTCCATTTGGTCCTAGGCTTCAATTAGATTCACTGTGTCCCTGTTTAATTTCTGCTTTCCTGAACGATCCATTTCAGAGAGCGGGGTGTTGAAGTCACCCACTATTATTGTGAGAGGTGCGATGTGTGCTTTGAGCTTTAGTAAAGTTTCTTTTACGAATGAGGATGCCCTTGCATTTGGAGCATAGATATTCAGAATTGAGAGTTCTTGTTGGTGGATTTTTCCCTTGGTCAGTATATAATGTCCTTCTGTGTCTTTTTTGATGACTTTAGGTTGAAAATCAATTTTATCTGATATTAGGATGGCTACTCTGGCTCGTTTCTTGGGGCCATTTGCTTGTAAAATTGTTTTCCAGCCTTTTACTCTGAGGTAGTGTTTGTCTTTGACACCGAGGTGCGTTTCCTGCATGCAGCAAAATGCTGGGTCCTATTTACAAATCCAGTCTGCTAGTCTATGTCTTTTTCTTGGGGAATTGAGACCATTGATATTAAGAGAGATTAAGGCATAGTGATTATTGCCACCTGCCATTCTTGACGTTATCTTTATGTTTGAGTGGTTATCTACTTTTGGGTTTGATTCAAGAAGGTTATTATCTCATTTTTTCCAGGGTGTTGTTTCTCTCCCTGTATTGGCAGTTTCCACCTATTATCCGTTGCAGGGCTGGATTTGTGGAAAGATATTGTGAAAATTTGGTTTTATCATGGAATATCTTGGTCTCTCCATCTATGGTGATTGAGAGTTTTGCTGGGTATAGTAGTCTAGGCTGGCATTTGTGCTCTCTTAATGTCTGCATGAGATCTGCCCAGGATCTTCTGGCTTTCATAGTCTCTGGTGAGAAGTCTGATGTGATTCGGATAGGTCTTCCTTTGTATGTTACTTGGCCCTTTTTTCTTACTGCTTTTAATATTCTTTCTTTGTTTAGAACATTTGGTGTTTTGATTATTATGTGACGGGAGGTATTTCTGTTCTGGTCCAGTCCGTTTGGAGTTCTGTAGGCTTCTTGTACGTTCATCGGCATCTCTCTCTTTAGGTTAGGGAAGTTCTCCTCCATAATTTTGTTGAAGATGTTTACTGGCCCTTTAAGTTGCAAATCTTCACTCTCATCTATACCTATAATCCTTAGGTTTGGGCTTCTCATTGTGTCCTGGATTTCCTGGATGTTTTGGATTACACGTTTTTTGCATTTTGCATTTTCTTTGACTGTTGAGAAGATTCTATGGAATCTTCAGCACCTGAGATTCTTTCTTCCATCTCTTGTATTCTATTGTTGATGTTTGCATCTATTACTCCTGATTTCTTCCCAAGGTTTTCTATCTCCAAAGTTGTCTCCCTTTGTGATTTCTTAGTTGTTTCTACTTCCTTTTTTAGTTCCTGGATGGATTTGCTGAGATCCTTCACTTGTTTGTTTGTATTTTCCTGTATTTCTTTAAGGTATTTTTGCATTTCCTCTTTCAGGATTTCTGCCTGTTGACCCATGTTCTCCTGCATTTCTCTGAGCAATTTTTGTGTTTCCTCCTCATGGGATTCCATCTGTTGATCCATCGTCTCCTGCATTTCTTTAAGCAGTTCTTGTATTTCCTTTGTAAGGGCATCTACAAGTTGATTCATTTCTTTAAGCAATTTTTGTGTTGCCTCCCTATGGGCATCCGTCTGTTGACCCATATTCTTCTGCATTTCTTTATGCAATTTTTGTGATTCCTTTGTGAGTGCATCTACCCGTTGATTCATTTCTTTAAGCGATTTTTGTGTTGTCTCCTTGTGGGCCTCCATCTTTTGATCCATGTTCTCCTGCATTTCTCTAAGCGATTTTTGTGTTTCCTTGTAAGGGCTTCTAACCGTTGATTCATGGTCTCCTGTAATTCTTTATTAGATTTATTTGTGTCCTTCTTGTGGTCCTCTAATAGCATCATGAGAAGTGATTTTAAATCCAGATCTTGTCTTTCGGGTGTGGTGGGGTATCCAGGACTTGCTGCTGTTGGAGAGTTGGGTTCGGATGGTGCCATATTACTTTGATTACTGTTAGTAACGTTCCTACGTTTGCCTTTTGCCATCTGGTTACCTCTGATGTTAGTTGGTCCTGCAGTCACTGGCTGTTGGTTGGACCTCCTGTGAGCCTGAAAAGCTATTTCTGGCCCCCCTGGATTACCAGGATTCCCCTGGCACAGATTTCTGGGGCCTGCCCTGCTCCTGAGTGACTTTGGAGCCCTGATGTGCCTTTCCCCAAGTGATGTTATATTGGGGAGTCCTTGCACATCCAAAGGCTCAGCGTAGTGGATTCCTGGAGCAGAGGTCACCAAAGGGAGGCTGGTAGGCTCCTGCCCTGTGCAGGGGTGTGTGATCTCTCCCAGAGTGGGGGGGAGAGGGCATCCCTCTGTCAGGCAGAAGTCCCTCAGCAGAGCTGGCGCGCTGGTTACTGCAGATCTTCCCAGCTCTTGGGAGCAGCGTACACACAAGCTGCCCGAGACCCAAGCGATATTATGCCTGTCTGTCTCTGAGCCTGGCAGTCCCAACTACCCGGCCACTGGAGCAAAGATGGCGGAGTGCACTCTGCACTCTCTCTGTGGCGCTGGTCACCCTGCAGAGGCGATGGCCTACAGCAGATCTGGCGCCCAGACGACCACAGCGCTGTCCCGGTCTTGGGAGCAGACAGAAGCCCCAACAGGCTGTGTCCTAAGCGATGTTATATTGGGGAGAACCTGGGTACCTGTCTCTTCAGTGCAGTCTACCGGAACCACGATGTTTCTTTATTGCTGGGTTAAAGTGAACTGTGTGGATCTGAGCCTTGCTGAAATCCAATTTATATCGATGCTCTAGCGATGGCTGATGCAGGCTATGAAAACATTGTGTTATCCAGCAGCAAAGGATATTAGCTCTAAACAGACTGAGAGCCAGACACAGACAAGCTTACCTCTACTTGCTGCTCCTTCCTAGCCCCGCTACAGATCCCTTTAAATTGACGCAGCCCTCTACCAGGAAAGTAACCCTCACCATGAGTCAGTCCATCAATGTAATTGAACCTGATCACAGTGCTGCAGGGCAGATGACTCAACTCACATTTTACACTAGTTGAATATTTAGACACCAAGACATATAAAATACGAACATAAAGCAATATGCCATCTTGGCTACTATTGTGTCACTAAACATTTTTGTCTTATTTTGTTTGAGACCTGTCTGGAACTCACTATGTAGTACAGGATGAATTGAACTCACCCAATTCCACCTGCCTCTGCCTCTCAAGGGCTGGGATTAAAGGTGTGCACCTCCATGCTAAGCCTTGATTTTTCTTTTTTTTTAATGTAAGACATTTTCTCATGGTGGAGGGCAAGTCTAATTGTTGAGTTCAAATATTTAGCATTTGGTAAGACCTCCTTGAAAGGTATACTTCCTTAAGTCTAAGAACCCACAGACCATGCATGGATAAACTTCCAGAAGTAGACAAGTCCCTTATGGAAAATGTAGTGTGCTTATATGTTTATATGTGCACATAACGTGACAGATGTCAACTCCTCAGAATGCTTGTTGACTTTAACAACTGTACAAGGCACTGCATTATGGTATAGAAAATGTTTATTTCCCAAAAATATTTCCAGTTACTCAAAATACTTTTGAGTATACCTTTGGAATGTTGTAATTAGTGAGCAATCTTGGTGATGATAAATCTTCCTTGGAGATGGTGTCTTAGTTAGGGTTTAACTGTTGTGAACAGACATCATGACAAAGGCAACTCTTATAAGGACAACATTTAATTGGGTCTGGCTTACAAGATCAGAAGTTCAGTCCATTATCATCAAGGCGGGAACATGGCAGCATCCAGGCAGGCATGGTGCAGGAGAAGCTGAGAGTTCTGCATCTTCATCTGGAGGCTGCTAGTGGAAGACTGACTTCCAGGCAGCTCGGATGAGGTCTTAAAGCCCACACCCATGGTGACACACCTATTCCAACAGGGCCATACCTTCTAATAGTGCCACTCCCTGGTCTGAGCATACACAAACCACCACAGATGGCTTTGATTTAAAGAGAGAGAAAAGCATGGAAAGAAAATATATTAAGTAAATGAATGAATTATTTAGTCTGTTTTTGTTGTGAGTAAAATATCTACAACATAAAGGAACCTTTTATTAGGAGATTTAATGTAAACAAAAGGTTTAAAAACTCCATTGAAAGTCACATGGGAAAGTACCAATAAGACATCAATACTTTATTAGATAATACTAGCCAAATGGGTAAAATCACAATTTATTGTTTATTTGTTGGCAAATATTTACTGTCTACACCTAGCAGATATTCTTATAAGTGTTGGGGTAATAGTTCACAAAAGCTTCTCCCCTCATACAGAGCTATTCTGCTGCACACTCACACACACTTGCACACTCACTGTCCCCCTACCCCCCACATACCTGCACACTCACTGTCCTCCTACCACACACACACACACACACACACACACCTGCACACTCACTGCTGTCCTCCTACCCCCCCACACACCTGCACACTCACTGTCCTCCTACCCCCCACACACACCTGCACACTCACTGTCCTCCTACCACACACATACCTGCACACTCACTGTCCTCCTACCACACACACACCTGCACACTCACTGTCCTCCTACCACACACACACCTGCACACTCACTGTCCTCCTACCACACACACACCTGCACACTCACTGTCCTCCTACTCCCCACACACACCTGCACACTCACTGCTGTCCTCCTACCCCACACACACACCTGCACACTCACTGTCCTCCTACCCCACACACACACCTGCACACTCACTGCTGTCCTCCTACCCCCCACACATACCTTAACACTCACTGTCCTCCTACCACACACACACACACACACACACACCTGCACACTCACTGTCCTCCTACCCCACACACACACCTGCACACTCACTGCTGTCCTCCTACCCCCCACACATACCTTAACACTCACTGTCCTCCTACCACACACACACACACACACACACACACCTGCACACTCACTGTCCTCCTACCCCACACACACACCTGCACACTCACTGCTGTCCTCCTACCCCCCACACATACCTTAACACTCACTGTCCTCCTACCACACACACACACACACACACACACACACACACCTGCACACTCACTGTCCTCCTACCCCCACACACACACCTGCACACTCACTGTCCTCCTACCCCCACACACACACCTGCACACTCACTGTCCTCCTACCCCCCCACCCCCCCACACGCCTGCACACTCACTGTCCTCTTACCACACACACCTAAAAATAATTTTAAATTATTTTTTCTTTGCTTTGATGTGTATGGCGTTTAGTCTCTGCACTACGTGTGTGCAGCACCTGCAGAAGCAAGAGAGCAATAGATCCTCTGGAACTAGAGAAAATGGTGAGTTGCCACTTGAGTGAATGGACCCAAAGCCCCAGCCTCTGGAAGAGCAACCAGAGCTCTTCTGAGCCATCTCTCCAGCCCCTTTGCCTCCCGTTTAACAGTTCAATCAACCTAACATACATTACTCAACAATTAAAAGGTAAATGTTAGCAGCTATAAAGCAAATTAAAATGTAAAAGAAAGTTTATTATGGGAAAGCATCATGCTTGGGAAGCAAACTACTCATGGCAAACACACTCCAGTGTGTAGAGTGTGAGATAAAACAGCTGAAGGGAATGGATGGGGTCGCTGTAACCAAGCACAGAAATTAAAAAGCGAACCATCCTGCTTCTAGAGGCCTTGCAGGTGTGGCTGCTGTGTTACATGTGGGTCAGTAGGTGGCAGAAAAGAGAGAGGCTATGTCCACACTCAGTGTCCTGACCTGTGAACATTGGAATGATTAGTAGACTAGAATTTCCTAAAAATGTAAGCCTGAGACAACCACCAACAGTCTGGCACCTCGAACACTGGGATGGGCTCCCAGGTCAACGAGCAAGCAGGAGACTGGAAGAGCCTTGCCTGGGGCAGAATTGAGCCCTAGACAGACAACCCTCACATGGGGATACAGCAGATCACCAGACTGGCACCATGGGGCCCAAACAGGGCCAACCCTGAGATGATCACCAGCCCAGTGCTGTGAAGGCTTGCAGACCATGCCCGAGACGACCCCTGCCTGGTGTCATAATGCACCAGCAGGGCACAGTACTCCCGAGATTGACCCCAGACACTCACAGACCTAGTCACCACTAAGAGGAGCAAGTAAGGGGTGGAGAAATGGAAGAGGAAGAGAAACAGAAGGAGGTGCACAGTGAGGAGAGGCAGAACTGGAGACGTGAGGTAGGGAGCAACAGTCTGATGTGAGGAGCTGGTGATGTCACCTGGAACCATGGTGGGTGGGGTCCTGGGCTGTGCTGACACTAGGCACCACATCTGGGTCCATGGCCGTGCAGCAGCAGAGGTCTGTTACCAAAGACCAAGTGGAAGTCCCTGGTCTGGTCTAGCATGCTGATGTCTGAAGGCTCTGCAGAATTGGACCGACCCCTTGCCTGGGCATTATGGGAGAGCTGGCCCTTGGTGGCATGAGCAGGAGAGATGATCCCAACCCCTAGCCAGCCACAGCACTCCAGAGAGTAGGCCCTGTGCCTCCCCTGGGCAGCACAGTAGAGCTGACCATGAGGGTAGAGGGGCACAGGAGAGCTATCCCTGAGGGAATGGGCATGGAAGAGCTGGCCCTGCCACTCAACTGTCTCATGATGATATGAGGGAGGGAAAGATCCCACCTGCATTGCTCCTTGTCACCTATGGCAGACAGGAGAGGTGGCACTGAGGTCATCAGAGAGGGAGACTTGGCCCTGCGTCTCTACAGAACAGTAGAGCTGGCCCTGGATGTGGTGGTTGCTGGTGAGTCTGTCCCAAGGGCCTGAGAGCAAGCCAGCCAGCCAGTGGTGGCTGGCTTGCTCAGATACCTCTCAGGCCCTGATCCAGGGCTATGAATTGGACCCCATTGATGAACTTGCTGAAGTCCTGCAGATCCAAAATTATAGAATCTCTATGACACAGTGCAATAACAGGAAACCCTAGAGGAGTCCCAGTGATGTTCCAGGACTGAACAGTATTAAGTAACAGAAGCCAGACAAATAGCTCACTGAAATGAACATTTGCAAGCAAAGGAAGTGTGGACAAAAGAACACACTACATCTTCCACAGTGAGATTTTATTTTTCTCTGCTGGAGGGGAGGTTGCAAAGATGGAAGGCAGGTATGAGAGAGAGAGGAAGGGGAGATGAGAAGGATTGGGCTGAGCCATCTAAAAGTTGTTTTTAAAGTAAACAATAATGATACTTATTTGATAATTGTGAAAGAAATATATGTATGCGTATGTGTGTGTATTTGTTTATGTATGTATATGTGTGTATGTATACATATTCTTTATATGTGGTCACATGAATGAAGCAAAAGCTACAGTAAGAGCTGATTTTTTTTTTTAAGGATCTGAGGCCCAGAACTGTGAAACTGAGATAATGAAAAGCAAGGCTATGAGATGCATATCAGCCTGGGACATAAGTGGGCCTCTTCCCCTTCTAGAGTATAAGGATGAGCTTCATCCAGATAAAATCAACGTCCATCTTCCTCTAATCTAGATGCTTTCAGACCTTTCTAATATACACACACTGCAGAACACAGAGCCCAGAAAAGTAGTTTTCTCACATCTTTTAAATATATACAATATATACACAAAAGGTTGAATCAGTTTAAATGACCCTAAAAGTAAGCTCTTACGGTTGAGAGAAATGTAAGAGTAAAATGTCCTGATTGTCCCAAAGGAATAGATTACTGTCTGCCCACCACTCCTTCCATTCCGTGGTGGAAAATCCAAAGGGTGTGTAGTAGAATTAAGAGCATGCTAAGGACTCCTTAGAATCCTAAAGCTCGAGTGCTAAGAAAGACAGCAGTGCTGGAACAGTGGCTGTCATGGCTACGCTTCCTCTGTAAATGAATGATTAATGTGGGGACACTCGAGAGCAGACATTTGGATATGCAGGTATTGAAGCAAATGCGATTTGGAAATGAATAAACCGGTATAAGCAAGGACTAAATGGCTTGGTATAATAAGGGAGGAGTTCTCTCAGGCATGGAATTCACCAGTTGGAAGACTGCTTTGTTCCCTTCTGATGAACATGAGATCAGGAGGCAGAAGACAAGGCACCATGGCCTCTGAAAAACCATCAGCTGCTACAAAGGAGTTGGCTGAGACTCAGGAAGACTTCCTCCTGGGTCCGGGATTGGGATGGAGTCTAAGTCTGGGAAGAGTTGAGATCTGTACATGAGTGTTTTGGCTATTAACCTCCTACTGTGCTCACATCCTCTGTTGACCTGAAGCTAAGGGTGACTCGATATGTGCAAACTGAGGCGAGAAGTATACGCTGCGGGACACGGGACACGAAAGTTGACATCTGTTTGCAGATACCTATAGAGTGAGTGGTCCGCTCTGCCATTTGACCTAGAATATTTTATCTCCCCAGTCATGGATTTCCTTACTAGTTTTACTCAGACACCAAGCGAAGTCTCTCAATGTTTTAATAATCGGATATCAACATTATGGGATGTTGCATATAAGCTAGGAGACACACAGGAATTCTCATGCAAAAAGCTGAGACACAATGAAATCCCACATCATAAAGAACTACAGATCAAAAGGTCCTGAGGAAAGTTTCCTGTTACCGTGCTCTCTAGTGAATCTGTGTCACTGCATGACTGTACACACGTGTCATACCACACAAGAAAGGAAAATCATCCTTTTCCATTTGAGAGGATGTCAAGCTGTGCATGCAAAGTGACCTTAGAAAAACCAAAATGCTAGTTTTTATAAAATGATAATAGATAGGACAGTGGTGACACAAACTTTAATCCCAGCACTAGGGAGGCAGAGGCAGGTAGATCTCTGTAGGTTCAAGGCCAGCCTGGACTACAGAGTGAGTTCTAGGACAACCAGAACTACACAGTGAAACCCTGTCCTCAAAACCCAAAGATAGATAGATAGATAGATAGATAGATAGATAGATAGATAGATAGACAGACAGATGACAGATAATTAGATTATAGATAGATGATAGATAGTAGATAGATAGATAGTAGATAGTAGATAGATAGATGATAATTAGATAGATGATAGATAAGATAGATAGATAGATAGATAATAACTAATTAGATAGATAGATAGATAGATAGATAGATAGATAGATAGATAGATAGATAGATAGTAGATAGTAGATAGATAGATGATAATTAGATAGATGATAGATAATAGATAGATAGATAGACAGATAGATAGATAATAACTAATTAGATAGATAGATAATAAATAATTAGATAGATAGACAGATGATAGATAATTAGATTATAGATAGATAGATAGTAGATAGATAGATGATAATTAGATGATAGATAGATAGATAATAGATAGATAGATAGATAGATAATAAATAATTAGATAGCAGATAGATAGATAGATAGATAGATAGATAGATAGATAGATAGATAGACAGATAGTAGATCGATAGATAGATAGATAGATAGACAGACAGATGATAGATAATTAGATTATAGATAGATGATAGATAGTAGATAGATAGATAGATAGTAGATAGTAGATAGATAGATGATAATTAGATAGATGATAGATAATAGATAGATAGATAGATAATAACTAATTAGATAGATAGATAATAACTAATTAGATAGATAGATAGATAGATAGATAGATAGTAGATAGTAGATAGATAGATGATAATTAGATAGATGATAGATAATAGATAGATAGATAGACAGATAGATAGATAATAACTAATTAGATAGATAGATAGATAGATAGATAATAAATAATTAGATAGATAGACAGATGATAGATAATTAGATTATAGATAGATAGATAGTAGATAGATAGATGATAATTAGATGATAGATAGATAGATAATAGATAGATAGATAATAAATAATTAGATAGCAGATAGATAGATAGATAGATAGATAGATAGATAGATAGATAGATAGATAAACAGATAGTAGATAGATAGATAGATAGATAGATAGATAGATAGATAGATAGATAGATAGATAGAATAATAGTATCTGGTGAAATAACCACACATTACTTACTAGCCCAATATTCAGCCAACACTTCATGGTTAAACGTGATAGTAATGGAAGGCAGAGAATGGGGCTTTGTTTCATATTGTGGAGGGAAAGTGGAGCCATCAGAACGGTGGTATTTGAGCACATAAAGGACTCATTGAGGCAGCGTGAACACTCGCTCACCACTCCTGGTGGGAGAAAGATGAGAAAGGACAGGATTCCTGTGCCAAGAGGTCAAATGCCCAAAGCACCAAAGGTAGGCATAGAAACAGTCCAGACTGGGCTGAGCTGCGATGTGAAGAAGTCTCTGTGTTACATAATCCTTAGGAGAAACAGCCCACTGGCGAGTTCTTTTTAAGAGTAGATGTATCAAACATTTTAACATTTTCTCTGATGTCAGCACTTCCCTGGAGCCCTCATCTCAGACCACAGGTGTTCCTGTCATCTCCTGCTCTCTCTTGTTTTCAATCTGAAAAGGGAGCAAGGTGGCTTTAGATAGTATAGTCAATTGTAAATGAAATTGAACATTATTAGTGCTGCATATGAAAATCCATCTAACTAAAATTTCTACCATGCTGGCATTTTCATCTATGAAGAGAGAAATGGTTTAAATCCGGCCACTTTACTCTGTGTTCATTAACTTCCTCAGGTACTCAATTGACCCCCTGTCCTCAGCACTCAATTTTGTAAGAAAGTTCCTAACAAAATGCCAGCAAAGGAGAAATTACTCCTGCTTCAGGACCTACAGTAATAGGTAAATTTCCTTTACAGAATCTCAAGTTACCCACTTGGTTACCTTGGTTACTTGGTTTTTAGTCAAAAAGGTATGTGTGTCCATGTGCACACATGTATACACATGTATATATTATATATATATATGTGTGTGTGTGTATGTGTATTGTGTATGTGTGTATGTATATATGTGTGTGTATGAGAATATGTATATGTGTATGCATGTGAATGTGTATGTATCTGTGTCTATATGTGTATGTACATGTATATGTGCATGTATGTATGCATGTATATCTGTATATGTATATGTGTATAGTGTTATATATATGTGTATATTTATATTTGTACATGTATGCATGTGTGTATATGTGTGCATGTATATATGTATGTATATATGTGTATATGAATGTGGAGGCCAGAATATGTTATATTACAAAGTACCTGCCATGTAGCACCAAGATAAGACTGATAAATATTTTATTATTTTCCTAAACGTAGCTGGACTCCATAAAATCTAGCAATTTCAGGAGACCTTCAAATTGGCAGGACTACAGTTATTAATGTCAGCATTTAGGAATTCAATCAATACCTCCTAAGTTTCCGAGAAAAGGTCAAAAACAAAAAACAAAGTCTCAAGGCCTCTGGTCTATGCTTTGAAAGTGACGGGCCGTGTGCTTTGTGTTTCTATTTAAAGCTCTACTGTGCTTTTGTCCCTGCTGAGCTACTCGGAGTTTTAATCACATATCCGATATTTTTATTTAACGTGGAAATGTTATTTGAGTAATTAAAGATTTGTTCTCTAATCTATCAACTTAATGCAAGTGTCCAGGGCTGAGTCCAGGGCTATCCCTTCTAGGTCACCATATATCCCTCTTGCTTCTAAAACATTCATAGTCACCTTTGGGTGATAGTGTCATGCTCTGTCTAATTCCAATACCCCCCACCCTGTGCCACTTAATCCCTCTTGGGTGTCCATTGTTATCTTGGGCATTGGCCCAGTAGCATCCTCATGAGGAAAGAACTTTAGCTCAGTGTAGACCTAGAGATCAGGTCAGCCCTGCTCTTGGTCCAGCTCTGATAACTGACTCTAGACCTCTAAGAACAGGCTCTCCTTTGTCCCTGAAACCAAGTGCCAGTGGATCCCCTAGATAAGTTTACTAGGCCCATGTCTTATTTCCTTACTCAGTCCTAATAAAACCATTGTCTTCCCTCTGAATATCAAAAATATCTTCCCAGATAGATCTCTACCATTCATGTCTAAAATTTGTCCTAGCTCCATAGCCTTTCCCATCTCAAGCATCCCTCATTCAAAGAGCATGGCTTGCCTGAATTTCTGCATCCCCCAAACCTCCTCTGCTGCAGTGGGTATTGGTTGAGACTGATCTCTCTCAAGATAAAAAACAACTGGTTGTCACTTACCAACAGAAAGCAAAAGTGTTCAAAAAGACTTTTAACAGACTTACCCATTTACATGGGTTGAATAAACAAAATTCTTACCAAAAGCTATTAAGTATTAACATGGTCTTTCCCTCTATCAATGCTATCATTATCATCATTCAATACACCAAAACTAGTACAAATTTTATATGGTACAAAAGAAATGGCCGGTATTTTATGATTATTTAGTCCCATTCCCTCTTGGGCTCTTGAAACAATGATATTGCAAAGATTCCTAATTACTTAGAATAAGTACATGCGGTAGTTGAATAAGATTGCTCCCTGTGCCGCACCTCCAGGCCCATGCAGACTCATAGACTCGATTGTTTAGTTACAAGAAAATTCCTCTATTTAAAAGCATTAAGAGGCATGGCCTTGTTGGAGAAAGTGTGTCACTGGGTGTGGCCTTTGAGACTTCAAGAGTCCAAGTCAGGCCCAAGGACTCTCTCTTCCTGCTGCCTGTGAATCTGGTTGTAGAACTCTCAGCTCTTCTCCAGCCCCATGTCTCCCCGGGTGGTGCCATGCCCCCTGCCATGGTCATCATGGACTAAACCCCCGAAACTGTTAGCCCCAATTAAACACTTTCTTTTATAAGAGTTGCTGTAGTCATGGTGTCTTTCCATGGCAATAGACCACCGACTGAGACATATGTACACTTCTCCTTTTTGAAATGAGTTTACAAGTGCCTTCCTTGCTTTGCCTGCTTCTTATAGATCCTCCAAGAAGTCACAGCTCCAGGACACTCTCCTTCTGTCACTCTGTGAGTAGAGGGTTCATTTTAGCTCACAGTGTTCTTGCTAAAGCAAATGAGAAGCACACATTGGTTAGAGAGCCCTGTGAGTGATATATTGCTAGGGCCCTTGTAGAAAAACAACTCTCATGTACTGCCGTGGGAACATGACATATTCTGCTCCTTTGAAAATGCCACCGCACAGTGACTTCTGCGGCTGTTTAAAAAGTCAGCACACTTCCCAAAAGCTCTTCTCCAGAAGCTCTTCCTACACAAGACACTGAGAAAAAGATTTAGATACAAAGACATCCCCATGATATTAACAGTCAAGAAAAGAAAAAGAAAGGAAAAAAAAAAGAAAAGATGGGCAGAAGGAATGGAATTTGACTCATGCAGCACATTACAATGTATCTCTGTGATGAGAAACCTGGCAACCTTTAAAAGTGATGTTAGCTCATAAAACCCAAAGATTTTATGATTTTGTTCCTGATTCAGGAACAAAAACGCGTTCACTTTAGTCCAGAATGGGAGAACAGGGCCTGACTTTTCTTTATTGGAGTCAGGGCTAGGGTATCATGCAGCCTAGGCTAACCTTAAAATTACTAAGTAGCCAAGGATGACCTAGACTTTGGATCTTCCTGCTCTCCTCTTCCTAGAGCTGGATCACTTGGGCTGGGTTTGTGCAGGGCCGGGAATTGAACTTATGGCTTTGTGCATGTGAGGAAAGCACAACACCCTCTACCAGCTGAGCTACATCCTTTCACTTTTTTCACTGCTTTCTTCCCTTTTTGTTTTTCCCTTTCCTTCCTTCCTTCATGCTCCCCCTTCCAACTCCCCTCTTCCTTTGTTCTTTATCTTCTGTGATCTCTAAACATTCTGTATAAAACATGTATCACTTTTTAGAGACTTTATTTTTTTTTAATTACATGCATGCTTATGAAAGTGTGTGCTTGTGCAACGCCTGCAGAAGCCAGAAGAGGGTATTGGATCCCCAGATCTAGAGTTACAGGATAAAGTCACCCAATGTGGGTGCTGGGAACTGAACTCAGGTCCTCTGCAAGAGTAGTATGCACTCCTGACGGCTGAACCCTCTCTCTAATCCCCATATTCATTGCTTTCAACGTAAACTCTCAATAAATAAGAAGATAGATAGATAGATAGATAGATAGATAGATAGATAGATAGATAGATAGACAGACAGACAGATAGTTACAAAGGGGCATAAGTTTGATGGAGTGAAAATATCTTCAAGTATCATAAAGCAAGAACCTAATCAGTTTCTCCATAGATTCCTCAATACTCGAGTGTTAGTGGCCTCCCAAGTGAGTTGTGCTCGCTGCTCCAGCCTTTTCCTTCTACCCATAGGGCAGTTAGAACTGATGACACAGAGAGCCTCAGAAGCAGACTGGGTAGAAATATTTATTGGAGATTAAACTGTCAAGGCCATCTTGGGGTGTTGGGGTGGAGAGGAGCAAAATGGCAGAAGAGATAGCAGATTTTGTATGACACTCAGTAGGATGGAGATCTGAGCTAATGCGGGCTATCTGGATTGATCCAGATCTAGGCACCCTTGGCAGAGGAAGTTGACCTTTGGAGGAAGGTTGATTAAGGGAGGTTCCTGGTGAATGACTATCTTAGTAGACCTGTTTTTCCAATGAAAAGAAATCTTTAGACTTGTTTTCCTGGTAACAATCCTGCTGTTTATCTGGCCAGAGTCCTTCTAATTTAAGACAATGTCACCAGCACTGTCACTGGAGGTTGGGGGGGAGGGACTTTGGACCTGGAAGTAGCCACCCCCATCCCCACACCGTAGCCCCAACTGCTCATTGAGATGAACTTTAAGGAAAAAGCAAACCAACCAACCAACCAACCACCAAACTGTAGCTAAGCACCCTTTCAAATGCATATGCCAAAGCAAACCCAAAACACAGTAGGTGCGCACTGCAGTTAAGAGACTCAGCTGTTTATGAACTGAGTGGCACTGAGTGGACTCCAAATCTAGAAATATAAAGTCACACTTCATTTAAAAGCAACCAGTTGAACAGGAAAGGGGCACGGGTGGCGCAAACGCTGCTGTCCCCTTTTGGTCAGCTTTATAGCCTTGCGTAGTCAGGATAAAATGGACATATCGTGTGGATCCTCATTATAAGCTTGTTCAGGTCTCAGGAAGCCATTGGCGTAAGATCACACATGAAGCAGCAGCAATCCTGCCTGCAAACCCATTTTCTCTGCTGCACCACGAGGGCCTGGGCACAGAGCGGGCACTGAGCGGGCACTGAGCACTGGACTCAGAATGGCAGTCACTCTGATAACTGCTTCCTAAGGAATCCAATGAGAGGAAAACATTTTGAATGTTACAATGAATTCCAGAGGGTTTTTTTTCTAACAAAATTGGTCAATTAAGAAAACACACACAATTTCCTATGTGATTCCAATGAGCAGAACTCAAAACACACTAAGTTTTCCTGTTGTGAATAAACATGATTGCAATGTGACATTTGCCGTTATGGCTACTCTGAGATGCGTGTGGCCCACGGGTGTTTCACACTCCATCTAAAAGTCCCCTAGCGCTTACTGAAAATGAGTTTATCTCTTTGATGATACAGAAGATAGCTCAGAATCTTTTACAGTTGTGAAGATGAATTACCAAGGCAGCTCAGAGAGGGTCTCACCAGCACAGACAGTCGGACAACCGAGTTTAGAAAACCTGACTTTCACTACATTACAAACTCATCACTAACAGAGTGCCTTCCACTAGAGCTAAGGAATGTATTTGGGGGTTCCTAATTGAACATACTCAGGACCGAACTTGAAACAATGGGGTTACATAAAGCAGCCACTCTCTTATGCCAGGCCTAACCCCGAATTCTCAGCAACATTAAAGATTTCTTTGTGAGGCCAGAGGCCACATGCTGAAGATCTTTTTAATTTTCACAAAACAACCGTTTATCTGCATATCACATATTCTCAAACATCCACTGACTGACGCCACTGTATCCAAGCTGGGAATGGTGGTCACTATCTTTGTGAGGTGAAATCTGGAAGCTTTCAACTCAGTCCAATAGGCCCCTTGTCCTGCTACTGGAATTCCACTACCATCTTAGAGACAACCCTATTTTCTGTAGCTCATCTTAGACCTCTCTGTCCTACTGTGAACACGAATGAATCAGTTCAAGAGTTGAATTTCAGGGCAAGTATAATGTAAGAGAATCGGCTTGCTAGAGTACAAACAGGCTCTGTGTGGGACATTGTGAGGTAAGTTATTTAACACCAACATCACGTGATGCTGTCACCCATGGAAACCTGTCTGGACGACACTAGAGTAGGTCAACAAGATCAGCTCACTCCTGGGACTCTGGCATCCACGTTTTTCTTATATACTAGATATCTGGAATGGATCACAGAGAAAAAGAAAATGGCCTCTATCTTCCACCCAAATCTACATCCATTTGATCTTAACATGTGGGATTTAAAGAGGGTCTGTGAATTCCATTACTCTCATAATCTTTTTTTTTAAGATTTATTTATTATATGTAAGTACACTGCAGCTATCTTCACACACTCCAGAAGAGGGAGGACATCAGATCTTGTTACGGATGGTTGTGAGCTACCATGTGGTTGCTAGGACTCATGACCTTTGGAAAAGCAGTCGGTGCTCTTACCCACTGAGCCATCTCTCCAGCCCCTACTCTCATTGTCTTAATGATCATTGTTAATCATAAAATGTCCTCAAACTCCAGCCTGACATTGAAAGTACCTAGCAAGTTTATAAAACTCATAACCAGATCACTAAAGGAAAAATTATACCATTTTCATAAAATAAAAAAAGTCGCAAGAACTCAGACTCGTTGAGAGGAAATTCTTTAAAATGCGTACAAGACCTATGCATAGCTTCTTAGAGGGGAATATTAGGAATCTTTCTTGATCGGTTAAGTTTCAGATGACAATAAGCAAGACCATAGATGGCAGAAATCGGGGCTCTGAGGAGCAAGCAGGAGGATGGAGAAGGAGGAGCAAGGTGGGGAGGATCAAGGAAGGATGTGTGAAGTGTGTGTTCTGTTAAAGGTCATCTGCACAGAGATGACAGTTGATGCCAGAGAGATTGATTGGAACAATGAAGGATCAAGGAAAGATGTGTGAAGTATGTGTGTTCTGTTAAACATCATCTGCACAGAGATGACGGTTGATGCCAGAGAGTTTGATTGGAACAACTGGAGTGTGAAGAGGGGCAAAAGCCAGAACAAAACCTATGTTCAGGGGAATAGAGAAGGAGCTTCAGTTGGTAAGTGCAGAGAGGCCATCAGGTGGGAGAGCAACGGGATAATTCAGTACCACTCATGCAAATGAAAACAACCGTTCCAAGAATGGTGGCTCCGAGCAGGAGCTTAAGACTATAAGACTAGAGCACAAAACTGAGAAGATTGGCCCAACGCTTGCTAGTGACAGCAATGTAGGTGGAAAGAGAGGACTCCATAGAGCTGTAGTGAAGGATCTCCTTAACATCCTGAGAATCTCACAGGGACAGGAACTAAAGTCCAGGCTTACAGGGACCAGAAGCAATTAGGATCAGTTCACCCAGAGTCTTCACAGTCTTGTCTCACCTGCATCTACTCTTTGGGGGCAGCTTCCTATCCTTGAGCATAGACCAGTATAATCAAAGTGGTCACCAAACTCAATCACACATTAAATAACAGGGCCAAAGCATCCACCCAACTGGAAACCTTGTCTTAATACAAATGTGTGAAAGAAGATGAGTGGATACACTGTGGTCCAACCAGTGAGTCCATCAGCCTTGGGTGACATGAACATTCCCATCCAGTTAGCTGGAGGGAGGGAGGAGGAAGCCATGTGGCATAATCATGTCCACCCCAGGCCTTCTGTAAGGGTGAGGGGCGGAGGCAGAACTGGAAGATGTCAGTCAAGGTGGATCATAAAAATTATGTTCAGCCAACCTTAGAGCAGCTGTTTGAATTAACTCAGTGCTCAAATCATGTCAAATGGCCCACACCATACTTATTCCTACACACTCAAGTCCTGGTGCCTCTTCCTGAATGTCATCACAGTAGGGGACTCAAAGGGGCTGAAAATATGCACGAAATTACAAATGATAAACAATATATAACTATTACGTCAAAATGCTAAGGTGACCAGAGTAAGTAGACATGACTTCGTAGAGGTAACATTTTTGCTAAGAAAGGAACAGAATTTTGATGAGATGAGAAATGGAGAAAGGGGAGGAGATCAAGCCTGAGAGCTGTCATGTCTACCTTTGGGCTGGACGCCCCTGGAAGGTAGGAAATGTCTTCCACGTTCCTGTGTATCTCACGCTGCTTGCAAAGCAATTAATCAATATTTCGTTATTAGATACCAGTAAGCCTTAAACAAATAAGAGAAACACAAATGGATGTATCGATAAAATTATTAGAAAGTTTTGGCCCCACCAAACATATACCTGTAAATCTAGCAATTGGGAAATGGGGTCCAGAAGACTGAGAGTTCAAGGCCAGAGTGAGCTACCTAGTGAACTCCACCCCAGCCTGGGCAGTAGAATGAGACCCTGTCTCACAAAAAAAAAAAAAAAAAAAAAAAAAAAAAAATTTAACTTAGTCCCCTTCAAAGACAGGAAGAAGAATCACTCAAGTGAAGGCTAATGAGAGACAAATGGAAGGGAGATGTTAAGGCCAGATTACAGACAGCCTTGAGGGTAAAGTAAGCATTACACTTTGTCTGGGTATCTGGGTCCCGGAAATGTGGCTGCCTTGGAGAGAAAGGCCCTACCTTCTCGCAGACCCCTTGCGCATTCCCTATCTGGTTAAGATCAGTAAATTTCCCCACCACTTCAGACCAGTGTTATGAGATTCAAATTCAATAATATAGTTGAAGATATTTCACTCATCTTCGTATCCCCTCCAGTACCTCCCACAGAAATCTGCCCAGTCAATGTTGAATGATTTTTATCTGTAAACTGTACATCTAGTCAAACATAAAAGGTTAACAGCTCTTAGATTTTTACCCTCTGTTTGGACTGATGGATACTCAAAAATTATTTGTGTAACTATGCTATGCTGACTATCAATGGGTTTTTTAAATTGCCATACAAATTCTACTGAAAAAAAAACATTAAAAAAAAATGTGTGAAATGAGGTGGGTGGTACTAGAGGAATGGTAGGTGAGATTGTCCTCTGGCCTCAGATGCACGAACACACACAGATGTCTCTGGGGTTTGCGCTTCCTGGATGTCACTTTGAGTCTTTGACAAAATCATGTTTCGTCAGATGGGCCTGATGATCTCAATCGTGCCATCCCCAGCCTACCGTCTTACTATCTCAGTCTTGACTAGTATCTGATGTTCGTTATATCTCTGTTCATTTCCTCATATTCTGTCCTCTCCTATAGATCAAATATACAAAGAAAGAGAGGGAGATTTCATCCTTCTTGCATATCCCCATATCCCTAGTCATAAAACTGTACCTAAACACTGTGGGTGTCCAATCAGTACGGGATAAATAGAAGAATACCAGAGCTGAGTTTTAGGAAGGGTGTAGAAATAGGAGTTGATGTGATAGGAATCACTACTTCAGAAAGGCCTGTTTGCAAAATTAGCCTCTGGCTGGCAATCAAGAACTGGGATTTAAGAAGGACCCCCACATTACTTCATAACCAAGAGATAAGGCTCACTATTCACATAAACACTACAATGGCATCAATTCTGGTGGATAGAGATGTCCAAAAAGAACCGCATTGACTTAGTCTGGACCTAGTTTTCCTTCTGGAACCCGGAATTTGATAATGTGTCAAATAGGGGCTACCTACCTAAGCAGTCCCAGTAGATACTCTGGATCTACGAACGACATGAGCTTCCCTGGCAGGCAGCAGCACGCATGTGCCATCCTGACTGCTTCGATGATGTGCGACCTATGTGCCTTTGCTGCAAAACAAAACCAGACATTTCTATCTGATTGCCTCATGCAGCTTTTCTGTTTGCAGACTTAGTTGTGATCTGTTTACCACAATAAACCACAGCCTTGAGTCTTAACATAGGCCGCGACCTGGGAGCCTTCCTCACGAATCATCAAAACTGGGGATGGTCTTAATCTCCTAACACA
This sequence comes from Tokudaia tokunoshimensis, assembly GCA_036184795.1. Lineage (NCBI taxonomy): Eukaryota > Metazoa > Chordata > Mammalia > Rodentia > Muridae > Tokudaia > Tokudaia tokunoshimensis. The sequence goes on along the minus strand of BTHU01000018.1, from coordinate 61,327,692 downwards.
AGGTATATTTTGCCAGCAGCCAAGAATGTAGATCTGGAGACTAAAATAAATACTGTCTGGTAGGCCAGTTAGGAAAAGGCAATTGCTGTGATCTGAAAAAGAAAGACCCAAGTACTGGAGCTGGGGAAGATGCTGTAATGGGTTCCACATCTCTGATGGAAAACACTTGATTATGTGAGCAGTTAATGACTAAAAAAGCTAAGGAAACTGAATCGGTGAGCCCAGGTTACCAAACAACGAAGAAAGGTCATGGCATGCAGGGATGTTGAGCTAACCTGGTTATGGAAATCAGAGTGAGTGGCTTTGAATAGATTTGGAACAGCACTAAAAGAGCTTGAGGAATGAGAGGCACTTCCCAAAGGAAGCGCTAGGACAGGGGTTCTCAACCTGTGGGTCACAACCCTTTGGGGGCTGAATGACCCTTTTATAGGGCTTGCCTACGACAGTCAGAAAATATAGATATTTACATTATGATTCACAACAGCATCAAAACTACAGTTATGGAGCAACAACAAAAAATTTTAGGGTGGGGAGGGGTCACTTGAGCATGAGGAACTGTATTAAAGGGTCGTAGCATCAGGGAGGCTAAGGAGCAGTGCACTAGATAGAAGGCGGGGTTAAGCACAGGACCAGAAGCACTGGAAGCCCAATGCAGGAGGGGACTTGTGTGTGCTTTGCTTGCTGATATATTCCAAGCATGTATAGGTATGCCTAGCATGGAACAAAGGCTTTTTAAGTAGCAAGCAATTTTAAAATGTATCATGTAAGGAAATAAATCTTTAAGCATAGAGGATGAAAATGGAGACATGCCAAGTCTGAAAAATCTTCTGTCAAGAAAGCACCAATCAGCAGGTGGAGGGGCGGGTGGTCCTTAAAGGGAATAGACAGAGTCTGGGACTACACTCCGCAGATTTCATTCAAAATCAGATTACATTTTGAACGCGTTTAGAACCTACATAAAGAGATACCCAAGAGAAGGTAGCTGAAGCAACGTCTCCAATAATGGCGTCTGTAAGAAAATCACTCATGGATGAATGTTTCACCTCTGAGTCTACAACCCAGTGAATGAAAAAGCCAAAATTTTCCCTTGAACCCACATAGAGTGACTTCACGTACGGATGACTGGCTAGAACGGGGAGAGACAGCCAGCTCAGTGTGAAGGTTGGAGTGGAAAGAGCATTGGCGAGGAGAACAGCTGATGAAACTCCACCTGCCTTCCTCTAGAATGGTTGTCAAGTCGGAACACCGGAAACAGTCTGCTGCGTTCTTACTGCCAGGCGGACTTTCCCCCATTTTGTAAAATAACACATAATAGCCCAGCTTGTGAACACTGAGCTGCACTTCTCAGGAATCCCCTCAGCGCCATGACTGCTGGGAAGGCAGCCTGTCTCCCCTCTCCATCCTCAGTCTCCTCAGGAAGGGACCTACCATCTGCAGAGCCCAGCTGCCAGAGACCGTGACCCTTCTGCTCACGCCACACTTGTACCCACCAATGGCTGATGCTCTGCGAGTGGTTAAGAGACCGGACCGCACTCGAAGTCTCGGTTTCTATGAAGAACAAATGCACTCCCAGAGTTCCAGAGTAGGATGCAACTGTACTGCAACCCGACCTCTCCCCCATTTTCAACATGTTTTTCTTTTTTCCTTTCCCAAGACCACTCTCCCAAACTTCCTATTTTCCTCAAGTTGAGAAATGTTTCCATCTAGACCAGTGGTTCTCAATCTATGGGTTCCAACCCCTTAGGGGGGGTCAAATGACCCTCTCACGGGGGTTGCCTAAGGCCATCTTGCATATCAGATATTTACATTATAATATAACAGTAGCAAAACTGCAGTTATGAAGTAGCAACAAAAATAATTTTATGATTGAGGGTCACCACAACATGAAGGACTGTATGAAAAGGTCACAGCATTCGGAAGGCTGAGAACCACTGGGCTAGACTCATGGGTTTGACTACTCAGTCCTTGGCTTATGGCACTGTTTGGGGAGGTCTGAAGCTTCACTGGACAACATGTATCACTAGGAGTAAGCCTTCAAGTAGTACAGAGTGTCCTCACTTCCTGCTTCTCTCTGCTTCCTGACTGCACATACAATATGGCCGCCTCACACTCCTGTTGCCTGCCCTGTCTTCCAATCGTGATGGACTGTGTCCATTCTAAAAACTGTGAGCCAGTCTTCCCTTCCCTAAATGGCTTCTACCAGGTGCTTTGTCACAGCAAGGAGAAAATTAACTAGGACACCAGCAAACCCAACCTACAAGAAAGGCGAAAGAACCACATGTTGGTCTAAGAAGAAGATGTACGTGGACTCGTGGACCCAATGTGTTTTAAAATGATGATTACAGTCTTCCCTCAACTCCTCTCTCCTTGGCGACTGGAAGATGGCTCAGTAGGTGAAGGACTTGCTGTGTGAGCATGAGGTTGCAAGTTTGGATCCCCCAAGCCCCACATAAAAGCAAATGTAGCAAGTGCCCTTAATCCCCCCCCCAGAAGGCAGAGAAGGGGGCGGGGTAGGGGAGGGATTATATAGATTCCCCAGAGCAAGCTGGATAGCTGAACTAGCCTTGAGCAAACTCTGGCTTCAATCAAGAGACCATTCACTCAATTAAGAGGTCAAGCCTCAGTTGAATTAAATAAAGAGCAATGAAGGCAGACCCTCCCCCACAGCGTCAATCTCTGACCTACACACGTATGAGAACACGAACAGGAACTACATGCACATGACACACACGTTCACAGGCAAAACATCAATGTCTTTTTTAAAAACAACAATTGCGCTAAGCAAAAGTGGAAAAGCATAAGCTGATTTCAAATGAATCTATTTCAGTCCCGCCGTCCAGAATGTAGATGACCGTGAGCTACCTCTTGTCTTCGACTCTGTTTCTTCACTATTAAATAGCACACACTCCACTATAGTTCTGTAATGATTTACTAAGGTAATGTGCACATAGTCAGGGCTTCAGTGAAATCAATGGGGTTTTATCAATGGGCCATCAGTTTAATGCTGCCTTGCTTTATCGGTCCTGCATCTGTTCCCATGGGGTGGAGCCCTGATAATGGGTGCTGGACAGTTATACACCAGAGGGTGTGGCTAGGTGATAAGGCTCGACATATAGAAGGTCCTGGTTTTGAACCTCAGCACAATAAAAATCAATGGAATACGTCCTGGAAATGTAGTTCAGTTGGGAAGAGTACTCTCCTAACACAAAGTCTTGAGTTCAGTCCCCAGCCCTGCAAAAGCCAGTTACGGTGGCACACATCTGAATCCCGGCACTTAGAGATGGAGACAAGAGAATCAGAAGGCAGAAGTCACCTCAGGTACACAGCTAGTTCTGGCCTGGATCACACGGAACCACATGGGATCATGTCTCAGAACAAATTAGCAAACATTTATGTGGTATAAGAAGGTACTAGTCCTTGTATGGCATCAAATACCAAATAGGAACTCAACTATTTCCTGGGTAGTTGCAGTATCTCAAGTACAATGTGGAACTTGGTACATTCAACATTTGGTTTAGTCTTCAACACGGCTCTGTAATGCTGCAGGTCGGATGGCTTTCTTGCAGATGTGCAGTTGACCACTCTCAGAGAAAGAAAATATTCCAAGGTGACACATCTAGCCAGGACCAATACTTGAACTTCAATTTTCCACCTTTGGGGTCTGACGTTGTGCTTTTTCATACACTCGACCAAATAGAAACTATCCTTGACTTACCAGTGATGCAAACCACATGGAACCGGGTTGGAGACCTCGGTCTTCCGGGGACAGCTGAGGGGAAGGTCTGTCCAGCACAAGGGCTCAGCTCCAACAGTCTCAGGGTTGCACACCTTGGTTTCACACCCTGACTCCAGTGCAGACTTAAGTGGCCTCAGTCTTTTCTGGGTTTGGGGGACACCCAGCCCTCAGCCTGATCCTAAGTAGTGGATTAGAACTCATGCTAACCCTTCTGCCTTGGCAGTGAGCAGCAGAAAGCCAGTGCTTTTCCAGTCACGTGCCTGTCACTCTATAGCAGGGGGCCCTATGTTTGCAAGGCTGGAAGATGTGCCACAAAGCGCACCAAACCTGTAACTAAGCTCTCGTAAGCCTCATTTTGCAAAGCCCTGTGATTGCCACTAAGTTGTCTTCCGACCGTTGAATTTTTCATGTTGCTAGCTCATCGCTTTGTTTCAATCGGTTTCGTGTACAGGGCGGGGGAAATGGCAGAGACAGAAGACCTACCTCCCCATCACTCTCCCCAGGGACTATGAGCAGGATGTCAAATAGCATTCCCTCCTAGGAAACCTCTGAACTACTGAACGGTCTAGTTCTGCCCCAGCAGCGATGTTCCTTCCTGGTTCAGGAAGGAATGGCAGCTGCTGCCTTCATTCAAACCCTTGCTAGAGTAGACCAGGGCTTTACATCTCTATGGTGCTAGAGCACAGTGCGGAGGGGACCCACAGCCTGGTGGTGTCCCTGAAGCCCTCATGTTGACACAGGGAAGATTTACTTTGGTCTCTATACTCACAGAACCTGCTTCTACTAGGACCCACACACAAAGCTGATTGTTTGTGGCTCAGGAAGACAGGTGGGTCCCTGCTCTCAAGGGACTGTCCTTGCTGCTAAACCATGGGGGTGGGGAGGGGGGCTCAGCTCATTGGTAGGAGAGAGCTGGCTCAGACAGCTGTCTAGAAGATCCCCTGAGCTCCCCACACAAGCCAAAGGCAGTTGTCACCTTTGGCCACGATATTGGATCAAGACCCTCTCCACAGAAGTTCTTACTGGACTGAACGGTACAGAAAACAGACTTCTGCAGATGGCTAACTCTAATTGAACAACTATGAGTGAAAACTAATATTGTAGATCTAAAACATGAATTGGAGACACAACGGAGAGATTTTTCTTTTCACCTCATCAAGGAAATAATGTTTTTAAATAAACGAGAGTGGTAAATGTAATATTAATCATAGTGCTCTAATAGTTTGTCACCACAGAGAAACTTATGAATATACTGTAATTATTAAGCAGTTGACAATGTTTTCATAAGAATGAAAGTTAGTTCTTTCCCGCTTGGGAAAGAAAGGGCTCCTCTCCCTTTGGCCTGACTCGGACACTGCTCCCTCCCTGAGGACGGGGCTGGCTGGGTAGCGCCTTCGTTTTTTCTAGTCTTTCATCAGACACTGTCATTTGTGTTGTATTTTCACAGTCAGAATGCTCTCTCGAATTTTAGGGAGACTTCAAAGAAGGTAGGACACACAAGTCAGGTACAATTTTAGAAGTGAGAGGCCAAGGTGGACACCCTGAAAGATATGTAGCTGATCCGGCCCTTTCTGGCACTCACAACTGTTTTGACCTCCACTTGTGAAGATGATAAAGGCTTTGGGGAACTGTTAGCAAACTGCCTCGATATCATAACTTAATAGTTTTACTGATTTGGACTGAAGTAATCCAAATCTATTCGTTGTCAGCTTTAAGACCTCAGTAATCCAGTAGTTATTTTTGACAGGTTTTGAATAGGAAATAGGGTGCTGAAGAGATAGAAATTGAATAATTAATCTTGTAACTGCACAACGATAAGAAACAAGAAACCCATAATCAGGAACCTTTCAGCCATGTCTCTTTTCAAAAGATATGTCTCCAAAATGATGCTGTTCCCTTTGGTTTGTGTTGCTTTATGCTGAAACAGGGTCTCACTAAGTAGTCCGTGCTGAACCTGCACTTGCAGAAATCCTCCTGTTGCAGGATCTCCAGTGCTGGAATTACATAAGTTTATGACATGGCCAGCTCTAAAATCAATCCTTGTTAAAAAAAAATAATAATAATAATAACATGACTTTTTTATACAGCACCTATTCTCAATTATCTAAGGCAACTTACTTGAGTGAATTAATAATTTTTAAACCCCTGAGTTTCTCATGGGGAAATGACAGAAATGTAGAACTCTCGTTTTTATAATGTATTTTTTAAAACCTTAACTTTGAAAGGAAAACAAAAATTCAAATGAAAACCTGGCATTTTAACATCTCTACAAGAGGAGATTCATCCGAAAACTGGGATGAGACAGTTCTAAGAGAAGATGTGGCAGAGAGGAGACCAGCTGTGCCAGTCATCTCGGGATTTTCTTTTTCTTTCTCCACCAGACCCCCAAACGTCTACTCTGCAGTCCAGGATTTTAACTGCAGAAAAACAGAATAAACTGCTATAGTTGGCACATTCCACAAGATGGCGCTCATCCTTAGGAAGGATGCCCCCTTTCACCTGCATATTGAACTTAAAACTGACTTTTTATAATGAAACCTCTTAGAGATGAACAAACCTTTGAAGTAGCTCTAAAGGAAAATTTAATGTCAGACATTAACAATTAATGTTTCCAGAAAGTGCAAGCCTCTTTAAGAAAAAAAAAATCAGGCACACAATTGGGTAATTTGATAAATAAGGATGGAGAGCTAAACCCTGTAGAGTTTAAAGCTATTTATAGCCATGCCATGCAACCGAGACACAATGCAAACATGCAATTAGAATTTTGTAATAATCACACATTACGTTTTTAACAGCAACTGATATTATATTTAACCCAACGTGTCCAAAATATTAACATCTCTACATGCAAGCAATGTTAACAGCGAAGGTTTTTTGGTTCCCTGTGTGATTTCTGCTGCACGGGTCACACCTGCAGCACACCCCAGCTGCTGGCATGCGTGACAGCCACTTCATCCAATGGTGCACACACGTGGAGAGCCTAGCCCGTGTCGATCAACAGCAAATATCCAGTCTATATGCTTAGATCCCATAAAACCACCTGCGAGAATGTAAACAGACTTGCAAAGCGGTCAAGAGTGCAAACGTGTTCTGTATGCAGAACATATGAAAATAACCACCCTTCACCTCTCTAATCGTTCAGTTAAATAACAGCCTATAAAATAAATCCTGGCCTTGTTTAATTACAGCTGTCTTATTGACACTGTCGAGCACAAAATACATAATAGGAAAGTATAACAAAACAAAGCCTACGAGCTCTCCTATGGAAAGTGGGTAGTATGTGTCATGGACATAATACAATACACAAGCATTAGAGAGTCGGTTTAACCAAAATTGTGGACTTTACAGTTCTCCACTGAACCAACTCACATAGATTTTTCTGACAAACAGACACAAAGGGTGATCTCAATTCTCATTTTATAACCTATTTAACTCATACATAAAAAATAAAAGTCACTTGTTGATACAAAAGAATTATTAAAACTGAAAAAGGGTAGCTGTCTTATTCAGATATAAGGTCCTGAAAGTAGACAGGGTTTTTTTGGTTTGGTTTGGTTTGGTTTTGGGGGGTTGTTTGTTTGTTTTGGAACAAGAGCACAAGTTTAAAAGAAAGATGTGTTTCTTTTTGCAAGATGTGTTTGTGGAGAAGCAAAATGCAATCAGTAAGAAAGCACAGCACCAACACGCAGCGCTCCCTCACCCAGCGCTCCCTCACCCAGCGCTCCCTCTGGAAGACAGACAGCTGGGGTGGGAGGGTTGTCTCTGAGTTTATGGGCAAATCTCCGGGGATCCTGCACCTGGACTCAGGGCACCTCACTAACTCATTCTGAGCAAAGTCTTTGTGTGTGTGTTTGAGGTGAGGGGGGTGCAGATTGCACTCCCAGAAGGAGTGGCACACACTTGCAATTCCTTACAACCCCGAAACAGCTGCAAACCCCACAACCCCACAATCCCACAAAACGGTTTGAAATTGGATTCCTGAGCAAAGAGGCAAGGCAAGCCGAGTCTTTTTGCACACAAAACAAAACATAAGAAATTCAAGTTAGTTACAAACAAAAAGTTATTAATTTTCCAATTGTATAATAGATCTGGTTTTATACTTGGCGTTCAAGTAAGGGAATGGCGTTCAAGAAGGTATGAAAATTAATTTTTAAAAAGACATGCTGATTGGAACCAAGGAGGATGAATCAATAGAAAAAGATGCTTGCTGCCAAACTAGAGAACTCGAGTTCAATCCCTGGGACACTCATGGTGGGAGAGAACTAACTCACACAAAATTCCTCTGACCTCTACATACATGTGGTGGTGCACACATTCACACACACACACACACACACACACACACACACAGCACAGTACAAATAATTTTTTAAAACAAGTTGCAGTTTGTAAATTTATAATTTATGGCAGCCTTCCATCATGCCTAAGTATTCGATCTTCAGTTTGGAGACTTGAGGAGAGGTATTGGGACTTCATTGTGTAAATGAGAAGAGTTTTCTGGAAGAAAAATGCTGCAGACATACTCCAGTGACTTGAAGAAAGCTTTGGTCTTACTCTTACACAGGGCACATCCGTGTGTCCTGATGCAAACAGGTTTCTTTCCTGATGCCCATGGGATACTGGGCTCGACAGATGGGACCCTGTTATTCTGTCTACAGTGAAGCAAGTCCTCCTGTTGGTTCCACAGTGGCTTCTGTAGCAGGGTGGCTCTGCGAGCCAGTGGCTATCAATTATTCATGATAACACGGAGAGGCTAGGGACAGGCTACTTCAAATGCAGAAAAACTAATTAGGACTTATCTGGGTTGGATAAATCTGTATAAATTATGCCATGACAAAAATCTACAGGAAGAAGTCTGGCTCCTTCAAATACAATACAGAATGGTCCGGAATCCAAACACTTGACATGACAGCCCGAGTGAGGAAGAAGCCTGAGGGGCACCTCTCTCTGGTTAAGCTGCACATGATGGTAACTTGTCTCACAATAGAACCTCTTGTGTGTGCTACGTTAGAATGGGGCCTGCTGCAGGGTAACCTGGAGAAGGAATCCCTCTGGCCCAGCAAACACAGGTGCCTGACAGCACAGTAGACTGCAGCAAAGGCCACAGTGGACACTGTTGGCCAAACACGTTTGGGTTCAAGGTCCAAATTGGAGTCTTGGAATGTTTTGCAGGTAGATCAGGCCAACCAATGCTACAGTCGAGGCAGGAAATAAGAATGAGATTGAAGGGGCTGGAGAGATGACTCAGCTGTTAAGAGCACAGACTGCTCTTCTAAAGGTACTGAGTTCAAATCCCAGCAACCACATGGTGGCTCACAACCATCTGTAATGAGATCTGATACCCTCTTCTGGGGTGTCTGAAGGCAGTTATAGTGTACTTACATATAATAAATAAATCTTTTTTTTAAAAAAAAAAAAAGAATGAGATTGAAAAACGCAGTCGGGAAAGAAATTCTACTGCAAATGGCCCTGAGAAACTAGTGGAAATAAAAAAAAAATGTACAAGTCAAGCAGAACCACCTGAGTTAAGCAAAGGGACTGACTCCCAGTATCCTAAAAGGAAGCAGGTAATTGTGGTCAGGATTCTAAGTAGCCAGGACTGGGGCAGGCAGCATGGGGATCTCTGTAAAACCTAGCTTGCCTCTAACTCCGTTACACACACACACACACACACACACACACACACACACACACACACACACACCCCTCTTGAGCTCCTGTCCTAACTAAGTTTAAGCAAACCTCAAGGCTACAAACTATTGTATGTATTTCATCTCTTAAGAGCAGATTGTGTTTATTACTTGCTGCTCAAAATGACTGACGGTGCCTTGTTCCTTTACAAAGAAAATTCAGTATGGTTTGCTTTAACTAGGCAGCTCCCCTGGGCCCCTCCTATTGCTTCAGCAACTGCATATCAAATACCAAAGGCTCTTTTATTACTGGTAAAGTGCAATTCCTACGTGCGTCCCTAGGGGGGCTTTGGTCACCAGGCCTCAGTCCTTCCCACTGGGTCCAATTTGATAGCAGCATTACCCTCCCAGAAGTGAGAGATTTCGGTGTGGATTTAGCTGGTGGAGGAGCCAGCACATTGGATAGTAGTGTTAGTTAACACAGCTCATGTGAACTACTGGTTCCTGCCTGAACTCACAAGGGACTTAAGCTGACACATAAAAAGAAACCCAAAAGCACAACACCAATTATGTAAGAATCTGTGTTCACTAAACACAGAAAAAAAAGCAGTATGGGTTAGGAAAAACAAGTCAACTATGCTGGACTGCTCACCAGGATTCAACACGTTTTTATAACTTTCCGACAGCCTACCCCTGGTTGGAAGAAAAGGAAAATTCATAATCCCTTCCTATTTAACATAACAGGAAAGCAGAATGGTCTCTTTATTTTCATCCTTTCTGCAATATTATTGGAGTAGGGTAGTTCAGTATCAGGACCAGTGAGATGACTCAGTGGGTACAGGCACATACTGCCAAGTCAGGTGGCTGGGGTTCAACCCCAGAATCTTTATGTTGAAAGGCAGACTAAACCCTGCAAGTTGTCCTCTGACCTCCACACTGGTGCCAGGGCATGAGTACGAGGGTGCATGCACACATGTGAATGCACATGCACACATCTCACACACACACACACACACACACACACATACACACACCATAAAGAATCTATATGGACAGAAAGTTCATCATCTCTGATCCAAAGAAGAGGAGGGTAAGATAAGCACCATTTATCAGGAGGTAACCACGGCAGGAAAGAACAGAGAAGTAAGGGAAGCAAAGTGAGACCCACGACTGAGTGTGGCCAGCGAGGGGCATGTGACCTCCTCGCTCAGACTAAAACTAAGACACACCAACAACTGTAACCCACTTTGAGAACCCAAAGCATTCTCAAAGGGTGAAGGAAAAAAAACCCAAATATATGTTATAGAGCTTTAATGTGGGAGAAGGGAACAAAAAACATGGCTAAAGTTTAAATACTCATAGGCAATATCTGAACTCTCCGATAAGAAAGTGAGAACAGGAGAAAAGAGAATCTAACTGCAGAGAATGAGACAATAAAACTGGTGGGAATGGAACAGGAAGAAAAGGAATTTAAATAGTAGTGGGTAGACACGGTTACCCTGTTTTCATTTTGAGATAAGACTGTGTGTAGCCCAAGCTAGCCCGCAGAGACAAGGTTGACCCTGAACGTCTGATTCTCTCACCTCTTCCACCCTAGTGCTGGATTTGACCTGTGTGTGCCACTGCCTGGTGTTATACAGTGGTGGGAATCAAACCCAGGGCCTCCTGCATTCCAGGCAAACACTTTACCAACTAAGCTACTACAACATGCTTTTTTTCTAAAGACATACTTTTATTTATCTGCATCTGTGTCTGTACTAAGGCTACTCGTAAGCTAATGCCACCTGTGTACAGGTGCCAACCGAGGTCAGGAGAAGGCATCAGATCCTTTGGAACTGGGGTTACAGACTACTGTGAGCCACCTGACGTAAGTGCCAGGACCTGAACTCAGGTCCTCTGGAAAAGCAACAAGTGCTTAACCACTGAGCCATAGCTCCAGGCCCTACACGTTTTTCTACTGACATGCAATTGACAAAACCAGTTCCTTGCCTCGGTGTGAGAACAGCTTTTGGCTAATATCCATGACCAGTAGGAAGAATAGCTGAATGGCTTTGAATTAATTTCAGCATCAGAATTAATTATTAAATGGGAGCTTTATTAGAGCCATGAATCTAAGCGTTAGTGTACTTGACTCTTCAATATCCTTCACTTAGAGTTAACAGCATTTCAGATATATTTGCAAAATGTAAATAAACTCATATGCTAATACATTCTGATTAAAGTAGATTCTCAAACAAATAATTAACTTTCTAAATAGTCCTCTGCTACTGCAACATAGCGCTTGATAAATTCACCCATACATGCTGTCTCAAGCTTATTTAAAAGAGGAGTGAGATGCTCTTAATGTTGAAACAGTGGGATAGCGCTTTGAGAACGGGATGGTGGTCCCAGGTGAGAACTGTTTCCTGTAATTATCTTCTCACCACATTCACCCACCCATCTGCAGCCTCCTTCTGTCTCCTCCAGCACTCCTCACTACCGAGCATCCCTTTCCAAGGTGCTGTCCCCTGTGTGTCTCTCCTGCAGGTCTCTGCTGGTCTCCTCTTGGACTGTTTCCTACTCTTTAAACTCTGGCTTGTAATCTTGACTTCAAGACATTGCCCATTACCTTTAAGCACTCATTTCCACCATCTTTTCTTACCTTGCTTTTCCAAGAAGAAAAGATTTGGGGGAGAGGGGACTATAATCCACGGCTTTACAGAAATTTCATCATGTTATTAAAGGTATTGAGAATTCAAATACTACCTACACACTATTGCTTCTTAACCAGGAAGCAAGGCAAGGTACTTGAGGCTAGAAAGGGCAGACACGCTAATTCCTTAGCTCTTCTGACTTATATTTGTAATGGGGTAGTGTCAACAAGCTGTTCAACTTCTGCAGGGGTAAGAAACTGGATGTCTAAAAGAAAGACAGAGGCAGGAAAGCCTGCCGCGTCACCGAGATCCACGCCTGCCCAATATTTACAATGCCTTAGTCATAGCATCTCTCTGGTTAGAAGCCCGGGCACTTATTTCACTTATTTTTAGAACGGAATCAGTGAGCATCACGATGGCCTGTGCCAGTTCTGCTTTCAAGCCAGTCCTTGATCTCTACAGGATACAAGCCAAAAATGGAAAATGACGAAGTTGCGGAGGCTGAGATGGGACACCGGGGGTTCTGGAGACAGAATGCTTCGAGATGCCTTAGTCACAACTCCGGAAAAAAACAGACTTCATCACCACCAGCCTTTAAGAAAATTCATAATTTACTTAGTATACTGACCAAGCAATGACAGAATTACAATAGGACCTACAAAAGTCTTTCATAATGTGTACATAACCCCAATCTATACAAGGCCTAGGAATTGCTGAAGACTCAGTCAGACCCAAGATCCACTGTGAACAAAGAACATGAGGATGTCCTGGCAAACGATGGAAAATTCTTCAACCAGTCCTGTGTGAAACAGGCATCTGAAATTATCAAGTCAGATCAATGACAAATCAACCGTTTTCGGGAATGTTGCAAATTTACATGGTAAAAGCTAATGTGTCTGTATTAAACACCAGTCACCTTTACGCAGAAGGCCAGATAGCCAGACTTTGTTACGCCGATTTCCAGTTGGAAATGTTGAGACCAGTAGAAAGGGAGCTGTAGGGAGATGCTCCTTTGTCACCTTCCATGTTCCCCTAATCATGGAATCCATTCAAAACTGTAAGAGACGGGGGGGGGGGGGGGGGCTGGGCCATGGGAGGGTGGTGCCTTGTATACATGCATGAAATCTCAAAAGAAAAAGCCTAAGAAGAATGCTTTAAAAAAAAAAGATAGTAAATCCCCAAAACATTCAAGACAATAAAAGTTTATTTAAAAGGACAAAAATTTAGGCAAATCTGAAGGGAACATAAGATTTGGAATGCAGAGACAAAGGGAAACACACCACATGGGTCTGAGTGTCAGAAAAACGGGGTAATGTCACAGAACAGATACATTTGCAGGGTTCTCTGGTACTACGTCAACACCTGCTTCCCAATCTGCAGATTTGGAGGAGAGAGCACAGGCAAGAGACCTCACTCAGGGTTATGTTGTAAAGCATGTTCTAATTTGCCAACAGATTCCTGTGGGCCGTGGGGAAAACCTTCGTCGATATCTGGCAGTCTTATAGAAGCGCAAACGCATTCTGGATGTTTCCTTCATCTGCATCCTCCTGGGACCACTCATCTCTGAGGAGGATGACTATAAAATCACCCAGAACTGTGCCTGACAATATTAAATAGCTCTGAACGAATATAAATAAAGTTTTGGTGGTTCCTTTTTGGGGGTTGGGGGGAAGGCAGGGGTTACAGTCTTTAGAACCCCAAATGGGACCAGTTGTTCACGAAAATTTCTTGGGGAAGATTTGGGATTTGGAGTTTGGTGTTACACTGAATTTAATGTACACGTAAATAGCTATGCCACCACACTGATCATGTCTTCTTTTACCAGTTTTGTTGAGTTACACCTAGGCTAATTTGTGTGAGACTAGCCAGTACTGTGGGCGAGGAGAATGGCTTAGTTCGTAAAGTACTACATGTAAGGACAAGGACCTGAAGTAACAGAGAGGAGTGGATGCCTGAGGCTCACTGGCCTGCCTGCTTAGCGAAACTGATGACCTTCATGTTCAGAGACTCTGCTTCAAAATACAAAGGTGGAGAAAACTGGAAGAAAGACATTCAATGTGACCTCAGGCCTCCACATGCATGCAACACACAACCACACGCAGATGCTCACAACCTCATTAATGTACACACACACACACACACACAGGTGTGCACATGTTTGCAGATTTTAGCTTATTAGCATATATGAGCATTCCCAATGTCCTCTGCCTGTTTAGATTTGCACTGACTCTGTCTCTGTAATTCTCGATGTGGGTAGTTTGTGTTTTCTACGCCCCTTCACGATCAGGCTTTGTATCAGTTCCCAAACCTAATAATCTTTTCAATAAATTAGCATTTGCATATGCTTGGTTTTTGCTGCTTCCCATTCATTTTTTTTATTTCATTTCTGTGTTTGTTTTAGTACGTGGTTTGGAGATAATGAAGTCTCATCTATCCCAGACCAGCCTTGAACTAAAGGCCTTCGCCACTCATGTGCCTGGATTTCGGCAATGCTGGGCTCTGAATGCTGGCCCATGCCTGCACTAAGGGAGCTCTGTAGACCCTGTTCTGCATCTCTGTGCTTCCACTGTGCTGTTCGCCCTTGCCTTTCACTCTGTTTGTTTTCCTAATCCCTTCCGATGCAGGAGTCCCTTAAGTCCGAAATGGAACAACGATAAAAAACTCTTTTTCTCAATGTATTTAAAATATCAAACCATCTCTAAGTGCTGCATTTGTTATATCACACCAATGTAAACATGCCTTGGAAGCAAACTAACTCAAAATCTTAGTGGCTCTCCAGGCTGGACAAGCGGCTCAGCATTTTAAGAGCACAATTGTTCTTGCAGGTGGACTGGAGTTCAGTTCTCAGCACCCACAGAAGGTTGTTCCCTATCATCTACAGTCCCAGCAACAAGGGCTCTAATGTCCTTCTGACCCCTGAGGGCATGAGCACACACACACACACACTCACACAGAACCATACATACTCACACACAATCACACACACTCACACACTCACATACTCACACACAATCACATACACAACCATAAACACACACAACCATACACACACTCACACTCACAATCACACACACACTTACACAATCATACACACACTCACATACACACAATCACACACACAACCATAAACACACACAACCATACACACAACCACACACTCACAATCACACACACACTTACACAATCATACACACAATCACACACTCTCGAGCACACACAAAAAATGTTAATCCTCTCAGTGGCTTTCAAAAATGAAATTAAATTATTTTTCCACACTGCCCCTCCTCTGAGGCCCTGTGAAAGGCTTTGTCCCACATGGCCTTCCATCTCCCATTAAGCCACAATCTGGGATTTTGCTGGTTACAAGGAAGACAGGGACAAGCTGGACTCCAGGAAAAGGTGCTCTAGCTTGGAAATACCACACAGTCGGTCAGTACCCCTGCTCTCACCTGACCAGCCAGAACACATCACAAGACCAGGAAGGACAACCCTAGCATGTGTCAGAAATGGGAGTCAAACATATATGGGGGCTGGAGAGATGGCTCAGCAGGTAGGAGCACTGACTGTTCTTCCAAAGGTCCTGAGTTCAAATCCCAGCAACCACATGGTGGCTCACAACCATCTGTAACAAGATCTGATACCCTCTTCTGGAGAGTCTGGAGATAGCTACAGTGTACGTACATATAACAATAAATAAATCTTAAAAAAAACACATATCTAATGAGTTGCATGAGTAAATAAACTATACCCCAGCATATACACACATATTCCACCAGAACATATCACCCACAAGAGCAAAGGCCTTGGTTGTTCGGCTATCATACACTGCTGTGTCCCCAGTGCCCAAACCTGCTCACCCCACACGCACAGCCCTCTAAAAGCACTCCTTGAATAAAAGCAAAACCATCTTCTATTAAGGCCTCTTGCAAATCTGAGGCTAGCATATGTCTAGACCTGCTAAATTATTGAATCCAAAGATCTTCCCCCACCCACTGTTGACAGTTTTCTTGAAGCAGTGTAAAAATATTCATCTTTACATTCTGTTTGGTCTGTCAGCTAGAATTCAGACACTAAATAAGTGTTCTGTCCTCTTGGGCTTGGATTGCTAAGCGCTTGTGTTTACAAAATCCGGTGTCAGGGACAGAATTCAGTGATGTAACAACTGAAAACAGAAGCAAGTGAGCAGCCTGGAAATAAAGGGATGGCATCATCTTGGGGGCCTGGACTCACAGTCTGGCGGCTGTGGGTGTCCTGGGAAGGGTTCTGGCACCGTCTACCACCTCCTCCTCATGTGGACAGAACATCTGTTCATCCTGAGAAAGACTTTTCTTCTTCTGTGTGGGAATCTGAGAGTCGCAGCTTGAAAGGACAATTGTGACTGTCCCCATCTGCTGCCTCCACTATGTCCTTCATCAACTCCCCAGCTCCCAGGACCAGCACAAAGCAACCCTGTGTCCACCCGCCAGGCTCAAGGAAGGGACATCTTTGAGAAGCATTTAACCCACTCAGAACCCAGGCTTTCTCCTAGACTCGGACGTGGAGAAGGCAGGAGGTCAAGTTCAAGGCCAACCTGGCCTACAGGGTCAGTTTGAGGCCAGCCTGAGCTTCATAATATTAATTAGGCTGTGTGTGAAAAAAAAAAAAACAAATCCAGAAGCTTTGTTTCCCAAGGGGAGAGAGAGAGAGAGAGAGAGAGAGAGAGAGAGAGAGAGAGAGAATCACTGGGACTGCCACAAAAGAACCAAGGTGGGGTTCCCAGGAATAATCAGAGTCCTCGATGGAAAACACAGATTTTGCCCCCCTCTGCTAAGTAGGACACCGTGAAGCCCCTAAAACACCGATTTTACTTCACGAAATTTAAATTGGCAATAGAAAAGACTTTGCAGGATGAACTATTCCAGCCATACAGTCCCACTTCACCCCAACTTTTGCTCCTTGTGCTGGCTCTGTGCCAACCTGTGACTTCTGCCACCAAGTGCTCAAAGCACTTTCGGCCTGTGGCTTCTGTGCTCGCTCCATGGTGTTCATGGGGTGTGACCTCCCAGAAAGACACCCAGGTGACCGCTTCACGTCCTCCAGATCCTTCTGCAAATGCCATCTTATGAGAGAGAGAATTCTGGCAACTCCATGTTCCGTGCCCTACTGGCTTAGTTGCTGTAGCATTTTCTGTCAGACAGAAGGCTGGCTTACATGTTTGTCTGTTTTGTTTTTTTTTCTTACTATAACGAAAGCTCAAAACAAACAGAACAGAGACTTTGAATTTCCATATGAGAACCCCTGGCCTAGAAAAACGTTCAGCGTTTGTTGAATGAAAGCAATCAAGCCTGTATTGAAGGCTCCTGAACTCAGCCAATCAGTTGAGACAAATGGATTGGCGTGATTCAGAGCGAACAAGTTCACACAAAGCTTCAAAAAGGTACTCAGGGCATTGATGTCGTACGGCTTATCAGCTTATCACGCGTGTCTGAGACACAAATCTGCCCTTTTGTGGTTATTGCAATAACTCAAACTCAACATTGGTCTTTCTACACAAATTTGAAGAGTAAAGCAGGATGACCTAGTGAAAGGTTAAATTTCAACTTTAGAAATAGATCATAAGTCTGGTGTTCGATATATGACGGGATGGTCTCCAAGAACGAGGGACCTTAAGTGAAGCTGTTATTGTTTTAAAGCAGAAGGTAGTTGTATTATCTGGGTTGTCCTCCCTTGCTCTCTGCCTCCCTCCTCCATCTGCCCCTACTGGCTTTGTTTCTAAAATGAGCTCCACCTCTGAGCCCAGGCTCACCCCTCCCCCCACCTGTGGTACCTTGCTGCCTTAGGGCCAAGTATTGAACCTTGTGCTCACCTTCCCTCCAAACTTGTGATTCTTGTCTTCCTTTCTGATGGAAGACTCTTAATTTCTTTCTTGTTTCCGTGTTTTAGTTATCCCTCCCCCCAAATAAGTACATAGCATTTCAATTTAAAATTTAATAAAGGAATAATATGTTCCGTGGCTTCTGCTATTTCAAGATACTTTCAGATCTTGAACATGGTGTTAAGGAGTCTCTGGAATTGATTTTTTAAATTTTTTATATTGTTTTATTTATTTATATTTATTATTTTACGGTGCCTGTTTGGTTTCTACAGAGAGAGAGAGAGAGAGAAGGTGGGGATCTGGGTTGGTAGGAGGTGGGGAAGATCTGGGAGAAGTTGGGAGAGAGGAACCCTAATCAGAATATATTGCAGGAAAAATATCTATTTTTAATTTAAAATAAAATTTTAAAAAATTAATAAAATAAAGAAGTTCCACAATTCCCTTGATGTTTCCATCAGCTTCTCCCCCCCACACACACACACACACCTAAACCTGCTGACCTAGGAACACCCCCCTCCTTCAAACACTATGGAGGACCAATCACCCCTTCCTTCTCCTTAGCATTTGGTCACCAGCCCAGCTCACCCCTTTCTACTCCAACAACAGATTTCCTGCTGCTGCTGTTCACACACGGAGACTTTACATTCTCCATCCCTGACCAGGGCTTGGTGGAGAAGTTTGTAACAAGATTGTTCTGGCCACACTCATTCATCCCGAGAGTCTGTAACTCACACCAACCCATGATGCACTACAAAACCTCCCTTGACCATGCCTGTCGGGAACAACTTTTTGCACTCTCAGACAAGGTGGCCCGCTCCGCTTCTTGGCAGTTATCCCTTGCTGGCTCGGCAGTTATGTTGCCGCTCTGTTGTCAAGCATCGGTGTCTAATCAGCATGCGATACAATGGATGCTCTACCGAAATAAGCCCATGCTGTGGATTTACGCACTGGAAATGTCTCGGGCAAACAAATCCTGAAACATTTGTCGGTGATAACGGTGACAGGACGCTGCTGTTAAACGGGAGTAAACTGAAACGGGTACAAGGTGACAGGGTTAAATCAGGACATAACCTTCCCCGGACAGGTTCAAACCTGTTCTCTCAGATCCATGTGTCCAGCCGGCTCATCCCGGTCATGCCCTCAAGGACATGCAAAGTACAAGATCTGTGTGCTGGGCAAGGAAAAAAATCTTGGCCTGTCATCGAATTCCTCCTAAGCTGAAGGGGAATCTGCAGAGAACAGCCCTTTCTGCAGGAAGCACCTTTAGAGTCTCTCTGGGCTGCACAGCAAGGATAGTCTGTGCCCTGAAACTGAGACATTCCTGCGAGGTCAATCAAATGACTTCCTGTAACCCAAAGGAAGGACCGTCAGGTGGAGACGGTGCCAGAAGGCTCTGGACACTCACAATGTGGAACAGAGCGGTAGGGAATGGCCTGGCACGACCCACTCCCAAGGCAGACAAGGCTGGCCTCTGCCAGTTCGCCATCTGGAGTGCCTGGAAGGTGCCTGTCTGGAAACGAGGCTTCAGCTTAGGTCCCAGCTTTGCTGCTGGATCTTGGGATGACCTCGGAGGCAGGCAAATGAACCTCGGGTATTTCTGTGTATCCATCAGCAAGAAGGCCAGGTCACACTCAGGAGAACCCAAATCAAAAACAGTGGAACCGCCTCTCCCACCACCTGCATTCATATCCACAGAGATGAGCAATCAAGCCTGCCTCTGAGCGCCTCTCTGATCCTGTGAGCCCCAGTATCTTCTCATGGCTTTTCCTTGCCCACTTCTATCCAGAACCCCTCATAGGAACGCAGCCCCCGTGAGAGCTTTGTCCCACATCCTCCCCCTGACCACCCACCCAGCAAATTTCCCTAGGAGGGGAGCAAGACTGCCCATTGATGTTGCTGCTAACACCCTTGCTAGTCCAGGGCACACCCTAAGTAGCACACTAGCCCAGGGCACCCCCTAAGTAGCACACTATTTTAACTCCGTGAAAATATCTTTTAAATGATTCCAATTACAGCACCGAGAGGAGGAAGCCAGAAAAATAAAATCTCAGCTCACACCCCTGCTTCAGTCAGGACTAATTACCCTATGTTGGAAAAACAAATGATGCATTAATTGTAAATAATCCAATAAGCAAGCTCTCTTCGCCGCCAGCTTCTCGCTTGCTGCCACATCAGCTGCCAAGTTCTACCCTGGCCAGGTCCACCTCACTAATAGGGAGCTCTGGCCTTCCTCTCTGTGGGAGGGCGGGTCCAGCTGCCTGCGGCCATTTGACAGTGGACTCCAAAGGATGCCATATCGTTACCTCCCAGTTAGAGATGGAGGCGACACTGCTCAACCTAGAAAGGAGAGTCCCTTGACCCTACATGATTCATCTCTTCCAAGAACAGACAAAAATAAATACCTAGAAAGCTTGCCTGGTTAGCGGTGGCTGAATTACAACAGTCTACCTGACATAGTGTGTGAAGTCCTTGAGATACCTTTCTGCAGGTTTGTAATCTCTGTCCTAGGGGAATTAGATAGCAGCAGATTCTGCCCTGAAGGCCGCAGATGATTGCCTTTTAGTGCTAATAGATCCGTGGCGGACTACAAGCTAACAAAGGCACCTCACAAGCCAGAGGGCACAGCTAGGGGGATTTCCAGCCTCACTGTCTGCTTCTGTTCTGCGGGAGAAAGGGCAGTATAGTCAGGAGGCAGCTCTTCTGTAAAGGACTCCAAAGCTCACTGAACCTTTTTGTAGTATGTGACATCAAAACCAAGGCCACACGCGTGCTGGCACAGTGTTCTACCGCAAGGGTTCTGCACCCACCCTCAATAGCTCTCGTACATCAAATTTCCCTACAAGAAACAATATTCTGTTGATTTTTTTTAAGATTATCAATTATCAATATTTTTTTCAGTTTGCTCCCCCTAGCCTGCTTCAGATAATCTACACATCTGTACATGAGAGCTTTGCTTCTCCTACCAGAAGGACACACCAAGCTTTCTAGTGAAGTCTTCAGTCATCTCTGGATCTGGAAGTATTTTACTCTACGGACTATAACTGACTATTGACAACTCAAGCACTTTTAGAAATGAAGATATTAACACTTGGAAAAGATTTGGTGAGAAGATATGTTCATGGGAACATGAGTATAAAATACTTAATAATACTTTGAGAGGACAATGTTTAAAGTTATCAATCATGTATCATTTGCAGATGTGTACATGATGTAGATAATATAGATACAGACATATGCCTCCTGTAGATGGAAATTCTCATCATCTTGGACATACAACACTGAAAACCTCCAATTGTTTATATTTCTGCTGGGCAGTCTATGAATATGTTTTTCTACATGTATCACTAAGCACCATGATATTCCTGGGGGCCATTTACTATTCATTCATTATCAGTAAACTGCTCAGACCTCATATTAACACACAGCAGTACAACCCATACCACCATATTGAAATAGTGTGCTTTTTCCAAAGTACTTGATTTTTCTTTTTTTTTTTTTTTATGGCTTAATAGTCTCATGTCACCATGACTATCTTGCCCATATTCTCTAGAACGTCTGAGTCTTTCCTATCAAAATAAAATCAAACATCTAGTTCAAAATATAAAGAAAATTCTCAAAGTAGACTTAAAACATTGCAGTAGAAACAAGCAGGCAGTGAGCACTATTAAATTCATTAACCAACCAAATACTGTCATCACTCTCATTGACTGTGCATTATCATGATAATGTAAGAAAATACTGGAATTTTATTACAATAGTATAAGAAAAAGACTAGACTTGGTCTTCTAAAATCTCATGTTATATTGAAATTACTCCCCTCCAAAAAAACAAAACAAAACAAAAAAAACCCATCTTGCTGTTTAAAAATAAAACGATCAAAAGCACAAAAAAAAAAAAATTAGAAGGTCACTGATGTTTACATAACAGACACTCGAGGCAGTTTTTGTCTGTTACAGACGCCTCCTTCCAGTTCTCATTAGCAGCCTAGGAACCAGCCCTTTGCTAGCACAAGCCTTTAAAAAGGCATCATGATGTTTTTTAAAAAGCTTAGTCCTCTTGGGGGAAACAGAGGATTAGAATTAAAGTTCTTAATGGTAGGCAAACAGAGATCCACAGTCCAGTGTCTGCGCTCTGAAACCCGAGGCTCCTGTTTGTACAAATGTGTCAGCGAGAACTGTTGTCAGCAAAAACTAACCCCAACTCACACGAGGGCTGTTTTCAGTCCTTCTCTCCCCTGCCCAAGTGATATCCACAGAAGCAGATGTCCAGCTACTATTCATACAAATGCATTTGACAGTGGGGCATTTTAGCAGGGTGACCAGCCGAAGACAGAAACACACACTTATGGTAAAAAGAATCTGCCCTCAGAGTGTGGAGGAAGAGCAATGACCCAGGTTAGACTTGCTAAGACATGCTGCATAGTCTTCACGACAAATGGCCACTGCCTGTGGGCTCACCAGGCATCAGGAACTTCTGTTTCTCCTCCTCCTTCATCCCCAAGACGAGCAGACCACCAGGCATCTGACCCAGCCTGCCTTCAGTCCCACCCTGACTCTCACAGCTCAGGTCCCATCAGCTCTGGAAGCCTCACATCTTCATCTAGCTTCACCTTCCATCACTCCATCCCTAGTGCATACTGGCCTGAACACTCTGCACCCCTAAATGGATGAAGGCAGCCGCCGAAGGACCCTCCTGTCTCCTTCATTCCCACCTCTCCATTTACAGTGCCCCTCTGATTCTTCCTCAACAGTAAACTATGTCATCATTTCATAGTTTCTTCAGATTTTCCCCAAACTCAAAGACCATAGAAGTCTAAAGTTACCACACTGACTTAGACCCGGCCAACCTCTCTCTCCTACTTATTCTTGATTCAAATCTCTCAAGACCTCATTCCAGACCAGCCCTGTTTCTCCCTTTACGACCACACACCCATGCTTTAAAACCCGGTTTTTCTTGTCTCCTTTGCTCCCACCGTTCTTCATCCATGCCCTGATGTCTGTAAGGAAATCTGTGCAGCATTTCTACCTAACCCCGCCCTTGCTTTAGCCTCACTTGAGGCCCCACCTGGGCGAGAACACTTCCTTTCACCTTCCTAGCCACTGTGCCCTCTCTTCTTGGATTCCCACCGCTCAGGGTAGACTATTCATTTGATACTTGATATGCATTTCCCTCTATTATCAGAGTATTTAATTTTTCATGCCTACGTATCTTGTCTCTTTAACCAGATTTTAAATTCCCTATCTCATATTTTATGAATAAAGGAATGAACTCCGTTCTATAGTTTCCAAGGAAAAGGCAATATCAGCAGAACCAACATATGGAAGGTGAGGATTTCTTTATCCGGTCCTTTAAATGCTGGTCCTGGAAAGACTGGATGTAGGGGAACACCAAGACAGAGAAGCGAGAGGGGGGTTGAATGGAGGAAAGAGGGAGGGAAGGGGGCTTATGGGACTTTCGGGGAGGGAGGAAACGGGAAACGGGAAATGATTTTGAATGTAAATAAAAAAAACTTAGAAAATAAAAAAATGTATTGAATACTGTAGGTCGAGCACATTTTGGACACTGGGGGTTACATGAAAAAGTACAGCATAAGGTCTGCTCTCATAGGGCGTGTGGTATAGCCTGGAGAACAGACACTAATGAAATAACGGTATATATAAATTCTGTTGAGGGATGGGCAATAGAAACAGGCTGTGCTGGCTAGTTTCCGTCAACTTGACACAAGCTAGAGTTACCTGGATGAAGGAAACCTCCGTAAGGTTATGGAGGCATTCTTCCTCAACATGACCACGCCATCATGGCTTCAGCTTGCTCCCCCTAGCCTGTTTCATACAATCTACATGTCTGTACATGTAAGCTTTGCTTCTCCTACCAGAAGGACACGCCAAGCTTTCCACGTGAAGTCTTCCGTCATCTCTGGCTCTGAAAGTATTTTACTCTACAGGCTATAACTGACTACTGACGACTCAAGCACTTTCAGAAATGAAGATTTTAACACTCAGGGTAGAATTGGGGAGAAGATGGTGATACGTTTATAGAAACGTGAGTGTAAAATACTTAATAATACATTGAGAGGACAAAGTTTAAAGCTATCGATCGTGTATCATTTGCAGACTTGTAGATAATATAGATAATATAGATACAGACATATCTATATTATGCCTCCATAAGATTCACTGTAAGATATTTCTTAATTAGTGACTGATGGCAGAGGGCCCAGGCCATAGTGGGTGGGGCCATTTCTAGTCTGGTGATCCTGGGTTCTATAAGAAATGAGACTGAGAAAGTCATGATGAACAAGCCACTAAGTGGCACCCCTTCATGTCCTCTGCATCAGTTCCTGCCTCCAGGTTCCTGTCCTGTTTGAGTTCCGGTTCTGAATTCCCTCCATGATGAACAGCACTGTGGAAGTGTAAGCTGAGTAAACCCTTTCCTCCCCAAGTTTCTTTGGTCATAGTGTTTCCCCACAATAATAGTAACCCTAACTAAGACACAAGCTCAGAGTCCTTTTCGGGTGCTACCCGTGGCAACCCATTCTGAATCTGGCTGCCTTCTGCCTCTTCCAGCTTCAGCTGGGCCCTGCCTTCAGGAAATACACAGAACCTTCTCTTTGAAGGAGATGGACAGTTCCTTCAGGCAAAGGTCACGCGAAGTCTGTCAAAGGGGCAGGGCTAGAAAGGAAAGTTGAAATGGAGAGGGGCACTTCGAACATGTCAGGAAACAAAAGTACAAGACGGAAGACATAGTAGGAAAGAATCTGTCTTTGAATGTGTTAGTTGCAATCTTGGTAATTCTAGATCAGTCTATTTATAAAGTTGCCTAAGTCCTTTTTACTTCGTCTCATAGAATTGTTCTCTTAAGAATCAGACTTCGCAGGTTCTTTAAAACCAAAAGAAAATGAAGGAAGAAGGGGTTGGGAGGTGGGTGTGAGTCTTGAAGGCGATAAGGTGTCGTCGGGAGCAAGAGTAATCAATCACATTGTAGGAATGTCTCAAAGAAATAAACTAGATATTATATTTGAAAAAGGAAGACAGTCAGGGAACTTGCCCTTGAGTTTCAATATTACGTTCTGTCCTTTTATGAAATTAAGACTCAAAAAAAATAAATCAATAAAGGAAATCTATTTGCCATCTCCCCCATGCAGCCCTGTCTGACCAAGCAGAAGAAAGAATAAGCCACTCTGCAAAGTGTATGGCAACAAAATCCTAACATTTTGCAGAGAAAAGTCTCACATAGACCTTGAAATCTTCATGATCGCAGACAACCAAAGGAGGAAATGCTTTCCACTGCCCGTTCTGCCTGAGTTCCAAGCAATTTCAGAACTCAACGAGGGGAACCCAGCTCACAAAATCAAAGCACATTAGATTTTTCTCTCCTTTCCTTGACTTCCTGAACTCATGACCCATGTCCTAGTACACTTGTGGTCGGGAATAACTTCAATTTATTTTTATGAAATAATTATTTAATAAACTTAAAAAAGAAATTAAATCCCCTTGTTATTTAATATTATACAAACAATTTTTCTATCTACTGGTAGAAAACCATGCCAAAGCATACTATCTGAATAATTTTAAAAAACTAAGATTCATTCAAACAAATAGGAAAGAGAGATACCGGAGAGTGCAAACTGGTGATTCAATAGAGCTCTCTTCTGATAAATCTTTATACAATGTTCAACAAGAGTTACTCCTGAACTAAGAAATTCATTTGAATGTGCAACTCCATCACATGCCCCTGTTAGTATGGGAAGCCTGTAATCTCAGATCTTGGGAAGCTGGGGTAGGAATATTGAGAGATCAAGGCCTCCTTGGACCACAAAGCAAGACCTTGCTTGATTCAACAGGAAAATCATGCTGCTTCCTGCACAGCTGTAAAACTGCAACATTGTATCTCACACATAACTAAATCCATGACCACTAAATGCCTTAAATGGGTGCTCACAGGATCACTCCAGTCCCTCACTTTGGATGTAAATTGATAGTATCCTGATGTTCTGCTGAAGTTTACTGAAAAGAGATAACAAAGCACATGAGAGACTTAGTGTGGACTGAAGGGGACATTTTATACAATATGTAAATCTGGCATTTTATTAGAGAATTACAAAAGGTGAAACTGCTTGGCACAAAATTATTCTGATCACTCCATAAACCATCCTGTATCTCTGCAGCACAAGGTTCAGTGTTCATCGTTTACCCTTAGTCACCTCAGCATGCACACACCACCACCATCAACTGCCATGGGCTTGTAACCTCACATCATTAAAGGCTTAAATATAGCTTTTAAAAAATGAATTATGTATAAGGGCTAGTTATCTGAGAACCAAGACAGAAACATTTATTGCGTTATCAAGCCAATGAGAACATTTGTGCTTGCTTTAAAATTTGGATTCTCTCCCACAATGCTGCTGCCTATCAACTGAGGGCACCCTACCTACCACACTGCTTTGCAACAAAGTAGACAACTTTGCAACAAGAGGATGACTTTGCCACAAGAAAACTTTGTAACAAGAAGACAGCTGAAATAATGCAGGAGGGCTTGAGAAAGCAACTCAAAACAGGGGAACTGGGATTGGGAGGGGGAAGGAGTTGGCTGAGGTGTTAGAAGTGGCCCATCATCTCATTGCAGGGCTCTGTGAGAAGCGCAGTGAGGACCACGGTGGGTCTGAGAGCCATACATTGTGCACTGTGGAAGCTTAAGAGTCAGACGGGAGTCGCCATCAGGAGCCTTGGCCATCAATCCAAAGAATTTGGATTCTATCTTGTGGGTGACAGGAGTCACTTAGCAGTGCAGTAAAACCACTCTATAATCCACAATGAATCAGGGAGGAGAGAGGAGCTAGACAGAGTGATTTAGAATCTGTGAGCTAAGGAAGAAAAGAGACAGAGAACAGGGGGTTGGAGTTCATGAGGAACCTGGACCAGGAGTCCACTTGTCTCACTTACAAAACTTGCAAAGTAGTTTTTCCTTCTTTACGATGCATCATTTCAGAGAGTTTGAGCAAGGATAAAAGAAGAAACTGTCAAACTGAAGTAATAAAACTGACACTAAAATCTTTCCTACTGTAGGCAAAGAGGTAAGATGTACTCGATACTCAGTAAGCCTCTTGAAAACTAGAGAGGTTTTTTCAGAGCTAAGCTACCATACTAACAGGAGAAATCACATGCAAGCCATGACTGAAATCTGTTTTTAGTATAAAAGATAGAATTTATTAGAGAATAAGGAGACGGACTGTGGCAATTGCAAAGTCCAACCACCTACCCGTATTATTGAGCCATTTTGGGGTTGTTTTTTTCGTTTTTTTTTTTTTTAGCTAGATAGTTATCAATCGTCCTTCTATAAATTTGGTTGCTTTTCTTCAACCTTAATATTCTGACCCACTTTGCCCTAACTATGCATTTTTTAAAGATCCTCAGATGACTTACAAACACCTTTACCCACTGACTGCCCTCTCCAGCACTCCCTATCTATTTTGGAGACCGACTCTCACATTCACCACCGTCCTCTAACTGCTTCTACACAGTTCACTACATACAGCGCCACACTTGTTCCACATTTGATACGTGAGCAGCTAACACTATGTTCCTGTGAATCTTCGGTGTCAACGACCTGTCCCTCCAGACCACAGGAGCATGTCACCCAAGAGACCACACCCTAGAAATCACCACTAAAGGATGACTGTCGTTCAGCCATGCCTACAAATGTCCTCCCTTTTATTACTCCCATTTCACTTGAACTCTGGAATGCTTGGTTTTCACCTAAACCTTCAAGCACTTGCAGGCTCTTTTTCAGACTGTTAGCTCCCTTCCTGTCCAGCCGCATTCCACCTCACCAGCTTGTGTTTGCAAAACGCATGTCTGAACAATCCCCACCATGCTTTCAAATCATCCTTGTTCCCAGTGGCTGAGCTCTGAAAAAGGAAGTGCTGGGCAGTTAAGGCCAGCGCCATTCACACTGGTAAGTGATTAGCCCTGGTGACTCTCCCAAACCTTGACCATATGCTTTAAAGTTCCTTATCCTACTACCTTTATTTCTGTTCTTTACAGTTAAGTTAGGGGTGTCAGATGGGGGGATGATCTCTTCCCTGCTCCTCCAACTCAGATATACCCACTACAGCACTATCTTCATTCAGGCCCTTGTCTAAGGAACGGGGTCCTGCTCTTATCCTCTGTAAGACTATGCTTTCTTCCCATATCCTAAGGCCAAGGCCAAAGAGACCTCAAGAGACACAGTCATATCCATTTGTTCTGTAGATACATCTGTTCTGTCTAAATCACCCCAAGATCTCCTACCTTAACTGTTATCATTTCTGACTATACTATACTTTTATTACCCGGCTCGTTATCATGCTGGTACAATATGCTTTTATTAAAGTCTCTTAGTGACTGGCCAGCTGCAGTGCTCGTATCTGATTTCATCCTCCCAACATCTGAGCTTATCAAGTGTCGTGTATTTGCCTGTTTAGCTCCGTCCTACAGAGGGTAAGTGTTTATGAGAGCTGAGGCTGGGCCTGTTACACGGTCCACCCTAGTGTCTGGCATGTAATAAATAAATGTCTATTGGGTAACTATCCCTACTTCTTGACCAACCTCAATCAGGCAGTGGGAGCCCTACCTCACCGAACCAAAGTCAGCCTCTTCCCTGGGAGTCTGAACTTGGGTAAAGGTAGTCTCGCTGAGCAACTGTACACTGTATCTCCTCCTGACAGAGCTTTACTTCATCCACTTCATCACAGAGTCCAACATGAATTTCCTCCTTGGTATCTGTGGAACGGTCCAGTATCCTTATAACCGGTTACTTATTCTTAAAGATTTGTTTATATTTGTATTTTTATGGATATGAGAGTTTTGTCCGCAGGTATAGCTGCAGACCAGAAGAGGACGTTGGCGCCCATGAGACTACAGTTATAGGTGTGGTGAGCCTCCCTGTGGATGCTAGGAATGCTCTTAACTGCAGAGTCAGCCCGCTAGCACAGCGGTTCTCAACCTGTGGGCCATACCCCCAGTGGGGGTTACA
Source organism: Tokudaia tokunoshimensis (assembly GCA_036184795.1). Taxonomy (NCBI): domain Eukaryota; kingdom Metazoa; phylum Chordata; class Mammalia; order Rodentia; family Muridae; genus Tokudaia; species Tokudaia tokunoshimensis. The sequence continues at coordinate 61,298,826 of BTHU01000018.1, read as the reverse complement.
TATCACATATTCTGCATATGAGATATTTACAATTCGCAGTAAGGTACAGTAACAAAATTGAAGTTATGAAGTAGCAACAGGAATAATCTTACGGTTGGGGGTCACCAGAGCATGAGGCATTGGTTTAAAGGGTTGCAGCGTCAGGCTGCAGCGTGAGGACCACTCTGCTAACACAAAACTAGTTACTTTTTAACTTAAATGATTTTTTTTCTGATATTTATTACCAAGAGATTCCTTAATACTATCCTGTTCTTTTGTATACTATACTATACTATTCTATGCTATTCTATACTATCCTATACTATCCTATACTATTCTATACTATACAGGTTCCAAATAAACATCATTAAGTCAAAATTTTGGTTTTGGTTTTTTATCCAGGGAATAAGGTTAAGAAGTAGAGATAAGGAAATGGCTCAGAAAGAAAGGTTTATTGCCACAAAGCCTAGTGACCTGCCTTTAATTCTTTGAACCCACACAATGCAAGAAGAGAACCAACCCCTGTTAGTTGTACTCTGAACACACACACACACATATGCACGCATACATACAATGCATGCACACACACACATGCACATGCATGCACACACACACACACACACAACACATGCACAGGCACACACGCAGGAGCATATATGTACACTACTAAATAAATGAACACCAAAAGGTATTCTTACCATGTTAAAAAAATGTGTTGTTTATAATTTCATGTGCATATATGTGTGTTTGTGTGTATATGGCTAGTAGCTAACATACTTCAGTGAAATGTGGGCTGCGTCTTTGCTGTCAGAAGACACTGTCTTGGCAATCTGCACTCCTAACTATACCACTCTTAGGGCGATTTCCACGTTTTCGGCTGAAGGCATTTTTAAGTGAAATCTGACACCAATCTCACTTCATGACCATTCCCCTAACCATTAAGCACAGGACAGTTAACGGATCTGCCTGACTACCGCAGTCCAGAACACACTTAGCCTGGAGGACAAGCTGCAAGCCTCTGGCACTGGGTCTTGGAAATGGACAGCTCTGGCTCAGAGAACAGAAAGTCAAGAACCAGCAGCGTGGTAGGCCATGGCGCAGTACTTACCAAACAAACGCTGATGGAACAGAAACTTGCCAGCCACCAGTCCTATGAGAATGGCCAGTATCCATAGAAGCACCTTCAAAATCCTCCAGCCAACTCCTCTAGGGTATTTATTTGTTACAAATGAAAAACAGTTTCCAACGACAATAACATTGGCTTCCGTTTGGCTGTGAGAGACTGGGTCCTCCGCGAATATCAAGAAGTTAAAGAAGATGACCAGGTAAGCCACGATCATGCGAGACCAAGGATGCTGGAAATAGTAGCGGAAGTCTTTACCCATCCTTCAAGCCTTCGGTGCTGCTTGACCTGTGGAAGGAAAGACACCAGGTTAAAGCTGAAGACAAGCCATCTCTCCATTGTTCAGACCTGTTCAGGCCTGCTACACAGGAAGATAGGTAGGAAATATCATACCTGTTCCTGCCTATGGTGCCAAAACAAGTCTCAAACTGAAGAAAGTTAACTCTGTCCTCAATCCTAATATATATACAGGTTTATCAAGACAGGATTTGTCTGTGTAGCCCTGGCCATCCTGGAACTTGTTCTGTGGACCAAGCTGGCCTCAAACTCAGAGATCTGTCTACCTCTGCCTCTCAAGGGCTGGGATTAAAGATCTGTGCCACCACCGCTCAGCTTATTTTTATCTTCTATTATTTGAGGACTAGTGAGCAGATAAAAGAGAAGAGAGGGGCTGGAGAGACGGCTCAGAGGTTAAGAGCACTGACTGCTCTTCTGAAGGTCCTGAGTTCAAATCCCAGCAACCACATGGTGCCTCACAACCATTCATAATGAGATCTGATGCCCTCTTCTAGGGTGTCTGAAGACAGCTATAGTGAACTTACATATAATAAATAAATAAATCTTTAAGAGAGAGAGAGACAGAGAGAGAGAAAGAGACACAGAGAGAGAGAGAGAAGAGAGGGAGGGACAAGAGAAGGAAGTACGATGTCCAAAGCTAAGATGATAGCCAAGCTTGACAGCACACACCTGTAATCCCAACACTTGTGAGGTAAAAGCGGGAATTTTATGAGTTCAAGGCCAGCTTGAACTACATACCAAGTTTGAGGCCAGGCTGGGCTACATGAGACCATTGTTTTGTTTTGTTTTGTTTTAATGAGATCATGACTACAATGACATGGGAGGGGGGAAGATAGCACAACATCTTTGTAATGCTTTTAGACAGTTTACCTTATGACAATACTATGAAGCCGCTTAAAAGATCAAGTGATGCAAAAGTAAACTCAATACATATTAACAAACATTCTGCCCACATCCATCTCTGCACAGCGGTGATTAAGTAATTTGATGGATACGGGATATGCTTCCAAATCTATTTATAGACATTGTCAAAGGGGCATATGAGCAGAAAATTCCCTTTAAAAAAACCTTTATAGTCAGGTTAAATAATTTCAAGAAAGATTTAATATACCCAAGTCTATACTAAGCATTTCCTCTGGGGGTTGGGGACTGGGTAGAGCTGGACTGATGTGCTTCTGGGGGTTATGAAAAAAGATAGAGAAAGACATGGCCAAGTCCAAGGTCCAGGCTAAGTAGGATGTTTCCCTAGGTGGAGATGGCAGAGGTCCTCCTCATCTTCCTCCTTGTCTGGTTTCTTAGGACAAGCTGACCTAGAATTCTCTGTAGACCAGGCTGGTCTCAGACTCAAAGAGATCCACCTGCCTCTGCCTCCTGGGTGCTGGGATGAAAGGTGTGCACCACCCCGAGGGTTGTACCTTCTTAAGAGCTACCCACAAATTCCCTACATTGTAACACCCACATTGGGCCTTCCTTAAATCTACTGGGTCTTGTGAGAGGAGCCAGTGGCTACTGTTAGCATTCATTTCTTCAACTGACTGGGCACTCAGACTCAGCTCTATCTGTTTCTTTAGCAATAAAAACAGTTTAGTTACTAAATAACAAAAATAATAAGGGATATAATTTGACTTCCGTAGACCAGCTCATTTTTTGTCTTTCACAAATTTTTAAAATAAGTTCAGGGAAATAAAATTAAGTAACTAACAAAAACAAAAACAAAAACAAAACAAAACAAAACATCTCTAAAGGAAGCAAGTTCTGGCAATGTCCACACAGCTGTGCATTGGCTGTCTGCATACATCATTAGTATGTCTGTTTTGGGACATAACAACCCTCTAAATGCTGTTATTACCACTGCTACTCCTTCATTTTACAGGGATGGAACTGAGGCTCTCAGAGTTTGTGAGTTGCCACAAAACTGTGGTTTAATTCTCTGAGTTCTGAGCCCAGGGCATGACTGCCAGCCCCAGGTCAGCTTCAGGTACTTGCTGGGAAGGGCCAGGGCCCACCCCCCAGGATGCCAGGCCTTGCATACTTTCATCTCTAGAGACAATGGAACAAATGCTGACTTCTGTAATATACCCTACTATTCCCAGGGGTGGAGGGTGCAAATAAAAACGTCCTCCACAGATCCTGAACACTTGGAGAAGCAGGAACAGGAGAGCATTGATAGAGTTGTTGTTGAAAGTATAAATAGAACACATAAATCTGAAGTTCTTCAAAGTCGATCTGAGAACAGGCACCGGGGCTTCCAAACATCCTACTCCTGGCTCATGAATGTCAACTAAAGCCATAATCTAAATTAATGAAGATTTGGTACAACTCTTCTTCCAAAAGGTAACATACATGGATTGACCATAGAATTCACCCAAGCCGATAGTTCCTGTGCCTTCGATCCACGAACCTAAGGAATGTCAAGTCCCAGAAGATCCTCATGAATGCTCTGCTCAATAAAGCCTGTTCCTGGGGTCTGTGACTCAGAATGCTTAAGAATGGTAACTTGCATACAGCAAAGCAAATGCTGGAGAACAAAAAATGAATACTATAAATGTCGGTGACAGCTGACTACCATTAGCCCACTGTTAACAAAGATTCATGCAGAGCCCCTGGAAGTATCCAAAAAGCACCACCACAGAGAAATTCCCAAAACCTCATCCCAAAGACCCCGTGTCTTAATAGCCTCTCCTGCATGCCTAGCAACGCAGACACAGATACAAGTGTCACTTAAGTCTCTCCTCTAGGTGACTATGTGCTTCTCTTAACCAGTGATGGTTCTGATGAGGTCGCCACCACTAACTCCTCTCTCCCTGCAGGTGCACAGGTGGGGACTGAGAATCCAGAGAAGAAGAGCAGACCCTTGTCTCCTGTTTTTCAAACGAAATACTCTTGACTTGCATTGCTGTGTTGCTGTGTTGTTTAATTTCAGAACTTTAATTTTTTAACCTTGCTTTGTGGGCAATATAATGTCCATCTGCCAGAGTCAAATGAGCGCATTCAGACATTTTTGGAGACAGCTGCTGCAACACTATTTTAGGAGACAGAGTTACATACAGTGCTGAGCAGGAACCCTATACCAGTGCACGATCTCAGCTAATTCCAAGCAATTCTATGAATGCTCCTGTCGCTATCAAGTTACAGATAAGGACACGAAAAACTCTATGCACTTGCTGCCCATTAACTCACAGATCCAACAAATAAAAAAGTCAAAATTGTAATGCCCAGGTCTTGAACAACCCTTCTCTTTGATCAGTGCTGGAGGCCAGTCCTAAAATAAGCTATTTCTGTAATGTTTCAAATTCACTTGTCTTTTCTTCCAATAGTTGGGTGACTTCAATCCCAGCAGAAGGAAGCAGGACCCTGATATTGATCATTTCATCTCTGTATTAAGGATAGATTTACTATTTTTCTCATATCCATAAGTTAAAACGGTATCTCCCAGTTTAAAATGGTATCTCCCAGTTCTCAAGCACTCACACAGTTACTCGGGTACCTTTGCTCATCCCTCTTCTGTGGCTTTAGACACCGAGATGTCATAGGTTTGTCTACTCCTTGTGGCCCAGCTTTCTAGTTCTTTAGATACCCTGATATGATCCAGAATGCCAGAAATGTTTCTACCTCTGCGGTTCATAATCAGCATCTCTATGGACCACGGGTTCATGTTGACCCTGTTGTTAGGAATCTAAGATTGAGGTTTTCCAATAGACTATGCTTCTAGGCTCACAGTTTGCAAATGTTTTGGTTTTGTTTGTTCCTTTTGAATTGTAGTCCTACAACTATATGTGGGGATGCCTATATCTTTCCTCTTAGCAGTTCCCAGTGAAATCATCCACTTACATGTTTATCTTCTTCACTTGATCCTCCTTAGCGAGATCATAAGGGGCTATTTCCTTCCTGGACAGAGCTTAGTGCTGAGCTAATAGTGGGTAATCAATAGATGTGAACTGAATAAACTTAGACTCTTTGTCTAAGAAGGCTCAACAGTAGCAGTAAACATCTGCTAAGGAAAAGAGAAAAGGCAGGCAACCAACCGTAAGCCCTCAATGATGGCACAGCCCCTAACAATACTGACCTCACTCCAGGCCCACACCATCAGGACCCGGCTTTGCACTGCATTACTGCCATCACAGAGGACTAACATTCACTGAGTACTCACTGGACACAAGACTCTATATTGATGAGTTTTGCAATCAATGCTAATAAACTGAAGGCTGCCCGGTAAGGAAAACACTCTTAATTTTCCCTTTCACAAACACTGATGCTGGAACTGAGGATTTAGTACCTTTCACAAAACGGAAAAGCTCACCAGAAGTATGGTGAGTGTGGACCACACAGCACCCATGCTTTATGCTATGTTTTCTCTGCACAAAACTTTACCCTTTGTGTGCAGGTTAGGAAGTTTTCTAAAGGATTCACAATACTTCTCAGATGATGGGTTTATTGTTCCTAAGCAATGTGACAGAAAGGTATTGTGACCAGAAAGAACAAAGGGTACGGAGATTGTTAATTCTTGTCCCTTGTTTGAGAACATCAGCATAAGTAGCTGAGCTGATCCGATGGAACTCTCAGAATGCACCACTGATGTTGTCCAGCCTGGCTCTCAGAAGATGAAAACTCCACACCCCTTAATTCTCTCAGCAGTAATGACAGTGGGCTAATGCCACCATTAACGCCATGGAAGCCTTTGGCTGTACCCAGAAGCTGTAACCGCAATATTGGTGACTACAGGCTAAAATGGACCACTCACTAGCTTCTCTAACAGGTCCAACTCTGAAGAGATGTGGATTTATCCCAGATAACTAAATTGTCACAGATTTTACCAAAAACCAGCATTCCAAAGAAGCATAAAGGAGAAGAGAAAGGGCCTTTGGATCAAAGGAGTTTGTAAAGAAAATGCTGTTGTATAGCCACTGAGTAGAGAACATGAGATCAAAGACTTCTAGAGAGAAGACTGACACCATCTGCAGAGAAATGGTGAGGTCTGACTGTAATTCTACAATAGCATTCTTCTGTCATTTGTCTGATATCTACCACTCTCAGACACCCATGTGTTGAAGTTACCTGTACACGGTCAATAGTAAATAAGCATTTAAAGATGGATGGATGGATGGATGGATGGATGGATGGATGGACAGATGAATGGGTGGGTGGATGGATGGATAGATGGATGGATGGATGGATGGATGGATGGATGGATGAGTAGATGGATGGGTGGATGGATGAGTAGATGGATGGGTGGATGTATGATGGATGGATGGATGGGTGGACAGATGGATGGATAGATAGATGGATGGTGAATGAGTGGATGATGGAAGAGTAACCTTGGCTGACCAAAACATAACAAGTTCCCATTCCAGAGAGAGTAGACCATGGATGAAGGTTACTGATAACCCTGTTTCATGGCCTCTGATGGTTCTTTTGTAAGGGACAAATGTTAAGCCCTTAAACTAAAAGAGAAGTAAAGCAGAGAAAGGTGACAGGGAGCATTGAAGGCCTTGGAGACAGGGGACCAGACCTAGTGTGCTTCAGGAAGTGCAGGCATCTGAGGAGACAGCAGGGAGCGTCAGAAAGAGAACAGGCCTGGAAGCAGGCTCAGGCAGAGGGAAGCAGGGCCATGACACTATCCCCTGGGGTCAGCAGGGTCTGCTGTTCCAAACCCTCTGTAGGAGGGTAAGAGGAAGAAGCAGAGAAGCTCATGAGGAAGAAAAATGCCCCATGACAGGTGGTGAGAGACAGGTTGAGGTGTAGGCAGTTTACAAAGCTCTGCTTCTAGAAACATAGAAGCAGTGAGGTTTGTCTACTGCCTGGATGTGGGGAGGGATGGATGGGCCCAGCAAAGATCTGCATGAGAGTGCCATTTTCTGAACTGGAAAACGTATTTCCTGAGGTAAACAGAACTTCAGCGGATATAGAAAATACAATCGTTATTGACTTTTTTTGTGATTTATATGTGTTGGGCTTGGAAAACAGTTATTTTTCTCACACATTATCTCGATTAGTCCTTATACCAACCATCTAGTAAGGACACAGAGATTCAACGAGGCACAATCTGCCCAAGGTCACGTTGATGCCAACTAACATAAACAAGCAAACCTGCTTCTATGCAGCCCAGATGCTCGTACACCAGTTAGGATCCCAACTACGAAGGATGGGAAGACCTGGACCTACTAGTCACTCAGCACTTTCTGACGGTGAGCAGAGAAACACACAGACATGATAGACAGATGGCCAGTGTTTTGGGGAGAAAACGAGGATTCCTTTCCAGAGAGAGTTTGCAGTACTGGAACATCCAACTCCACCAAAGAAGAGACAAAAGACAAGTGGAGAAGTCAAATCTGTATGTATTTCCTGGACAGGACCTAGGTAAGGACGGGCCTCAAGAGAAACAGAAGCCTTTACCTCAAACTGATAGGTAAGCGGACACATATGAGAAGCTCTGTGGGTGGAGGCAACCCTTGACGATCAAGGTTCTGGGTTCCATCCCTTTCACTTCAAAACCAAACCAGCAAAGGGCAGGTACAGGAAGAGCAGAGCACCTTGTATAACTCAGCACTCATGACAGGTTTTATCATGCAGACACCAGTCACGGAAGTACAACTGGGGCCCTGGCTTTCAGTCCACTCCAAAGACCACACAGCCTTTTAAATAAAGCATAGCTTTCTCAAGCAATCAATGTAACCACTTAAGTGCCTCTGGATAAGGACCGGGATGGCATCTGTGGTACCCAATTAATTTGCAGGATCACATTCGTAAATCACATCCTCGCTCAACACACTGGATCAAAGTTTGGTCATTTTCCTCCTCCAGCATTGTTATCCTGCAGACCTTGGGACATTGATCAAAGCAAGGTTTTTAACCCAGAAACCAAGAGTGAAGTCGGTTTGAAGGTCTTCCGGAAAGACAGCATCCCATTGTAATGGCGAAGTAGGGATGAGCCTATCCTATCGGGTTATAAAGTGGAGACATGACCATTAGACCATTTAAGAAAGTATAGACTGCCCTTTGGGCCATTTGCTTGTTGAGGTCTAACTCCAAGAGAACAAAACACAATGGGCTAATAAAGTTCATTCAACCCTGGAGTTACCTTTTAAGTGAATGGCAAATTAAGCAAATTAAGTAAAACTAATAGGTACTGTTTTTTTTTTTTAAACACAAGAATTATGTGGAGACTGGGAGAGTGGTAATGAACAGCTAAGTCAAAATCCCCAGTTGCTCTGAAACTACAAAGGTTGAGGGAATAGAAAGATACGATAGATAGATAGATAGATAGATAGATAGATAGATAGATAGATAGATAGATAGATAGATGATAGATAGAAACATAGATACATAGATAGATACATAGATAAATGATAGATACAACTGAAATAGTTTATACATAGATTTTACCACTATATTCAGTAAATTCAAACTTGCTACAGAATACAAATCAAACCATAAAAGCTTCCTAGACTGTGGTGAGGGCACCTCACATTTTACATACTTCAACTTACTTTTTTCTTTATGTCCATACACTAATATCAAGGTAAGTATCACTCACACACACATACACACACACACAGACACCGATGTTCCACAGAGGGTAGAATGAATCATAGCAGCCTGAATGTTCCCTCATGGGTCAAATACAGCTGCGGGCCTGTGGTATTTTTCAAAATAGAAATGGAAAACTAGTTTTTAATTCAGTCACGATGGAGTTCGCAAACACACAGGCCTTTCCCATTTCCTGCCTGAAAGGACACGGAGGAAGTGCAACCTGTTCCTTGCCCTAGCAGTCGGGGGCTTGGGTCCCTGCGCCCCGGAATCGGTGGAGCGGGAAAGTTCGGGCTGCCCGCGGTCCGTCCCCCGGAGCCCGGCTGGCTCGGTCCCCGCCCGGCTCCCGCGTCCCCGGCCCGCGGGAATGCGGGGCTGCGGGAATGCGGGGCTCCGGCCTGCCTGCGCGCCCGGGGCTGCGGACCGAGGGCTGCGGGCCGCCGCGTACTCACCGGAGGGCGCGCGGCTCGGCCACCGCGGCGGACGCAGGACGAGCGGCGACACCGGCCGCGGCGCGCTGCTGTCACCCGGCTATAAATACCGCGGCCCACGCCGCCGCCTACGCTGGCCGCCCTCGCCGCTCCCGCCGCGCCGCAGAGTCGGCCCCGGACCGCGCCGGGCACATGCCGCCCCGCCTGCCCGCCCGCCGCGCCTCTGCGGAGCCAGACCGGACCGGACCGGGCGGGGCAGGGCAGGGCACAGCAGGGCACCGCAGGGCACGGGCGCTGCGGCGGCCTAGGGAGAGCGCCACCCGGCCACGGCCTGCTGGAACCGCATCTGCTGCACCCTGCGGGGAACCTGCGCTGCGACAGCAGTGGGGACGCTAACTTTCTAAAGCGGCCTTGATCACTTAGCATCCCTGCCTGTCACTGTGTAAAGGGTGCGGGTGGGGAAAGGGTCTCTCTCTCTCTCTCAATATATGTGTGTGTGTTATATAATATATATGTGTGTGTTTATATATATACATATATAAAAATATGTGTGTGTCTGTGTGTCTGTGTGTGTATTTATATGTGTATATGCATATATGTGTGTGTATCTCTATGTGTGTCTGTGTATATGTAAATTTATGTGTATATGCATATATATGTGTATCTCTATGTGTGTCTGTGTATATGTAAATTTATGTGTATATGCATATATATGTGTATCTCTATGTGTGTCTGTGTATATGTAAATTTATGTGTATATGCATATATATGTGTATCTCTGTGTGTCTGTGTATATGTAAATTTATGTGTATATGCATATATATGTGTATCTCTATGTGTGTCTGTGTATATGTAAATTTATATGTGTATATACATATATTTATGTGTATGCATGTATATATATTCACATATGCATGTATACATACATACATCTGTATGTATATATATATAGATGCACACATATGTGTATTGGTACATGACTATGTCTCTGTATATATGCATATATAGTTATCCGTATAGAAATAGTGTGTGTTCATAGATACATACACGCACATAAATACAAACACGCATACAAATATACGCTAACATATACATTGCACAAATATGTAGGCACACATACACCCAGGCATACATGTACACATAAGCACATCTGTGACACTTGTCACTGGTGTGGTTTTCTAGTTCTCTGCAGCATGTATCAGGAGGAACCTTTGGCCTGGTCTGAGGAACCCCTCTCTTCCCTCATGTATGTCTGTGGCTTACTCTCCCCCTAATAGCAACTGCTACCTCAGCTTGCTGGCTGCTTTAATGTGTTAAACACTGCTCTATCCAGCATGCTGATAGCTAGTTACTGCATACTGACAGCTGGTGCTAATGGAAATTATCACATTTTGTACAGCGAAATGGAAAAGGAGATCATTCTTGGGTGCCAGCAGTAGCAAATTTAGGAAGGCCAGGGCAAGCCCTTTTCCTGGCTGGACTGAGGATTCAGAAGTGAGTTTTAGGAAGGAGAGGCGGCTGAGATATTTGCAGATTTGAAGTACCATGGAGAGCAGGTCCTATGGACTCTGCCATCCCTCCTGCTGACTTTACATTCTTGCAATTGACAGTGGTCATAGTTTATTTTCTGGAAACTGTGGCTTAGCAAGTCTCTTTCATGGTGCTTCGAAAATTCCCTTGAGTGTGTCCCATGTCAGCATTCTGTGAATTTCACTATGATATTTGGATTTTACTTTTTTTTTCTAGTTTATTTTAACTCCCACCACCACCCACCACCATGCTCTGAGCTACTTGAGAGCAGGGACAGAAATCCTACCCTTGTCCCCTCAATACCCAGTGAATTCCAGGAGTCGTTCGGTGAGTTAGAGATTACTCACGCAGATGAAGTCTCAGATTCAACTGTACTTTTATCATCATAATTAGGATTCTTTCCCCCCAAACAGTTATTAAACGGTGTGACTGTTGTCATGTGCATTCTGTATGAAGTGTTCTCCTGGATCTCCACTTCAAACAAAGACTGTTCCGTAAGTCCAAACTTGAAAATCTGGCTCTCTCTGGCCTCTGTCTCATGGAGCTTGTTACCTTTACTTTAAGACCATGCCTTATTCAGTAGTAAGGTAAAGAATACACTTGGGTGTCTGGGGTTCTGCTCTCCAGACAGCCACATCAAGGAGAAGGCCTGAAACAACTTTAGTATGAGTGCCCCGTCTTTACCTCCTTCTAGAAGCTAATGGGCTTTATTTGGGCAGCCATCTAGGTACCCCGGGCCAGCCTTATTGAGAGACCTGGCAAAGCAGCATTTCTGCTTCGGTCCTAGTGGGTGACTTACGGAGATAAAAGTTCCACTTACTGTGTACCAGGCACCCTGAATGCATGTGGCAGCCGCAAGAGGCAGAGTTGTGCCCCACCCCGACCCTGGTCAACCGTTTTTTGTGAGCAGAGCCTAGCAGTTCACTCCAGGTCTCACAGCAGCAAGACAAAAGGAGCAAGGACCAAGAAAGCTGCCACGGTGACTCTCTGAGCCCACATTTCAGTCTCCCATACACCCCTCTCCATCTATCAGGGAGCATGTGGGTTTCACAGTAAGACCCGGAATGCAGAATGTTGACTTGGATTCTGATGCTGCCGCTTGCTAACAATGGCCTGAGGCACATTGCTTCAACAGGAATCCCCCTGGTTTTATCTTTCTTCACCACTGAAATGCTGAAATGTTCAAACCTGACAGGGATTTAACGGCCTATTTAAGAACAAATCCTACTGAGAACAGAGACCACGATCCTCCCTATTGACCCCGATTCCATTCCAGCATCTACCTCATAGATGTGTCAGGAGTTTTACGTGACCTCATGTGCATAAAATACCACCAGCATTGGGTAGACAGTAGGTTCTCAATGAATGCCAGTCTTCCTTCTGGTCAAGACTTTCCTCAGAGTCAAAACGATTGATTCAGTATAAGTGGTGATGGTTAGAGAGAAGTGCTAGAGAGACCACTCAACCAGTAAAGACTAAGGGTCACAGCCAAGGAGACCACACGGTAGCCCCTTCCAGAAGTGCTGGTCATCACTGGGTTGCAAAGGCAATATGACTCAGAGAGAATTCAAGATGTCATCACTTCAGGTTGTCCATCCCGCCAACCAAATTCCAGTGTGAACAGCACCATGCATTCTAGATATGAGTTTAGTAAGCTGGCCACAGTTGAAGGCAGAGTTGGGGTAGGGATAGATGTCGTTTAATTAGCATGATGGTCAAGTTTGATTGAAAACTTACAGGACTGAGAGCTGCCCAGGGGAGAACACTTATTGGTAAGTTGGTGAGGATTCCAGATATGTTGGAATATGGGGCAGTAACAAAGAGGGAACCTAAATGTAGGTGGGGCCGTAACAAAGGGGGAACCTAAATGTGGGTGCTATTATCCAATAGGCTGGGCAAGAACTGTAAAGCAAAAGGGGAGGGGGAGACAAAATATCATCCTGAATGAGGTAACCCAGTCACAAAAGAACACACATGTATGTAATAAAGGGATAATAGCCCAAAATCTCAGAATACCCAAAATACAATTCACAGACCATATGAAGCTCAAGAAGAAGGAAGAACAAAGTGTGGATGTTTCAGTCCTTCTTAGAAGGGGGAACAAAATATTCACAGGAGGTAGAGGGTGAGAGGGACTTGGGAGGAAGAGAGGAGGAGGAAAAGGGGGCAGGATCAGGTATAGGAAGAGATGGGGATGATATACAGAGGGTCAGGAATTTGAACAGAGGTGTGTAGCAATGGGGGATGAGGAACTGGGGGTAGCCACCAGGAAGTCCCAGATGCCAGGAAAGCAAGAGGCTCCCAGGACCCAATAGGGATAAGATTAGCTGAAATGCCCAACAGAGGGGAAGGAGAACCTGTAAAGACCATATCCAGGGGTTAGGCAAAGCCCCTGAATGGGGCATCTCCAAATTTTTAACCCAGAATGGCTTCTGTCTAAAGGAAATACAGGGACAAAGTGTGGAGCAGAGACTGAAGGAAAGGTCATCCAGACACTGCCCCACCTGGGGATCTATTCCATATACAGACACCAAACCCAGACACTACTGCAGATGCCAAGAAGTGCTTGCTGACAGGAGCCTGATATAGCTGTCTCCTGAGAGGCTCTGCCAGAGCCTAACAGATACAGAGGCAGAAGCTCACAGCCAACCATGGACTGAACATGAGGTCCCCAATGGAGGAGTTAAAGATAGGACTGAAGGAACTGAAGGGGTTTGCAACCCCATAGGAAGAACAACAATATCAACCAACCAGACCCCCCAGATCTAATACGAACTAAACCACCAACCAAGGGGTACACCCTGAGGGACCCAGTGGCTTCAGCCGCCTATGTAGCAGAGGATGGCTCTGTTGGACATCAATGGGAGAAGAGGCCCTTTGTCCTGTGAAGGCTCCATTCCCTAGTGTAGGGGGATGCCAGGATGGTGAGGTGGGAGTGGGTGGGTGGGAGGGGGAGATTCCTCATAGAAGCAGGGGGAGGGAGGATGGGATAGGGGCTATCTGGATGGGGAAACCAGGAAAGGGGATAACATTTGAATGTAAATACATAAAATGTCCAAAAAAAAAAAAAGAAAGAAAGAAAGAAAAAGAAAAAGGAAAAAAATAAAAAGGGGGGAGACAGACGGTCGGTGTATACCAGCTTCCCTCTCCCTGAGCAAGAGCGTCTGTTGTTGCTGCCAGTACCTGTGGACACTAGCCTCCAGCTCCAGAAAGCAAGTTGGGCAAACCATGAGAGCAAGCTCTGCCTCCACACCCACACTTGCCAGAGAGTTCCCATGCCTTCAGCCCTATACCAGGAATTACATTGTTGGTCCTGGGGCTTCAAACTACCAGGTTCTTGGCTCGTCCGATATTCAGATGGCCGTTGTTGGACAAGCGAGACATCAATCACGCCAGCCAATCTGATAACACGCCTCCTTTAAAGTTGTGCATGTGTGTGGGAGTGTGGTGTGTGTGTGTGTGTGTGTGTGTGTGAGAGAGAGAGAGAGAGAGAGAGAGAGAGAGAGAGAGAGAGAGAAGAGGAGAGGGAGAAGGAGGGAGGGAGAGGAAGGGAGAGGGGAAGAGGGGGAGAGGGAGGGGGAGAGAGAGAGGGAGGGAGAGAGAGAGAGAGAGAGGAGAGAGGAGAGGGAGAAGGAGGGAGGGAGAGGGGGAGAGGGAGAGAGGGAGAGGGAGAGAGGGAGAGAGAGAATATAACCCAGAAAAAAGTAAGAACCAGAAGATAAGAAGAACTGGAAAATGTTGTCTCTTGGGCAAGACAGAACCCTGTAATTATGAACTCAAAGCAGCTATAAATGTCTGCACTGGGCCTGCCTCAAATGAGCCTGTCAATAGTTAGGCATTGATGGAAGAGGGCTCCGCGGCCCTTCCCCTCACTGCTGTTCTATTTGCTGATGCATTCTGGGAGAAGGGAAGTCATTGCTTTCTATTGTCCACCTATTGATGACCCCACAGGCTCCAGTGGATAATTCCAAGCCAGGAGTCACACAAATGTCCCCGGACAAACAAAATGGATCACAAAACACAAAAGCCCTGGGTCTGGGAAAGGGCATGTGGCCAACAGGAGAGGCTGACAGAGACAAGAGAAAAACAGAGAGAGGAGATGAGAGTAACCAGAATGCATAGACACATTATGGAATTGTTGAATGATAAAATTAACCAAAATGTGTCTTAAGGTAAAATCTCTCTGTAAAGTCATATTTGTGAGTTTAAAAACTCAGGAATGAGTGTTTGAGTCATATTCCCCCATCTGCCTTTCATGCCCTGCTAGCTGGAGAATAAAATTTACTGGTGGCTTGCTTACTTTAAGAAAAAGGCAGGTTCAATATGTCTTTCAATTATAGGTAAAAATTTTGATTGTGACCAGATTGTGTGCTAAGTAGCCTTTGGTGGTTTGAATGAAAACACCCTCCCTCCATAGGCTCATAGGGACTATTAGCCACTATTAGGATGTATAGCCTTGTTGGAGTGGGTGTGGCCTTTGTTGGAGGGAGTGTGTTACTGAGGGTGAGAGCACTGAGGTTTCAGAAGCTCAAGCTAGGCTTAGTATCTCACATTGTCTTCCTTGATGCCTATGAATCCAGACGTAGAACTCTCAGCTACGTCTCCAGCACTATGGCTGCCTATGTGCCGCCATGCTTCCCACCCTGATGTTAATGGACTGAACCTCTAAACTGTAAGCCACCCCCGATTAAATGTTTTCCTTTATAAGAGTTATTGTGGTCATGATGTCTCTTCACAGAAACAAAGCTGGAATTAAGACACTGCCCTTTTAAATCAAGGGGACAACATAGCTGTAAGCATCTGCACCCTCAGTCAACAGAGACAATCAAGGACAATTGAATCTGTGACTATGGAGTACAATTAAAACTACCTTTAAGTTCTAATAGGTCAATCTGGGCAGTGGTAATTATATACTCTGAATGCATATAATGTAAAAGTTTGAATTCTTTATTGCTACATAGGCAAGAATAGCAATTTGAACATGATTTCTATTCTGGTTAGTTTTGTTGGTGGTGGTGGTGGTGGTGGTGGTGATGGTAGTGGTGGGTTTTTTGTTGTTTTGATTTGTTTTGTTTTTATTGTTGTTGCCGTTATTGTCAACTTGACACAAACTAGAGGTATCTAGGAAGGAAACCCTCAATTGAGAAAATGGACCCTGTCAGATTTGCCTGCAGACAAAGACTGTGTGGTATTTTCTTGATTGGCAGGACAAAGGACTCAGTGGTGCCATCCCTGGGCAGGTGATCCTGGAGTGTTTAAGAAAGCAAGTTGAGCATGCCAGGAGAGCAAGCCAGTAAGCAGCACCCCTCCATGGCCTCTGCCTTGAGTTCCTGTCCTGACTGCCCTTCATGATGGACTGTAAGACATACGCTAAAATATAGGCTTTCCTCCGAAAGCTGCATTTGGTCCCGGTGCTTGTCATAGTAATGGAAAGCAAACTAAGACACTCTGTAAATTTCCTCTGGTATTTCAAGGGCAGTATCTGGAATCCCAAGATTCCTCTCACCCACCCTAATTTCAGAAGTCTATTTCTTTAAAAGATTTATTTATTTGCTATATAGACAGTATTCTAACTACATGTGTACCTGCACACCAGAAGAGGGCACCAGATCTCATTATAGATGGTTATAACCCATGTGGTTTCTGGGTATTGAACTCGGGACCTCTGGAAGAGCAGTTAGTCTTTTAACCTCTGAGCCTTCTCTCCAGCCCCATCAAATGTCCATTCTTATTAAACACAGATGTTCTGAATTTCACTTGGAAGATGGTCATCAGATGTCTGTGGAGCATGATAGCCTGTGCTCTATGGCCTTGGTTCTGTCATGAAGTCCAGATATGGTACCAGGGAACTAAAACTCTGTATACACTCAAAGTACCGGCTTCGTGAGATGTTTGAGGGATTAATGGTGTCTGCCAACTGTGTACCATTTGGCAGAGTCCTTGCCTAACAGGCATGAAGTCTGAATTCCATCTCCAGCACCACAGAAACCAAGTGTCATAGTGCACACCTGTGATCCCAGGATGTGGACACAGGAAGATCAGAAAGTTCAAGTTATCCTTGGCTATATAGTAAATTTGAGGCCAGTCTGAGATACATGAGACCCAAAAGAAATAAAAAAAGGAAGAAAGAAAGAAAGAAAGAAAGAAACAAACAAACAAACAGAAAGAAAGAAAGAAACAAAGAAAGAAATAGCATTTGGTATGATACTCAATAAATTGTCCTCAATGTTGCCATTCTTAAGATGTTCCCTAGTCCAGCTTAAAGCCTGCAGGTCACACAGACTTTCTCCAACTAAAGAGCTGACTCACTCAGCTCTGAGCACATAAAGGGCAAGACAAAGAGACTTTTCTGAGCAGTCTTTAAGACAAAGGAGTCATTCAAACAGTGAGCCACCCACCATCCTGCCAGAAGTAAAACTCACCTGCTTTAAGGCTGTTGCGTGCACTCACTGAGCTTCCTACAGGAACTGAATTAAGGCAATAGCTCCTTCAGATAGCCATTTATTCCTCCTTCTGTGACCAAGAGGGATGTGCAGTTTACTAGCTCTTCCTGTCTCCAATGCCCCTCCCTACACACAGTGGCTTAGTCCTGTCCAACCCTGAGAACTGGTTTCTCTCTCTCTCTCTCTCTCTCTCTCTCTCTCTCTCTCTCTCTCTCTCTCTGTGTGTGTGTGTGTGTGTGTGTGTGTGTGTGTGTGTGTGTGTGTCATGGTCTGTCTGTCTCTCTCTCTGTCTGCCTCTGTGTGTGTGTCTCTCTCTGTCTGTCTGTCTCTGTCTCTCTGTATCTCTCTCTCCCCCCTCTCCCCCCTCTCTCTCACAGGGATGCAATTGCTGATTTTAAAAGACAAATGTGCCTATGAGCAGCTTCAGGATAGCCTTCCCTTCCTAGTTTAGTTTCATGATACAGATGTTCTTCCCCCCGCCCATAAAATCATTCCTAATAGGCTCTTATTAAAGAAGTTTGGTAGATCCAACAAAAGGGTGAAGAGAACTTTGACTCAAGACAATGCAAAACCACACCAAAAAAAAAAAAAAAATACTGGCTGTCAAGTCAAGAGCTCGCTGCTTCTGATAAAGTTCCAGACATCTTGTCCAATCAATAAACATATCTAAAGCAACCAGTCTATCAGAGAACAAGGCACTGAGTGTTCAAAGATAAACATATGTGCCTCCTCAGGCACAAGCTCAAACTCATTAGCAGAACAGAGATGGCGTATGATCACTCTAAGTACTAGATAGAGACTGTACGGTCACAGGCATTTCACCACCAGGAAATAGAGAGCTATGGAATGGAGAAATAAAACTGTCTTTAGGAATTACTGTAGAAGGCTGGATCATGAAGGTAGACCCTTAATTGAAGCACTGAAAACTAAGAATATACATGCAGAGAAAGAAGGAAGAAATAAATTATGAAAACAAGAAATTCCAGAAACAATGCCCATTGGCCAGAAGACTCAAGTGCATGCTGAAGAAGTCAGCAAGATAAGGATGGGTGGGGGAGAGAAGCCAGTAGCAGCAGGAATGTTGTAGGCTGTTCTAAGTGTCAAAGACTCATGGGAGGCAATGAAATATATTATTTGAAGGAGTAAGAAAAGCCAGAATAACAGTGGATTTCTTTGATTTGGGCATTTTAGCAGGAAGGGATGGGAGTCAGAGGCAGGGTGGAGGCTTGACATACAAGACAAGAGTAATAATCAGCTCCATGAATCTAAAAAGAAAGAAGTGAAAATTATCTGTGTCTATATTTGAAGATCATGGTCATCTTTCCTGTAGCCATGAAGTGCAAAACAGTGACCCTCACCCTTTTCTCATGGCTAGAAGAATCCATCTCTCTGTCAAGCTCTTGGGGCCACCAACCTCTCCTAACATTCCAACAAAGAGGCTCTTCTGATGTCTTCTCACAGTTCTTAGGATTCACTGGGACCCCTTCTCTATTATAGCTACAAGCCCAACGACCTGGCTGGTCCATTCTTCAGTGTCTTGGGATGTCATTGAAAGGATATCTCAACCATTCATTGTTCTGATCATCTCAGCATTTGGGAGGAAGAAGCATTGCCACGAACTCCAGGTCAGTGTGAATGACATAGTAAGACACAGCCTCTCAAAAAGATGGTTTTCAAATGGCATTAATCACAAGCTCATAGTGAGCTTGCATACATATTTAGTTATTATGATATTTAAATTTCAAAATATTGTAGAAAAGTTTGTATTACAACCCACATATCTTCTTTAACCCACTAACTAATATCGCCTATTCTTACTTAGTTATTCTTCTAGGATACTGTGACAAAATAACACAGACTACTGACTTAAAATCCCAACATTTCCACTGAAATAAATTTTTTTCTGGGGGATTGCTAAGCCCCACTTTACTCCTTAATATCTATTGGGGGGTTTCTATCCCACTTTCACCTGTACAGTTCCTGAGTAAAAAAAACAGAGACACTGAAATTTATCAACAAGCTGTAGGCACTAACTGGGTAGGTTCTGAGCTATGCTAATCCCTTTATCTGTTTTTAAAAAAAAGCACAAGAATGTCCATCACTTGCCAATCTGATGTCTCTCTTGCTGCTTCTGCTCCATCAGGTTGTCCTCAGGGTGAACTAATCATGGCCACGTGCTCCTGGTCCATCCGACCTGATGGCAGTCTCCTCTGTTTTTTCTCTTCTTCTCTTGGTCTCTCTCAAGGCCCCTCACTTCTAAGTCCCACCTTCTTATCCTCTCTGCCCAGTCATAAGCCCCAGCCACTTACTGACCAATCAAGAATTAATGGGGAGCATTCTTTACAGCACATTGGTTACACAACACACAGACAAAACCCAACAGATTTCTTTTCCCATAGAAAAGAAATACAAAATCAAGGGTTCCATCTGGACCACCCTGCCACGGAGGCTCTTGAAGAAAATCCTCTCTTGCTTGTTTCCGGTTTCTCATGGTGGATGGTTCTCCTTGGTTTGTAGAGACCTCATATAAATCTCCCTTCATCTTCATTTTGGGTTCCCTCCTGTGTCTCTGTGTCCAAATCTCTATCATTTTCCTTCTAGAAAGACAGCAGCCATTGAATTTAGAGCAGTGTGATTTCACCTTGAGATCTTACCTATATACTTGGTATAATTGTACATCTTGGACAATTCAGGAGAAAGACATTCTCATTCTACCCACTCAGTGTGGCAAGAATCTTCAGAGGCAAATTTCTATTTAATGCACTTTCAAAGGGTCCTTTTCTTTACTTTCAGCTAACACGAGCATGTGTGACGAGAGTTTTAAAAACTCAGTTGTGTTGCTTGAATATGTTTTTGTTTTAATCCCAGGTGTGAAATATGGGGCTGCTTCACAGCAGGTGATTATGATTTGCCTCGTGCACTAGCAGGGGTGTGATCTTTGCCAGCTGCAGATAGTTTAATTCTGGAGACTCTGGAAAGAGTATAAATGAGAGACTCCCTAGAGGGCCTATGGAAGTGGCTGTTCCACTGTTGCTGGTTCCTGCCACCGCATTTGCTGGATTGCTGGATATTCTGATAATGAAGATTAGATTTGCCCCCAGGGAACCCAATGCCCCTAATCAGCAGGAAGTAGTCTAAAGAGTCTACACCCCTTTCCCCTCTAAACTTCTTCCTCTCCTAACTAGTGTTGGAGGTATGGAAGGGATTAGGATGTAATAAGGGTTGGAAGAAAATATATATATATATATATACCGACAGCCATATAAGCTGAGCATGCCCAGAAACTTTCTTGTTCATAACTTTAATCTTCTAAGTTTGTGCTTTTTTCTCCCCTCCCATATGTCTGGAATCCTGTTCTTATAGCTTTAAACTGAATATGTGCAAAAAATGCACTCCTTCATTGAATATGCTTAGGAATGAGCCAACCTGTGTCTGAATGTGTATAGATCCTTTTAGCAAAAATGCCTGCACTTCCTCCAAGTTTGGAATTACTTTGAAAATAACCACCACCCCTCACCAGCAGCTCTTGCCAGCTGCTTGTAATAAATCCTTCCCTACCCTGTTCATGATCTGACCACGCTCACTTTGGCTTTGCATCTCACCAAGATGTCACACCATCATGTTCAGTTGAATTTAGACAACGTCATTGTAGTGTGAATACCTTGGAGTGGGCTGTTTACACAAACACAAGTGGCTAGGATGTCAACGGATGCAATAATTTTGTGGGACTGCCGTCGCCTGTGCTGACTGAGAGGTTGTTCTGTGGCACATGCCTGTCTTCACATTGGCAAAGCCTTATTTCCAAATGGAAAGTCAGTTGTGTTCAATGGCGTTTTCCTGGGGCAAACATGCGAAGGATTGTTCCTGAAGCAGGCACAGGTGAAAGGATGCATGACGAAAGATTCTTCACCAATGACATGCATGTATTGGTTCACTTGACATTGAGTAGATGAGCTTTGCTTGACTCCATAGAGATAAACACACTAAAAAGCTTCTGGTGGTATTCTGGTGGCTTCTTGCCACTTTTGTGAACTCAGGCCAATTGGCATGCTAAGACAGACTCAGGTGCTGAGGCAAGACCTGTGGAGGATAGGTGCTGTTTGGAAGGAGTTACAACAGTGACAACTATGCAGACTAGATATTGCTTTGTAATGCTTCTCACATCTTCACTGATCTTCGCTGATCTTTGCTTCATTGAAAGAGGCATGGCAGAGAACTTCTCCTGGTGTCCACGCTGGTCTTAATCACTCCTGCTGACTCATAGTGATTCAGCTGAGGCCTAGCTGTTTCTGCTAGGTCGTGCCAGCACTGATGATTCGAGTTTGCTATCCCGACACTACTGAACTGGACTGCTGGAATATCTGTAAAGTGTCTGAGAGAGGATTGAGCTGCTGCTGCTGACTCCTGTGAACTGAACTGCTGATTTCCCGACAACACAGATTGGATTTGCTCCCAAGAACCATTTCTAAACAGTTCCACTTCCCCTGCATCCTAATAACCTTTCTTTTTCACTACCTCAGGTGGGTGGTGGACTAGAAAGGAGGATAAAGCATTTAAGAACCCATATTAAAAGTAGGATTTGAAAATGTTAAGACTATAGGCATCACATTCTGAGTTTCTGGGTATGCATGACTTTGGGGGGACACTGCTTAATACACTATATAAATATTCATAAATAGGCATATCATCCTTCATCTAAATGTCATGCTCCCATGCACAAGGCCAGATTATTTATGACAATAGGGTAAAAATCCATGTGAGAAGTCATTTGATTAATGATAAATATAATCTGTGTTTTACTTTAACACTGCACTGTGATAGATTTTTTTTTCTATATTGTGGAGGTGGGTTGGGGTTATGAGTGACAAGGAGTTGAATGTTAGTAAGGCTTCCACTCCAAAACTCAGGGGATGCTGAGCTGCCAATGGATTCAAAAAAAAAGATACATGCACAACATAGAGTCTGGCCCGGTGTGAGCCTTAATAAACAGTTGTTGCTATTGCTTGTCCCAGAAAAACAGGGTTCTCTTAGAATGTCAAGGTCTGATAGTGAACAGTCATGCAAGACTTGGAGAGCTAACGAGCAACTCGGTAGGCATGCTGGTGCCCGTCACACACTGCATGCATTCTGAATCCTAGGCCATGCCCACCAAAAGTTCCAGGGTAGATTTATGCTTGGGAAATTAAGTTGATGGTACATCTCAATGGCAGAAAGACTATAGGGGGCAGGGATGCAATTCTGTTGGTAAAATGCTTTCCTGGAATACATTGAGTCCTTCAGTTTGATCTCCAGACCTGAGTCAACTCAGTGTGGAGATACATGTCTATAATCCTAGTACTTACTTGAGAGGCAGAGGCAAAGAAATCAAGAGTTCAAGTTTACCCTGGCATACATGGTATTTGAGGCCATCTCTACATGATACCCTTTGCTAATTGTATATTTTCCCCTATTGATTACTGTTGCTGAGATAAAGACTATGACTCAACGCAACTTGGGGAGGAAAGAGTTTTCTCAGTTTGCACATCCACATCATAGTCCATCTCTGAGAATACAGGCCACCTCTGAGGGAAGCCAACACAAGAACTCAAATAGGAACCTGGAGGCAGCAACTGGAGCAGAGGTCATGAGGTACACTGATTGATTGCTGGTGTGTTCTTCTTGGCATCTTTAGCTTGTTTTCGTACATGCCTCAGAATCACCTCCACAGAGATGGGGCGGGGGGGGGGGGTGTGCCTCTACATCAATCAAGAAAATATCTCACAGACTTGGTCACAGGCCCATCATATGGAGGCAGTGTCTCAACTGAGGCTCTCTCTTTCCAGATGTCTCCAGCTTGTATGGATTTGAAAAAACATAATGAATTTGGATGAAGACAAGACCAAGTGAGAGATACAGCGCAGTTGCACCTACAGGCCTCTGACTCTGGCGAGAAACTGGGGCTGAAACACAGACAAACCAGCATTAGCAATGTAGTGAGTCACTGTTTCTCACAGTGCTGTCTCCACACCATCTGTGTTACAGTAAACTAAGTTGGGGTGTTAACACCCCAGGATTCCACCAATGAATCAGATGCTCTTCGGGCGAGCTTAGGAACCTTCATTTTAACACATCCCTGATGATTCATTTGTTCATTAAAGCTGGAGAAGCATAGGTAAAAGGGATTACTGGTTTTAACCATGCGTTTAGTTACCGTACAAAATTAGTGGTTTCAGTATAACATCTTCATAGAGCATATCTTGTCTCTTGCTCTTATCTGCCAACCTCACCGCCCTCGTTCATTCCACTCCTTCTCCTGCTCCTCTCTTTTCTTCATTTAAATGGTCTCCTTTCTGCATTCTTGCCACATATGTATGTGTATATATGCAACATAATATACATTAAATATAATATATGCTATACATATATATATTGTATATCTTTAAGTCCACACTCTGCACAAGAGAAAACACATAATAGCCTTTCTTGCCCCTATTTCTCTCTCTTGTTTTCCTCTCCCATTTCTCTCAGACATCTTCCTCACACCCTGTAGAAGGAATTGTTAGCCGGGCAGTGGTGGCACACGCCTTTAATCCCAGCACTTGGGAGGCAGAGGCAGGTGGATTTCTGAGTTCGAGGCCAGCCTGGTCTACAGAGTGAGTTCCAGGACAGCCAGGGCTACACAGAGAAACCCTGTCTTGAAAAAAAAAAAACCAAAAAAAAAAAGGAATTGTTGGTGTTTCCTGATGTAGATGAAGTTGCCTAAGATGACTATAGAAATGGGGGAAAGACTGCTGACATAATTCTCTGACACAAATTCAGTCTCTTGACTACACATTAAGACCATCTCCCCCACCAGACTCCCGGACAGTTGGCCAACAGCAAGGCTTGCAAACTCGCATCCATGTGGCCCTGTGGATTATTATTTTTGACACTCACATTTACTTCAAAAGCTTATCTCAGTAGCAAATATTTTAAAACAGTGAAGTTCACATAGCAAAAGAAAAGAATTGAGTTTCTAGCTTCTCACAAATCATACAAGAACTGGCTTTCTAGCGTCTACAGCCATGATGACAAATATATATATAAAGTGTCTTGCCACTTAATTTGGTGCACATTGCTTCTCATGTGCAGTGACAAGGACAGTGGAAGATCAGCATTTGATGAGCGTGGAGAGTACCTCCTTTAATTATCAGCACATAATCTCTTTTGTAAAATCTCATTGGTACTTTTTAAGACTGTTTTCGTCATCTTTGTTTTTGCATGTGTGCATGGTATGCATGCATGTTCAATCGTGTGTGCACGCAGGTCTACATGCATGTATGAATACATGAATATGAAGACCCAAGGTTGACATGGGCTATCTCCCACCAACCTCCGTTGTTCTCTACCTGATATACTGAGGCAGGGCTTCTCACTTGAATGCAGAGCTGACTGATTTGGCTAATCTGAAGAGCCAGATTTCCCCAGGGTTTCTCTCTCTCTGCCTTCTAAGTATAGACATCACAGGCAGCTGTCACCCCCATCCAACAAGTACATAGGTGCTGGAGATGTCGCTGGAGATGTGAACTCCAATCTAGTAATTTACACTGCAGTTTTTAAGGAGCTGCACCAACTCCAAGCCCCCTTACCCAATATAATTTTCTTCTCTGTATGTTGAGATGAGCTTTAGATTTACCATATACATTTCTTGATGAATTCATCTTTTGATCTAGCATAAATGTGTAAAATATGCAGAAGATGTAAACACGTAAATATAGGTTAAAGAATGTAGACTTTTAGCCAAGCCTGTATTCAAATTCTTCTCTGCTGAACACTTTGGGAACCTGGCCAACAAAGATCCTGTCTAAATTTTTGTACTTATGATAGACAGTTCAAGGACAACGCTCAGGATGGAATGAAACGGTATAAGCAAGCATCTGCCACATTCTGGCATACCCTCTAGTTCTAGTATCATACATATTATTATTTATTATTTATACTTGCATAATATAATAAATGAATATTACATTTATTATTTACACATATACAATATTTATATAGATATATAATTTATATATAATATATAAAATTGAGACAGGGTGTCATTATGTAGCCCTGGCTGTCCAGGAGCTCTCCATGTAGACTAGGCTGGCCTTGAACTCACAAGAGATCCTCCTGCCTCTGCCTCTGCCTCTGCCTCTGCCTCTGCCTCTGCCTCTGCCTCTGCCTCTGCCTCTGCCTCTGCCTCTGCCTCTGCCTCTGCCTCTGCCTCTGCCTCCAAAGTGCTATGCTAAAGGCAAATGCCACCATGATAAGCTCCTAAATGATGTTTTTTAAAATGCGCTGAAGCCAGAACCCTTCCTTTCTTTGTGGTTACCTCTGTAGTTATTCCTATGAAAAGATAAACAGTGATTGACATCCTCAGTTACATGACCATTTGCATACCTGGATCTCCTAATGTATGTTCTTTGCCCTCAAGGCTGATATCTTAGAAATGTAAAATATAACTATTAAAACATGTACCTTTCTTAATGGAATACAAATAGCTAGCCAGGCCCACTGAAGAAAATTGATGGCCCCGTGTATATCCTGGTAAATCACCTTATTTGGAATATAACAAAAAAATACTTTAACTTGGTCTGTTTTGATCAGGCCTCTCACTTATTTAGACATTTGAAATTAATGTCTCGTGGGTACTCATGGTTATTCCATGAGCATATGTATATGCCAAGGCACAAGACTTGTCCTGCGAATAATAAATGTTTTGAACAGAAGAAAAATCAAGCCAACTTAACCTCCAAAATTCTGTAGTTCTATATAATTTATGTCAGATGATAACAAATGTGCATCTTATTCATTTTGTGCATTTTTACTGATTGTATAAAGATAGGTCTGGTGAACATTTGTCTTTTTATCTTTGTGTGTGCATTTGAGACTTTTTTGTCTTAAGAGTGAGCCAACTCTTCCTTCTTCTGTCCCCTATGAAAATAATAAAGTAGACACTATGCATGAAATTACATAGCTGTAGAATACAAGAGTGCTCGCTTTATACCTGTTCACAATGATGTTCATTCTGCCTGAAACACATGCCTGTAAATATATGCTGTAAGATCTGGAAGGCTAGGCTCTCTCTCTGAAAACATGCAATGAATAAATAATGGGGTCTTTTTTAGTTTTCATAATTTTAACACAATAATTCAACTGTCCCTATTTGGAAACTATGACAAAAAAAAACAAAAAGAAAAAGAAAAAAACAAAACCAAAATCTAATAATGTTGAATACAACTCTTTTCTAGAATTCAAAATCAGCCTCCAGAGTTACATACTATTTAACCTCCTATAATCCAGGCTATCATAACAGGGAAATCAATGCCGTTTAGACATCCCTTCTGTAATATTATAAGGGGAAATGCGATACTGTTCTGAGAAACAAGATAGGGAAGTTCACCTTACAGAGAGTCTGTCAGTGATCTAGCTTTAGAACTGGAAATCAGAAAAGCCTACAGGAATCAACTCAGAGACAGGTGGAAACAAAGACTAGGATGGAGATAGGCGGGAATAGCGACTCCAGGAGACAGTGGACACTTATGAGACCCCTTTCCTTTCTCCTCTGGGCAAAACCAAGGAGCAGAAAAGCAAGTTAAAGTTTGCAGAAGACTGTGGAACACTCCCTAGGGTGTAGATCATCACAGACCCCTCACTTCGCCCTCACTTCGCCAATCAGCTGTAGTGACTTAATGTTGCTTCCCCTATATCTATGTCTGTGTCTGCGCCTTGAGCTCCTGATTCACCACCATTCCTGGATTAAGGAGTTCTTCTTCTTCACAGAGAAGTATGGAAACTACGTTCTTCTTGGTGGAGTGACACCCTGCTCAGAAATGTTTTCAAACTAAAAGAACAAATGGCAGGAAATAAGGCAAGTTACAGAAAGAAAAGAGAAAGAGAGAGAGGCTTGTGATCCCTTAAAATCCCACGGGGACAACTCTGTCCCCGACTCTATTAAAATTATATCAAAATGTGAACCAAGACCATAAAAGTATGTTTAAACATTAAGATTAAGAAAACACAGAGGGTTTTTTTTTGTTGTTGTTTGTTTTTAAGTAAGCTAAAATGGTGTCAATAGAGAGAGGGTTAGAGATTACATAGATTAACAAAAATCGTTTAAAATTTTTATCTTATTTTCAGGAAATGGAATAAAAAATGTCCTCAGTCCTTGCTTTACAGGTCTTCTAGTCTCCCAAGGAATTTGATATCCACAGAAACACTTAGGACCAGCCATACAAAATTGGATAGAAACACAATCTATTTGTATAGCTTTACCTGCCAGTTTTCAAGTGCAGATAGGGAGAAAATAGGAGTGTTTTTTTTTTTCAGTAGTACAATGGAGTGGCAGTTAAGAGTCTCCGAATGGCCACAGTGAAACCTTCTACCCTGCACTTTCAAACTACTAAGCGCGTATATAGATTTCTGCAGCAAAACAAAACAAGAGAAGTAAAATAGAAAGCGCACACAAAGTTTCTCTCTGCCCATGTTCCTTTTTAGAAATTAGCAACCTCACTCAAGACGAACTGAGAAGTGGTTCTAAATTTAGCTCATAAAATTAATGGCTCTGAAGAAGAGACTCTCACACTTGCGTGCATAGAGCTGAGAGAAGCAAATTCTATGCAAATAAGGAACAAAAGAAAATACCTCAGTCTAATTCTGGTCTTAGAAGAGACTGAATCATGTCAGGACAGATGAGTGGAATCCACAACTTGACATATCTCTCCCAAGGTACTCTGGGGCAACCATGTCCATCCATTAACATAATTTATGGTTTGAAGAAGATGATTTTTTTTAACTCAAAGACATAGTGTGGTTTCTTGTCAGTTGACTCCAAAATATTTAAATCGTGCTCACTGCTTTCAGTAGTGGGAGATGCTCTTAGTCCTGTCAGTTTTATTAAGAATCCTAAGCCCATCCTAGTTATTTAAGACCATAAATTTGAATTGTGCTCTGGTCAAGTCAGGAGCGACCCAAGTGGAAATAAATGGATATGTGTATTTTTTAATGTTACCCTCACCTTTATTCCCCATTTAATGACAATCTGACATTGTGTTGTAAAAGCATGACTTCCCAGCGGGAATCTGTTCTCTTAAATGACATCTTGTCTATTCAGGTATTTCAACAGAGATCTGGAAAGATTCCTTTCCTAGGGTAGATTCCTAGGCACAGCTTGCAGTAAAATCGCTTTCTCCAAATGTTTAGAACGTCTTTTGTTTAGTTCTATCTCTCCCTGACATTTTAAAAAGAGTATGTGAGCAGCAATATTTATATTCATCTAGATGTGGGCCTTATCATGACATCAGAATGCCCAAGGACTCCCGAGTAGCCCTGGTAGGCTAGAGGGCCGGGCTTTTCTACACAGAACCCAGTTTTCAAAATACTTCAATTTATCTTAAACACTTAGTGGGCTTGGGGGTTAGATAAATTTTTAATCAATCCATTCTGCATAGAATCAATGTATCAGATACCAGAGAAGTCAATGCAGATGTTACATCATAGTTTGGGGGCCAGATTTTTTTTTCCTTTAATAACTTAAAAAATGTTATAGGTTATAGAAAGTGTCACTCCACAAAGATTCCTGTGTTAAAGGCTTGGTCACCAGCTGGTGGCAGTGTTGAGAGGTGACTGGATCCAGAGGATTGTGACTTCAAGGATGTGTTAACCAATGGACACAGAGGACCTCCTCCTGACTCAGTGTTTCCAAGGCGACACTAAGCCACACCCTTCTGCCATGATGTTCTACCTCAACAGAGGCCTAATCGATGGAACTATCTGAAATCTTCCTGGCCTTTGAGAACCTCCGGCTCCTGACTGAGTAATTCTGAGAGGATAAACAACCCTAACACAGTCAGTTTTAGAAACCCAGGATGTCCGGATGGTTCTGGTCCGATCAAATGGTCAGAGAGATATCTAAACTAGGATGGCTGAGTTTTTATTTGTTTGAAACTACATTCCAAATGTAGAGCTGACCAAAACCTTTCTTCTTTCCGCTATATTTTATCCCACCCGCCTCGCTAGATTTGCGCAGTTAGTGGACAGAAGGTAAGCGTGGGGGGGGGGGGAAGCAGAAACCGTTATGGATTAGAAAAGAAAAAAGTGACGTGGATTATAGATAAGCAGGACACCTCTGCCTGCCATGACCACTCACAAGCCAAATGGTACTGTGCAGATCTCCTCCACTGTGCAGCCTTTCCAGCCGGCTGGGAAGCCCCGGCTCGTTGCTAGAGTGAGGTATGAGGTGGTAGGCACAGGCTTTGATCTATAATCCTCATAACATTCCCAAAATTAGTCATTTTAAACTTTCTTCCAAGCAAAGCAACCTGTAAGAGTAGAAGTCCCACTCAACATACTGAACATTGGGAACCCATCGGGACGACCTCGGTTTGGGTGGGTGGGTGGGGCTCGTGATCAGCGCGGGATGTGCAAACAAAGCTGAGCGTCCGGGACTTTGACACATCAAAGTTTAAAGCCATAACCATTTGAAAAGTACAACGCGTGGCTTCGGGAGGCAGACTAAACAACCAGGGGGAACGTCACTCCTGTCTTGCTCTGCCTTTCCTTTCTGGTGCACACCCAGCTATCTGGCCTCGCTATCTCCTGGTCTCCCGTGTTCAGAAGCGACGCTGCTGTGAAGACTGAGGGTATTGTTTTGCATGTGTGCAAGTGTGACGAAATGTCGATTGCTCAGCCAGCAGTTTTTATTCCACCCAGCGCTGGTGGAAAGGCACTCCTTTGGTTTATAGCTAGAGTAGCATCTTTGTAGCCTGTTACTGTTTATGGCTCTAGGCTCTTCACCTTGTATGCTACCCGACACCTTCGCGCCTACCAACTGACCTACTTTTCACTTCATGGTCCTGAGTTGCTGGTTCCTGGCATTTTGTAGCCAAACTGCCTCATCTGAAAGCTTACCTCTGTGTATCCTCATAACACCTCCTCTGCCAGCGGCGCAAGTCGCTCTGCTTCAGTTCCTCAGACACTGACACCAGGGGATTCTGTTGTCTGAACCAAGGCCACAGACACTGATGAAACTCACACTTTCCCGAATCCCTAATATCTTTGAACAACCTGTCACAAGACTTAAAGACCTTCATTCCTAAACCACTAACAAATTTATACCCAAACATTAAGATATTAAAAATCCACATAAATCATACATGGAAACAATAAACATAATATAGTAACAGGCATTTAATATAGTATATAGCATACATATTATATAGAATAAGCCTAATAGAGTAATAAACAAATAATATGTGCTTTCAATATGATTATCTGTAAGAAACCCCCCCCAACTTGTGTAAGATTCATGTTTGTCCCCATTTTGCAGAGGAAGAAGCTGAGGATTCTAAAAGAGGTAGATAATTTTTTTTCTGAGCCCTACATCTTGCAAATGACAGGGTGAGATTTGAACCCAGGAGTGTGTGAACCCAGAGTCAAGGTCACTACCCTGAACATTAATAATATATCAAAAACAATCTTGATCAGGCCTTCACTTCCAGCACAGGGCCTGGAGGGGGGGATGGAGAGGGGCAGGGTGGAGGGGCGAGAAGGCGGGGAGGCAGAGTGCAATAAAAGTTTGATGAATCAGTGAGCAAGTACCTTGCTGTGAATCAGTCTACTGGATTGGCTTCCAATTACCTGGTGTCCTAGTTTGCTTTCTGTTGCTGTGATCAAACACGGACCAAAAGCTTTTGAGTGGGCTGGGTGTACCAGGTAACAGGTCATCACTAAGGGAAGCCCGGCAGGAACCCAAGGCCGGAATCTGGAGGTGGGACCTGAAGCAGAAACCTCAGAGGAGGGTTGTGAGTCGCCTTGTTATCTATAGCTCTCTCAACTGGCTTTCTTAGACACCCCAGGACCACCGGCCCCAAAGTGGCACCGCCCACATCTGGCTGACCACTCCCACGTCAATCATTAACCAAGAGAATTCCAGCAGAGATAAGCCTAAGGGCCAGTCTAATTCCTCAGGTGAGGTTGCTTCTTCCTCCAGTTTGTGGGATGTGGTGTGAGGCGGATCTGTGAGGCCCTGACCTAGTTAGTTTAATTAGTGTGGGGGGAGGGGGGAAAGGGGAAGGGGGCGTGATACAGAAGCAGAGGATGCCTCACCAGAGAGCCTTGCTGAGACACAACGCAGAGAAGCCAAGAGAACAACCAAAGCCACAAAAGTGACAGCATAGCCAAAGCATCCTGGGGATGTGAAGAGAAAAAAAAATGACCCGGCAATGGGACAGCACCAAAAAGAACGCGCGCAATATGGTCACCTGCTACCGCCGCCCCTTCTCTCTCCCGTTTACCCTCTCTCATGCAACATTACACAAACAGGCAGTCTCACAAACGACACTAGGAGCCCAGAGATTTTCTCACCGGGAGCTCCTACTGCCTTCTGAAGGCACACACACTGAAATCTTCAATGTGCAACTTAACGTGCTTAGAGCTGTGTATGTCTCACTTACACATCACTTAGCTACTTCAAGTGCTCTTTGTGTTCCAGACGTGAATGGTACAACAGACTATGTTGCGCTTCGAGGAGTTCTTTATTCCATCTCCTTTATCTGCATCCAAATTTCCTGTAACAGTGTGAATACACTGCAGAACCCACCGGGACTTCACCCTCCTCTTCTCTTTCACACCAGCACAGTGGAAAATACCACCCCCCACCACCACCCCCACCCCCCGCAATGGCCACCTAAGAAAGAAAGGGTTAGGGGAGAGGGAAGCGGTGGGGAGAGAGGGAAACTGAGACCGAGGTTAAACAAGCTGATCTGTCTCTGATCGGAGCCAGGGAAAGCGAGCTATGGCTACTTGGATATCTGCTCCTCTATGAAAAAGCAGTGTAGGGAGAGACATCAGCCAATGATCTAACGCCTTGTAGTGAGCTGCTCTGAGGAGTGTAATGAACCCTGACGAGCAAAATGGACCTATAAGGCCAAAGTAAGGTTGTCTCGGAAAAAGGAAAGGGTTCTGATGGGAGGGGTTAGCATGAAACTCGTTCAAAATAAGCCTGAAGAAAAAGTACGGAGGCTCACGGGTTTGGCTGTCAGAGCGCAACCATAATACAGAACTCTACTTGAGTCCTGGTATCTAACTCAATTGGTTTACTAAAACTGGCCAGAAGTCTCAAAAGTGGGGGGTCTGGGGGGGGGGCTAGTCCTACACCAGGAGACAAGACACACCTGGACAAATCTGAACTTGGGAAACCCTTGCTAGAGAGTTGTTGACTGCACCACAGAGCTCCGGGTTTCTTTGCACTGGTAATTGGTTTTCACGTGACTCTTCCCCGGGGAAGGACTTCTGCTGTCTCTGTTTTTCTTTTCAATTTGATTTTGTTTGGAGACAGCATTTCACATTAGCCTAGGCTGCCCTGGATCCCATTGTGTAGAGCAGGCAGGCCTCAAATTTGTGGTATTCCTCTTGCCTCTAACTCCAGAGTGCCGGGGCCTTGGCCCTAAACCTTTGTGCTCAGCTGTGACTTAATATAGCAAACACGAGCCACGCTGTGCTTTGGGAAACGGAGTTGGCCTGCAGAGAACACGGAGGAGCAAAAGGCAGACAAACGTGCCTCTGTGAAGGTTTTGGGCTTGTCCCAGTCTACCCTTCAATGACCCCGATTCTCCACGGATAATTCTCCACGGATACTAGGTCACCCACAATGGACATGAAACAGCAGATAGGTGCTGTTTCTCCAAAAGGAGAAAAAACATTTAGGATCTGTCTCTGAGAACCCAGAACAGACACACCAGTGTCATTTCTGAGGCCTGAAGTAACAAAAGACAAACCAGCACTGTAAATTCTGAGGAAAGGTTTGATTTCTGCCCCTATGGTAGTCAGTTTTTCTAAGTAGTTGTCAAGGAGAGTTCAAAACCTTTTAAGATAATGAAGACTTTATGATTTCTTACATAACCTTACAATGCATCAATGTTTAAGAAAATGTTGTGATTCAGAAAAATATATATATATATATCATAATATTTTCAGTTATCTTAGATGCAAGTCACATTAAAGACTAAAAATTCATTTTTAAAAGACATAATAGTTGAATTGAGGGGGGGGAGCGGCATTAGGAAGATGAAGGAATCAAAGTAGGACGTAAAAGTGGATTTGATGGAGATGCATCCCATAATGAAACCTGTTATGTGTAATTAATACATGGTAATTAAACTAATAATAAAACTACACATTTAATAATAAATAATTTAAGAATTTAATAATAATAAAATACACATTTAAACTAATAACAAATACACTTAAAATACTCTTACTTAGCTGCATTTCCACAAAAGAACATTCCCTGGGTCTGACTGACTTACTTCTCTGTCAGAGTTATACAAAACATTTGCCCAATCTTGTTCCCTACAGAGAATATATCATACCACTTAACTTTAATTTTACCTCTAAAAGTATCTGTGCCTCTTTGCTACCCAAATTCTCACAAACTGTAGTCTAAACTCCAGAAGCCAAATGGATTGTGTAACACAGGTTACCCCAGTGAGCAGTCTGCTTCACATGTTCTCTCTTGATTCATAAAGAGCAATGAAGTGAGGAATACTCCTATATAACTGTTAAAGCAACATGCCTTATGATAGATATACTTGTCTCTGAAAACAGTGGTTTAAATAGAAGTTACTTTCTTAAAGAAGTTAGCACAGAAGTAGCCATGCAACAGGCCAGGTCTGTCACATAATGCACCCTTGCCCCCAGTTTCTTTCCATTTGGTGTGTTGACCAAATGGACTGATTGGTCCAACCAAATGTATAGCATTGTGTTATTCTCTGTTGTTTTTTATCATTTTTTGAGATAGGATCTTCTGTAGCCTGGGATGTCCTTAAACTCTCTGTGTAGTAGAACATGATCTGGGACTTCTGGTCCTCCTAGGTCCTCCTATCCTCCCAAAGGTAGGATTACAGGTGTAAGTCCCCACCCCCAGGGCTTCCTGCATGACCCACAAGCACTCTGGCCACAGAGCTGCACCCCCAGTCCCTGTTTTGATGTTCATCTGTTTGTTTGTGTGAGGTAAAGTTTTATGTAGCCAAGACTGGCCTTCCACTCACTGTGTAATCAAGGATGATCTTGAACTCTTGATCCTGTGTATATCACCCAGGTACCACCGTACTGGACCACTTTTCTTATGAAAAACATAAATTGTTAACTGTTAATTCAAAAGCCACTGATCTAGCCTGCTTCCAAACACAAATGACACATCACAATGTTCTGATAAAGCCCTGTTTATAGGAACCTAGTAGGAGAGGTAAATCTATTTTACATCCTGATAGGAATGCCTTGGTTCTCAGGCAGCTTAGAATGGACATGAAAATTTTAATGTCTCAATCTTGCTGAATGTTGCTCCTGCCCCTCACGTTGATATCTATCTTTCTTCTTCTTCTTCTTCTTTCTTCTTCTTCTTCTTCTTCTTCTTCTTCTTCTTCTTCTTCTTCTTCTTCTTCTTCTTCTTCTTCTTCTCCTTCTCCTTCTCCTCCTCCTCCTCCTCCTCCTCCTCTTCCTTCTCCCTCCTCCTCCTCCTCTTCCTTCTCCCTCCTCCTCCTCCTCTTCCTTCTCCCTCCTCCTCCTCCTCTTCCTTCTCCCTCCTCTCCTCCTCTTCCTCTTCCTCCTCCTTCCCCCACTCCTCCTCCTCCTTCTCCTCCTTATTCTTATTCTGTCTAAATCACTCTTTTAAGACACAACTCCTGCCAGGCATGGTGTCCCAGACCTTTAATCTAAGCACTCAGGAGGATGAGGCAGGAGGATCTCTGTAAATTCAAGGCCAGCCTGGTCTACAAAGTGAGTCCAGGACTTCCAGGGATGATTACACTGAGGAAACCCTGTCTTGAAAAACAAAAGACAAAACCAACCAAACAAAAGACACACCTCAGTAAAAAATGAACAAACAAAACCCTGTTATACAAACTTGACTTTGTATTTCTCCCACCATACTATCTCCCGGACAGACTGCAAATTCTGAGCCCCAAATTCTTCATGCATGAAAGTGCAGGAGTCCGTTATAGTCTTCAAAATACATAAGTGGAAAAAAAAAAAAGAAGTCATTCAGCTGTTCCCACAGTGGACTGATAATGGACTGATTATTAGGGAACGTCTCCTCCACTTCTCCACATAGCATTTAAACAGCGGGACGGTGTTAGCAACATTCAAAAAGACAGAAAAGCATTTTGTGTTCAGAATGGTTCCCAAATATTCACACTAGCCATTTAAGCCAACCCTGCACACTGCTCAGGAATGTTAGAGACGATGAAAAGAGATTAAAAATGCTGTTGCTGAGATAAACAACATGGTGAGAATCCCATATATAATCCCATATATAATCCTATATATAATCCCATATACAGTCCCACGTGTAATCGCATATGCAATCATGTATATAATCTCATATATATTACCATATATAATCCCACATATAATCCTATATATAATCTCATGTATAATCATGTATATAATCCTAAATATAATACATTAAACCCCTTGTTGCTGTGTGTCTTCTCATACTTTGATTCTCGTGTGCACATTTATTATGATCAACAGCACTTTTGAAGCAAATGCCACCTGTTTCTTTCATAAGGAAGGTACCAATCACTTATTAGGAGCTAACCAGGGAGAGTAACAAGAGATATCATTGGCTTGAAGTTGTAATCTTCAACCCAACATCTTTGTTCTGTATTTTCAATGGCTATTTCAAAGCCTGCAGAGCCTTACTGGAACAAATGTATCTCATTTCTCTAAAGTGCTTATGGCCATTTGATGTCTATTGTGGACCATTAGGAGTTATAATTACACACAAATGATAAAAGTTACTTAACGTTTGAACTTCATTTTATGGCTCAATGAGTTACTTTTATGATTCAATGCTTTATGAGCCTAACTGTGTTATGTAAGACACAGAAATGTTGGGGGCCGACAGGCCAACTGCCGGCTACATAGACAGGCCGCCTCTCCCCTCGAGTGAAATTCCTGACCTTCCTGACGGAACATCAAGACCAAGATAAAAATCTGTGACCTTCCTGGGAAAAACCGCAGAATGTCCCAGGCACCTGACCCAGGGCTTAGCCCATAGCTCACTTCCCCATAGTTTCCCCTCTCAACTTCCTCATCCCTACTGCTTAAAACGTGCTGCCTGTGTGACAATAAACGGGGCCTTGACAATGGAATCTTGCTTGGCCTCGTTCTTCTCTCCCCCCATGACCCTCAGGTAGCGCCTCTTCGGGACCCTGAATAACTAGACCTGCTGGACGGGTCACAGAAATAGTTTGGTTTTATGAACACACTAAGGGATCAGCCTTGGATAATTGTTCTTGTTGTTTAGCAATTCTATTTTGTTTGCTTTATTTCTTTACTTGCTTATTCATTCAACAAGTTCTCCTGTAGCTGAAGCTGGCCTGGAGCTCACTATGTAGCTGGGTGGACCTTGAACTTTGGATCCTTCTGCCTCCACCTCCTGAGTGCTGGGGTTGCAGATAAACCCAGTGAATGCTGGGGGAATTTAACCCAAGGCCTCTGCATGGCATAGCAAGCACCCTGCAAACCCAGCTACACCCACATCCTCTTGGTTCTGTGTTCTTCTTTCCTAACATACTTGAAGTGGAAATGTATGGTTTCTTTGGAAACTCCAAGCCTACACATACTATATAATAATATATTGTACTGGACCTGATGCTAATTAGCATACGTGAAACCCAACCCACCTGGTTTCCATGAGCACCTCAAGACATCAAGATTGTTGTGTGGCAGGGACAAAAAGGAAGCACAGAGAGATTAAATAATTTTGTTCAAGGCCACACAGTGTCTATCGGGCTTTTAACCCACATGGGTGGGATTTTGCTAACAAAGCCGAAAGCAAGTAATGCAACAACTTAGTGTATAATTATTTCACACAGTGCGTAAAAATGGATTCTCGTTTGATGAGTTTCCCGTCAGAGAAATGAGTGTGTGTGGCTCACACTGACGCTGTGCTCACTACACTCTGTTCCATTGTATACGAAGTTTGTAGGTGCTCTGATTTGTTAGAGTGTCTTTATTTGACAATGGACCAGATAGGAGAGGTCAAAGTCCTCTAAAGGTCAAAAGTACTAATCTACTAATTGGACACACACACACACACACACACACACACACATATTTATATATACCAGTTGGTCAAATTGGTATGTATATGTATATGTACATATGTCAACAGACAAATATGATATATATGCATATATATCATATATATATATATACATGACATATAGACATACATGACATATATATGACATACACACACTCACCCCCAATTGGTCAAAGACAAATATGACATATACATTATATATACACACACACACATATATTATACATATGATTCTTTTGCTTTTTTATACTTTTAAAATTGAAGTGGAGGTTTGTTTGTTTGTGTTTCTGAAGAAAATCTAATATCTGACATTTGGAAACCAGGCCTGTTATCCTGAGCCTGAAGTCCCACTGGAGCATCATTGAGCCGGAGCTGAATAATAGATACTTCTTTTAAATAGAACAGACCTGCATGCATTTGGGTTTGTGACTTTAAATGCTTAGTTCTAACTACCAACTGTACCAGATCCCCAGTCTGTTTTTGAAGAAGCGTGAGATCCCTCTCTGCTTCCATGGCTTTTGTGCTTTTGTGGCCTGGGGAAAGCGGCAGGTCTGGCCAGTGCAGCTTTGCATACACTTTCTCCTAGGAATTTGAAACTCCGGCTTAAAGAAGCAATTTAATCTTGTTTGCAACTAAATTACTTTGCAGGGTTTCAGTCTAAAAGATAAAGGTGTTTTGAAATAGCCTTAAAAAGGACGTTCAAGGAACATCTTACTAGAGTTTGAGATAAAAAAATAACAGGGCAGGGGAGTTGTAAATTTCAGTCATTGCCAAGACAGACAAGAAAAAGGAGAGCTATGGTTTTGAGTCACAGTTATGTCCCCAAGCAGCTTCATTCATCTGACCCACAGACCCTGAAAGGGAAAAGAAAAAGATACTGAAAGTTTTCTGCCTTTGAGCCTTGCCTGAATTGTAAAGTGGAGGATGGGAAAGCGGCCGTAAGTGTTGGTCTTCTTGTAGGAGA
Source organism: Tokudaia tokunoshimensis (assembly GCA_036184795.1). NCBI lineage: Eukaryota > Metazoa > Chordata > Mammalia > Rodentia > Muridae > Tokudaia > Tokudaia tokunoshimensis. Next base: position 61,260,419 of record BTHU01000018.1, on the reverse strand, counting down.
GAGGCACTCCTTGTAGGAGAGAGGCCCTCCTTGTGAGTTTATGGTTTCCCGATTCTACTTGCACAAAGGTTGCAATGAAGGCTTTCAAGCATTTGTTCCTCCTTCCCAAGACTAGCAGACCTCCAGTTACACAAAGTTAAAGCCAGGAAGTTCTGCTAACTTGAATCCTTTGATCCCACTGCCTGCCACATGCCTACGATCTTACAGCATTTAAGGTAGCAGAGGGTAGCCCTTCAAAACTGAGTGTTTCCCCTTTGACAGCACTCCGAGGAAGGGGAGGGTGTCCTTTTTTCCACACTCCTCAGTCCACATTCCCCCAGCACAGTCCTGCAAGAGATCAGACTTATCTGGGCACATTTGTGAGGTTCTGAGAAGGACAAATGTTTTCGGTCTAGCCTGATGTCACTGGACTCAGTTGTGAGTCTCCGAATAATTTGGTAAATGTGATGTTTCATGATATTAAGAAAAAAATGTGGGATTTATTTATTTATTTATTTATTTGGAGAATGGGAAAGGTAAATAGAAAGCTAAAAAGCCTAAGAGGTTCAAGAAAGAGAAATATCACAATTGTCCCTCCTTAGGGTTAAAAATACTATGGAGGCCTCAGGGGGTAGTGCATGCTTGTAATCCCAGCACTCTGGAGACAGAGCGGCAGAAGGAATTCCTGTGAGTTCCAGGGCCAGACTGGTTTTACATAGCAAGTTACAGGACAGTCAGAACTACACTGAAAAACCTTGTCTCAATAACGCAACAGCAACATGTAAAGAGGAGGAGATATCAGGACTCTGCTGAGGTCTCAGGCCATTGTAGATTTTACATAAACTACTGTGTCTGCAGAAAGAAAAAGCAAGGACTTCCTGGAGGATGACAGGCAGGGTCCAAACCTAATTGGGCTTTCTTCTTCTCAGGCCAAACATACAATGGTCCTTTCTAAGCATGGATATAGGAAAGTTATTTTTTTTTTAAACCTCATCAGTAACTTTTTAACAGTGTCAGCTTCTGTAATCAACAGGACATGAGTCAGCTAAAAACCCTGCAAGTGAACCCTACAATTTTCCCTTTGTGTAACAACAGTACAGTTAAAACTGGTAAATCAGGATGGACCATTATGCCGGGAAGAACTTGTTGGAATGAAACACCTTCCAAGGAAGTCCCCAAACCCAGATTTTATGTGGCTAATTCATGGGTGTGAAGATCTGCTAAAGGAACAGAGTTTACAAGCCCCAGCACATAACTTTTTTTTTTTTTTTTTTTTTTTGCTGTGGTCTCCACACAGAAAAGTAGTTGTTGGCCTAATTAGTGGCTTATCTAAAATGAATTATCCTCGAAGAGGGACTCTGTACCTTGTCATTATGTTGTTTGCCTGAATTGCATTTGACTATAAAAAAATAAATATATTAATCCAAGGTTTTAAAATCTAGACCGAGCATTCTACTTAGAAAACACACAGAAAAATAAACAATAGAATTAACTTTCACAGGGGAATGCATGCCGATAAAAATCTACAGTGAGAAAGAACCTTAACTCCCGTCTGCTGTTTCCATACAAATGTATTCCAGGTAACTACGGACACACATTTGATTTGAAGCAATAAAAGGTTAACCTAAAGCAAAGCTCTGTTAATGATTTTCAGGGGTAGAACTGACCACAGAGAGATATTCAGGTCAGCTCAGTGGTTTTATACTCAGTTCTTTGGGGAACCAGAGAAAGGACAAAGAAAGTGCTGTGAGCTGAAATTTCCAGAAAAAATAAATAAGTAAAAGCCACCTCACACCTGTTAAAGACTCAAAAAGGTTGCCTAGCTGATTAGAACTGCCCGATTACGTAGGTCTTTGGTGTAGGTCCCAAGTCAAATGATCTTGGGCCATCCCACTTAGTGGCCACTCCTGAATCTAACCTAACATCCATCCTTGGAAATGTACAGTCCACTTTACTTCTCCCATTGAAAGGTTAAAGATGTCCTCTTCAGGTATTATCTGAACCAGTAGCAGAAATTTCCCCATGTTGGGTATAGCCCCATGTCCTCACCAAATATATTTTAACTATGATTTGTGATTTTCTTTTGCTCTGCTACTATGAAAAAAATCTCATAAATCTGTTACCAAGTTGGAACACGATACTTGGAGTGGGGTATCACCTGAATTAGTGACCCTCCCCTGATTGGGTACATTATTTGGTTTCAGAATATATATATTTTTTTCTTTTTTGAGGCAAGAACAATGGTTTTGTGTGATAGTGACCTATTGAAAAGTGAACAGCTTAAGATTCAAGTCACGGGGCAAATGATGGAGAACTCTACAGTCTTATTTTAAAGTGGGCTACAGCTGGTCTTGAACCCCCATCTTGCTTTGCAAATGTTTAGCTGTTTTATCTGCCTTAAAGTGGCCTTTTCTTTACAGCAAAGGGTATGTCTTTCACGCAGAAAGCGTTTTTTTTGGGAAAACGGCCATCTCCCCTCTAAAGCATTTTGTGGTGGGGTCGCTGTGGTGTGTGGTAGACACACAGCCCACTACCACAAGGTGAATCCTGGAAAGGCACAGCAGCAGAGGGGCGGGGCGCAAGGCGTAGGGTCATTGCCGGGAAAAGGCGGGGCCAATGCCTGGAGGGGGCGGAGATTGTGACGACAGTGAGGGAGACCAGTGAAAGAACAGGGGGCGGATTCCTGGGCGGGACCTACGCCGCGCAGGAGGGCGGGGCTGTGCTGGGGGCGGAGCTGAGGGTCGCGGGCCGATGACGCGCAGGCGGAGCCGCTACTTCCTGGATCCGCCGGCCGGGGCCGCTACCGCACCCTGTGCCGGAGCCGGGAACCTGGAGCCGCCACCATGTCCCACCAGACCGGCATCCAAGGTAACGGCGCCACGGGGCTGGGGCTCCCGGGAGGCTGCGGGCCCGAGCGCTGGAGGCGCAGACGGCATTGGAGCTGCTCTGGGTGCAACGTCCCCGACTGTGTCCCTCGCGGCCCTTACCCGGCGGCCGCCACGTAACAGGCCGGTGGCTGCCAGAGAGTGGAGACGTGAGGATGTACCGGGCGACCCCGCTGTATCCCGGCCCCTGTGCTGAGATCAGGAAGATCGAAGCTAGCCGGGTTCCTTCCGCCGGCCAGCCGAGCGACTTTCCCTCAGGACCCTCCAAAGGAGATTGTTCCAGCACTCAGATCATTTGAAAACCAAACAGACCCCATCGCTGTAGGGAGCCTCCCCGAACTCCCCGGATTTTTCTCTCAGAACGCGGGTGTGCCTTCCTTTCGGAGAAATCCTGAGTAGGAAGTGTTTTTCCATCTTTGGATGCTTGCTCCCCAGGCAGCTGAAAAGTCTGATCTGTGTGGCCGCACCTCATCACCTCTTGGAGACAGTTGAATGTGCAGTTTACTTGTGTATCTTGCTCGCCATTTATTATTTCCTGGTTTGAAAATAGGCAACTTGGACGTACTCACCTCCTCGGAATTATTTTACGAGTTCTAATATAAACTAGAGCACTTCCTCAAAGAGTTAACTTAGCCTTTCCTCTGGATGACCACTTAATATGTTTTAAGGGTTTTTGACACCACCACCTAATTCTTCTGTACACGCGCAGGCAAAAAATAGTCTCAGATCTAAAAACACTGAATTTTCCCCCGTGTTACTTTTGACATTTAAGTATGTCAAAGTTATTGCTTAATGTTTGAGCCTTTTATATAGCAAGACATAAATAGTAGTCTTGCTTGGGAGTCAACAACACAAGACCGAATTTGAAGCAATAATGACTACACAAGGGATAGGTTATTAAATGTTTATTTGCTCGATGGATACAAGAAAAAATATAAACATTGTAAGATCTAGTGTATTTTACAAGTTTTTTCTTTAATCATGAGATTTGATCCTGTTGTTTTTGATGGACAGATACAGGAAATGATTTGATGAAGGAGCTATCACAAACTTAAAATTGGACAATAGAAGCAACTTTTCAGCGTTTTCAGCAACTTGTCCATTACTGGGTTTGACTAAAAATATTCACCCTAGTGTTACTTCTGCTACAGAGTTCTGTGGCAAAAATGTTAAAGTTCCTGTACTTCTAAATGCTAGTATTTAGTTTTTATTCATAGCCAAAGCCCATATTTTATGCTTCTGTTTTATAATAACAATAAGAAGGGGTTATATGCTCCACGTGTTTCTTTAATTTATGTTTTTCTTAGGTAAATACAAACTAAACTACTTCTACGTTTAAACACTTTTTTTCCTTTATCATTTTCCACAGCAAGTGAAGATGTTAAAGAGATCTTTGCCAGAGCCAGAAATGGGAAATACAGACTTCTGAAACTATCTATTGAAAATGGTTAGTTAACAGTTTTAAGGTACTCTGTGCCCATGGGGGGTTAGCGGTTACAGTTTCAGGTTTCTAAACATTACTAGTAATCTGAACTATTAATCAGCATGAAGCAGGTTCAAAGTTTGCCTTTCAGCCTGTTTTCCTTTTAAATTAGGGGTGGCTGTTGGGGAAGACGGCAGATGCTTTCTGGTGTTGTAGCTTCACCTGTTGTGTGTCTTTCTGCAGCACAATTCCTGTCTAATGTCAGTGCTTTTCTAGAATGGAGATCAGTAACTAGACAGTTACTGAAAACAAAACTAATGATTTTGTGAGTTATTCAGTGAACCGTGTTTTGAAGTAGAAACGTTTGAGATTGTGTATGTATTTATTTTTTGCCTGATTGGACTGTAGAGTAGAGAGATCCTTTCTTGTTTGGAAACATTCTGAGAACATGGCAATTGATAAATTGACTCCTTAACGATAATTGTGTGAACGGGATGCAGACTGAGTGGCTACATCTGACATAGATGGATTTGAAGAAACTGTTAATAACTTCAGGTTTTAATGAATGGGCTGAAAGTATTCTGTTGGCCTTGTCAAATACCCTAACACGTTTTGTTTTAGAAAAAAATAACTTGTTTTTTCATAAATTGGAAATAAACCATTTGTTTTCCATTTTCTGCTTACATATTTAAATGTGAAACTAGTTTAGAAAATCTTAAATCCTGTAGGAACAAATATATATATATACTTCAAAGCAGCTAAAATTACAAATGTCAGTTAGTAAGCAAACTGAAAAGATAAAAATGTATCTAATTCATACTTAAGGAAGGAAATTTCTATTTCCTAAATATTTTCCAGATTATTTTTAATCTTGAGAAAAATGTTAAACTAGGAAATTTCAGAGAATGAAAAAATAAATAAATTAATGACCTAGTACTTTATAGTTTGCTCCAGACCTTTTTAACTGTTACTGTTTTTCTAATGAAGGATATCTTTTCACAGCTGTACTTTTCTTTTTTTCCTTGGAGCAGCTGCAGTTGGAAATGTGTGTGTGTGTGTGTGTATTTACATATACATATTCTATTTTCTTTAGCACATAATGCAATTTTTAAGTTCATATAAACTGCATATTGTTTTATTCTTGATCTTTATTTCTGGGATTTCTGGGGGATTTGTGTTGCTAGCCTATGATTATTTTAAAACACGAACAGTGTTTTTATCTGACCTTACTATAGCATGTTCTCTCAGGGGGAAGGTGGAAGCTGTCATGGGTTTGCCCTGTTGCTATGTAGTGCTGATGTACCTGTCTGTGGGTACAGGTGACTGGGAATACTCCCTTCATAATCTTACATAGTTCTGTATGACAGCACTTAAAAACTGTGGCGACTCCCAGTTCTAGTTTGTGTTTAGGCAACATTTTAAGCCAACAGTGGTGTTGTCAAGTTGGAGCTAAAGCTTGTTTCATAATTCTTTACAATTAAATATTAATTTCAAGAATTATAGTTTTGAGCTGTAAATGAAATTGTATATATGCTATATTATCTCTCTTGCCGTGTGTGTGTGTTTATGTATATATATGGTAATTTCAACATTTTAACAAAACTCTAATTGACCTCTACTTGAACATTTAATTCAGCTATTACTGTAGTAATTGAGACATAAGTCATTCTTGTCTTCATTACATTAGCACTTGATACTAAATAGCATTCATCCGTTTCAATTTCTTCTTTCATAGAGCAACTGGTGGTTGGGTCCTGTAGTCCGCCGTCAGATTCCTGGGAACAGGATTATGATGCCTTTGTCTTGCCCCTGCTGGAGGACAAGCAACCGTGCTATGTATTATTCAGGTTAGACTCTCAGAATGCCCAGGGATATGAGTGGATATTCATTGCATGGTCTCCAGATCATTCTCATGTGAGTAATTTTTTTGTAGTTTTTGTTTTGTTTTGTTTGTTTGTTTGGAATTAAATGCTAGGAAGGAATTTTTTTCTGAAGTATTTTCAGACTAAAGGAAGGGTAAGAAGCGACAATCTTTTCCCATAGAGGGATAATCCTCTCCCCAAACAAACAGAAAAGCCGATAGTAAAACTAAAATAGAGTAAAAGGTGAAATTGGATGTGAATATTGCTCAATGTTTTAAAGAGTCTGGAGTTTCTTATAAGAAGCTAATTTTTCGTGTTTTCTAGATATTCTGAAAAGATTACCCAGATTTAATTCTGTCTGGAAGAAATAGCAGATTTCACTATTTAGAATTATGAAAAAGTTTGTGTTAATTAATAGTGACCCATGAGAACTCCTAAAGCTCTTTACTAATAGAATGCATGTCCATCCCAGTGTTGCTCATCGAGTCCAGGAACACTTGGTCCTGACCGAGTCTAGCTTTGAGTAAAACATCACGGCAAAGGTTACTTTGTATTGATCTCCCCCTCATATTTTAAAATAGTACTTCAGGGTTTATTATTATTATTATTATTATTATTGTAACTAATTTTGCACTTTGTAAAGCTAGGAGCTTATTTTGTATTGTAAACAAGCATACTACATAATTTAAAATCTACCTTAATGGTCATTAATGGTTTAGACACCCAGGTTATAGTTGTCAGTGTCAGCTTGATCTGTTTAAACACTGAAGATTTTAATACATCAGTGCCTTCTTTGATAATGGTATATTTTAAAAATTTAATACTATTAACATCTAAAACTTTCACGATGGTATAGGTTCGTCAAAAAATGCTGTATGCGGCAACAAGAGCAACTCTGAAAAAAGAATTTGGAGGTGGCCACATTAAAGATGAAGTGTTTGGAACAGTAAAGGTGCAAAACTTACATTTATAAAAACTTACATTTATATGTGTTTTTTTAATGTTTCAAAAACAAAAATAAACCAAAGCTGGTGAAGCCAGGCGTGGTGGGCCAGACCTGTAATCACAGCATGTGGGGGGGGGGCAGCATACTCTCTGAGGGTGACGCCAGCTTTGTCTACATACTGAGTTCTGGGATAGTCAGGGCTCCACAGTGAGACCCTGACTTAGAATAACAAGAGTAAAAAGGTGAAAGAAGACGATTGATAGGAATTGGAGTGTCTCAGTCTATAAGCGTAAGATGGACATTGTTCTAGCTCAAGGTTTGCAAGTTTGTGCTAATAAATTTGCTCCTATCTATTTGATGTTGAGAATAAACACTATTGAAATATCCTTTAGTTTGTGTGCTACATTGATGCATTTATGATTATGTTTATGAATTAAGATGGTTAGAATATACTTATGCTTCAGAAGATGACACACTCTAGCCTGTAGAGGAGGTGTGTTTTCTCTCTGTGAACGGGAAGGTGGGCTGGCCTCTCAACCGTCTCACTTGTAGCCTTCCAAGAGCGATATGCTCATGAGTACGCCTCTTGGACGTGCTTTTTGTGTGATGAATACTTCTGCAGATACTATATAAGTGGTTTTAATATAGAATTTAGACTGAGTAAATTACTCCGAACAGTTTGAATTTCCATAGGACATGGTGGATTTCAGGTGTCCAGTAGTTTTGAAGGTTGATCATCAGTTTGTTTCCTGGCTGACCAAACTTAGACAAAAGATTTGTGATTGTACACATGAGGAAAAGAGGAGGATACATTTGTTCTGAAGCCTTCAACATAGAGGATTAAAGTTAGGAGAGAGAGAAGCCCCTGTTGTGTAGTATCACATAATCTTCTTTTCTATTAAGTTTACTTTTTTAATGTAGCCTCACCATGGTTGTATTTCTGGTAAGTTAATTTATTTCTTTGCTTACAGGAGGATGTATCATTACATGGATATAAAAAGTATTTGCTGTCCCAGTCTTCCCCTGCCCCACTGACTGCAGCTGAGGAAGAATTACGGCAGATTAAAATCAATGAGGTAGGTCACAACCTAACCATGCTTCAAGGTTTCCAGTGTGTCAAAATTGTGTGCTTAATGAATAGACCTGCAGGTAACTAAAAATCAGATGTTGGGTCCATTAGCTTTATTCTGCTTAGGTTAAAAACAGATCTGTGTTCTTTGTGTGTTTTCAGAAAAAAAGTAAAGCATTCGTATTAAAGTAATAGTTCATAAAGGGCTGTCCCTGAGATACATGTTCAAACAAACTTCCTGCTAGAAGCTCTGTGCTGTGAGAACTTGTTAAAGAGAAAAGTGTGTTACCCAGTGATTGCAAAGAGCTTTATATCTAATACAACTGCATAAGGAAAATTCTTTTAAGAGTATATTACGTCAGGGACTGGTGTTTATTAAAGAGAATAAAGTTAAGATGCCAGAGGCTGCTTAGGATATCTAGATGGGATTTCATTTCTGTGACCTTGGATGGAGATGTGTATGGAAGGTTGAGTATTTGTGATGCACATTGATGCTAGGAGACTTGGAGCCAGGATTTAATGCTTTTCCTCAGCCTTCTTAGTTGGCTTTTATAATGGCTCTCTTTCTACTGAAACTTTACAGAGAAGAACATAGTGCCCCAAACCTCTGTTCACTCTTCTTCGTATCAGGCTGGACGAGGCTGGGATTGACTGAGTACCTTTAATAGTCCATTGATAGCAAGGATCTAGCATATATTTTAAGCTAAAGTTGAGTAGGGTTTTTATGTGACTTTTTTTTTTTTACAAGTTTGATAGTTTGTTTTATTCCTTGCAATCAGAACCCAGAGGATCTCATTGGGGTATGCACTTGCATATGTTCTGTGACGTTCTCATTAGCATCATGCTGTAGAATCTCCATTCATCGCCTAAGTATAGTCCATATCCAACTTTCTGTTGCAGTATTGCAAATGAGACCCTAGACTGTCTTTTATCAAGTAGAAAACTCCTCATGCGCACTGAAAAGCTTCCTTGAAGCACCCTCCCTCCGCTCATCCACAGACCACCGTTTAGTAAAGAAAGCCCCACATCTGGAATGTGCACAGCTGTAGCCTGTTGAGCTGTGTGTTTTGTCTGCGTCCTGTCCTTCTCAGTTCAGTGCATGATGTTTGTGTTGCATTTTATGTCCAGTAGAACAGAGTAAAGGTCTATGCATACTGTACACATTTTTCTGTTCAGAAATTCAGCAAGAAAAGTTTGTGCTTAAAGAGGTAATCTGATGACACTGTAGAAGAGCATCTGTAGCCACTCGAACCTGAGCTAGCCTGAGCTAAGGACACACCTCCAGAGCCGCCGTAACACTGCCGTTCAAGCTCCCCCAATAGTTCCTAACCGTGTGTCATGCCCTCTGCATGTCCACAGTATGCTAGCAGGACAGTAAACCAGTGTGAGAAATGACTTGCCTTCTACGTTAAATGGTTTAAGAATTTGAACCATATATTGGGAAAGGGTAAATGAGATTTACTGTATTTTTTAAAGTGGAGTTTTCTTCTTTTTGCCCTGGACACTGCTGAATTCTGCAGCGTCACCAGTCACTTGTATCTGTCATACTTAGGTACAAACTGACGTGAGTGTGGACACAAAGCATCAGACACTACAAGGAGTAGCATTCCCCATTTCACGAGACGCCTTCCAGGCTTTGGAAAAACTGAGTCACAGACAGCTCAACTATGTGCAGTTGGTAAGAGAAACAGGGAGCCTGGCTTTTGCTTGGTTGCTTATGGCTTGTATAATTCTTACTTTTAACTAATTTTATGTTTTTGCTTTTCTTGTTTTTTTATTAACTTTTTTCTTTTAAGGCAGGGTCTCACTGTTTACTTTTTCAAATCACAGAGTACTATATATGAAAAAGTCAGATAATTCACTGCCGGGGCCTGCTGGCTGGAAAGGGTTGAAGTGGGCCTAGCATCCAGGGCAAAGACTGATGGCCTCTGGCCTGTTAGTTCTCGGTTCTGTGCTTCAGTAAGCGCTGGAAAACTTAACTCCTGTTTACTCTATAAAGCTAATAAATAGTGCTCTGGCGCTCCTCCTGCCGTCCAGCAGCCGGGAGCTCAGTGGAGGATCTCCTGCCAGTGCTCCTGCCAGTGCTCCCCTTGCTGGTGAGTCAGCCAGAAGCCTCTCGCTGCTCAGGGGAGCTCCTCTACTTTTTTTGAACCAGAGAGAAAATAAAAGGAAAGATGTCATTCACTCAGATGTACACACCCCAAAGGGGAAAGGAAAGATGCCACTCACATAGACGTGCACACCCAGTAAGGCGGGGCCGAGGTGCCTTTTGTTACTGCTTTCAGCCTTTTATATCCTTGGCACAAAAGTTCTCTGTGTGAGAAAGAATCGCCTGCTCGATAAAATGTTACATAAAGGGGAGTAATCGGGTATCAATAACAAGTTCAAAGCAGTGTTTCATTCTGTAAACTCTTTATAAGTTCAAAGCTACACTTTTTACATGGCCTTATCATAGTGCACACCTGTGGCTTCATCCTTGGACCTAAATGTTTTTCCTTGAACACAAATTTGTCCCAAGCCTATTTCTCTTTTTAGTGTCATTATGAAAGCTCATTGTATTTGTTATTATACAGCCTTTACTTACTATTACAAGGAATGGGCAAATTCTATTCTTAATTCTAACTTTATTACATCTTTCTAGCAAAACAACCATTCTAACATTTTTTGAATCAAGTCAGGAAGTTTATAAAATCATTCATTTATCTAAATAGCATTAATTCATTAGAGTTCATCTTTATGTTGATCTGCAGAAAATCTACTCAATTGGATAGGCTAATGCCCATGGATAATTATATTACTTTAATAATGACAGGAAAGACATTTCATCTGCAAGAAGCCATCCTGAGATGAAGTCTCACTGGGACCTTGCCTCTCAGAACTCACCCATCTTAGTCATGCAAAAAGGCAGGCCACCTCCAGGAAGGTCACCTGCTAGCCTTAGTTTCTCCTAGATAGCTCCTGACGACCACAACTGTGTACATCATCTTGGACTCTTGTTTAAGTTAATTTATGTTTTACCGGTTTCATAAATGCTGTTTCTTTTTGATAGGAAATAGATATAAAAAATGAAACAATAATTTTGGCCAACACAGAAAATACGGAACTAAAAGATTTGCCAAAGAGGATTCCCAAGGACTCAGCGCGATACCATTTCTTTCTGTATAAGCATTCCCATGAAGGAGACTACTTAGAGTCCGTAGGTATGGGACACCCTGTCTTCAGTGCAGGACCTTCAGGCTTGGCACTGTATGCTTATGTGTTTCTTGCTAGGAGCTTAGATGCAATTTTAGGAGGTTCATAGACTTGCTTTAGTTGATATTTCTAATTGTTGTTCTTTGAACTTCCAGTTTTTATTTATTCAATGCCTGGATACACGTGCAGCATCAGAGAGCGGATGCTGTACTCCAGCTGCAAGAGCCCTCTGCTAGAAATTGTCGAGAGACAGCTGCAGATGGATGTGATCAGAAAGGTGGGCTGTGCTGTTTCAGAATTCTAAGTGTTGCTCAGGTCTGCTCGTCATCTCCATCTGGTACAGGGTGGCACCTCGCCTTATACATGAGAATACTTAATCTTACTGTTTCATCCTAAGTTCTTAGAGCCTGCTGACCTGTCACGAGCCCCATGTTTAGATATGTGCCAGTTGCATGGTAACTACGAGCCATGGTGGCTAAGTATAAACTTGAATAAAGTGGAAAATTCCGTTTCTTAATAACACTGATAATTCGGGCGGTGGTGGCGCACGCCTTTAATCCCAGCACTTGGGAGGCAGAGGCAGGAGGATTTCTGAGTTCGAGGCCAGCCTGGTCTACAAAATGAGTTCCAGGACAGAGAAACCCTGTCTCGAAAAACCAAAAAAAAAAAAAAAAAAAAAAAAAAAAAAAACACTGATAATTGCAGGTGATCATTGGCCGTCTGTAGCATTAGGATTGCAATATATATAGAACATTTCTGTCAGCTTACAAAGGTTGAATATTGCTACCAGATCTCCATATATATTCTTAAATGCAGGTATGATATAAGCAAAGATACTTCCTTATAAACTGCTGGTGTTGGGGTGCTGAGCCTGGAGCAGTTCTAGGTTCTGTCTGTCGCTCAGTGTACGCTAGCACCTTTCACAAAGGGTCCGCTGACACTGCACGAGACTAGACAGTAAATGCCTTAGGCTTTGCCAGCCGACAAGGGTTGTCTTTCCCATGTTTCTGTCGTTTTTGAAGCCCCTGAAAGTGTGAATTGCTCTCAAGTTGGGCTAGAGATTTGGTCTGCGGGCCATCATTGGCCTGCTGCCCCTGTTTTAGAGTGATTCCAGGTAGTGCAGGGGATGAAGGATTTATAAGGCGGGGCAGCTGGGGGTGCAGTGCTCACTGCTGCCGGTAAACATCACCTACAGGGAGCCGTGAGAGGCAGCAGGCTAGCAGGTGACAGTGACTGACTGTGTAAACAAGTGTCTCCCAGAAAGGGGTGGAAGGGGAGCATTACAGATACAGTCCCTGCTTGTTCTCTTGTGGAAAGTGTGTGGTACACTCATGGAGGGAGGCGTGCGTCAGGTCTGAATGTCCCGTGTTCTACACTGGTCCACACTGGTGACTTTCTCTTTTGCAGATTGAGATAGACAATGGGGATGAGCTGACTGCAGATTTCCTGTACGATGAAGTCCACCCCAAGCAGCATGCACATAAGCAGAGTTTTGCTAAACCAAAAGGTCCTGCAGGAAAGAGAGGGATCCGAAGACTGATTAGGGGACCAGCGGAAGCAGAAGCCACTACTGATTAAAATTGTCTTATTAAGCGTTGCAATATAGTTTTGTAAAATTTCCAGCTTTTAGTACAAGGAGAACTGAAATCATTCCATGTTGATATAGTTGGGAGGAAAATTGTACTTTTTGAAAAATAGCACTTTTCACTTCTATGTATTTTTTAAATTAATGCTATAGAAGACTCATGATTTTTATTTTTTAGTTAAAACTAGACAAGGTTTCAACATAGTAATGTTTGGTTTTGTCACACTGTTTTCATAGCGTGTTGATTCCACACTTTCACATAATCTTCAATATTTTACATAGGTGGGCCAGCTCCACAAAGCTGAAGGTCTTGGTTTTTAGGACTCTGTAGTGAGGTCTAAGTTTCCGTATAATGGGAAGCGGAACAACCCTGAGATACTCACACTTCCTGAGTATGTTAAAGAGGCTGGGGGGAGGCAGGCAGTGCTGGCTTTGAGTATGCTCAGGTGGGGCTGTCTGCTGCTACATAGACCAGGCTGGGGCTGTCTGTCTGCTGGTGGAGAAAGGCGCATTGCAGCCCGGCTTCCTGTCCCACCTCCATTGTAGCAGCAGTCAGATCTCGGAAACCAGTCCGTGCTGAAGCTCGGAAGGTACCAGATAGTGCAGGCTTCCTCATGGCCCTGGAAGACGGCAGTCTAGTAAGGTCTTTGCAGAACTTTCGAACTGTCATTTTCCAAAATGACTCCGTAAGGACCGTGAAGCCAGACATTCACGTTCAGATCGAAAGTCAAGTGTCATTCAAAAAGAGACAAACTAAAAATGTTTGAAGCTTCAAGGATCTTTTTGTTTGTTTGTTTGTTTGTTTGCTTTTCTCTTTGAAACCATGTGTCTTAAAGCAAATTGTCACATTACTTGGGAGCGAGTATTCAGATCTAAAGTTATTGATTTCTAGTACGTAGTAGGCTAACACAGGTAATACTTAGCCTAAGGATCTTGTTTCAGTTAATAATGTCTCTCAGAACACGGGTTTTCTGAAGCTTTGTATTTTCAGTAACAACCTAGAGAGTTTCGAGCCTCAAGAGTTCTCTGTTACTTGACATAGCGGGAGTTAGAACACTTGGTATTTAATCTGCTAAACGTGCTGCAGAGCCACAACTGAGAAGGTTAGAAATGGGCTGTCGCGGCCAGCGGTCGGAGTCCTTGACCTGGACCTCAGGCCGCACAGGATAATGTCAGTAATGTACGTTTCATGGTGCGAAATACGAAGCACCCATTGGAGAGCCTTATTACCTAAGGTAATACACGCGCCTTGCAGAAATTCAGTGTGTATTCACGTAGACCATAAGAGGAATTACGGGCTGATGGAAATTTTTAAAAATAGATTTGAATATTGTGTGTTTTGTTTGTTTACAAATACGTAGACTTTACCACTTAAATATGCAGGGCAGCTGACAGTGATGCCGCACTGTCAAATTTTTGAGTTGCACGTGTGTACACGATGTCACACATGCCATACAGTGACGCAGTGAGAGTCCTTGCACGTGTGTACACGATGTCACACATGCCCTACAGCGCCGCAGTGAGTCCTGGAGCCATGCTGCAGACCATCACCAAAGCTGCCGTTTCAAGCAGAGGGAGTCCTACGTGTCCTGGATCCAGAACCGGTGGGACTGTTCTGAAGCATCGTGTGCAATTACGCTCTGAAGTCTATGACACTACATCAAAGTCGATGCACATTCCAGAATATAGATGTGATCCTGTAACCTTACTAATTAAACCAATGATTGCTGAGAATCACGTATGCATTTGTTTTAGGGTATAACTCATTGTTTACAGTATGTTTTAGGTGACAATAGATGTGAATAACATTCCCAATAAATTTATATAGCAGTGAAAAATTACATGTCTTCTGTGGACATTTTATAAGTGCATTTTATATCAATAAAATTTTTCTCTTTGAGTTGTGTATGTTGGCTTTCTAGTACATTTTAAGTGCTTGGATACTTTTTGGACAATTCAATACCTGGTGATTCTGTGTGATAATTTCACTAGACTGCTTAAATTTACAGAATTGTAAGTAGTTGGAAACCTAGGCAAGAACAGTTATGAGCACTGTATGTGATGTAGATTAGAACTGCCCTACAGAAACGTAACAAGAATGAAAATACATCTAGTTGCTGAGTTCCCTCCGTGATAAAAAGCACCTCCTTGAGATGGGGGTGGGGGCTGCCTAAGCTTCCAGCACATTCCAGAACAGCTTTAGGTACCACGGACTGTCTCACAGCCCCACCCCCGGACAATAGGTGTCCAGTGTGCTTGGCGCAGATTATAAAGAACTGCTTGTTTCCCAGTTGTGGAAGCTAGAGAGCTCCAGATGCAGGTGCAGCTGTGTGCGCTCCGTGTGAACGACTGGTGCCTTCCCAGTGTACTCAGTATGACGTCCTCACGGGAGGGGCCGTGATACACAGTAGATGTTTTTGGCAGCAATTTTGAAAAAAAAAAAAAGAAAACATTTTAAAGAGTTGATTTAGGGCCATGAGATTGTACAGGAGGGAAAGGCACTTTCCACCAATCCCAATAAGATTGACCCCCAGGACCTACCACAGAAAGAATTCACTTCAAGTGCTCCTCTGACTTGCATTTATACACTGGTATGCATGCCCACACACTAAATAAGTGTAATAAAACAAGACCCGAAAAGCATCTATTTGTTTGGAGAACGAAGATACTTGGCCCACAGCGCGCACTGTGACTGTAGGTACTCATTTCCTTCGCATATGTAGCGTGAGGGTGGCAGGCGTCCTGGGATCCTACTCAGAGGTTCTGCTGTAGTGAATGGACCTGGCCATCAAAGAGCTCCGCGGTGATTGGCAGATGGGAACACTGCCTTAAATGGCGTTGTGGCTAGGAAGCTGTGTGGTGCTATGTAGGGGTTATGATAGTGTTGTGATCTCGGCAAGTAAATCTCTGCTGCTTACTAGCTTCTGCAGGCTGTGACTCAAGACTTCCTACTTCCGCTGGGCAGTGGTGGCACACGCTTTAATCCCAGCACTTGGGAGGCAGAGGCAGGCAGATTTCAGAGTTCGAGGCCAGCCTGGTCTACAGAGTGAGTTCCAGGACAGCCAGGGCTACACAGAGAAACCCTGTATCGAAAAAAAAAAAAAGACTTCCTACTTTCATCCAATTGTCCGCAAACTATGACCTCAGAAACATCGTCTTCCTGGATCACTCTAACGGGTTAGATGAGATATCTGACAGAAATGAACTTAAGATGGGGGGAAAAGAAGGGTTTTTTCTGGCACAAGGGCATCTGGGCATCTGGGAGTCAAGAAATACCACCAAGTCACACCATGCAACAGACTTCACAGACTTATCGAGAACAAAATGATGGCTGCCTCTGAATGGGAAGAGAGCCGAGGGCTCGGGAGAGGGGTGGGCTTTTATGGGGGTCTTTGGAGCATGCACAGTGAGTTAGTGGAAACTACTGTGCAGACAGAAGTGTTGCTTGGCAATTAATTCTGAAACATTGTTTGACCCTTAAAGCTGAGTCACAGGGGTGGTGAATTCCAAGCGTCAGAGCTGGGGTAGGATGGGGCCAGGGTAATTTTCCACTGGCCTGTTATCCTATGCAAGATTTATTTTGGTTCAGGGCTTCAGAGTGTCGGGTCTGTGGTCCCTAGGCTTCCTTGTGACTGGGCTTGAGAGGTAGAGCACCATAACCTTTATCACCTTACTGTGACTGGGAAGCAAAGTGAAGGTGTGAGGAAAGAGCTGTAGCCATCTCAGGGACAACGTCTCCATCTTGCTGGCAGGGTCAAACTGAGTTCATGGTCCCAGGCCCAGGAACCAACTCTTTTGTTCCTTTATCACTCTGAGCTCTGGGACCAAAGGTCTAGGGGGATGAGTTAAGGGCCTTGAAGCCAGGGGCCCTAGATAAGACCCAGTCTCCAATGGAGAAGCCCTTGCTTAAACCTTAATGTCAAAAATTCTATTGGATAACTCTGAAGCTCACCCCCCTCCCCCCTCACTTTACGGTTTCACTCTTTAAATATGCTGTGTAACTTCCCTTCAGGGACACAGCCAGCTGTTGTCCCTGACTGGTCAGTTTTTGCTGCCTAATTCAAATAAAGATCTTGCTTTGCTAGACTCGTGTCCTCCTTGGGTTGTTTTGGTTTTTTTCCCACACCAAGAAAGGGAGTTTGGTTTTGTAACAAAACCTCATATAACCCAAACTAATATTAATCCATTCACCTTACTTGAGTGGTTAACTCACTGAAGATGTTTCTCCCTCTTCTAGAAATCATTAAATTTCCTGTCGAGAGGAAGGGTGGGGCCTTATAATCCCCTCCCCCACCCCTGTCTAGTCACCATTAACTGATGAAGGGAGAGGGTAGGATACTTTGAGTCCATGTGTCTTCCATGACATTGTTGACAGGCCTGATCTTGTGCAAGTCTGCAAGTAATTACAGTTGCTGTGAATTCAAGAGAACTCACAGACTGGGGAGATGTCTTAGCAGGCAAAGGAGCTAGCCACACAAGCCTGACAACCTGAGTTTGAAAGTTAGAACCCACTAAGGAGGTAGATGTGGTCGGCACCCATTTGTAATTTTATCTCTCCTGTGGCAAATTGGGAGACAGAAATGGCTGCCTCAATAAGAAAGCTTGTTGAACCTGTCTCAATAAGATTGAAGCCCAGAACCTACTCCGGAAATATCCATTGTATACTCACACCTGCACGCAACTCAGAATAACTTCCAGGAAGTCCCTGAAACTGGCCAGATTCACTAGAGCCCCCTCCCTCCCAAGAGTAAACAAGAAAGACTTGTTAGGAGTCACTTTCAGAGAAGCAAAGCTGCAGACTCTGAGACCAGACAGGCTGCAGGAAGAAGCCAAAACCGGCTCAGCTGCCTGGAAGAGACTGAGAACAACTGAGTCACTTGGAAAGGACGCCGCCCTTCAACCTGTTGAGCTGCCTGCGGGCTATGTAGTTTGCTCCAGGTTCCCAGCTTTTGTGAGCTGTCAGCCGTGCTGGGGAGGGCTTTGGTGATACAGCTATCTTTGAGTCATTTCTGCCCCTGTGAGTAACCTCTCACCCATATTCCTATAAGTAACATCAATAAAATGTGAGTTTTATTATTCACCAAATTGACCTTGGTGGAATTCATGCTTTGGTCTGTCGGGTGAGTAAAAGAGTGTGTAGTATCTATCCCCCTGGGGAAAATGTTACTTTGTAACAAACATATACATCCTGCCAAGTTATTCTGTAGCAAACGTAACACTCAGGAACCACTTTTGAGAGTAAGACAATTGATGGCAATTCTCTCTCAGCACGGAACAAACGCACAGTGAGTTCCAGCTTGATTGCTTTGTGTCCCGTGATCAGAATGTGTGGTGTCATCAGCAATGCAGTATTACCTTATAGTTCTGGTGAACAGTTAACAGGAGTGGCAATTTCTGAATTGCTATTAGGGGCCTCAGAGACTGTAAACCAAAAACTTATCTGAAGGTAGCCTGACTCTGGCACTGGGACTGTCATTTGACCTTATAGCTCCGGAAAGTAGCTTTTATCCACCCCTGCAGGTTACCACCATTCATTTATTGTTATTTTTTAATTAGATTACCAAGTATCAGATTTCCTCATGGTGTTTTCTTGGGACCTAGTTTTGATCCACCCTTCTGTCTGTCTCCTACTCCATCTCCCCACTCCTATCCACTCCCAGTACTTCCTCTCTCCTTGCTTTTTAAAGATATTACTTTTTGCTTTAATCATGTGTATATGTGTGTCCACATAAATGCAGTGCCTGTAAGCGCCAGAGGAGAGTGTCAGATCCCTTAGAGCTGGAGTTAAGGGCAGTTGCGAGCTGCCCGGCATGGGTGCTGGGAATTAAACTCAGGTCCTCTGCAAATCAGTGCACACTTTTTACAGCCAAGTCATCTATCTCTCCAGACCTGTTCCCTCAACTTACATGGCACATGTGTTTACTACCTTCCCAACCTGAGCTCCACATTCCATATCCTCTTATGGAGCCCTTTCTAGTTTCCTGGGCTCTTTCCATATCCCAAAGAAATGCAAACAGAGAAAAACTAGAAATTAGAACCAATTTAGGAGAGAAAATATTGAATATCTACCTTTTTGAGCCAGAGCTATCTCAATATACTTTCCACCTCTATCCCTTCTTCTACAGGTTTTTTATGTCTGAATAAAATGTCATATTTTTCACTATCCACTCATCTGCCAGTGACATCTAGTCTGATTTCATTTCTTTGCTATTGTGTCTGAAGCGACTACAGACATGAATGCACAAGTATCTTTAAGCCCTTTAGGTCTATGCCCAGGCTTGGCAAACCTGGGTTACATGGTAGTTCCATTTTTAGATTTTTGTGACATCACCACATTGATTTCCACAGAGGCTATACCAGTTTTCACTCCCACCAACAATGAAAAGTGAGAAGGGCTCCCTTTTCTCTGCATCCTTGCCAGCATTTGTTTTATATATATATATATATATTATATATATGTAATATATATATACATATATGTATATATGTGTGTGTATACATATATGTATATGTGTATATATACATATATGTGTTTATATGTACCCATATATATACACATATGTGTGTGTATATAAGTATATATACATGCATAAATAGATACACACACATATATGTATATCATTGTAACTTGGTTAAGATAGAACCTCAGAGTAGTTTTAATTTGCATTTCTAATGATGTTGAACATGTTTTTAAAAATTATTAGTAATCTGTCTTCCTTTTGGGGAGCTACCTATTTAGTTCCTTAGGTGTGTGTGTGTGTGTGTGTGTGTGTGTGGTGACCTGAGAAAGTTGTTTCTATCTTTTCACTATTTGGATCCCAGGGGTCAATCATAGTTAGCACATATTTCAGCGGGGGGTTGGGGGAGGTGGGGGAGGGGGACATCTCCTTGGCCCAGAGGATTGGCTCTGTAACAAAAGTTTAGAGGTGTTCCCTGCTTTGCCATTTCATGAAGTGATTTTGGAAGGATTGGTATTGGTCTGGAAAGTCCGCAGTGAGTCTGACTTAACTCTTGCTGTTTCATTGCTTGCTGTAGATGTATTTTAAATATTTATCTCATTTTGCTTTGGAGAGCACATGCATTTATAAATTCATCCATTTCTTTTTAGCTTCTCCAATTTGGCGGAATGTAGGTCTTTCAAGTGTATTCTTACAGTCTTCACTGGAACTTCAAGTAAAAATCTCTTTCCTTTCTCATTTTATTAATCTGAGTCTTTGTTGCCTCTCTTGGTTACTTTTACTAAGGGTTTGTCAATCTTGCTTATTTTTTCAAAGACCCACTTGTTTACTTATAGGCTTTTGTTAGTTTATTTGTTTCTATTTTATTACTTTCTGTCCCATTTGTGGTTTTCCCATCTACTTTGCTTTTTCATTAATTTATTCACTTTACATTCCAATCTTAGCCCCCCCTCCCTCATCTCCTCCCAGTCCCACCCTCAAACCCCCTTCCCTATTATCCCCTCCCTTTCTCCTCAGAGGAGAAGGGTGTCCCATTCTTGTGGTATCCCCTCTCTAAGGAGAAGGGAAGCTCCTCCCACCACCAAGTCCTCAGTAGGACAGTGACATCCTCTGTCACAGAAGCCAGACAAGGCAGCCCAGCTAGGGGAACGGGATCCAAAGGGAGGAAGCAGAGTCAAAGACAGCGTTTCTGCAGAGGGGCAAGACCTCAGGGGCACCCACCATGCTGACCAACTGCCAGTTGATTTCAGAAGTTAGTACAATGGGGAAATGTAAGGGAAATAAGGGGAAGTGATAGTGTGGTCCAAAAGTCCCTGAAAAAAAGTTTCATTTCTTCTATCAGTTATTTTCTCAAATGCCCAGTGCAGAGTACAGCAGTGTGAATAGAAACTACTTCCTTTGTTACCTGCCGCTGTCCACAATCATTTCTTCATGCTGGAGTGTGTCACAGCAGAGGTGACATGCTGGGTCACAGCAGAGGCGACATGCATTTTCCCACTTGCCACAGGCTCAGTGGGGGCTGGCTCTTGGCTGGTTGCTTGGAGAAAGGTTTAGAAGAAACACAACCATAT
This sequence comes from Tokudaia tokunoshimensis, assembly GCA_036184795.1. Taxonomy (NCBI): domain Eukaryota; kingdom Metazoa; phylum Chordata; class Mammalia; order Rodentia; family Muridae; genus Tokudaia; species Tokudaia tokunoshimensis. Next base: position 61,239,449 of record BTHU01000018.1, on the reverse strand, counting down.
CCAACCTGCGTGACCGACACTCTCCACAGAGCTGATCGTCTCTGGGCCAAACTGTGACTGGTCACCATCTCGCCATTGGCAACAGCTTGCTACCGAAAGATCTCTAGGTTGGGCAAACACTTTCCACTCTCAGGCAAGGAGTATATATAGATAATTCTGGTTGGAGATGGGTATGAAATCACCTATAAAAAAATAGTATTTTGCACCAGTACTGCTGACATATATTATTTATATATTGGTTAAACTTTTACTCCAGTCCTTAGTCTTCCAGAGGTTCCAGAGCATTGGTTTTTGCTATCATTTCTTCCTTGTGAACTCTGGCTTACCACTAATATTGCCTGGAGTTTGCTTTTTAGCCTCCCTGCACAGGTTCCTTTGTCTCATTTTTTAAAATGAACCATCCATCTTGACTGCTTTAGTACTTTATGAAATTGTTTACACATCAGTCTACCCTGTTCAGACCTGCCAGGAGCTCTTCTTCCTGAAAGAGGCCGTGCTCCATCGCAGGCTGAGTGGAGCCAGGAGAGCCTGTGCTCGTCCCAAGGTGACCATTGACTCAACCTTTCTTAACTGTCCCAGTCCTACCTGGCACGATGCGCTGGGCATGCAACACTGCCCCCTCATACCTCATTATTTCCATAACGTCTATCCTTCTTCTACTGTCCTTAGCTCCTTGTAGTCAGGGGACCCTCAGCTGGAGAAAACTATGTATCCCTGATAGTTCCTGTGAGCCACCAATCAGAGATTGATGTCCCTCACATGGTCTTGGAGTATATAACTTTTGTCATAAACCGGGAGGGGTGGTTATTAGTTTCTGCGTTTCCACAACACCGGACTGATTCCATTTGCGCCCCTGTCCTACAGTTTTATGAGCAAGGCTGTGGCTGATTTCTCATTTAAAAGTATCTCCCAATTCATGGAGTTTAGTGGCACAACATTGCATGATTATCATACTGGGTCATTATTTTTTTAAAGATTTATTTATTATATGTAAGTACACGGCAGTTGTCTTTAGACACTCCAGAAGAGGGAGTCAGATCTCATTACAGATGGTTGCAAGCCACCATGTGGTTGCTGTGATTTGAACTCAGGACCTTTGGAAGAGCAGTCAGTGCTCCTAACCACTGAGCCATCTCTCCAGCCCAATACTAGGTCATTCTTAAGGTCCCCATGCCTCGTGGATGTTTTTTCCTTCCTCTGTATCAAAGACTGTGCCTGGGGGTATCTTCCATTCCTCCCTCCTTCTCAATGTCAAGTTCTCCCTGTCAGTCCCAAGACTGGGGATCCCATGGAGGATGACTTAGCATACACACGATTTTTATTTTCTTTCTTTTAAGTCTTCTTTTCCCAGACATAGGGAGTGGCAAGCTAACACGTCCATCTTGGATGGGGTAGAGTGCGCTAATAATAAACTCAGTTGTCAATAACATCTTGGTATCGCATGAAGGACAGAAATCAACACAGTACTTCCCTTTTGGTGTCCTTGAACCAACAATGAGCCCAGAAGTGAGTTCTCTACTTTGCTGGTCTTGTCTCTTCCATCATCCCAGTCTGCCTGTTGTATGAGTCTGAATCAGTGTCTGCCTAAATGCTATTGTCCTGTCCTATGTCTGTATATCTGTGCATGTCTGTGTGGCTATCCCTAACAAAGGCTGAGAAACGTGGAAAGCATCACATGGAGGGGAGGAATGAGGAACACGTTACAGAAATCGTTAACAGAGTTTTACAAGGGATTAAGTCGCTGACTCCAACTGATCCCAGCTGACTCAGAAAACAAAGTTTTACACATATCTCTGTTTGTTGAGCAATACCCATGTGTTAGCTTCAGTGGCTATGGATGTTCGTTTTATAAGATTGCTTTTAACCTATATTTGCTGTTTTTAGCAAATGATTACCATAACACACGAAATGCACACAGAAGTTACTCTAGGATCGGGGGCATGGGAGAACAGAGACAAGATTAGAGCTGCTCATGGGCTTTGGTTGGGAATTTGGGGCAAGTAAGATTGACCACATTCTCTTAAAGGCAGGTTAAACAAACAGGCTGAGCACACAGTACGATAGCAGTCTTTTTTTTTAAAAGATGTATTTATTTATTTTATGTATATGAGTACACTGTAGCTGTACAGATGGTTGTGAACCACCATGTGGTTGCTGGGATTTGAACTCAGGACCTTTGGAAGAACAGTCAGTGCTTTTAACCACTGAGCCATCTCTCCAGCCCAGGATAACAGTCTTAAGTGACCTCAACTTCTATTATTAACTGGCCTCGAGGTCGAGCAAAAACTCCAATCTCTCTTGAATGTAAGAGATTTTTATCATACTGCATTGCCACACCGCTCTTTTTTTTATTATTATTTTGAGAGAGCGAAAGAGTAGGAGAGCTAGAGAGGGAGGGAGATACTATGTAGACCTCGCTGGCCTCAAATTCACAGGGATCTGCCTGGATCTGCCTCCCAAGTGCTGGGCTGAAAGGCTCTTTCGTTTCCTTTTTTTCGTTTTTTTTTTTGTTTCCTGCCAATCCAGAGGAACAGAGAAACAGAGCATCTGCATCTTTCTCTCAAACCGTCAAGCTGGACAGGCAGATTGGCTTTGGTGGCATCTCTTCCTGATGCCACAGGGTGCTTATGACCCCATCCCATACGTGCTGCCTTCAAGGCCTGGAGAACAGAACGGCTCATCCCATCCGTTAAAGTGGCATGCCATTGCCCAGTGAGAGAGGAAGATGGCCTCTCTGGAACATTCTTTACAGACACTCCTCGTGCCGATGGAGCAAGTCTGTGGAAGTTACACGTCTTCTTACGTCAGCAGGAGCGGTGCAATCACTGTACAGCAAGGGAGCCTGCCATGCTACCATACGGATGATGTCAGAATTGCCCCTTAAGTGCTCTACCCTCAGACAGCCTGACCTCAGGCACATGTCATATCGCCCATTGCAGAGACAATACAAATACCACCACCACCACCCCCGGAAACTCACCGTTGGTTCTGTTATGCCCCACATATAGTATGTGAATTTTTCTGGGGGACATGAGCACACATCCATTCATTCAAAATAGGACCCCAATAACAGACAGAAGAATAGATTCCACTCATGTCTACATTGTTGAACCAATGAGTTTAGTTAGGGATACAGGAGCAGTGGAGAGAGGCTTCTTACAGGACCGTCAGTGAGGAGCTATTTACAGGAGCATGAAGATCATCACAAAACCTGAAAACCAACACTAAGGCTTAAGGTAGCTAAGAGCTGGTTCAAAGCTTTACAGGAAATAACTAATGGGGTCTGCTGAGCTTCAAACCCACAATCCCTGGCTGGACAGTGGTGGCACGCACCTTCAATCCCAGCGTGCAGTCGGCAGAGACAGGCAGACTACTGAGTTGAAGGCCAGCCTGGTCTACAGAGCAAGTTCCAGGACATCCAGGGATACCCAGAGAAACCCTGTCTCTCACTATCCCCATCTCCCAAAAACCCTATTGTCTCTGTATAGCACAGTGCTTTCCTGAATATTGAGTTCACTGTAGTTTAGTGACAATGCTGTGGAAAATGAACTCCATATTAGGTGGCGGGGGCCAAGTGCAACAGTCACTTTTCCTGTGTGCCAACACATCCATTAACTAACCAGTACATTGCACCATGTACCGGTGGTACTACCTTGTTGATAAAGCGCATTTAAGAAAACAAAAAACAAAGGCGAACCACAGGCAGGTGATCTAGCTCAGCGTCAAAGTGCTTTTCGGGTCTCCAGGACCAGGAGAAGTAGAAAAAAAAAGTTTACTCCATTAGTTTTAAGCAGAGGTCTCTTGTAGCAGCTGTTGAACCTTTCAAAAAGAAAGAGAACAAAAGAACCAGGTTACGCAGCAGTCTTGAAATGGATACTAAGTAAAGGATAACGCACCACACCCCTCTCTGTGGACATGGACATGGGAGGGAATACCTTTGCAATGTCTGGCCGTCTGTTTTTCTTCTCTTGCAGACACTGACTAGCAGTAGAGTACATGGCTTTGATGGAAGCAGGGTCCGCATCGCTCATCTTCTCATCGGTGTAATCTTCGATCGTCTTCTCTTCATCTTCAATCTCTTCTTTAATATCCAGCTTGAAAACGATATTAAAACTTGGTTAAAAGCTTCAAAGTTAGAGAAATCAGAATATACATTTAAATTATTTCGATTCATCTCAGTATTTTTTATTTTTTTATTTTGTAACCTCATTAGGAATTGGAGCCGTACAGGTCAGACGTTACATAATTAAATGCATTATTACAGATTTACTGGCTTTATTTGTATATGTGCCTGCCCATGTGCTTTTTTAATTCTTGTCTTTCTGGGACGAGCTAACTGCTTCCATTCTTCTGTGTCTGATAATGGAATTCCGCCTTCTGGATCCAGGCACCCTGTCTTTATCTCCAGGGACTCAGACCTGAAGAATCAAAAAGAAGGACCGGGAGATTGGGAGATGAAGGAGGAGGAGATAATGGTGCTGAGGGTTGAATGTCAGGTTGAGGGGTGGCTCCAGAAACATGTATCTGTGTATATCTGCGTCCTGGTTCCTGGAGTCCATAAATATGAGCTCGTGTGGAAAAAAAAAAGGATCTCTGTAGATCTCTGAAATGGGAGGTCCTCTTGAGCGTAGGGCTTTGAACGGAATGTTCCCATAGGCTCTTTTGGTATTCAATTGGTGATGCTCTCTGGGAAGCTTGGGAGGCGTGGCCTTGGTGGAGGAAGTGCGTCCCTGGGGGCGGGCTTTGGGAGCTCAAGCCCTAACTCCATTCCCAGTTCACTCTACGCTTTGAGTACGTGGTTTAAGATGCAAGTCATCGGCTTTCTGCTCCTGCAACAATGCTCAGCACTTGCTACCGTATCTCCCTGTCACAAAAGACTCTGGAACCGTAAGTCCTAATAAACCCATTTTTCTATGTGTTGCCTGGGTCATGATGTTTTATCAGTACAATAAAACAGTGACTAAGACACTGGGTTATCCAACTATGCTCTAACTTCAAGGCCAGTGTATGTACATATGTGAGAGAAAAAGAAAAAGACCCTGGAGAAACATGTGACCACCAGGAGCAGAGACCACAGTGACAAAGCTACAAGAAGCCACTAGAACCTGTAAGAGGCAGGGAGTAGTCTCCTCTGGACCCTCAAGAAGGTCTCATGGTCTTACTAAACTTTGACTTCGGACTTCTACCAAGAGACTATATTTCTTTTACTTTAAGAGACCCGGTTCGTGGTATATTTTGTAGTAGCTCAAAGAAACTTGTATTGAGAGAAAGGATTATGAGTGAGGGCTGGTATGTACCATTCCAAAATTCTTCCAAAAAGGATGGATTGTGAAACCACATAGGCAATGATGAGAAGAAGGCTTCCTGACAGAGTACTCGTCGCTGGGTTTCCGTTACAATCTCAGGGCTTTCTGGCCATACTGCACTCAAAGGTATAACGCTTCCTGGTTTTTATAATTTCGCTATTAAATGATGCTATTCGTACTTGTGAGTCACAGAGATCCTGTGTTTCATTCTTATTGATCCAAAGTGGTGACTTTTACACATTCTGAAGGGGAGATTGGTCTCGGTTCTATAGGCAAGCCTGCCTGAAACAGAAGCCCATTTTGATGGGACACGTATCTCTCTCCTTGTCCTGTGAGGCTTGGTTTGTTTTGCTTTCTTGGTATTAAGGACCCAGTGGAGGGACTTGTACAAGCTGGGCAAGAATTCTACCAACCCCCCTGCACCTCTAAATACTTCCTACAAGGAAGTAATTTTACATTTATTTATTTATTCAGGTGGAGGTCAGAAGACAACTTGATCAGTTCTCAGGTCAAAAGACTGAACTTGGGTCAGGCTAGGTGGCAGCACCTTCACGAGCTGAACATCTCACTGGCCTCTGCATTTCCCATGTTTATGGTTTTAATCTAATCCCCGCCCCCTACTCACCCCCCCCCCCCAGCTTTATCTATGTCCTTATAGGAATAGCTCAAACATGAACATCTCCAGGTCAGACTTCTCTCTTGATCTCCAAGCAGCGGATAGGACAGAGAATTTTATATTTCTGATTAACATATTTTACTTTTTTGATTTGCCATTAAAAAAAAAATGAATACAGGGGCTGGAGAGATGGCTCAGCGGTTAAGAGCACTGACTGCTCTTCCGAAGGTCCTGAGTTCAATTCCCAGCAACCACATGGTGGCTCACAACCATCTGTAATGAGATCTGATGCCCTCTTCTGGTGTATCTGAAGACAACTACTGTGTACTTACATATAATAAATAAATAAATTTAAAAAAATATTGAATACAGTTAGAATATTCTCATAAATGTCTTTCAATGTAACTATATCACATACACTACTTTAACTTTACATTTCCAGCAGACCACGGAAGTCTTTGTTTTATGGTGGACATTTGTAACAATCTCACACACTACGGTTTGCTTAGATTAGTATTGGCACTAAGACTTTCTCTGTCATTTCCAAATTCTATTTTAATTGTTCGTTGTATCTGTGTGTGTCTTCAGGTGGACACATGCACAAGTATGCAGGTGCCTGAGGAGGCCAGAGGCATCTGCCCCTGGAGCTGGGGTGACAGGTAGTTGCAAGACACCTAACACTCATGTTAGCAACTAAACTTTGGTCTCTAGTAAAGCCCCGTGAGCTCCTGGCTGATGGGCCATCTCTCCAGCTCTGGGGCCAAGGCTGAACAAGGAAGTCAAACCTTCAGATGGTCGACTCTAATTCTGGGACATGATCTAGTATATATATCTACTGTCTGAATTGTTCATACTGTTCTGCTCTAACAGGGCCTATGAATAAATTAGAATAAAAGGAATATAGTTGTTAATTTTGAGAAACATTTATATATGATATGTATCTGTAGATTATTTTTTAAAGATATATATGTGATCTATAATTTACTCACTATTGGACTCATCTACTTATAAATTATCAATCGAATGTTCAATCTAAAAATTAGAAGGCTGGGAATGCTAGCACAGGAGGGAAGTGTTTTAACTCAGCAAGTAAAACACTCCACAATGAAATAAAGAGCTTTTACTGGCATTCATATTCATATGCAGATATAAACAGAAGCTATGGTTGTTTTTTTTCTCCTGCTCTCATGACCTGAAAGTAGTCGAGCCTGTACACTACAGATTGCAATAAACTGGAAAGTAATAAACTTCAGGTAAACGAGCTTTCCTTTCATCTTGCCCAAAGATATATCTTGGACAAAGAATAGATGAATGACCTTTTTAGCCTTCACAGGATGCAGCCCGGCAAACCCAAGATTGGAGATACATCATGCTCTGTCACTGTGCCAGTACACGGAGCCAGTATTATGTCAGAAAATGCCATTTCTGTGTGCCAGAGTCACCCACACACATCAAAGATCATAAAGGCAAGAAAGGAGAAAACGGACAGAAAGGAGTTAGGTACTAACTAGTAGTTGAGGCTCCCGGTTTTCGTCCACAGCCGCAAGTCCGGTTATCAGCTCTAATAAAACCTAGGAAGGCAAAGGGATCTATTAGCAAAACACTGGAGATGTCAGTAGAAATTAAAAGGAACGCGGACTGAGCCCAGGGACTTAAACCCGCTAAGCGGGGCTTGCTTGTGCTAGCCAGTGGCCTGGAGCCCGGGTGCTGATGGGATGTAAGGATCAAAGAGGTTCTACTCAACATCTGTTCGGGGAACCCTGTGCTCTTACGTCTTACAGGGCCCTCGGGAGAATCTTATTTTCTAACCAGTAGCCATATTTTACAACTCCGTGCCTTAACATTATGGCGGAGTAAAGTTCCCACAAATGACGCCTGTTTGGAGAATGAAGATGAAGGCGAAACCTCGTTAATCTTACCCCGCCTTCTCCGCCTCTGGCTGTTAGATGATAGAATGACAGAAAAGGGAAGAGAAAAGAATCCACGTTATGTGACATGATTGACCTTGTGCGCAGGCTTAGCTTAAGCTTCATTCGGATCCAGGGTGAGACAGTATTTTCTTGCAGTCGTTAAAAAGAGATCGACTCAAACCTTTTACATATTACGGGTTTTTCGTAAACTTTCTGGTGTAACCAGAGGCTAATGTGAATAGTTTTGTATATTTATGTTAGAGAGAGAAAAAAGACACATGCACGAAAATATTCTAATTCAATTCACGATTTAAAAAGAATGATCATTGGTTGGAGAGATGGCTTGGCAAAGTAAAGGTACTCGCCACCAAGCCTGGCCACCGGCATCTGATTCCGCAGAACCAAGATGGTGGAAGGGGAGAACTGGTTCCCGGAAGCTACCCTCATGCCTTTGGTGTGGGTATGTGTCAGAATGCGCATGCGTACACACACTATAAAAATACTCGCAAAACAATAAAGACAATGATCACATACCACACCGAAGCTGTAGATGTCAGATTTGGGTGTTATTTCTCCTCGCAAAGCTTCAGGTGCCATATAAGCTGTTGTGCCCAAAATTCGGCTGGTCATGACCGTCTGTGCTAGCTTCGCTGAAGCCCTTGCAAGCCCAAAGTCAGATATTTTGGCAGTAAAGTCTTTGTCTAGTAAGATATTTGCACTGGAAAAGAAATTAAATTTGAGGGTTTGAAGGTTGAAAACTTTCTTCTTACCTAGGATGTCCAATAGGTTCTTAGGAAGAGGTATATGTAACATATGGGAGTCACATTGTGTGTCCTTTAATATGTGCAGTAGAAAAGACTGAATTGTATTTAAATCAGTCAATTATTCAGATGATAGCAAGAGAGAGAAACAATTGCTTTCCTTTCTGTATCTTGGAGAGAGATGTTTAAGGGAATAAAATCATAGTAAAATTTTCTCTTAAGGAAGATGCGTTTTTCAGTATGCCACAGATAGCTATTGACTTCCATACCTTAAAAGAATGTCAAACTCAGCATACACACCTCTCCTAAGAACACCCCAACCTAGACCCCTTCCAGTCCTTTCTATTCAAGTGAGCCATGCCACAGTCATTCCCGGAATGCAACTATGTATGCTGTGAGTTCAAAGGTCCTTACTGAAAGTCCCCCTTTCCTGGACTCTCTACAGCTGAGATGAAAACATGTCATCTTGGGACTGGAGAGATGGCTCAGTGGTTAAGAGCACTGACTGCTCTTCCGAAGGCCCTGAGTTCAATTCCCAGCAAGGCTCACAACCATCCATAATGAGATCTGACGCCCTCTTCTGGTGTGTCTGAAGACATCTACAGTGTACTTAACATAGAATAAATAAATAAATCTAAAAAAAAAAGTCTTCATTGTTCCTATCTGCCCCAATTCTGCTCATGTGAACTCTGTCTACCAAGATGTCCATTAGTAATCTAATTAATTACCCCTGGTTTTAAACTGCTCCGCCCTAGATGGGACTCGCCACACTTGGGTGTGGTGCTGTGGTCTTCCAGCTTTCTTTTTTTTTTTTTTTTTTTTTTTTTTTTTTTTTTTTTTAATTTAGTTTTATTTTATTTTTTTAATTTACATTCCAAATCACTTCCCCTTTCCCGTTTCCTCCCTCCCCGAAAGTCCCATAAGCCCCCTTCCCTCCCTCTTTTCTCCGTTCAACCCCCTCTCATTACTCTGTCCTGGCGTTCCCCTACATCCAGTCTTTCCAGGACCAGGGGTCTCTCCTTCCATCTTTTTAGAAATCTATTGATATGCTGATTGTGTCTAGGGTATTCTGAGATTCTGGGTCAATATCCCCTTATCAGTGACTTCATACCATGTGTGATCTTTTGTGATTGGGTTACCTCACTAAGGATGATATTTTCAAGTTCTGACCATTTGCCTAGGAATTTCGTGAATTCATTGTTTTTAATTGCAGAGTAGTATTCCATTGTGTAAATATACCACATCTTCTGAATCCATTCCTCCGTTGAGGGACATCTGGGTTCTTTCCAGCTTCTGGCTATTATAAATAAGGCTGCTATGAATATAGTGGAGCATGTGTCCTTATTGCATGCAGGTAAAGTCTCTGGGTATATGCCCAGGAGTGGTATAGCCGGATCCTCCGGAAGTGTCATGCCCAGTTTTCTGAGGAGCCGCCAGACTGCTTTCCAGAGTGGTTGTACCAGCCTGCAATTCCACCAGCAGTGGAGGAGTGTTCCTCTTTCTCCACATCCTCGCCAACAACTGCTGTCTCCTGTGTTTTTGATCTTAGCCATCCTGACTGGTGTGAGATGAAATCTCAGGGTTGTTTTGATTTGCATTTCCCTAATGACTAAGGATGATGAACATCTCTTTAGGTGCTTCTCAGCCATTAGATATTCTTCAGGTGAGAACTCTTTGTGTAGCTCTGTACCCCATTTTTTAATAGGGTTACTTGCCTCTCTGGAGTTTAACTTCTTGAGTTCTTTGTATATCTTGGATATTAGCCCTCTGTCGGATGTAAGGTTGGTAAAGATCATTTCCCAGTTAGTTGGTTGCCGCTTTGTCTTTTTGACGGTGTCTTTTGCCTTGCAAAAACTTTGTAATTTAATGAGGTCCCATTTGTCTATTCTTGATCTTAGAGCATAAGCTATTGGAGTTCTGTTCAGGAAATTCTCCCCTGTGCCCATATGTTCAAGGTTCTTCCCTAGTTTCCCTTCTATTAGTTTCAGTGTGTCTGGTTTTATGTGGAGATCTTTGATCCACTTAGAATTGAGCTTAGTGCAAGGAGATAAGGATGGGTCAATTTGCATTCTTCTGCATGTTGACCTCCAGCTGAGCCAGCACCATTTGTTGAAAAGGCTATCTTTTTTCCACTGGATGGTTTTAGCTCCTTTGTCAAAGATCAAGTGACCATAGGAGTGTGGATTCATTTCTGGGTCTTCAATTCTGTTCCATTGATCTACATGTCTGTTACTGTACCAATACCATGCAGTTTTTAACACTATTGCTCTGTAGTACAGCTTGAGGTCCGGGATACTGATTCCCCCAGAGGTTCTTTTACTCTTGAGAATAGTTTTAGCTATTCTGGGTTTTCTGTTGTTCCAGATGAATTTTTGAATTGCTCTTTCTAACTCTATGAAGAATTGAGTTGGGATTTTGATGGGGATTGCATTGAATCTGTGTATTACTTTTGGTAAGATGCTCATTTTTACTATATTAATCCTGCCAATCCATGAGCATGGCAGATTTTTCCATCTTCCGAGGTCTTCTTCAATTTCTTTCTTCAGAGACTTGAAGTTCTTGTCATACAGATCTTTCACTTGTTTGGTTAGCGTCACGCCAAGATACTTAATATGGTTTGTGGCTATCGTAAAGGGTATTATTTCTCTTACTTCTTTCTCAGCCTGCTTATCCTTTGAGTATAGGAAGGCTTCTGACTTGCTTGAGTTGATTTTATATCCGGCCACTTTGCTGAAGTCGTTTATCAGCTGTAGGAGTTCTCTGGTGGAGTTCTTTGGGTCGCTTATGTATACTATCATATCGTCTGCAAATAGTGATAGTTTGACTTCTTCCTTTCCAATTTGTATCCCTTTGACCTCTTTTTCTTGTCTAATTGCTCTAGCTAGAACTTCAAGTACTATATTGAAAAGATATGGAGAGAGAGGGCAGCCTTGTCTAGTCCCTGATTTTAGTGGGATTGCTTCAAGTTTCTCTCCGTTTAGATTGATGCTGGCTACTGGTTTGCTGTAAATTGCTTTTACTATGTTTAGATATGGGCCTTGAATTCCTGATCTTTCCAAGACCTTTAGCATGAAAGGATGCTGAATTTTGTCAAATGCTTTCTCAGCATCTAATGAGATGACCATGTGGTTTTTTTCTTTGAGATTGTTTATGTAGTGGATTACATTGATGGATTTCCTTATATTGAACCATCCCTGCATCCCTGGGATGAAGCCTACTTGATCGTGGTGAATGATCGTTTTGATGTGTTCTTGGATTCGGTTGGCAAGAATTTTATTGAGTATTTTTGCATCGATATTCATAAGAGAGATTGGCCTGAGATTCTCTTTCTTTGTCGGATCTTTGTGTGCTTTTGGTATTAGTGTAATTGTGGCTTCATAGAACGAGTTGGGTAGTGTTCCTTCTGTTTCTATTTTGTGGAACAGTTTGAAGAGTATTGGTGTTAGGTCTTCTTTGAAGGTCTGATAGAATTCTGCACTAAAACCATCTGGACCTGTGCTTTTTTTGGTTGGAAGACTTCCAATGACAACTTCTATTTCTTCAGGGGTTATAGGACGGTTTAGATGGTCTATTTGATCCTGATTTAATTTTGGTACTTGGTATCTGTCAAGGAAATTGTCCATTTCCTCAAGATTTTCTAGTTGTGTTGAATACAGGTTTTTGTAGTAGGATCTGATGATTTTTTGAATTTCCTCAGTTTCTGTTGTTATCTCTCCCTTTTCGTTTCTGATTTTATTAATTTGGATACTATCTCTGTGCCCTCTGGTTAGTCTGGCTAAGGGCTTATCTATCTTGTTGATTTTCTCAAAGAACCAACTCCTCGTTTTGTTGATTCTTTGTATGGTTTTCTTTGTTTCTACTTGATTGATTTCAGCCCTGAGTTTGATGATTTCCTGCCTTCTACTCCTCTTTGGTGTATTTGCTTCTTTTTGTTCCAGGGCTTTCAGGTGTGCCATTAAGCTGTTAGTGTATGCTGTCTCCCGTTTCTTTTTGGCGGCACTCAGGGCTATGAATTTTCCTCTTAGCACTGCTTTCATTGTGTCCCATAAGTTAGGGTATGTTGTGCCTTCATTTTCATTAACTTTCAAAAAGTCTTTGATTTCTTTCTTTATTTCCACCTTGACCAAGTTATCATTGAGTAGAGCATTGTTCAGCCTCCATGTGTACGTGGGTTTTCTTTTGTTTTTGTTGCCATTGAAGACCACCCTTATTCCATAGTGATCTGATAAGAGGCATGGGATTATTTCTATCTTCTTGTATCTGTTGAGGTCTGATTTGTGACCAATTATATGGTCAATTTTGGAGAAGGTACCATGAGGAGCTGAGAAGAAGGTGTATTCTTTAGCTCTAGGATGAAATGTTCTATATATATCAGTTAGTTCCATTTGGTCCAAGGCTTCAATTAGATTCACTGTGTCCCTGTTTAGTTTCTGCTTTCCTGAACGATCCATTTCAGAGAGTGGGGTGTTGAAGTCACCCACTATTATTGTGTGCGGTGCGATGTGTGCTTTGAGTTTTAGTAAAGTTTCTTTTACGAATGAGGGTGCCCTTGCATTTGGAGCATAGATATTCAGGATTGAGAGTTCTTGATGGTGGATTTTTCCCTTGATCAGTATGTAGTGTCCTTCTGTGTCTTTTTTGATGACTTTGGGTTGAAAATCAATTTTATCCGATATTAGGATGGCTACTCCACCTCGTTTCTTGGGGCCATTTGCTTGTAAAATTGTTTTCCAGCCTTTTACTCTGAGGTAGTGTTTGTCTTTGACACTGAGGTGCGTTTCCTGCATGCAGCAAAATGCTGGGTCCTGTTTACGTATCCAGTCTGCTAGTCTATGTCTTTTAATTGGGGAATTGAGACCATTGATATTAAGAGAGATTAAGGCATAGTGATTATTGCCATCTGCCATTCTTGACGCTATCTTTATGTTTGAGTGGTTATCTACTTTTGGGTTTGATTCAAGAAGGTTATTATCTCATTTTTTCCAGGGTGTTGTTTCTCTCCCTGTATTGGAGGTTTCCACCTATTATCCGTTGCAGGGCTGGATTTGTGGAAAGATATTGTGAAAATTTGGTTTTATCATGGAATATCTTGGTCTCTCCATCTATGGTGATTGAGAGTTTTGCTGGGTATAGTAGTCTAGGCTGGCATTTGTGCTGTCTTAGTGTCTGCATGAGATCTGCCCAGGATCTTCTGGCTTTCATAGTCTCTGGTGAGAAGTCTGATGTGATTCGGATAGGTCTTCCTTTGTATGTTACTTGGCCCTTTTCTCTTACTGCATTTAGTATTCTTTCTTTGTTTAGAACATTCGGTGTTTTGATTATTATGTGACGGGAGGTATTTCTGTTCTGGTCGAGTCTGTTTGGAGTTCTGTAGGCTTCTTGTATGTTCATCGGCATCTCTCTCTTTAAGTTAGGGAAGTTTTCCTCCATAATTTTGTTGAAGATGTTTACTGGCCCTTTAAGTTGCAAATCTTCACTCTCATCTATACCTATAATCCTTAGGTTTGGTCTTCTCATTGTGTCCTGGATTTCCTGGATGTTTTGGGTTACGCGTTTTTTGCATTTTGCATTTTCTTTGACTGTTGAGTCGATGCTTTCTATGGAATCTTCAGCACCTGAGATTCTTTCTTCCATCTCTTGTATTCTATTGTTGATGTTTGCATCTATGACTCCTGATTTCTTCCCAAGGTTTTCTATCTCCAAAGTTGTCTCCCTTTGTGATTTCTTAGTTGTTTCTACTTCCTTTTTTAGTTCCTGGATGGATTTGCTGAGATCCTTCACTTGTTTGTTTGTATTTTCCTGTGTTTCTTTAAGGTATTTTTGCATTACCTCTTTCAGGATTTCTTCCTGATGACCCACGTTCTCCTGCATTTCTCTGAGCGATTTTTGTGTTTCCTCCTCATGGGATTCCATCTGTTGATCCATCGTCTCCTGCATTTCTTTAAGCAGTTCTCGTGTTTCCTTTGTAAGGGCATCTAACCGTTGATTCATTTCTTTAAGCAATTTTTGTGTTGCCTCCTTATGGGCATCCGTCTGTTGACCCATATTCTTCTGCATTTCTTTATGCAAATTTTGTGATTCCTTTGTGAGTGCATCTACCCGTTGATTCATCTCGTTAAGCGATTTTTGTGTTGTCTCCTTGTGCGCCTCCATCTTTTGATCCATGTTCTCCCGCATTTCTCTAAGCGATTTTTGTGTTTCCTTTGTAAGGGCTTCTAACCGTTGATTCATGGTCTCCTGTAACTCTTTATGAGATTTATTTGTGTCCTTCTTGTGATCCTCTAATAGCATCATGAGAAGTGATTTTAAATCCAGATCTTGTCTTTCGGGTGTGGTGGGGTATCCAGGACTTGCTGCTGTTGGAGAGTTGGGTTCGGATGGTCCCACATTACTTTGATTACTGTTAGTAACATTCCTACGTTTGCCTTTTGCCATCTGGATACCTCTGGTGTTAGTTGGTCCTGCTGCCACTGGCTGTTGGTTGGACCTCCTGTGAGCCTGCAAAGCTATTTCTGCCCCCCCTGGATTACCAGGATTCCCCTGGCACCGATTTCTGGGGCCTGCCTGCTCCTGAGTGACTTTGGAGCCCTAATGTGCTTTGCCCCAAGTGATCTTATATTGGGGAGGCCTTGCACATCTAAAGGCTCAGCCTAGTGGATTCCTGGAGCAGAGGTCGCCAAAGGGAGGCTGGCAGGCTCCTGCCCTGTGCAGGGGTGTGTGATCTCTCCTGGGGGGGGGAGGGGGCGTCCCTCTGCCAGGCAGAAGTCCCACAGCAGATCTGGCGCGCTGGTCACTGCAGATCAGCCCAGCACCTGGGAGCAGGTTACACACAAGCTGCCTGAACCCGAAGCGATATTATGCCTGTCTGTCTCTGAGCCTGGTGGTCCCAACTACCTGGTCACTGGAGCAAAGATGGCGGAGGGCACTCTCCGTGGCGCTGCTCACCCTGTGGTCACGATGGCCCGCCGATCTGGCACCCAGACGACCACAGCGCCAACCCGCCCTCGGGCACAGAAGGAAGCCCCAACAGGCCGTGTCCCAAGTGATGTTATATCGGGGGGGAGAGCCTGGGTACCGGTCTCTCCAGCGCAGTCCGCGGGAACAGAGGTCGCGGAAGGGAAGCTGGCAGGCTCCCTCCCTGCGCGGGGTCCCTCCACCAGGCAGAAGGTCCCACCGCGGCACTGGCGCGCTGGTTACTGCAGATCAGCCCAGCACCTGGGAGCAGGTTACACACAAGCTGCCTGAAACCGAAGCGATATTATGCCTGTCTGTCTCTGAGCCTGGCGGTCCCAACTACCTGGTCACTGGAGCAAAGATGGCGGAGGGCAGTCTCCGTGGCGCCGCACACCCTGTGGTCACGATGGCCCGCCGATCTGGCACCCAGACGACCACAGCGCCGACCCGCCCTCGGGCACAGACGGAAGCCCCAACCGGCCGTGTCCCAAGTGATGTTATATCGGGGGGAGAGCCTGGGTACCGGTCTCTCCAGCGCAGTCCGCGGGAACAGAGGTCGCGGAAGGGAAGCTGGCAGGCTCCCTCCCTGCGCGGGGTCCCTCCACCAGGCAGAAGGTCCCGCCGCGGAACTGGCGCGCTGGTTACTGCAGATCAGCCCAGCACCTGGGAGCAGGTTACACACAAGCTGCCTGAAACCGAAGCGATATTATGCCTGTCTGTCTCTGAGCCTGGCGGTCCCAACTACCTGGTCACTGGAGCAAAGATGGCGGAGGGCAGTCTCCGTCGTCTTCCAGCTTTCAAGAGCATCCCAGTACATTTACGATCCGACCCTTTGTTGACCAGGCGCTATAGGACCAGAGTCCTCAGTCATCTATTTAAAATGCTCTCATGTCTTCTACCTGCTCCTTCCTGCACGCCAGTCCCATTGTAATCATTTCACTTCCTGTGACTCGCCACGCCTTCACGTTCCTTCTTACCGTTCACCCTATACGCTTATTCTTCCCAGAATATTCTCTTTATTTTCGGCACAGCCACCCTCAAACTGTGCTTTCTTCTTCCCAGCTCACTGTTCAGGTCCTCAGCCTCAGCATTTACTTCTTTCAAAATCCCTTCTTTACACCGACGGCGAGCGCTCCATTACACACTTGAAACGCTCACTATTTTTGTGATTATCTGATGGAGGCTGAACTCTGTTCTGAGCTACATCCGCTAACCTTATCGTGAACAATGTCTAGCATATAGCAGGTAAATATTTAACTAGGTAAGTAACAAGAGTGGGGAGGACTTAAAATATCCATGGAGGTGGATTTTCAAGAAAAGCAGGTCAGAGGGGGTCAGAGGGTCAGAGGGACGGGGGAGAACAAGACCCACATGGAAAAAGCAAATGAAAAGAGAGAAAATTATTCTTTAAAGATGACTTTTCAGGGCGCTGGAGAGATGGCTCAGAAGTTAAGAGCACTGACTGCTCTTCTGAAGGTCCTGAGTTCAAATCCCAGCAACCACATGGTGGCTCACAACCATCCGTAATGGGATCTGATGTTCTCTTCTGATGTATCTGAAGGCATTATTACAGTGTACTTATTTTTTTTTTTTTTTTTTTTTTGGTTTTTCGAGACAGGGTTTCTCTGTGTAGCCTTGGCTGTCCTGGAACTCACTCTGTAGACCAGGCTGGCCTCGAACTCAGAAATCCACCTGCCTCTGCCTCCCAAGTGCTGGGATTAAAGGCGTGCGCCACCACTGCCCGGCTTACAGTGTACTTATAATAATAAATAAATCTTTTTTTTTTAAAAGAAGGCTTTCCAGCATTTTGGACAGTAGACTTACCTTTTAATATCTCTATGAATATGATGATTTTCATGTAAAAAACTGATGCCATTTGCTGCACCCTGAGCGATTCTGCATCTCATGTGCCAGGAAAGTGGTGGAGTACCATCCTTGTGAAGAAACAAACTGATTTGAAACAATGGTTTAGGTGAAAGAAAAAAATCCAGAGAAAACACATAACAGTATATATATATATTTTTCTGTCAACCGATACAAGGGATATATCACTAAGGGTTACAATTTTTAAAGTTTGCAAAAAAAAAAAGCCAAAAAACTTAAATAAGATTAAATGGACTCTGCATATCTTGCTTGAATATAAAAACACACCACAATGTCCTCAACATCTAGCCTCGACTGACGCTTCTGCATCTTGAATGGGCAATACTGGTCCACACATGAACTATGTCGGTTTGCAGAAACAAGAAGATACTAATTTAATGTGTTTTTAAGTCCTGACATTAGCAATTCAGTACAGGAACATACAGTGAGACAGTCTGTCACAAGTGTCTTACCAGGCAGGACAGTCTGTCTAGCAAGGAACCATTGGGCATGTAAGCGTACACCAGGCACAGGTTGTTGCTGTCACTTGAGAAACCAAGCAACTCTACCAGGTTTTCGTGCTGACACCTGTGACAAGAGACATACCGTGCAAACTGTTATAAGTATTTGTAGGAGTTGCTCAATTTAAGAGTTTTAGTGGAAAGATCTAGGAGATACCTGTCTGTATCTATACATCTAAACACACACACACACACACACACACACACACACACACACACACACACATCACATGTAATGTGGTGGATGTTCATAACCCGCTAACATGCTCACTGGAACTGTCGAGTCTTTCCTGTAAATGGTCTGGTTTCAGTGACATTGACCCACAGCAGAAATGAACCTCTCCCAGTTCTGGAGTCACGGCTTGATCAGATCAGTGGAACCTGAGACAGGTTAGTTCAGGACGAGGCCGAGGCCCATCTTTTGTTCAGGGCATTTGTAAGATCTGGAAACTTGTAACAAGGATGAATCCTCTAATGTAACAAAACTCTACTAATGTAACAAAACTCTAACAGACCTGAGGCACTGCTTTGTAGGAACGATCCTCACTCCCATTTAACTTTATTATTTATGATCTTTAACCATATGCTTGCCCACAACCTAGGTTTTTTTGGTACATGTGAGAGAAATGAGTACAAAAGCCATGGAGTAACAAAACCGCAGGCTTCATCAGAAAGCATAGTGCTGCCATCTGCTGGACATATGGCGCATGGCACGATGGCAACCTCGGCTTCAGGCTTCCCTGCATACAGAACATGGTACTACTGGGTAGCAGTATCACGCCACATAGATGCTGTGAGAATTAATGGATACCTGAAGCACGCACGGCACATGAGAGATGTTCCATTATTCACTTTCTAAGCCATCTCTAGGTCTGTATACCCTTGTCTAAGAGGAATACTCAGAAACGTAAGTTAAATTGATACATTTTTCCGTTTCCACCAAATTTGTACTTTTAAAAATACAAATAGTTAATATTTCTTGAGTTTCTATTATCTATAAAGTAGGTGGAGGCTCACCTGTTTCATTTCATTAGCCTAATATATCATCATCTTAGTCCCTACTGGGTAGAGTCGGAAGAAAGTTGGATTAGGTCACTGCAGCAATGACTCTCAGCATTTTCAGACATGGTATTTCCCGAGCTTCCAGTGAGTTTTAACTTCTCCGAGGGTCTGCCATTTTACAAATAATTTCTATTTATTTATTTATTTATTTATTTATTTATTTATTTATGAGACAGGGTCTTCCTACATAGTTCAAGCTGTCTTGGCATTTGCAATGCACCACAGGGTGTCCTTGAACTCACGATCTTCCTACCTCAACCTCCCAAGTACTGGGATTACAGGAGTGTACCGTCATTCTTGGACTTATAAATAGTATTTTTTTTTTAAATCACTGCAACGGATCTGTCAGGAACTCTTGGAATGGAAACCCTGATAATGGAAAGCACTTTGAATCCAATGTAACTTTGTTGTGAGAATTGATAGTGTTTGGCTCAGTCCTGTTCCTTCACACACTTGAACCTGCACTTTATGGAGAAACCAGGCCCCTTGCCCCACACCGCGCTTTCGCCCCAGGCCACACTGGAAAATCAACACTTACTTTGCCATTACTTTAATTTCTTGATCAAACTGTTGCTTTAGTTCCTCGGTACTGATTTCAACCATCTACGAACATAAAAATATATATCGTAACACGGTACAATAGCCTCGTGTCTGGTAGTATAGAAGTGTACCTCTGTATACGTGGGAGGCTGAGGCCCCGAGAACGTCAAGTTCAAGGCCTGCCTGGCTCTCAGAGGGTGTTCAAGGGTGACCTCTGCAACTTGACCTTTGCTACAATTGAGACATCAAGAGGGCTGGGGTGTAGCTCAGTGGTCATGTGCTGGCCCAACATATACAAGGCCCTGGGTTCAATCACAGTACAGTAAAAGAACTAGAAATAGTGTCTTGCCATGGTGTGCATGCTTGGTCCTGGCAATCTGACAGGGAGCTACAGGAGATTAAGAAGGACAGACGGGCATGAGTAACATGCAGGTGGGATCAGGTGAGATGGAGTCTCGGATGCCAGCAACCCAGATACATAGTGTGTTTATTATGCAGAGCAAGACCTCGGATGCCAGTGAGCCAATCTTGGTAAGGGAGAGTCTCTGTGGGGGAGCAGGGAACTCACCAGGGATGAAGACACAGAGGTTGGGACCTTTTACATGAACTGGTTTTAACTAAAGGCCAACCATTTGCCAATATCCAGACTCAGACCAGAGGAAGGCCTTGCCCTTCCCGTGAAATAGAAAACTTCGTCACAGAGAAATTTTAAAAAGACTTCTGTGAAACCAGTAGCTGGATGCAGGTGTGAGCCGAAAAGGGGAATCAAATCCTATGAAAGCCCCGTAGACAGAAATGACAAGCGATGCCTATGTTGTCTACATCTGCGCAATACTGACATTTTAAAGATGTAACGACAGGCTGGTCATGTAACTAATCAATAATTACAAGTAGAAACCCTTATAGAAATGGGAACCAAGGACAGAAAAGGAAACTCCTTTTCCATAATATGTATTTTTAAAAAAACATTATTTTTGCTGGGCATGGTGGTGCACACCTTTAATCCCAACACTCGGGAGGCAGAGGCAGGAGGATCTCTGTGAGATCCAGCCCTGCTTGGTCTTCAGAACGAGTTCTAGGACAGACAAGTGTACACAGAGAAGCACTGTCTCAAATATGTATATGTGTATATGTGTATGTATATATGTGTATATATGTGCATATGTGTACATATATATAATATTTTTGAATTACATTTATTTAGTGTGTGTGTGTGCTTGTGTGCACACACACATATGAACAACAACAATGTGTAGGAGTCAGTTCTCATCTTCTACTGTGTGGGTCCCAGGGAGCAAACTCAGATTATCAGGCTCCCTGGAAAGTGTCCTTACCTACTGAGCTATCTCACTGGCACCTAAATCATATTTTTAGATGGGACAGGTCATACAAAAGTATTCAGATAAAATTTTCTCAGTATCTTATTCTCAATCTAAACTATGTATGCGACACTGTAGTGGAAGGCTTCTTAATGTCACCTGGTGAATCCATCATTATCCCAAATGTGATTCTATGTCTGTGTCTATACACTTTTCTAGGGGTAGGCTTCATAACCCTCCATGGATTCCTACATGATGAGAGGCACAGGTTTGGGTGGGTTCACTTGGAGAGAGTCATCACTGGGATAATGAATCCCGTGAGGGTGGCTGACAGCTTGTTCTGAGAGGAGGAAGGAAGACAGCTTACCGCTCCGAGCTTCTTTACCGCTACGGTTCTGTTGTTCACACAGCCCTTGTACACCACTCCAAATCCCCCCTCTCCCATCCGGTTGCCACCGGCAGACACGGGTCGCTCATCGAAGTCATTCGTGATGCTCTTCAGTTCATAAAATGAAAACCCGTGAAACCCTGCGGCATCAACAAAATAAGGAAATGGTGCTTACGTAAAGAAATGTGACTTTAGTAACTGACATCTTCTCAATTTGAAGATTTTACACACCACAGACACACACACACTCATGCTCACATGAAACAGACTGTAACCTTCATTACAATTACCCTTGAAGATTCTGTATAAGACACTCTACCCCTACCTTAGTCAACTTCCCCAAAACTCTAGTCACACCTAAAAATTATCTTCTTTGTATATTTAGTTTTGAGACACAGTGTTGTATAGACCAGGTTGGCCTTGAATTTGCTGTCCAGACGAAGCTGCCCTCACATTCCTGACCTCCCTGCCTCTGCCTTCCAAGTGTCAGGAGCACAGGTGCCCAGCACCATGCTGACCCGTTTTCACTCTTACTTATTGTGACTGTATGAATGTCCCATTGCCTCAAGTTACTGAAAGACTAGCAAAAGATACAAAGAAGATGGTACTTGATAAACTTATCAGAAAAGAAACATCAAAGGATGCTGCCAGTGTGCCACTGCCCACTGTACAAACACGAGGTTTACTTTAAATCACCGTAAAGGCAGATCCACCACTGGGAAGGAATGGGCAGTGTCACGTACGAGTATCGCTGGATTCTACACTTTTATCATCTGGACTTGAGGGGTCGGGTGGCTCGAGGCTGTGTTCTAGCTTTGGCATAGGCATTACGGATGTCCTGTCTTTTTCCTGGCAAGGTCTGTGTGTCTGTGCCACTGTGGCGGCTTCTCTCAGAGGCAGGCTGTTGACGGTTTGGGGAACAGCATCTGTGGAACAAGAAGACACGATTAGTTTCTGGGTGAGAAAGAAGTTTGTGTGAAAACAGTGTTGTGGTTTGGATGGAAAAAGCTCAGAGGGAGTGGCATTATTAGGAGGTATAGCCTTTCAGGATGAAGTGTGTCACTGGGGGGGGCTGGCTTTGAGGTCTCAGATGCTCAAGCCAGGCCCAGTCTCTCTCTCTCTCTCTCTCTCTCTCTCTCTCTCTCTCTCTCTCTCCCTGTCTCTGTCTCTGTCTCTCTGTCTCTCTCTCCCTGCTGCCTGCTGGTCTGGATGTAGAACTCTCAGCTACCTCTCCTGGATCATATCTGCCTGCGTCACCATGCTCCTAGCCATGATGATAATGGGCTAAACCTTCGGACTGTAAGCTGGCACCAATTAAACGTTTTCCCTTATATGAGTCGCCATGGTCATGTTGTCTCTTTTCAGCAGTGGAAACCCTAACTATAATAAAGAGGACCTCATAGGCAGCTTCCAGATGTTGGCCCTGCATCCTCAGGAAACACAGGAAGATACCCCAGTAAGACGCCGTTGGTTGTGATAAAAATGAACAGACAGAATGACACTGTTTACAAAAGTGGTTCAGAGCCATTAGGGAATTAGGAGACACTATTCATTTAAGAGTAGAGAACCAGCAGGCATGGCGGTGCCCACCTGTGATCCCAGCACTTTGAGGGTGGAGGCAGGAGGATCAAGTTCAACTTTGGTCTTGACTACATAGTAAGTTCAAGGTCAGACTGGGCTACATGAGCTTCTGTCTCAAGGACAAGCAACTGAACACACACACTGACATACACATACTGACACAGACACACACAAAGACACACACTGGCACACACACAGACACAAACACAGACACACACTCAAACACACCCAGACACACTGACACATACCAGACACGCTGACATACACACAGACACACAGTGACACACACACAAACACTGACACACGCTCAAACACACCCAGACACACTGACACACACACAGACACACAGTGACACACACACCAACACATCCAGACACACGGACACACACCCAGACACACTGACACACATAGAGACACACAATGACACACACACACACACACACACACAAACACACATGAACATAGCCATACACATATACTGACACACAGGCCCACACCCAGACACACACCCAAACACAAACACACACATTGACACACACACAAAACATACATATACACTGACACACATACAAACACACATACTGACACACATAAAGAAGTGGGGGGGAACAAAAAACATCTTAGACATTTAACTCATTGCTATGACTCCCATTAAGGATGTGTGGCACGGAGTTCAGGAATCTACATGTTCCACAAGAACTCTAGGAGAGTCTTCCCATAGTAACGGTGAGACCCACTAGTGTGTCACAGGGAGAAAGCGCGAGTTAATGAGGAGGACAGAGCCATCCTAACACAGTGGGATGCAGTGTAAGAAAGCCATGATGCGTCTGGTAAGGTGAAGCTGAATGGGATGGACAGAAAGACACATCTCAAAAGAATAAAGCCTTACAGGCTGCGTTGTTCATCCCTCTAACCCGACTCTGATGGGGACAGACCAATGCCTGAGCGTCTATCACTCTAGCAGCGTGGTCCACAGCATGTACTACCCAGAATGGTTAAAAGCTAGGGAGAGCTGGAAGAAGGACCAGACTCAATGTTGGGTTTGTTCGTGACACAAAAGAGTAAAACGATTCTGTGTCTGCCGTTCGTCACTCCAGGCAGCTGTAAGGCTCTGGACCCACTCATTTACCCGGCAGCAGGAGAGTGGCGGGGGCAAACAACTCAATTTGGACCAGAAGATCCACAAGCTCGCCAACTGTGCAGTTCGTGGTGCCCCAGTCAAACAGCAGTTCACAAGTGGGGCTCTTTCCGGTCTGAAGTAAGGCTTCGAATCTCCTGAAAAGCAAGAAATAAGGCACACATGGAGAGTTCCTATCAAAATAGGCAATGATCTCTGCACTTCACGTCCTCTTCTGACTGTGTCACAGGGAAGGAAAGGGACTGGGAGAGAGCCAGTAAAGACACCAACAAGGAGCAAAGACAGTAGAAAAGGAACCAAAGGAGGAGAGGGAGAGGGAGGAGGAGGAGGAGGAGGAGGCAACTACTCTGGCAAGAGATCATATCCAAAGACATTCTACGCCTGTGTGATCTGGCTGGAATACAGACATGCCCTTAGTACACACCATTAATCCCTCCTGCAAGAGTACAGACCTTTTATCCTTCTGGCTGGAATATTGACGTGCTCTTAATATACACCTTTAATCCCACGCAATGAAGGTAAAATTAGTTTGTGGAAGGAAGCACCCATGTTTGAGTCACATGAGAAATCAGATAAAGATCTGACAGAATGAGTCGGGGATAGGACATGCCCAAGTCAGAGAACAGACAGGAAAGAGAGGCTACTTAAGAGAGCAGCATTGCACATGTGTGTGCGTGGGCACACACCCACCCACACACACACACACCCACACACATCCACACACACCCACACACACACACACGAGAGAGAGAGAGAGAGAGAGAGAGAGAGAGAGAGAGAGAGAGAGAGAGAGAGAGAGAAACAGAGAGAGACAGAGACAGAAGGCAGTTCTACCAGGACAGTTTTACAGAGACAGGTTGCAGGTGAAGATCAAAGCCAGAGAATGAAAAGGAGTCAGAAGATTGGAACAGATTGCCAGAGTTAGTTTGAGAGCAGAGCAACTCAGTCAGAAGTTGAGAGAAGCCAGTTTGAATCAGTCAGCTTGGAGAGGTGTTCAGGCTAGAACAGCTGAGCTGAACCAGCTAACCAGAGTTCAGAAAGAGCCAGGAAGGGTGAGCTTTTTCAACAGTGAGCTTCTGAGAGGACAATTACATCTGGAGAATAAAAGTTACTTTCACAACCACAGGTCTAGACAAATTGGTCAACTCCAAGCTCTGTGAGATACTCGTGTCTCCAAGAATAAGATGGAGATGAGGAAGGTGTCTGATACTGATTGATCCCTGGCCTCCGCAAGCATGTACTCCTAACACACACACACACATACATACACACACACACACACGCACCCATGCGCCACTGAAACCCAGCCAGCTAATATTATGTACCAAATATTTCCTGAATATACTCAGAGAGCTACAGGAGACAACCAGCTGTAGAGATGGTCTGCGAATGTTACTGGTTTCCCGTAAAACTGCTAGGCTGGGATGGGTGGAGTGCTCAGCTGGGAGTCACAAGGCACACTCCAATGTACTCAAGTTCAGATCCAAACTCAGAGCTCTTCTGACCAAGTGTGTACTTTTAGACCACCTAGCCATATTGCCATGTCTCACATGCACCTCCTTCTGCATGTTCAGTCTTCCAGCTGTAGAGTGTTAAATGCATAAGTCTGATTCATGAAGCAGAATGTGCCTTTACTTAGATTCTTAACTATATTTAATTAGATAGAAGGGAGATTGTCTTTGTTTTCATTTCAGTTCTTTAAAGTTTAAAATTAGCTTTGGAAAGTAATACTGAAAACTTAACCAAGACAGCTCATTTTGTTTTTCTTCCAAAACTTTTTATTTGGAAAACTTTCAAACTTAATACAATTTTTGAAAGACTAGCACAACTTACTCTCCATCTAGATTTACCAATTGGCTAACTGGTAACATCTGGCCACATCTGTGCTCTTCTAAATGCTCTTTCACCCTCAACCCCTCTCTCTGACTCTGTCTCTGTCTCTGTCTCTCTCTCTCTCTCTCTCTCTCTCTCTCTCTCTCTCTCTCTCCCCCCAGTGTAGGCCAGTTATCTTGTCTGTGTCTCACTGTCTCCATTTACTGGACTACTTTTTAATTAGTAATTTTAATCACAATTAACTTTTTTTTTGGTAGTAACTACACAGGAGAGGAGGTAATGCGTTCTTCCTTCTACATCATACCCAGAGACACAAAATGGTGCACACAGTTTGACAACTTGGATAACGGGATGTGCTTCAGGTTTCTTCATGAGACGTGGACCCCTCTCAAGCTGGTGCACACCTACCGTCCTAGCACTCAGAGGATGGAGGATGGAGGAGTCATCATCCTAGGCTAGCCTTGCGAGTTTGAGGCCAGTCTTGGCTACAGAAGACCCTGTCACTGGCAACAGTTAACTTCTTCTTCGTGAATATATATAGTATTTGTGGATAAAACTTTTAACTTTTTAACTGATGAGCCTTGTGGGAACCAGTCTTCACTGGTGGCTGCATGTTGCTAACTCCATAACTCCTGCCATCCTGACAGTGTTTTGGAACTGTTCAGTTCACAAGAGCTGCCCCAAGCCCCCTTCCATTTTTAATGGAAATAACAAGAAACTATCCTTGGAAACATGGTTTTCAAGTTTGAAAGCTGAGCTTTTGTTGGCATGTCTTCTAGGCCCCGCCCCACAGTTACCTGGCAACAGTCAGGTGTGCCTGACTCCCTCCCTCCTTCACTCCCTCCCTCCTTCCTTCCTTCCCTTCCCTCCACCCCTGCTTGTCTCTCAACTCCCCTCCCCATGCCCTAAATAAACTCCATTCTGTGTCTTGTGGTTGGTCCCTAAGAGGGAAGGGATGCCTCAGCCTGGGCCCACAGAGGCACACCCTTCCCCCACACCACACTGCACCTCCACCAAAAATATTCCTTCCTTCTTGTATCCTTTTATAAAACACAGCTTTCCCTTTGCACTTAACAATGCTTGCCCTCGTGGGAGCAGACATTTGCTGGAAGGTCAGTATGGGAACCCAGGTGTTATACCAGACTGATTAAAAAAATTAAGAAGAATTTTTTTTGTTATATGCAAGAGAACACTTGATATCGAGTTTTACTGCAAAACAAAGCACACAATTAAAATCCGAACTTGTGTTTTCTGCTAAACCGACGAGAGATGTAAGAGAGGCGACTACAGGAAGTCGTTAGGAAATCCTAGATCCAAGAATCCTGGGTGAGTAAGGACGGATGGACACTCATCCTTACTCACACGCTGCAAAGTGTAGACTCTAAAATCACGTTAGAGTCTTTATGCCAGCCTTCTGTCTCTTCAGAAGCCTGAAGCAGAGTAAAGTGCTCTTGGCCCAACAAACTGAACTAGAGGGAAGACAAGGAACTGGATTCTAGCTCAAAAGCAGATTTGCGGGCTCACACCTTTAGCTCTGACATGCTGGCAATTTTGGCAAAAATTCTGTATACAAAAAAAAATTATATATTACCAGTACCACCACCATGATAAAAAGGTTCACCTTCTAAACTGTCACGTTAGACAGTAGTCATGCCTGAATCCTTCTTGTGATGGGAAGGATTTAAAAAGGAAAAAAATAAACACCACGTTACCGTATGTGAAACTGATTGTATCTGTCGTCACCGGACGGCTTTTTAATAGCGACTGCTAATTTCTTCCACCCTTCTTGAGGATCAATAAAATCCGACAGCTTCCTAAGGATTCCAATGTTGAGGCTGCGCACGTATGTTGATGGTGTCAAAGGCTTGTTCATCTTCTACCTGAAATATGAAATAGTCCTATTACGACTTTATAACAAGTCAGCTGAGTGGTGGTGGTGCATGATGCCTTTAATGCCAGCACTTGGGAGGTAGGTGGGTCTTTGAGGCCAGCCTGGTCTACAGAGTGAGTTCCAGGACAGCCAGGGCTGCACAGAGAAACACTGTATTGAAACCAACCAAACAAACAATAACAGCAAAACTTTACAACAGTTTCAGAGACAGCATCTAGAAGCTACCCATCATGCACTGCTACATGAGACGCTGGCATCTGACCATCTGAACACAAAGTAGTTCTCTGACCCACCTCCTACTGAAGGGCATCTAATCACCCTCCAGGACCCTTCTTTCCTTCCCCACAAACATACATTGGAAAACTTCCTTCTGACGCTGGAATTTTTCAAGTGAAATTTATGAAAGGCAATGTGCTTGCTGGGAAGAGACCTGGGTGCATGTTCAGGAGTCAAATCTGTTAAATTAACGAGAGACTTATCTTTGGATTTGTTTTTCTCAATTAGTACTCATTTTCTATGAAAATGTTTTCCATGGTGTATTTATTCTATTTTATGCATATGAGTATTTTGCATGCATGCATGTCTGTGACCGTGTGCCTGTCTGGTGCCTGCAGAGGTCAGAGGAGGGCACAGATCTTCTGGAACTAGAGTTCGTGATTTTGAGCCACCATGTGGGTGTTGGGAATGGAACCTGACTCCTCTGCACACTACCAAGCTTAACCACAGAGGCGTCTCTGCAGCACCTACGATTAAAGATTTTTTTACCCAACAATCTTTGCTAAAAGCAAGCAAGCAAGCAAGCAAACAAACAAAAAAAAACCAAGCTAATTTATATAGCATTAAAAGACATGTCCTGCCCATCTACTCTTTATGAGGCATATGAGAAGAACTGGTTTGAGCCTGTGAGACTTGCAAGATGTACTGTTTTCTGTAAGGCAGAATTCGTAGCCTATCACTGTGGCTACTTTCTTGATAGCACCGTTTATTTGCTCGAGTCCTCCTGGTTCCTAGTATTCCACCTTGTAGAGTCGCAGCTAAGAGACACCTCCGGATGTTACTTGTACTGTGGATTACTGCACAGCACAGACTGACGGGAACATGCCCTTCCACTGGAGCTCCGGGACTCACATAACCTTTGACTTTTCTCTCCTTGTCTTTGGTGGCCGTTTCCCATGTTTACCTCTCTCCGAGCTTTCTCTGTCCCTTATTCTCGGCAGACAATAATCTTTCCTTCCAGGTAATCAAGAGAGAGAGACGGGTGTTATCCTTTCAACGATTTCTTTCTATAGATTTTCATCTTTTAAAATACAATTAATCTTGTGTACATAAGCGATACATCCGAATGCTACAGCATATAAAAGCTGTAAGACAGTAAAAGAGAATGTTTGTTTGTATGTAGGCTTCTATGCTAGGACTTATGTCTCTCTGGCCTTCATCGTCTATCACACCTAAGGTTGACATTCCCCAACCTAATCATCATTTTTCACCATACAATGTATTTATAATCATATAATTAGTTGCTTATTTACCACCTGTCTCTGCCATTAGACTTTAAGCTCTGCAAGTTAAGGACCAAACTCATTCTGTTCACTAATGTGACTTATATGTTATAGATACTGGTGTTGTATGGTGTGGTTTGGATTTGGAATATCTCCCTAAAGCTCTTGTTTGGAAGGCTTTGTCACTGTTATAGTAGTGTTGGGGAGGGGCAGCATGTTTGGATCATGAAGATTCTCCTGTTATCTATCTATCAATGTATTCACCCATGGATGGAGTCCTAACTTCATGGGGTATTGGGAATTGGTGGTAACGTTAGGAGGCAAGGCCTACCCGGATGAAAAGGCTCATTAGGGGTGTGCCTTGAAGGATGTGACCCTGCTCCTCCTGTTGTCCCTTCATTCTTCTCTCTTTCTCTCTGCCCCTCCCCCCACCACGAGGTAAGCGATCAGTTCCACTGTGTGCTCTCTGCCATGACGTTCCTCTTCACATAGAAACAACTGATCGTTTAACCTTACTAAATAAAACTCATTTTAATCTCCATCTAAAACCAAAAAACCCTCATTAACTTTGCCTCCTAATGCTTCCCCACCAGGTTGTACAGTTATTACCTCCTGACTTAACATTTTGAATCTTTGCGATCTGCTACGTTTTATTGTGACTCCTGGAGATAGATCATCCTCTGAGGCACCTTACGGTCCCTTCTACATCGCTCATTTTGTCACCTTGAAGCAGTTGAAATTGTCACCTTGAAGCCGTTGAAACTGGTTTCCCTAAAGCCCAGAAAGCAGCTTGGATGACCTCTGGGGGAGACCAATGGGCCATCAGCTTGAATGACTTCTGGGGGAGACCAATGGGCCATCAGCTTGGATGACTTCTGACCTCTGGGGGAGACCCATGGTCTTACCGCTCTAGTCCTCGTTTCCCGGACTCAGAACTAAAGCCGCTGGACTGACGCCCTCTCTGGGTCCGTTAAACCTCTCTGTTCTATCAGCGCTCAGAAAAACTTGCATTTCAAATTCGCGCGCGTACCATCCTTCAGGAACCGCTCAATTCCTTGGCTGCTGCAGTGCTCCGAAAGACTAGACCTGACTGCTAGGGGTGGCCTTAGTGCCCTCCTCTGTGAACAATGCTGGCTTGGCACAAACAAATCCAAACTGGATTGAGATGGGACCCAGAGACACAGGGATCAGACCAAAAAGAAAAAAGAAAAACAAAAAACCCAGAGAGTCTCCTCCTTCCTGTGTAAGAATTTTTTGGTTCCTTCCCTCTCTGGCTCCTCCCCTTGATTGCTTCTTCCTTATGCTTGTACCCAGTCTGAACTTCCCCTTAGACCCAAACAGAATTGTTCCACATCCGCTCTCGCAGTGACTCTCACCCTGCGACAGCTCCATTTGTTCCTGGTGCATCTGCCAAAAGACCTTTCAGACGCCGATGAGACGTCCACGATCTCTAAACCCTGACTTATTTCAAGGGACCACTAAAACGCTTTGGATATACTAAAATGTATAATGTCACCCGTTCACCAAACCGTGGCCCATTTGTGGCAGATATTAATCCAGGTGCCTAAAAATAAAATGTTAAGAAGAATAGAGAGAAAAAGGAGTCAGAAACACGGGGTGGGGGGGGGAGTTTTATTCTAATGAAGGAAGAAGGTAGCAAGCTAAGAATGCATTCTGCAGTCTATTAAATAGTGTCTGTGTCGGTTTGAATGGGATGGACTCCAAAGGTATCCCTCGTATGAGTACCTAGTTCCTAATTGGTGACTTGTCTTAGGGTTTCCATTGCTGTGTACAGATGCCATGACCAAAGCAACTCTTATAAGGATAACATCTAACTGGGGCTGGCTTACAGGTTCGGAGGGTCAGTCCATTATCATCATGGCAGGAAGTATGGCAGCCTCCAGGCCGGCATGGTGCAGGAGGAGCTGAGAGTTCTATGTCTTATTCCGAAGGCAAACAGAAGAAGACTATCACCCATGTGGCTAGGAGAAGGGTCTCAAAGCCCATATTCCCAAAGTGACGCACTTCCTCCAACAAGGCCACACCTACTCGGTCAGGGCCATATCTCCTAATAGTGCCACTCCCTGGGTCAAGCATATTCAAAACGGCATGTGACTGTTTGGGATGATGGGGAAGTCACTGGAGGTGGGCTTGAGGTTTCAAAACATGAGCCCTTTCCAGTGTGCTCTCTCTGCTTCCTGCTTGTCATTTAATACGTGAACTCAGCTGCGGCTCCCTTCCGGCCATTTTGTCTGAGCGCATTCCCCTTCTCCCACTGCGTCTGCTACAGGCTCGTCTTATCCTTCTAGACCCCTAAGCTCAGGGTTGCTGTGGCCATAGTGTCTTATCACAGTCCTAGAAAAGTAAATAAGACAGTGCCAGATGGAGAGGGAAAGGGGTTAAAAGGGGTTGTCACTCTGGGCCTCATGAGATCTTAATGAAAGACACAGGAGTGAGGACATTCATCAGCGAGATACCTGCTGGGAACATTTCTGAGAAAAAAATGAGAAGGCACACCTTGGAGGTGCTCCAAGAAACAAAGGGGGTGGGGCATGGTTGGTCCCGAGGGGCTGAGGAGGTTTATTGTAGATATGAGGGAGACCATAGGCAGAGGCAATAACAGAACTATCTGGAAGAGTCCAGAGTGGACATAGACTGAGCCTCACCATGTGAGGAGAGGCGGGGAGGAGGAAGAGAGGAGCCGGCTATCAAGAGTGGTGGCCTGGGTGAGATTGGCCAAGGGACTGTCATAGCCAAAATGGCTGTTATATAGGGGCCAGAGGAGCTGTGGGAGGGAAGCTGGGACATTCAGGGTGGGGGGTGTGCCAGCCAGGAGGGTCCTGTAGCAAGCAGAGACTAGAGGGTGCTGGGAGAACCTGGTAGCCAGCATCTGCTTTGATATGTTGATAGGCATCTCTGTTAGCTATATATTGGTCCTGGGTTTGAGACCTAATGGCTTCCACTGACAAACGCAAGGGGCGGGTGAGGTTAGAGAGGAGGGATTGGACTACCAGGGTCTTAAAGCTTCAGACTTGACTTTCTTCCGATTTGAGATGAGAAGAGAGTGGACGTTCAGAGAGCAATGAGGACAGTTCTATATTCATACGTTAGGTGCTGCCTGGACGATAGGATGTGGGAGTGAAGACAAAGAAGCCTGAAGAGACAGCGATAAGAGGGCTCCAAAAATGTACGTGGATGTATGAAGAGGCTCTAGTGTCCCGGTGCAATCAACTAAGACAAGACTGGAAGGTCCAAGTTTGGCCTGGGTAATCAGGTCCATCTGGAACACGTAGGAAGCAAAAATGTTTAGCATGAAAATAGGAGAATAAAGGAAACCTGAGCTCTTTGACATAGATCTTGAAGGATTACTCCCAGAAAGGGAAAAATTGTATGGTGCTTTGTTGCTCTCTCGGGAATACCTTTCCTGCCCCTCTCTTTCTTCCAATCTGTCCTGTGCTTACCTCTCCCTCTCTACCTGTAGATGGACTGTCTGATGTACAGCTTCCTATGCTCCCCATTGCGAGCAAGCGGGACACCCCGGCGGCAGACCAGCGCGAAGAGGCTGTGGGGCTCCCCAAGCCTCCTTTGCCGGAGTGCGCCCATTTCCTGGTTCTGGGGCGAAGCGACAGATCGCCAACCCAGCCCAGGACAGAGGACAGCAGAGAGATCGTGGCTTGAGACCAGCCTTCCTCACAAAACCTACTTCCTCTCTGACGTTCCTTGCTTCCTGCACAAGGCGATCGGCGCCCCGCCTCGGTCCGGCGAGGACTTGGGAGTGGAAGACGCAGGTTCACGAGGCGACTTCAGACTGCCTGCGATCGGGGGTGCTGTGGGTCCCCGGGTACCAGATCCTTCTGCGGGACAGGGAGGGCAAGTCAACTGGGGTGAGAGTGTAGGGGCGGAGCCAACCCGGAAGGCCACGCCTTTCCCTTCCCGAGCTCCACCTAGGGAGGAGCTACGCCAACGGGAGCCTGTCCCTTTAAATGTCCCAGCAAGAGGCTCGGGAGGCGGAAAGGCTTCTGGGCATGCGCACTGTGTCACACGGAGGACCACTTTCTCTCGGAAGCGAGGTAGAGCTGGCCGAGTCTAGTGGGATGCCGGGTCACCAGTGGGTCCAAGACTGGAGGACCGGGGAGGAAGGCGTGGTGGCGGGAGCCGAGGGAGCGGGGTGGGAGTCCCTCCGCAGTCTGGATCGCCCTGCGGAGCGGAGGCGGAGCTCCTGGCACCCTCGCCCCACGTGCCCCGTCTGCCCGCCTTTGCAGTCCGCCTCTTTACTAGCTGCTTGGCTCTCATGCCTTCGTGCTGCACTGCTTTTTCCACGTCTAGCCTGGAAAGCCTTTCTATAGTCTTTGTTTTCCTACAATCCCTAGGATTCCGAGGACCCCTGTGGAGTTGGTCAGAGCTGACTGCTGAGTTCCATCAGCCCTTAGAAACACCTCCACGGGGCAGATGCCAACCTGTGACTGGGTGTTCACTACCTTTCCTTGTCAGCATTACTTCAGCTGTATTCTCCCTATCCCCTCTGCTCTGAGTCGGGGCTTTACCCTCCCACACAGTGCTCGTTTTGATTGTACTTGCACGTGGTATTTCTGCCCCCTTCTGTCTCTTGAACTATTTCCAAAGACAAATAGCAATTTATTATACCGTTCCTGATTATTGTAGACAAAAGCTAACGCTTCCTTCTTTCTCGTCACTATTAAAGCTCTTACTGTGTTCTACTTGTGTCTGTTCAACTCGTATCTACTGTAGACCTATGTCCTTGGTGCTGTTCTGAATGTGGGCTAGTCAGTATTGCACAAGGCAGAATTCCCCCTCACGTGGAACTGACACTTAAGTTGAAGAAGATGGACAGTAAATAATGAACACATTAGCAAGTCATGCTATATAGAAAATTAAATCGGTATTTTTTCTTTGTGTGTTGTGTGTGTGTGAAAGAAGAGAAAACAGGTTCCTAAAGCTTATATGGATGAATCCTATCGATTAGATTATTGGTGGGTGAGGATGTAGATGATCAATTACTTGTAAAGTCTGGGGAATACAAGAGCTAGGCAGGGAAGCTGCTCTCTCAGAGCTCCATGTGTCGTGGAGATGTAGGCTGTGCGAGGACTGTGGGATTCATTCCCTATAGAATTGCCCATGGGTCACTGCTCCAAGAAAACTCCATGAGGGTTTCTTTTCTCCGATGCCAGTGATTTGGTAGAAATTCCCTCTCATTAGAATTTTGTATCTTTTGTATCTTTCCTGTAGAGAATTTAGAAAAAGGTGAAGAACCAGGGCTGACTTATCCTACCTTGAAGTGTACAGAGAAGTTCACGTACCTATTTACTATACACTTTCCTTTCTTATCCTTCCTCCTGGTCTAACTTCCAATGTATAAAAACACTATCACAGTCTCTGAAGTTAGCTCCAGGAGATTTTGAGGCTCCGGGGAGGACAATCACTGTAAAAACAGTCCTAGTCTCTCTTCTTTGTAGGTCTAATGATACTATTTTTCAGATAAACTTGAAATTGACCTATTTTATGTTTTTTTTTTTTAATTTTTGTTTGTTTGTTTTTCTGGCACAGAGTTTCTCTGTATAGCCCTGACTTCTGGCTATACAGAGAACTTGATCTGTAGACCAGGCTGCCCTTGAACTCACGCAATCCTCCTGCCTCTGCCTCCTGAGTTCTGGGATTAAAGGTGTGTATCAAACCACCTGGCAAATTTAAACATTTTGTTTGTTTTTTGAGACAGGTTTTTGTGACGGGATTTCTCTGTGTAGCCCTGGCTGTCCTGGGACTTGCTTTGTTGACCAGGCTGGCCTTGAACTCTTTGCCTTGAAAGATCCACCTGTTTCTGCCTTCCAAGGGCTGGGACTAAAGGTGTACACCATCACAGCCTGGAAAATTTAGACATTTTAAATAGGTTTATTTATTATATCATATGCACTTTGTGTATACGTATGCATGCGTACCACAGGTGTGCCTGGAGACATGTGGGTGGCGGTGGTCAGAAAGGGATAATAGATGCCCAGGACCTGGAGTTAGGGATGGTTGTGAGCTGCCATGTGGGTGCTGGGGAACTGAACGAGTGTCCTCTGCCTAAGCAGCATTTCTCCAGCCCTGAATTGTCCCATCTTAATTCTGGAAAACAGAAGCTTGGAGTGAATGGGAAATCAAGATACAAATTTGCCACTTAGGCCACAAATAGTTGGCCTGTTAACTCTGCTTGCTGTAGGCAAGTTGATCCATAAAATAAGTTATTGGTGTTTTTTAGGGAACAAAGACTTGAGAGGGAGAGAACTGAGTGGGTCTTGGAGACCACTTTGAGTCTTATCTGCAAGCGTTTCTGGTAGCTGAGTGTGCTGTCTCTGTTGTAGGCACTGCAAAGAATGGAAGAGGACACGGAGGATGGAATCAGGTTTAACACTTTGTGTTTCATCAACGATCATGTTGGCTTTCAGGGCAGTTTAAAAAACTCACCCAGTGACTTCATTGTGGTCGAGATCAATGAACAGGGACAGTTAGTCAGTAAGGCCACCGATGAATCTCTTTATGAAATTAGTAAGATACAATCTGAACCGAGTAATTTTGTCAAAAAGCCAAAGCTAAATATTCAGAATGTATCCTTAGGACATAAAAATAATGAAGAAGCTGATGGCTTGCCTGGGTGCTTGGATAGCGACCAGATCCAGTCTGGGTGCTCGGATGGTGACCAGATCCAGTCTGGGTGCTCGGATGGTGACCAGATCCAGTCTGGGTGCTTGGATGGTGACCAGATCCAGCCTGGGTGTTCAGATGGTGACCAGATCCAGTCTGGGTGTTCAGATGGTGACCAGATCCAGCCTGGGTGTTCAGATGGTGACCAGATCCAGCCTGGGTGTTCAGATGGTGACCAGATCCAGTCTGGGTGCTCAGATGGTGACCAGATTGAGCCTGAATGCTCGGATCGTGACCGACACCATCAGTCTGGCTCAGAAAAAGAAAACATTGTCAACGGTGTGACTTCTAAATGTGAAGAAGAAAGTGTTGATTTATTAAGTTCACTTTTAGATGAAAAAACTCACACATCGCTGGGTCAGTTTGCCCGTGACATCAAAGGGATGTGGAATTCACAAACGGAATTGATCGAACCATCTCCTGCATTGTCCCTAGGCAGGATCCTTGACAAAAACCAAAGGGCTGTTCTGCACAGTGCCGTCAGGCAGAAATTCCCTTTTTTGATAACCGTAGGAAACAGCAGCGAAGTTGTTGTAAAACCAAACCTTGAGTATAAAGAACTCAGCCGTTTGGTGTCTGAAGAAGAAGCACTTAGCTTTTTCAAATATTTGGACGCAAAGAAAGAAAATTCCAAGTTTACCTTTAAACCGGATCCAAACAAGGATCACCGGAAGGCCGTGCACCACTTTCTCAACAAGAAGTTCGGAAACCTGGTGGAAACCAAGTCTTTTCCTGGGCAGAACCACAGTGCCGGGAACCCAAACACAGCCATAACCGTGAGATTCCGGGAGAAAGCATGGGGAAAGAGATCTCATCCGGAATGCGAGAGAAGGAAAGCTGTGTATACAGGTAATTTTGAAACTCATCATTTGTGTGTGTGTGTGTGTGTGTACAATTTCTGAAAGGTGAATAATTTGAATAACTGGACCTGGTCATAGAGCTGTTGTAAAGAATATATGGACTGATTGGGGGAAGACGAAGCCTTGGCTAGTATGCTCAGTGTGAAAACAAACTACTTAAGTATGCATAAAAAGACATTTATGCTGAACAGTCATGGATGTGTAAAGCGGAAGCAACTGTTTTATGCTTGATCGGTTTTCAGAATAATGATTTTTCTGTTTTCAGAATAACATCTACCATAATTGTTTGGAGGGAGATGGATCTATTGTCCTGCTTGGGAAGGGAAGAGATACTCTGCAATGCAAGATGGGGCCTGCGCACTTGGCTTATCAGGCAGGAGGGCTCACACTTGAGCGAGCATTTGTAACCCCTCAGCAGTATTGTTTCCTGAGTCCTGTTTCAGTTTCAGATGCAGAAGGCTTAGAGTGGAGTTTCCTCAGTTCCCCCAGGAAGCGTTTCCTGCCGATGTGGCATGGAGAATTCCTGCTTTAAGAGCTCTAAGATCTTCCGAGGCTGAATGGATCCCATGAGATGTCAGAGGACAGGTCTGGGGTTCATATCTTACTTGAAGGATAGAATGCGTTTCCAATGAGCATGTCTTATAAATTTGTCTAGCAGACATTTAACAGTGTGCACACATGCATGGGGCACAGGGAAAGGATTCTGCTCTGAAACCTTTGAATTTGGAGTGACGCAGGCTTGGTTTTACATGGCAGCAGCTCACAAAGACATAGGTGAGAAGTCAGGGTGGCGCAAAGCAAGCCTTCTAATCCTGAGCGCACCCCCTAGCTTTCGCTTTTCTTGAGACATGACCTCACTTAGTTGAGGCTGATCTCCAACTCCAGCTTCTTAAGTGCTGGGACCGCAGGCGTCGTTGAACGATGCTCTGGACTGGGGAAATCTTTCATATGTTTAAAGTGTGTGGCTCAGCTCTTAAGAGCACTAACTACTCTTTCAGAGGTCCTAAGTTCAAATCCCAGTAACCACATGGTGGCTCACAACCATCCATAATGAGATCTGACGCCCTCTTCTGGTGTGTCTGAAGACAGCTATGTTGTACGCACGATTAATAAATAAATAAATCTTGAAAGAGAGAGAGAGAGAGTTTAATATCCACCAATGTGAGCGTGGGAAAAAAAAGATACTATGAATGAGTTGATCTATTTCGAAGGAAAAGTAAAAATAGGTTTATGTCTAGGAAGAGAATTGCTGACTTAAGGTGATTTGCCGATTCATAGGAAGAACTGCTGATTTATAGGAAGGGGTTGCATGATTTAAGTGGCTCTAAGGTTTGTTTATTTCTCTGTCATATATTACATATGACTGAAGTTTCCCTTCCTTCCTCTCCCCCTAGTCTCTTCCCCCCATATCCATTCTTTCCCAAATTCACCCTCCTCTCCCCTCAGAAAAGAGCAGGCCTCCCAAGGATATCTACCAAACACAGCATAATAAGCTGCAATAAAACCAGGTATATCAAGGCTGGACAAAGCAACCCAGTAGGAGGAAAAGGGTCCACGAGTAGGCAAGAGTCAGGCACAGGCCCAGCTCCCACTGTGAGGATTCTTGCCAGAACACCAAGCTACCCAACTGTAACACATATGCAGTGGGCCTAGGTCAGACCCCGACAGTCTCCTGGTCTCTGCGAGTCCCTACGAGTCCCAGCCAGTTCATTCTGTGGGCTGTGCACTCACGGTGTGTCCCCTGAGCCCTCCGGCTCCCCCAATCCTTCCTCCTACTCTTCCTCATGACTTCCCAAGCTCCACCTAACGTTTGGCTGTGGGACTCTGCATCTGGTCCCATCCGTTGCGGGGACGAAGTGTCTGTGGTCACTTTGATTCCGCTTGCTTGGTCCTAGAACACTCTGCAGGCAGGACAAACTGTAGGTCAAAGGTTTTGTGGCTGGGTTGGTGTCCTGATCCTTCCATCTGAGGCCTTGCCTAGTTACAGAAGATGGCAGGTTGAGGCTCTGGGTCTCCCATTACTAGGAGCCTTTGCTACGGTCACCCTCAAAGATTCTATGGACTTTCCATTGTACTATGTTACCCCCAAAATGCAACCCTCCCCCAATTCCAGTCATTTGTCCCAGTACCCTTCCTCCCTAACGTACACCTGATCCCTCCTATTCCCACCCCCACCAGTTCCCAGCTCCCACCTTGGAATCTATTCTATTTCCCCTTCCCAGAGAGATCCTTATGTCCCCTCTAAGGGCTTCTAGCTTTTTATACTACTTAAAATAGTATCAGTGATTTGGGATAATGAGTCAAGATCTGAGAATCTTTTGCATTAGTTAGTGTTCCCGAAGTTAGAATTAATGGTTCACCAACAGGCCAATATGATGATACTGGTGTCCAAAAGCAAAATGAACAGTTTTGCTTAGGCAACCTTTTATAAGCCTCAAAGTATCACATGTAAAAATATCTCTGCCTTCATATGTTCGTACACATATCTACGTATTTATGTAATAAATCTACCTATCCTTTAACTCAGCGATTCTCAGCCTGCGGCTTAGGACCACTCTGACAAACCTCTATCTCCAAAAAAATATTTACATCATGACTCAGAACGACAGCAAAATTACACTTATAAAGTAGCAATGAAAATAATCTCATGGTGTAGGGCTCATCACAACACGAGGAGTCATGTTCTTGGTTCACAGCATTAGGAAGGTGGAGAAGCACTGCTTTAAATGTTTATGAAAATTCAGTAAGATATGTATTATCTAAAATTTAGCATTTTATCCATTCCTGAGGTTTTTGGTTGTGAGCCTAGCCTTAACAGTTGATCCGTCTCTCCAGCCCACCATTGTGGACGAACTGCCGCCATTCATCTCCTGAGTCTTAGCACCTTCCTATTCCGACATCAGCATTAGCTGAATAAGCTTGCCTTCCTTTCAGTTCCCCCTCAACCACCATCTTGCTTCGAATTTATGATTATTAATCTATTAATATGAGCACTCATGTAATGATTTGTAAAGGAAGTATAGCGCTTGCTATGGAGCATTCAACCTTGGAAACTGAGACAGAACTGCTGTTATCGTATTCGGAAGATTAAACGGAAACGCAACAAATCAGGAGTCCTGTGTGTTGGAATTTAGGATATATGAATGAAAATGGACTGTAACTGTTTGTGCTTGTCTATATCCACCCCAGTTCCTGAATAACGACCCGGAGGATTATTTATATATGAATTAAAGCCACTTAACTTCCTCGGTGTTTTAGTGGCTTCCCAGAATTCCTATCTCTTACCGGAAGTTCCGCCCATTCTCTCCCACTATAGGCCAGTCAGCTCTTGATTGACAGATGATGCTTTTACACAGTACACCAGCAATGGTCCACGTGGAGACTAGAAGGTAGACCAGTAAGCCCAGAGAAAGAATGTGAATTTTTAATTCACACCTTCAGTGAGCCAACAAATTATTTGAAATTGCTGCTGAAAATGCTAGTTTTATATTTCCTTTAAAGCACACTTTTATCATTAATAATTAGGTTTATTATCCTAACCTGTTTGTGAGGAATGTAATTATGAACGATGCATTCTTCTCTGTAATCTAGGGTTATTTTGTTTCAGCTTTTACCCTACAAAAGGAAAATCTGGAGATGTTCGAAGCAATTGGTTTTCTAGCCATCAAACTTGGTGTTATTCCTTCGGATTTCAGTTATGCGGGCCTTAAAGACAAGAGAGCAATCACCTATCAATCAATGGTTGTTAGAAAAGTGACTCCAGAGAGGTAATGCAGTATTGATTTCTGGTAAAGTAAAGGGTTAAAACTCAAAATAATATTGGGACCACCTTATCTTTACTGTCAGTGCTAATTAACTGATTGTGCACTAAACAGCACATTCTACATTAATAAAATAATTGTCTCCCATGTACTTAAGTGTGCATATATATGAAGTTTGGGGCTGGCAAGATGGCTCAGGGGTTAAAAACACTTCCTATTCTTCCAGATGGCCCAAGTTCAGTTTCCCGGCACTCATGTTGGGAGGCACACACCTGCCTGAAGTTCAATTCCAAGGGATCCAGTGCCCTATCCTGGCCCCTCACACACAGCATGCGTTCTCACACACACACACACACACACACACACACACACACACACAAAAGAAAAAATAATCTTACAAAAATTACGAAACTTTAGGATAGAAACTGACAAGTGGTAGATTTGTTTATAAATCATCTGAATTGTTTATAAATAGATACTATGTTCAAATGTGCATGTGCATTCAGAAAAGTGTAATTGAAGCCATAAAAAGTTTATAGATCTTTTTTCCTTAATTATTATAGTGTTTTTTTTTAAATCATAAGCCCCTACATTTAAGATATATTCTTATTAAATAGAATGCATTGGGCTCAAATTTCACTTCTCAGTGCAATAAAGCTTCATCAGTGATCTTGTCGTTTTAAAAGAAATATGTATTCTTCATTGAGATTTGGAAAGCAGAGAGGGAGTGGTTCACAAATGCCCGCACTGCTCAAAAAATAACTACAGTAAACAATCTGTTGTTTCCAAGATCCTTTTCAGGGTGTACACATCACAGACATGAAAATCATACTTCTACCTCTCTAGTTTATACTTTTATAATAAAGTAATAGGAGCATTTATGTTGAGAG
Organism: Tokudaia tokunoshimensis; assembly: GCA_036184795.1. Taxonomy (NCBI): domain Eukaryota; kingdom Metazoa; phylum Chordata; class Mammalia; order Rodentia; family Muridae; genus Tokudaia; species Tokudaia tokunoshimensis. The sequence continues at coordinate 61,198,057 of BTHU01000018.1, read as the reverse complement.
ATTTTCAACTTAATTTTTGTAAAAGACTTAACCAGGTCTGTCCCTGTTTTTAAAAACGGGGATTCTCTCCAGCTTTTCTCTGTAAACAATACTGTGGTTAATATTCTCATACTTGAGTCTGCAACCTTTGGATCCCTCCCTTAAACTCCCCCAAAGCCAAGTCTGACATGGGAGTACAATCCTAACTGGATGTGTTCTCCATACTTTACTACTTGGTTATAAACTATGTAAGCACGCACCATTTGCACAGAGATGCTTTTAAGGCCTGTATATGGATAGAAGTGGTTATAATTTTGGTTTGGGGTCTGAATTATAGGAATTCAGATATACTGTTAAGACAAAGGCTAAGTTTTAACACCCAAAGGCAATAAATATTATGATTAGTTCCTAGGAAGAGAAGCAAAGTTATTTTGATTTGGTCCATGGGTGTAGAGTTTCAATGACTCTTCAAGTGATAGCATCTAGCAGATCTAGAAATCAAGAAATATACTGAGAGGGACATTAAGCACTCTACCAAATCACATAGGCAGCATTATTATTATTACTATTATTATCATTATTTAATCTTTTTTTACAGTCCACTCATTATCCCCTTCCAGTCCACCTTCCAACAGTTCCTCATCCCATTCCTCCTCCCCGCTGTCTCCAAGAGTCCCCCCAACACTTACCCCCTCCCTGGGGCCTCAAGTCTCCCGAGGGTTAGGTGCATCTTCTCTCACTGAGGCCAGAACAGTCAGCTTTCTGCTGTATATGTGTCAGGGGCCTCATATCAGCTGGTATATGCTGCCTGGTTGGTGGCTCAGTGTCTGAGAGATCTCGGGGGTCCGAGTTAGTTGAGACTGCTGTCTTCGTATGGGGTCACCCTCCTCCTCAGCTTCTTCCAGTCTTTCCCTAATTCAACTACAGGGATCCCTGGCTCTGTCCATTGGTTGGATGTAAGTATTTCCATCTGACTCTTTCAGCTGCTTGTTGGGGCTCTCGGAGGGCAGCCCTGCTAGGTTCCTGTCTGTAAGCACACCATAGCATCAGCAATAGTGCCAGGCCTTAGAGCCTGCCCTTGAGCTGGATCCCAATTTGGGCCTGGTCACTGGGCTTCTTTTCCTCAGTCTCTTCTCCAGTTTTGTCCCTGCAGTTCATTTAGACAGGGACAGTTTTAGGTCAGAGATTTTTGTGACTTTGGGATGGCAACCATATCCTAAAGAAAAATTGATGCTAGCTATTTTTTCTTTTTTCTTTTTTTTTATATGATTCTATTTTTTTTAAAGTTTGAGTAAGAAAGTGTTTAAAACAGAACCTCTGGTGCTGGTGGGTTTACTGGTGGGACAGGCCCTGAGAAGGAAACGGACAAGTTGGGGCAGGAGGGTCAGGACCACTGGGAACACTACAGCTTGAATGAAGGAGAAGCCAGAAGGCTTTTCCCCAAAACATTTTACATATTTATTTATTGTGCATGGGTGTTTTGCCCACATATATGTCTGCATCACTTGGGAACTTGGTGCCTGTGGAGGCCAGAAGAGGGTGTTGGATGCCCCTGGAACTGAAGTTACAGATGGCTGTGGGCTGCCATATGGCTACTGGGAATCAAGCTATGTTCTCTAAGCAGTCACTGTTCTTAACCACTGAGTCATCTCACCAGCCACCTTTGGTACTTACATTTTGATAGGAGTTGCCTGTTGAGTTTCATTATAAAGCCTGTATTAAATATGTAATTTGTCAATCAAGATTAACTGGTTGTACGATTTATCGCTTTTAGGTTGAAAAATATTGGAGAAGAAATTAAGAAGAAGAGAATGAATGTGTTTAATATTCGGTCTGTAGGCGATTCTCTCAGACTTGGTCAGCTCAAAGGAAATCACTTTGAAATTGTCATCAGAAATCTAAGAAATCAACTAAATGATTCTGCAAACCTGAGAGAGAGGATTTTGGAGGCAATAGAAAACGTTAAGGTGAGAAAACCCGATTTTGAAATCGTATTAAGGAAAATCTCTATAATCCTCACTGAGACGAAAAAATGAGGGTTTTTTTCTTTTCACTGTGTGCATATATAATTGATTTTTAAAATGATAATTAGGTGCCGGTATATTTTGTTTTCTAGATTCATTCTGTATTAAAAGAGACAGTGTGTGTCCATCCCCAACCGAAGGGAACCGGTCTCTGAAACAGGCTTTCCCTGCCATCTTCCCTCAAGAGTGTGTGGTAGTGTAGACGGGTTCACCCTGTGGTCTCTATTTCTTTAATTGTTGTTACATATGTTTATACAGACTGCGCGAATGTGTGTATACAGCCTGCTCAGCCAGTGTACAACATTTCTTAAAGTTTTTTTTTTAATTAATCATTTTATTTGTTTACGTTTCAAATGTTATCCCCCTTCCTGGTCTCCCCTCCACAAACTTGTGTAGAAGTGGTCATAGGTGTGGAAGCGCACACAAGTGAGGATGGCTGTGTTCCACTCGCTTGTTTACAGGAGTGAGCCAGGCTTGACCCGTGGGCTCTAGCTGTCTGCTCTTGCCTGACCCAGACAAGCAGTTGTCGACTTGGGGAACTTTTCAAACATTCTGACAGTTAGTCTCCAGTTCTAAACCAGCTTAAAAAGAACAGTTAGGCGGACAGCTTTGGCGCTTTATTATCTCTTATTTTAAAATGATTCTGTCCCACAGCCCACATTGAGATATACTGATTTTGATTCCTGATCGCATCCAGACTTTTAACACAACCCTACACCTCAATGAGAGAAAAACACAGAGAGGCCTGTGTTCGTGAACAGCTTCCGACTAAAGCTCCTTTTATCTTTTTTTAAAGATTTATTTAAGACACTGTAGCTGTCTTCAGACACACCGGAAGAGGGCATCAGATCTCATTATGGATGGTTGTGAGCCACCATGTGGTTGCTGGGATTTGAACTCAGGACCTCCAGAAGAGCAGTCAGTGCTCTTAACCGCTGAGCCATCTCTCCAGTCCCCAACTAAAGTTCTTTAAATTGTACACTTTGACTTGTGCCCAGCACTCCTTAGAGTGTGTAATCTGTGAGCTATCTGGTTTTCATAACTGACCTACCTAGAAATTCTATTTTTTTCCCTCCTTGTTATTAAAAAATGATCTCTCCTTAAACACAGAGGGGATTACTCTGAACACCAATAGATAGCATTTATAACAAGGGCTGCTTTGGTATTCATGAAAATATGCTGCCTATCGAGAAGTTTGCACTGGAAATGATCTTAGCTTTAGACAGCTTTGTCTTTTAAATTTTTATATTTATTCAGTATTATTGTGTTTGTGTATGTGCTTGCATGCACAGACGACTGCTTTTAGGAGTCAGTTTTCTCCTTCCACTGTGACTTCCAGGTACCATAATCAGGTCACCAGGCCTGCATGGTGAGTTCCTTGCCCACTATACCATTTTGCCAGCCAAAAGACCTTTTAAAAAAGTCTCTTAATGAGAAAAAGTTGAGTGGCTTGAAAATAAGGATTTCTTGAAGTTTTCTTTAGAGAGTTGTAGCTCTGGTTATACACTTTAATAATTGTTCCAATTATCCTAAGGTTTACAAACACTGTCTATACAAATTGCAAATAACTTTTAAAAAGCGGAGATTTAATATAGAGAATACTTACCTTATCTGAAGTTGATTTTTTTACATGTGAAAACAGCTCCTTCGTGCTCTACTGATAAAAAAATTATCCTAATGTCCTTTATGGACAAGCCATGAGTTGAGGCTTGAGGTACTTGGTCATGATTATCAGTTGAGTGAATGTTTACTCCTCTTATAAAGTATATGGAGCACTCTTACTTATCAAGAAACCCACTGATGCCCATGCATACCCCTCCCTCCCCCTAGTTTTCAAACAGACCAACTTCTTCCTATTTCTTCTGAGGAACATGACATTTTTGAAGCACAATATCCCGAGGTGACATCTTCATCCCTCTCCAGGAAATAACAAAGAAACTGAGACGGAAGGAAATGTGTTAGTGAAAATATAAAGGAACCCAGCCCGTGGGGTAGGAGAAGAAGTCCATACCTAGTTCCTGCTATCTTCTAACAGCAGAAAAATCCGAAAGCAAGAAAGAACTTGAACGAGGTGGAGGGAATCCAAGTTAAATGTGCAGTTTGTCCCAGTATACCTCGTCTCTCTTGGCTTAGCACATCAGGTCGCATATGCCAGGAACTCCTCAGTAATGTAAATAGAAGGGTATTTTAGAGCTTCATCCATTCATTATTAAATTGGTTTTCTGAGACAGGGTCTCACATAGCCCAGGCAGGCCTCATCTCTCAGCACCCTCTCCTCTCTCCCTTTGCACACGGTCTCTGAAGGTTCATGGACCAATTTAAATTTGCTCCTTGCTCCTTTAAACACTGTATAAGTGTTTAAAATTTCTTGGACCACCTCACCTGTCTCTGTCTGTATTATTGGTGATTTCTGGATTTCTCAGTTAAATACGAAGAGAAAGAATTTGATTATACTATATTTATGAAGCTCTAACTTATATTCTGTCGTATCCATAGAATAAAGGTTTTGTGAATTACTACGGACCACAGAGATTTGGGAAAGGAAAGAAAATCCAAACAGACCGAATTGGATTGGCTCTACTGAAGAATGAAATGGTAAGAATTTTAAAAAATATAATCTTAACTCTAGTTGCTTGTATTTATTCCATACGCTCACTGCATGCCTAACTGTGGCATACAACCGCATGTATGTGCATGCACATATGCTCACACATACATTATGCATCATGCCTTGTATCATTGGAGATTTATTAGCTATCATATTCTTGGATCCACATTACAGAAAAGCAGAGTCTATACAATGGCCTCGTGTTTAATGTTCATCTGAGAAGACAGACTTGACCAGTGATTGTTTGAATCTGTAACTGAATAAAAGATTCATTGTAGAAAGAACTCACGGCTCCACAGATCAGGCACAGTGACATACCTTTGGCTTTGCAGAGTTCTGCTCATATACACGTGCCAGGCGAAGGTACCAAGGGAAGGCATCATGAGAGCCAACGTGGAGGCCTGTTCCTGTAGCTGGCGCACCACGTATTCTTTCTTGGCTTATGGCACTACCTCCCTAATTTTCACACGTTGTGAGTCAACCTAAACGGCCACTGATTCTGTGATCTGGGACTTCTCATCTTGTTATATTTTGTTTTGGTTATCTTGCTGAAATTGCTCAGACCTTTACCCATCACACCCCACACAGTCTTCAGCATGTGGTGGAGACTCAGTATTTGTTTGGATGCTATCTTAGTTTACTTCCTGTTGCTGTGACAACACACCATGACCAGAAGCAGCCTGGAGAGGAAAGGGCTTGTTTGGCTTTCAAATATCATCCATCACCAGGAGAAACTAAGGCAGGAACTCAAGGCAGGAATCTGGAAGCAGGAACCGAAGCGAGGGTCATGGAGGAGTGCCGCTTCCGGGCTTGCTCCCATGACTTACTTGTTGCTCTTGGGTTTTTTTTTTTTATATATAATCCAGGGCCACCTGCCCGAGAGTGGCACCGCTTACCGTGAGACAGGCCCCTCCCACATTATTCATTAGATCAAGATGCTCTACAGATTTGTCCACAGGCCAATCTGATGAGGACATTTCCTCAATTGAGACGCCCTCTTCCCAGATGATCTGGGCATGTGTCAAGTGGACAGAAAATCTGCTGGCACCGGTGTTAGCTTTTTATGAACATTTGTTTGGATCAATGCTGTAGAAGAAGATGGAATGGGAATGGGAATGGATGAGTCACTTTAAGTTCTTTTCTATTATGAGCCACATTCTTAGAATTCCTAGTATACATACAGTGGTACAGTAACAGGAGCCAAGTAGATCCCTTTTCTAAATAAAAAAAAGAAAAGAAATGGCATATGTATGTATGGTTTAAAATAAACTACTAAAATGTTAAATAAAATATATTTTTAAAAGATTTATTATATATATATGACTATCCTGTAGCTGTCTTCAGACACACCAGAAGAGGGCATCAGATCCCATTACAGATGGTTGTGAGCCACCATGTGGTTACTGGGAGTTGAACTTGGGACCTCTGGAAGAGCGGTCAGTGCTCTTAACTGCTGAGCCATCTCTCCAGCCCCAGATAAATCATCTAAGTGCACACTTTCTATTATATTTCGTCAGTGTGGAGGACAGCTTGACGAAGTCAGTTCTCCGCTTCCACAAGGTGTGTGCTGGGGACTGAACTCAGGTCATCAGGCTTGGTGGCACACACCTTTATATACTGAGTCATCTTGCCAGCTATAGCTTGTTTTGTAAGACCCAACATTTCAAGGAGTTTGAGGATATAAGTGAAGCCAAAGGCTTCATCATTCTTGCTTCCTTTCCTGTTTTCGTCCCGTGTTGGCCAAGTCTGAGTGTTTACGTCATGCCCTTTATGCTCCTTATTTCAGCTGAATAAAGAATGACAGAAAAGGAGCTGTACTCACAGACATAAACTAAAAAACCAGAAAGAATGACGGAAATGTACTTACCGGAGGGGGGCTATTCCATTTAATATTTTGGTTGTTACTTTGTATGTATATGTTACTTTGTATCGAGGGTCAGCTCCACATGTGAAACAGACTAAGTGTTCAAAGCTTAATGAGGAAATTGCAGCAACATTTTCAGTCCTTTAAGGACGCCCAAGAATTTGCCTCTTTTTTTTTTTATTAAGTAATTGGTCATTTTTTTTAAAAAAACATGTTTATTTGGTTAATTTCTGCAGGTGAAGGCCATAAAATTATTTCTTACACCGGAAGACATGGATGATCCTGTCAATAAAGCAAAGAAATACTTTCTCCAAACTGGTATGTAGGTTCCTTCACCGATCTGTGGTACAGGCCCACACAAACGCCCTGCACGGGCCTCTCCTCAAAAGTGCACACACTAAGATTAGCAGAAGCAGCTGAGCTTGGAGACCATGAGGTAGACTTAAGAGACAGGCTGGAGTACTTTGCGTTTCGACTTGTTTTACTGCCCGACACAGGTACTTCATTTTGGCTGGCTTACTTGGAGTTTTGTCTACCCTAACTGTACCTCGGGGGTAAGGAGAGGCAGGAAGTACTTCCTTAGTTTCCCTTTGCTATAGGAAGCCCTAGAGGGGATGCAGGCTGTGCCAAGCAAGGTACCCGCAACAGATGTGGTGTAAGACATTTATTGGGGGTGGGGAGAGTGTAAGGGGACATGATGGAACTTGGCAGGGGGAGAGACAGACAAGAAGACAGGGAGACAAAGAGAGAAAAGGGCAGGGGCGGGGGATGGAGAGAGAGGGAGAGAGATGGGAGAAGAGAGGAGTCTGGGGTGACCAGAGGCCCTTTTATGTGAGGCACTCATCCGACAGCAGATTATATAGCAGCTGCTAGGTCCCTGGGAGCAGGTCAGTGGGATAGCCCACTGCTAACAGAAGGTCCACTTCACACTGCCTCCCATGGCAGTAGGGCCCCAGCAAGCACTGAAGCCCCTGACTGACTCTGTGATCTCGAGTCTCTTAGAATTGTTTCTGAAATATATAGAAAAACACATTAAAACTGACTATTTCATGAAAAGTTATACAGATAAGATGGTAGGCATAAAAATATTCCTGAATTGATTGAAAGTAGAAGTAAAAAAACATTTTGTGATAAAATCGAAGATTTACATGGAAAATATCTCTGATAAGAAGAAATTTATACAGATAAATTGGTAAGAATTAAAATATTCCTAAGTTGATTGAAAGTAGAATTATAAACATTTTCTGATAAAATTGAAGATTTACACGGAAAATATTTCTGATAGAATTGAAAAAAATATATGGAAAAACATTAAAATTGAAGATTATCATGGAAAATTATACAGATAAAATAATAGGCATAAAAATATTTCTAAGTTGATTGAAAGTGAAATTATAAACATTTTCTGATAAAATTGAAGATTTACCTGGAAAGTATCTCTGATAAAATTGAAGAAATATCTAAAAAATGCGTTAAGATTATTTCATGGCAAAATGATACAGATAAAATGGTAGGCATAAAAATATTCCTATGTTTTTTGAAAGTGGAATTATAAACACTTTCTGATAAAATTGAAGATCTACAAGGAAAATATTCCTGAAAAAATTCAAGAAATATATAGAGAAACATGTTAAAACTGACTATTACATGGAAAATTATACAGATAAAATGGAAAGTATAAAAATGTTCCTAAGTTGATTGAAAGTAAAATTATAGACATTGTCTGATAAAACTGAAGATCCACATGGAAAATACTTCTGACAAAATTGAAGAAAAATACAGAGAAACATTAAAATTGAAGATTATCATGGACAATTATACCAACAAAATGGTAGACACAAAAACATTCCTAAATTGATCGAAAGTGGAACTACAAAGACAACCCCCGATGAAACCAAAGATCTACATGAAAAACACCTCCGACAAAATCGAAGAAATACACAGAAAAAACGTTAAAATTAAAGATTATCATGGAAAATAATACAGTTAAAATGGTAGACACAAAAAGCATTACTGAATTGAAAGAGGAGTCACAAACATTTTCTGATAAAATCAAAGATCCACATGAAAAACATCTGTTAGACTATGTTTTTTGTTGGGGAATTGAGTCTATTGACATTATAAGATATTAAGGAATAGTGATTGTTGCTTCCTGTTATTTTTGATGTTCTTTTTATGTTTGTGTGGTTACTTTCTTTTGGGTTTGTTGGAAAAAGATTACTTTCTTGCTTTTTCTAGGGTGTAGTTTCCCTCCTCATGTTGGCCTTTTCCATCTATTATCCTTTGTAGGGCTGGATTTGTGGAAAGATATTGTGTAAATTTGGTTTTATCATGGAATATCTTGGTTTCTCCATCTATGGTAATTGAGAATTTTGCTGGGTATAGTAGTTTGGGCTGGCATTTGTGTTCTCTTAGGGTCTGTATAAGATCTGCCCAGGATCTTCTGACTTTCATCGTCTCAGGTAAGAAGTCTGGTGTAATTCTGATAGGCCTACCTTTATAGGTTACTTGACCTTTTTCTCTTACTGCTTTTAATATTCTTTCTTTGTTTAGTGCATTTGGTGTTTTGATTATTATGTGCCGGGAGGACTTTCTGGTCTGGTCCAGTCTGTTTGGAGTTCTATAGGCTTCTTGTATGTTCATGGACATCTCTTTTTTTAAGTTAGGGAAGTTTTCTTCTACAATTTTGTTGAAGATATTTACTGGCCCTTTAAGTTGGAAATCTTCGCTCTCTTCTATACCTATAATCCTTAGGTTTGGTCTTCTCATTGTGTCCTGGATTTCCTGGGCGTTTTGGCTCAGGAGCTTTTTGCATTTTGCATTTTCTTTAACTGTTGAGTCAATGTTTTCTATGGTATCTTCAGCCCCTGAGATTCTTTCTTCCATCTCTTGTATTCTGTTGTTGATGCTTGCATTTATGACTCCTGAATTCTTTCCAAGATTTTCTATCTCCAGAGGTGTCTCACTTTGTGATTTCTTTATTGTTTCTACTTCCATTTTTAGATCCTGGATGGTTTTGTTCAGTTCCTTCACTTGTTTGTTTGTATTCTCCTGTAATTCTTTCAGGGATTTTTGTGTTTCCTCTTTAAGGGCCTCTACCTGTTCACCCATGATCCCCTGTATTTCTTTCAGGGATTTTTGTGTTTCCTCTTTAAGGGCCTTTACCATTTGGCTCATGTTCTCCTGTATTTCTTTAAGGGAGTTATTTATGTCCTTCTTGATGTCTCTAACAGCATTGTGAGAAGAGACTTTAAATCCAACTCTTGCTTTACCGGTGTGTTGGGGTATCCGGGACATGCTGTGGTGGGAGAACTTGAAAAGGCATCCCGCAAGCAGCTCTGCAGTGGGAGTGGCTACGGGCTGATTTGTCCTTCATTTCAGAGGACCCTAAAGGCACGCTTTCGCTGATGCCCGAGTTCCGGGTTCGAGAGCGGGCGCTGCTGGAGTCATTACATCGCTTTGGCGTGACGGAGGAAGGCTGCATCCAGGCCTGGTTCTCCTTCCCCCATTCCATGCGCATCTTCTACATCCACGCATACAGTAGCAGGATTTGGAACGAGGCAGCGTCTTACAGACTGGCAGCCTACGGACCCAAGGTGGTGGAGGGGGACCTGATCTGCCTGGACGGAGATGCGGACGAGCATTTCCCAAACAGTAAAGTGAGTACCCGGTCAAAACTTTCCCGGACAGCTGAGAATCAACACATGTTGCTAAGCGAAGACACAGAATGAAAGGTGGTAAAGCTTCCCCTAAAGAGCACGCTTCCAAAACCAGACAGACAGACAGACAGACAGACAGACAGACAGACAGACACACACACACACACACACACACACACACACACACACACACACACACACATATCGTGGGGGGGGGTCCTCTTTTTTTTTTTCGGTTTTTTGAGACAGGGTTTCTCTGTGTAGCCCTTGCTGTCCTGGAACTCACTCTATAGACCAGCCTGGCCTCGAACTCAGAAATCCTCCTGCCTCTGCCTCCCAAGTGCTGGGATTAAAGGCGTGCGCCACCACTGCCCGGCTTAGGGCGGTCCTCTTAAAAACAAGGGTGAACCATCCAGAGCTGGCTCGCCCCGTCCACCCCCCCACCCCACCCCCAACCCCGCAAACTAGGTGCTGTCTCTCCCTTGCCTCCTCGGCCAGCGTGTGCCCTCCAGCTTTCTTTCTGCTTTCCCCTAAAGACAGTTCCGTTCTGATGCTATGAGGATATGGGATGGATATGGGATGGATAATGGGATGCTACAGAACTTACTTTTCCTGTTTCTTCCCTGCCCAGCTGCCATTTTTACCTCCGTGAGTTTGAACTAATTAGTGAGACAGGATCCCGCACGTCTCGTGAGAAAGTTCAAATAGTAGTGTAAAACAAAAAGGACGAAGAATTTTCCTCCGACATTATCCTAAGTCAGTTTCAGAACGTGCGTGGTTAAAAACAGGGCTGAGGCCCCGAGCAGTACTTCATCCTGTACATTGTAAAACCGTTAGATTTTAGGGGGGTAAAATCTTCAGATATCTGGTCCTTTAACTCCCATTCTATAGGAATGAGAGCCGAGGCTCAGATGGGAAAGGAAAAATTCAGAATCGCCGATGTAGTGTGTGTAAAAAGACCCAAGAGGCTCAGTGGGTCTGGGGGAACCAGCACGTAGATCTAGGAATCAGCTAATGGAGATACATCACGGCCCAGCACTTCAAAACTAGAGGAAAGGTCGGCTCTGAGCTTCACTCAGACCAGTGCTGGACTCCACATATACGAATAGTTTCAGGTAATAGAAATCTACCTCAGACTAATTAAAAGACGACCCAGCATAAATCTATCGGCCCAATGTCTGAAACCCATGATTTATTCAGGCGCCGCTGTGTCTCCAAGCCCGACCTCTGCAAGAGTAACAAGTGCTCCTCACAGCTGAGAATCTCTCCAGCCAAGAACTGTGTATTCTGTGACGCTGTGAGCAAAGTTTCTCAAATGTAATATATCACGCACCCCCTTCCTTCCTTCCCTTTCTGTCCCTGACACCTACAACCGTTCTCTGAAACAAATACTGGCAAGCAGCACGCTGGGTAAAATCCTGCTGTGTTTCCTAGGGTCGGGGTGGTTGAAGGGAAGGGCTGACTGCAGAAGCAGATGTTCAGTTTGGCATAATTCGTTGGTGACAGAGGAAAATCATAGCTACAGCTTGCCTGCTTCTGTAGTGTGTAGTCAACGAAGAAAGGACTGGTTTGTTTTTATGTAGTGGGCTTCTCTGGAGACAAGTGATTATTAAAAAAAGATCTTGTTTGAGCATACGTATATTCAGTGTGTGAGCGATAGTCAGGGAACAGTGAGGTAGTTTGAGCATTTGGGAACCACTCATTTCCATTGTATTCTATAAAACTAGGTTCATCTGGTGACCAAAGAAGAGGAATCAGCCAACATATATGCCCTGCACCAGGTAAATGTGGTGACAAGTTACTATCACTTAGATTTAAGCAGGCCTTGTCTGCTAGAGACAAATCTCACCCTCCCTTCTTAGGTAACTTTTAGATTAAGTAATGATTTATATCCTAATAACTTATGCTTCTTTAATAAATTTACACTTATAACAGATTTATTATGCTATCATTTACATCCTAACAATTTATGCATGCTTTTGATAAGCATATATAGGCATATGGACACAGAAATTTAAAGAGCAGTTCATGTCTCCCTTCAGTATTCCCCAGTGTCTAGCAAACAGCACCCTGGGTAAAATATTAATTCCCAGCAACCACATGGTGGCTCACAAAACCCTATTCTGGTGTGTCTAAAGACAGTGACACTGTACTCACATACATAAAATAAATAAATAAAAAAAAAGAATATAAGAGAAGAGAGTGAGGAGGGGGCAAGCAGCCCTTTTTTTTAAAAAAAGGGGGGGAGCTGGAGAAATTTATATATTACCCTAGGTATGTAACTCTATAAAATTGGTATAAAAGCCAGAAATTGGCTGATAATAAATCATACAAGATATATTTCAGGATGATTCTTTGTTATACTATTATTCTGTCATTTTTTAATACAATTATTATTAAATTATTAAAGCAAACATTAATCCTATTTCCAGGGTTGCACTAATCCTGTCTCACGAGAATCACTGATTTACTTTTTATTTTATCTTACCGTGCTCCGCCCTTGAAAAAAAAACTGTCATGTGAATCGTGTGGCACAGTGTCTATGTGGCCTTTGTCGAACCTTCCTGTATCCCAGCTTCTAAGTCTGTAAGTCGTGACCCCATGGCGGGATGGAGGAGCCTGTGAAAGCTTCTGTAGCAGCAGGAAGAAAGTTAGCTGGAAACCAAACGCATAATGCACCCAGGGGATTTGTAGAAGCATTCGCTGGTGTTGCGTATTGTGGCCTCACTGCAGACCCAGTTCTGCATCGCAACACGAGTGCTTGGCTCCGTGAGCGCTGCATACTCAGCCATGCAGGTGGTGGTGGTAGTGGTGGTGGTGGTGGTGATGATGATGATGAAGAGGAGGAGGAGGAGGATGCTGGTGATGGTGATGATGTCGCCTGAAACACCTCAGCTCAGATTCCAGGCTATCACATATTAGCCATCGTAGGTTTTACTCCCCATACAAAAATTTTCTGTTTTCAAAAAACCAGATGGCTTACTTCTGCGAAACAAAGACTTAGTATTTTTCTACCATCACCCATCAGCATGTAAATCTCAAGCTACTATGCGCTTGGGCTGTATAGCACTAGAATCCTTGATTTTAAAAATTGCTGTTTTGGTTGTTGAGTTTTAAAGATTTATTTATTTAATGCGCATGAGTTCACTGTAGCTGTCTTCAGACGCACCAGAAGAGGGCATCGGATCGCATTACAGATGGTCGTGAGCCACCATGTGGTTGCTGGGAATTGAACTCAGTTTTTACCAAGTTGAAGGCTAATCCACACGCCGTGGTTTTTCTCCCTCCCCTCCCAGGTCGTTCTGCCTGTGCTTGGATACAACGTCCAGTACCCGGACAACCAGGTAGGGCGGTGGTACCAAGGAGTCCTCAGCAGGGACGGACTGCAGACCTGTAGGTTCAGGGTGCCCGCCCTGAAGCTCAATGTACCTGGATGCTACAGGCACATCGTGAAACACCCTCACAACCTGTCCCACCGACTAGTCCATCCGGATGCCACGGAGGAGGCTCGAGTGGAAGGTCCCCACGCCGATGATACAGCCTCAGCGCTGTCCTTGTCCTTCGACCTCGACGCTTCGTGTTATGCTACCGTTTGTCTGAGGGAAATGATGAAGGGCGACGTTGAAACCCCACACCCTGATGTAACCGCGTGCCCGGCCTTCGGTAGCTGTCGTTCCTAGGGCTCCACCTCGAGCTTCGCGGTTGCGGCTCCTCAGTTGTCACAGTATCCCGAGAGACCAGGTGTGATGTATAAATGGAAGCATCGGTGTCTAAGTTGAAAACTGCATGACCGTGGTCTTTGAGGTCATGCTTCAGGGATTTTTTGCTCCGGTCATGAAAGTTCCAGGTCTTTGGAGCACGTCTCTGAGCACTGGCCGCGGCGCATCACTCTTAAAGAGAGACCGCAGAGAGAGAACACTGTCCGTCTTGCTTAGAAAGATAAAGCCAGGTTGACAGTGAAACCGTGGCGACCAGAGAAGCTTTTCTCCATCACTGTCTTCCTTTCTGGCGTGAAGTGGCTGGGGTAACACCGTGCAAGGGCGATATCTGTTCTCATAATGGATTTATGAGATCATCTTTGAGGAAGACTGAAGATTTCAATTAAAAATTTTTGTATTAGTTTTTTTTTGTTACCTGTCCCCCTAACTCTTTCTTATGTTTTCTCTCACCTAAAACTCAGATTTTATACTCCTGTCTGTACCCATGTTCTATTTCTGACACATACCAGTGACATTGGAAATGGTATTGATTCTCTTTGAAAATAAAGACATTCTCGATTTCCTGAGTTACTACAGAATCGTCTCTATGTTTCATGCTGCCAAAAGAAAACTTATTGTCCATTTGGAATGTGTCGGTTTGCCTTAATTGTCCCACACCCTAAGTCATGTTTAACAGCATTTTATCCTTTAAGTTCGGGTAGAGAGAGGTGACTTGTTTATCGGGAAGACCTTCTCCGACGATCATTTCACTGCCAGTAACATCGAGATAAAATTTAAAAATCCGTATGGAATATTGCAGACCAGCAACAGTGGATTTTTGTATGTCTATGCAAAATTCTACCCATTTAAGGAATATTAGAACCAGGAGATAAAATCCAAAAGAAGCAAAAGTTTTCTATGGAATGCAAAATGTGGTTTTTGTTGCATTTTCTTCTGTATCAGTGGAACTCAACCTATGTGGATCATGACTCTTTTGGGGAGGGGGTGTCAAATATCAAATATCCTGCATTTCAGATATTTACTTTATGATACATAACAATAGCAAAATTACGATTATGAAGTAGCAACGAAATAACTTTGTTTGGGGGGCGGGTCACCGCAGCATGAGGAACTGTATTAAGGGGTCACAGTGTTAGGAAGGCTGAGAACCACTGCTCTGTATATTATAGAGTGAATCAGAAGTCAGTTCAAAGCCCACCCAAAAACAACAAGATGAGTTGAGTCAGATGGTTAGCAAACATGTAGTTACTCTAGTTGTTGATGGAACTTTGGTAGCATTAGAAAAAATGTCTTACAGGAGCAAACCGCATATTTTACACCCGCCCTGCTTGCCAGTGAGAAGCATGTTTTAATGCTAACGAAGCTTGCTTCCAGGGCATTGCATATGTTGAGCAAACAGTTCTTTAAGTTGCCTTTAAAATTAAAAAAAAAAAAAACATTATAATAAAGAATGTTAAAGCAAAAGCAGAACCCATAGCCACTGGGGACCAGAGACCTCAGCTCGAGTCCTGTGCTTCCTGCTCAGCAGTCACATAAGGGGACATTAACACAGATGCTACTGAAGGTCTAATGTGAGACTGTCATCCGTTCATGTAAGTACGGTGTGTTGAAAATGTGTGTGTGTGTGTAATGCAATGACTAAATATGTAGATAATTTTATGTGTGTAATGAAATAACTAAATATATGTGTAATAGCCATATATATCATAGGATATGATATGTCATATGATATTACATATCATCGTCATTACCTTTCTGTTCCTGCGATGAAAATCCTTAACAAAAGCAATTTAAAGGTGAAAGGGTTTATTCTGGCTCCCAGGTCCAAGGTGCAGTCTGTCATGGGAAGGAAGTCACGGCAACAGGATCCCTGAGGGCGCTGGTCACCATGGTCAGGAAGTAGGGAACAGCGGATACTCACTGTCTCCTTTTGATACAGTTCAGGATCCAAGCGCTGGGAATGGCGCCGCCTGTTGTGGGTGAGGCTTCCTGCCCCAATCCCTCTAAACAAGATAATTCCTTACATGTGTGCTGAGGGTGATTATCTTCCGGGTGATTCTAATCTCTTCAAGTTGACAATCGAGATTACCCATCGCAGATGCTTTCAGCAATCTCAAAATACAAATGAAGTTGGAAATTATGGTACTATTAGTTTTTAAAACTGCCTTCCTGATTTTAGCGATGATTGACAACGAAGTGATACTCTATTAAGTAGTAAAACTTGGGAGGGGAGGGATATTTTAATTTCCTCAGAGAAATTGTATTTCATGAATTAAATATGAAAACAAATTATATAAAACAATCTAGTGTTCTTTTAAATAGTTTTTATTAGAAAATGCCAAAGCATTAATAAAACGGGCAGTCATCAATATTCTTTTCTTGGCCTGTAGGTGGCACTGTAAGCTTAGATTTCTCATACAGTAACCGGGGCCAGCGAAAGGCATTAACTTAGTTAACCACCATTACTGTAACATTATTTAGCTGTTACTCATACTGAAAGTCGTTCCATATAACAGTATCTGATATGGTAATTTTTGTAATTTAATGACCTTATTATGTCTTGAGAACCTACTGATGACATCTCCATGTTTTACAGGTTTTATGGGGCAGTTTGTACCTTCACAAGCATAAACTTTGCTCTAGTTTTAATTACCAAGTGTGAGGACCAGGAAAATGAACAGTTTTAACTTTGAGGTGTTTTGTTGTATTACCACGGTGAGGGTGTGTGAAGCCCCGACCTTGCTCACACTGAACAACTGCTCTGCCCGCTGAGCTGAGAGCTACGCCACTTTGTATCAAGATAGAATTGCCCTGTTTTGTTTGTTTTGTTTTGTGAGTTGTAAATGTTGAGATCCCGGTAACTATAGACCCAGTTAACATGTTTTAGTGTTAGATAAGCATCTCTCATATTAACCCATACTCTCCCACACCCCCGTTGGGAGTGTAATATTTTCTGCTTTGGTCAATCTGGAAGCCCTTCCGAATGCTCTGTCTCAGATCAGAGAAGATGCAGTATGGAATTGAACTTGATCATGTGTCCTAGATGTCTTTGATAAGGTCACCACTATTGGCTGTGATGAAACACCAGGACCAAAATCAAGCTGGGGAGGAAAGGGTTTATTTCACTCAGAGTTCCATGTAACAGTTCATCATCAAAAGCCTTGAGGGCAGGAACTCAAGCAGGGCAGGAACCCGGAGGCAGGAGCTGATGCAGGGGCCATGGAGGGAGGCCGCTTACTGGCTTGCTCCTCACGACTTGCTCAGTCTGCTTTCTTATAGAACCCAGGACCACCAGCCTAAACAAACAAACAACAAACAACAACAACAAAAAAAAACACCCAAACCAAAAATCAGAACTTTGGGTCTTAGGAGATGATTTTATTGGATGTTAAAACCTCCTAGATCTTAAAGGAGAATAAGAAGATGGCTATGCTGTGTATTTAGGTATTAACCTGGTAAAGAATGGGAGATAGCCTAATTAAGTATGAGGCAACTGTAGCGGAGCGTATCCATGGGAGAGGGCATTCGTAGTCTCTCTATGACTGGCAGCGGCTGACACGGGCTGTGCCACAGATGGATATGCACATTCAATCAGACCATTGAACCACCTTCTAGCATCCCCATCCCTTAAAAGGAACAAGTAATGGCAAAAGCATCCAGTTCTCTGCTTGAGTGATTAGGACAGAGCGAACTTCTCTTCCTGGTTAAGCCAAGGATTTTGGAGTATTCAGAGGAAAAGCAAAGTCCAACAATATGTATGGAATTCACTACTGAAATGATAAGTGTTAGTGACGTGTGTGTGTGTGTGTGTGTGTGTGTGTGTGTGTGTGTGTCTGTGTCTGTGTGTGTGTGTATATCTGTGTGTGTCTGTGTGTTTGTGTGTATGTGTTTGTGTGTGGGGAGGGTGATCTTATGTCTTCCACAAGTTTGTATAGCAATCTGTCTGTAAGTATTCCAAAAGCAACCAGTCTCAAAACCATTTATTTTTGGAAAGAATATGGGGGAGACATTTGTCCCCAATTTAGCCCCCTGCCTTCCCTAGTTCCATCTTCAACTCTACGTCATTTCCTTGGGCCAAAACCTGCACTAAGTTGTCTACAAGCTTGAAGCACCCAGCAAACAACAGCAAATCTATCTTTACAAAGGGACATCTGATTTTCACAACAAATATGGAAACGCTGTATTGGATCGTGGATGAACTTTCTCTATCCCTGGATTACGTCATGGCAATAGAATGAGCTCCTGTTAGCAGAGTCACCTTAAAGGAATGAGGAGGCCAGCAGGGATGCCAGAACACACACAAACAGTTGTACGAAATAAGGGAACAGATGTGAGACATGATAACGAAAGAAATTACAAAAAGAAAGAAAACAAATATTGTATTGAATAATCTCTCTATCTCTCTTTTTTTTTGTGGGAAATTAGAAAATGCTAAACTGAAATTTGACCTGGTACTGTGTGTTCGAAATACACGAACAGATTTTTTATTGTTTAGGATTAAGTTTGGCAACATTTCAATCTGCTTCCAGGGAGCATAGGTTTGAAGCTCACCCCAACCTTCTACATCGCCAGGCACTCGTCTTTCCTCTCTTGGCTCAAAAGTGTCCACTGGGAATACTGCCTGTGTGCTGCCAGGATAACAGATGCTATGCAGGATGGCTTCTGGACAGCTTTTGGGTAAGTATCACCCAGACGGTCCTCCATTAAAGCATTTCTTGTACAGATGCAGGCAGTCGCTGGCAGGAGTAATGCATTTCATTATCAAACTGTGATTAACATCCGTTATCAGCGTAGCTATCTATTTTCCTGGCAGAACCTATTCCCCATGGTACATATTTGTGGAAAGTTGGGTAAGCCACTGGCTTAGTTTCTGTATAGCTCAGGATTCCTCACCTACAAGCAACCACAACCAAAACTGGGTAACTTCAGTCAAGGCAAATATTTAATTACAACTGGTATTTGTAGTATAGGGAACTGTGACACCAGAGACTCTCGCCATGGCCACCACCTCTGGGAAAGGACCAAGGCGCTTCCCTATCTATCTTTATGCTACTTCTCTCAAGAGCCTGCACCCCAGAAGATTAAAAGCTCTGCCATATTTAATTTTCTTCCTCTTCTGATAAAACTGGGGATGGTCATAGGAAATGTTTGGCAAGAAGCACCATTGTTCTTGGTTGAGTTCCTACCCAGCCTCCCTTCAATGATGGAGAGTGTGTAAGCCAGAAAACCTTTCCTCCCCAGGTTGTTTTTTTTTTAAGACTTATTTATTATTATATGTAAGTACACTGTAGCTGTCTTCAGACACACCCGAAGAAGGCGTCAGATCTCATTACGGATGGTTGTGAGCCACCATGTGGTTGCTGAGATTTGAACTCAGGACCTTCAGAAGAGCAGTCAGTGTGCTCTTAACCGCTGAGCCATCTCTCCAGCCCCTTCAGGTTGGTTTTGATCCATGTTTTATCGCAGCAACAGAAAGCCCTAGAACACACTGTACCCACACAAGTCAGATTGTCTTAACAATCAACTGTGGATGGAGAAAGGAGTCTGAGATCCCTACCACTTACGACTGGTTTTGTTTTGTATTTTTAGCTAACAGATTTCAGAAGAGAGAAGAGCATAGCACTCAACTGTGTGCCTAGTGAACTCAATCGGGTTCTAATGGATAATTCCAGACCCATGGTCTCACAGGCTGCCTTGGTTAAACTCTGTGGGACACAAATCAAAACGCAGAGTCATGAATAGAGGAAAGAGAGTTGTGAGGAAGAAGGGGGTGGTAGGGGGGGATGTGTAGGGAGGGATGGGTAGGGAGAGGTGGGTAGGTAGGGAGGGTGGGGTCAGGACAATGTCCACACTGCACATGTATAAAATTGTCAAAGAACAAAATTTCTCTCTCATAAAAACTTTGAACAGGAAAAAAAAAACCTACCCTAAAACAACAGCAAAACCCCTAAAATAAACATTAGTTCTTGTTTCACAATAATAATAAACATTATATATGTGGTACATTACCACACTTAATTGGATTTAATCCTGATTCTATTCAGTTTATGTTATTATCTCCACTTTTTTTCTCCTCAAAAAGCCAAGATCTTGGCAGAAGATATTACTTCTGGCCACGGAGAACAGGGTCGAGTCTTGGTCCTTTTCCCTTCAATTCACAGGCCACATCTTAAATTAGGTGACTGATGCTATTTGAAATCTTTTTGAGTTGGACATTCTGATTTAGTAACTACTAAGGTCTTTGAATTTCTGTTCCTCTGCAGACTTTCCTCTTCTCGTCTGGAGACTTTTAAGAGTGCAGGAGGGTCAACTATGTATCAGCTGTCATTTGCTGTGTCTAGTTAAACTCTGAAATCAACTGGAAATTCCCCATGGGCTTTGCAGCTTCCATCCCCGATTCTGTGCTCTCTACCGCCCCCCTCTGACCACTCGTCTGTGATTGGGTGGCTAAGTCCCGCTGTCTGGTTCATGCCCACTTCCTTGGCCCCCACAAACCATCGCGTCTGTCCTTCCTTGCAAAATATGTTTCTTGTTTCTTGGATCTTCTTTAATTCAAGTCTTCAATCATCCTGCACTGCCTGGAGTACTAGCAGCGAGTTCAAGGGCCCATTTGCAATTCTACCCCTCCCCTCTCCTTCCCTCCCTTCCTCTTTCTTTTCTGTTATTTGCCTTTTATGAATCTAGGTCTCCATTCACTCTACAGCTTCACATTGTGCTGGGGGTGGGGGGGAGGGGACCTGATTTTTGCTCCTTTTTGTCGATTAATTTTAAAATCTAGAATTGTTTTTATTTTTAACAATAGGATTCTGGAAAGTAGGTAATTTTGGATAATGTAGATATTTTTGAGCAAAATCTGGTCAGCTTCAAGCCTATTGCGATAAACAATAGATTTTGGTGGGAGTGAGTGAGCCAAAGCCACCAGTATCTTTATGTGCTGTTGCAGGAGCTGCGAGGTCTCCTGACCTTGTTTGGTGATAGTTTTGTCATCAGAGTGCCTGTCATGACTCAAGATCGCTCAGCTTCCAGAATGAGGGAATGTCCCCTCAGTCAGGACCTGAAAGAGGCAAACTCCACTCTTATAGTTGAGATCAACTGCCTTAGTTCAATTTTCTAGCAGGAATTTAGATTTATGCGTTATCCTTTTGAAGACTCGGGAGGAGTCAGCGTGCTACTTTTATCTAAATTGGAATGTCGGATCTATCTTTCCTAAATAATTGGCCTACCCCTGTTGCAGGAAATAGATTCGGCCAACTCTCCGCAGGTCCTGACCACGCTCCTGTGTTCCTGTCTCCGCCAACTCTCTGGAGCTGCTGGTCTCTAGGCCCACAAACTCTCCGGCCCTCTGGGGGTATAGGGCCTCGGCTGGGACATCTCACTTGACTGTCCCTCTGTTAGCCATCTCTCCGGCAGGAGACTCCCGAGTTCCTCTCGCTACCACACAACATCCACACATCCCAATTACCAGGCAGACACATGACTCTTAATGTTTAATTAGTTAGCCAATTAAATTTATGTATAATTAAAATCACAATTACAAGATGCCAATACAATAATTTAAGAGCCAATTAATGATAAAAGCTTTATCCCAATATTTCTAACCTTATAAAAACATAGCTATTTTGGCTAGCAGATGTCACACAGGTCCACAACCGAAGCCATCTCAGTTCCCTCTTTCTCCTCCTACGACCTCTGTGTCTCCCTCAACTCCTAGCTCCGCCTCCCTTTTCCTGTCCAATCACAGGCCTTCCACTGCCCTAATATGATTGGACATGGAAAATCCTGCAACATACCCCTTATTTTAAAAATAATTTAAGGGGCTGATGCGATGGTTCAGAGGTTAAAAGTGCTTAATTGCTTTTCCAGAGGACCAGAGAGGTCGTGATTCTCAGCACCCACGTGGCGGCACATAATGTCCCATAACTCCAGTTAGAGAGGGTGTGATGCCCTCTACTGACATCCTCATAGTACACAGTACACATATATATATGTAGGCACGCTCACATACACATATTTAAAAAAAGCATGGACATACAGCTGTATCTTGGATACATTGATATCATATCCTTTGGATGTATATCCAGAGGGTGATGGCTGTTCACATAGATTTTTGCGGTCTTGAAGAAGCTCTAGACTGTTCTACACGGAGGCTTCATCTGTTATATCCCCAACAACAGTGTACAGGAGTTCTCCCTTTTTATATATTCTTGAAGGTGTTTGTTGGTCTTTTTGGTACTAGCCATTGCAACTGGAGTGAGGTGATGTCTTTGTGGCTTTTGATTCGTCTTTCTCTGGTAGTTACAGAAGTTGAGCTTTTTTTTCTTTATTTTATTTTTTAATAGCTAAGAGACTTTATTCCAATAGCTATAATTACAGTGCTTGTCAAAATGAAAACTGAAAACTAGTGTACAAAACAGCTGATTACTAATTGCGTTTTGAAAGCGGTAAGAGGTTCCGCGACACCAAATGAACCAGTTCTGAGATTTCCCCAAGATAAATTTAACGGCTCCAACTTCTTCAGTGTTCATCAAAATACAAAAGAAAAAAAAGGAGAGGTCGTCTTTCGATGGCAGATCAGACCCTTGCAGGCTGAGGAAGGAAGCTACTTCACTCGTGGAGGTGGGAGTGCTCCAGGATGTGGGTCTGTAACGGACCGACCCTCCCACCTCGCACGCGCTCCTGCTGATGAGACCCAGGCCTCGTGCCAGTGTGTCCAAGTGGACACAGAGTGAGCTGGGTATGCAGGTGGCCTTTGGGCCCAGCCACACACCGAGTACAAGCCAGGCTTTGCAGCCCACAGTGGCTCCCAGCCTACCCCTAGGCGACCGTGTGAGCACAAACACAAGCACAATGCTGTGGAATGCAGGTGACCCAAAGACAGGCGAGTCACGGGGGCTCTACTGTGACCAAGCAGCTGATGGCGGTTTGTTCCCGCAGAGAAACAAACGATCTGTTAACTAGCATTCAGGCCGTTAACTGCAAACCTACGCTAGGCATAGTCTCCGTTCTGTGTGTTCAAGTGTTCTTTTCTTATTTTTTTTTATTTTCTGTTATGAATATATACATTTTCTTTTTTTATTAATTAATTAATTTTTTACACCCCATATTTTATTCCCTCCCACCCCCATCCACTCTCCAATTGGTCCACATCCCATACCTCCTCCCCACCCCGTCTCTACGTGGATGTCCCCACGTCCCTCCTGAAGACCAGGCTGGCCTTGAACTCAGAGATTCACCTGCCTCAGACTCTTGAGTGCTGGGGTTAAAGGTCTGCACCACCACTGCCTAGCTTCAAGTGTTCTTGTCCTGTATTTTTAACTATTAAAAAAAAGAAATCACCGAGTTTGGGTTAAAAACCAACCACTAAATGGATACTGACACCAGTCTAAAGCCCAATGGCTCCCAGAGGCCCTATACCCAAATCTCTTCTCAGGACTGACAGTGAGTTGATTCTCTTTTTACAATAAAAAGCTAAGTAGTATTGCATAGTAGTACCAGAAACTGCCTCAGTGGAAACAAACTATTTACAGTAAATAAAAACCTGGTCTGCAGGCTGCATCTGAACATGTATGGCACGGTGTGATGAACACTGTGACCAACCCATGGAGACAGCTTCTGGCACTCAGGACCACAGGGTCGCACGTTTGCCACGTGAGAGAAAAACTGAGGGCGGAGAAGAGGAAGTGAGGGGGAGGGAGGGGTCTGGTTCACTTCTGGTTCCAGACCTGATTAGAGAGCCAGCCTAGTCCTTCAGAGAGCCCGTCCCGCTGGTGCCACCGGTGGCCTGAATGTACCAGTCCCTGTGGCGTAGAGAGCGCAGCCCCAGCTCGTCTGTGATTCCGGCCGCGTTCATGACATTGGGGAGGTCCTGCTTGTTGGCAAACTGCAAAAGAAAGGCGTCTCGGAGCTCATCTTCAGCTAGCATCCTCGTGAGCTCTTCTCGGGCCCCGTTCACACCCTCTCTGTCATTGCTGTCCACTACGAAGGTCAAGCCGTGGGTGTTCTGGAAGTAGTGGCGTCACTTCCCACACTGTGAAGCTGATGTTCTTTTATTCAACGGTTTCTACGTTGAAGCCAATGGTGGGAATGGTGGTCACAATTTCGTCCACCCTGTTTGTTATAGAATTGTCTTCCCAGCAGCACCCAGACCCACCATGAGAATGTGCATTTATTTCTTTCTTTCTTTCTTTCTTTCTTTCTTTCTTTCTTTCTTTCTTTCTCCCTTCCTTCCTTCCTTCCTTTCTTTCTTTCCTTTCTTTTTTCTTTTTCTTTTTTTGCCAAAAAGGCCCTTGAAGAGGTTTGCAAAGATTCCCCATACTTGTGGACAGGTGGAAGCAATACTGGCCAAAGGCCCCGGCGGCCACTGCTCCCAGCCAGGTGTTGGTTTCACTCCCACCGAGCATTTTTCTATTTGTCATTTGAATTTCTTTCTTTTTTTCTAAATTAAACATTTAAAAATATTTTATGTGTATATTTTTTTCCTGTATATATGTATGTTATAAACCTGCAGTGCTCACAGGAACCACAAGAGGGCATAAGATGTAGTGTGACTGAAGTTACTGAGGGAGCTGGGAATTGAACTTGGGTCCTCTGAAAGAGCAGTCAATGCTCTTCTTAACTGTCTCGTCATCTCTCCAACCCCGAGTTTCTTCTTTTGAGATATGTCTGCCGATATGTCCTTTTCTTATTTTCAAAGTGGGCTGTTCTTTTTCTTTTGTTATTGAAAAATTTGAAGTTCCTTAAATAACGGGGACGTCAACCTCACGTCAGTTGAGTAGTTTGTCTCTAGGTCTTGTGGACTGTCTCTTGATGCTGCTGATTGTTTTCTTTGCTGGACAAAAGCTGCTTGATCTGATGTATTCCCATCTGTTAATTTTTACGTTTGTTTCCAGTTGTCTAGAGGCCTCACCTGAAGTATGTACGTTGGCATCTTGGAGGCTTTCTCCTGTATCTTCTAGTAGACTCGTGGTCTGAAAACTAACATTTATGTTTATGAAAGGTGTTGTCCTTGATGGAATGTATCTTTCTGACCATCAATGCATGGGATTTTTCTGGGCTCTCTCACCTACTTAACTGTTGAATGCGTTAATTTTTATGACACACCTTGTTTTGGGTATCTGTTGCGTGCCTTACGTTCTGATATTGTGATGACTCCAGTTTTACAACTGTTGGTCAAGATTACTTAATACACCTGTGGGCTTTTTCTCCCCGAGTGTGAAGTCTTTTGCAAAATCTTTGCCCTTTTGCTGTATTTCTTGGTCCCATTATATGTGGATTTCCTAGTTCCATTACGCTATTCATATGGTTTTGAATCTCGTTCTGCTTTTTAGAATAATCACCCCTGGGAATTACATAGAAAGCATTTGTTAGCTTCATTCTTTGAGGGGATCTGCTGTTAGTGTATTGTATTCTCCTGGAGCGTCAGGTTGCCTTCTTTTCTTCTTTTCCTGTGACCCTGGGTGGAGATCTTTGTATCCGATGGATCAGCTGTCTCTAGCCCTTTATCAGGTGGTCTTACTAATGAAAGATTTTGTTTGTTTATCTGTTTGTTTAGGCCATTATAGTATACACCCCTGGC
This sequence comes from Tokudaia tokunoshimensis, assembly GCA_036184795.1. NCBI lineage: Eukaryota > Metazoa > Chordata > Mammalia > Rodentia > Muridae > Tokudaia > Tokudaia tokunoshimensis. The sequence goes on along the minus strand of BTHU01000018.1, from coordinate 61,172,629 downwards.
TCTGTCCGCTTTGGTTCCAGAAACTGTAGGGAGTCAAGAGGACTGTACAGTAATGGACCTGGCCCAGTGTGTGCCAAGATTTGAGGTCATGGATCTAGGCACAACATAGCTGAGGCGGATGTGGAATACACAACTGTAGGTGTGAGGAGCTCACTGTGTGGTCACTTAGATGGTGGGCATGTGCTACATCTTTATCTTCAAGTGATCCTAACTTAACAACTTTACAGTACTGTACTTTATAAAATCCTACCATTTTAACTCAAAAAGTATCTAGAATTTGGATGCTTAGGTCAAAATTATGTTTCATTCTGATACTCTTTCTTAGTTGAGGGTATCTGAAATTCGACATAATTTCTTGCTATGACACTAACTCTCTTTCTGGTCTTAATATTTATAGAAAACTCCAGACTCACTGACTCTTTGCTAGTAGAAAATGCCATTTTGGTTCTCTACTGCTGTCCCCAAAGCCTACTCCTGTCCAGAACCTGAGCTGCCGCCAGTGCACTTTGACTTGACTTTGTTGCTCAGAACCCGTGGTCTTTGTTCTCTATCTCCTAGCATGACTTCAAGTCCTAGATCAGCGGTTCTCAACCTGTGGGTCAAGACCCTGGCGTGGGGGGGATGCACCGTCCTTTCACAGGGTTTGCCCAAGACCATTAGAAAACACAGATATTTATGCTATAATTCACAACAGTAGCAAAATTAAAGTTGTGAAGTAGCAATGAAAATAATTGGTGGTTGGGGGTCACCACTACATGAGGAGCTGTATCAAAGGGTCACAGCATTAGGAAGGTTGAGAAACATGGCTCTAGATGGATTACCTACCTGATCTCTAATCAGGAGTCAAGTTGCTTGCCATCCCCTGCCTAGCTTGTCCCCAAGGAGTTCTTCTTTACTGACAATCTTAGTGTTTAGCCTTCTCCATTTAATGCCCAGGACTGACCTTGTAGCTTTCGACCTTTGTATTTTGCAGCAAACTCTAAGCAGTTTTGACAGCTTCAGTATGCCATTCCATCTCAGCGTCGCTTGGCAGATTCTGGTGATGCACGTTCAGCTGTAATTTTAAAGGCAGGCACGACAGTGAAGCCATCAGTTAGATTTAAGCATCAAGATATGATCCTGGCATGAACGTAAGCATAACAAACAACACAGAAAGGTTTGATGGATACTCATTAAATAAATAAATGGTAAGCCCATTTAGTCACACTCTTGCTTACATGATTTCAATCTAATTTTTTTTTTCCATCTCTGTCGGCCTTCTTCCTTCAGCGGTTACCATGGAACCAAATTATCTGACAGTTCGTGACAAACTGGCTTCAGAACTCACACTTTATTGGAATGCCAGGAGCTGAGGTTGATCTTCACAAGAGCCAGACGGGCATTTCTCACCAACCGTTTTTTTTTTTTTTTTTTTTTTGCCTGTAACAGTGGTAAATTCGGCGATGCTTCTTAAATGCCAGATGTAGGTGTCAAGGCAATGACATTGCAAGTCTTGTAGGCAGCATGCAAAACTGATCGTCTCTTCTGAAACCCCAGTGTAGGACACACATGCTAGTGAGGAGTGTGTGAGACATTGTCTGAGGCAATGATCTGCTCCAGTCAGGTCTCAGATACAGAGAAGTCTGGTTGTCAGCAAAACTCAAAAGGATGGCAGTTTACATGATAAAGCAATTTATTTCATTCCAAGCGAAAGTCCAGAGTGGGAATGGGAACCGCCTTGCTAGTTTCTGCTGGTCTTGTTCAGTAGCACAGAATACATTCCTGAGGTACCCATAGCTCAAGTTCAACTGTATTTATTCAACCAATCAATCAGAAAAGCAAGAGAGCCAAAATAAATAAATAAATAAATAAATAAAATTTAAAAAAAAAGGACGAGTAATGTAAGTGTACTGGCTAGTCTCATGTTAGCTTGACACAAACTAGAGTCATCAGAGGGGAAGAAGCCTCAATTGAGAAAATACCTCCATAAGATTCAGCTGTAAGGCATTCTCTTAATTACTGATTGAGTGTTTCCATCCCTGGGCTGATGGGCCTGGGTTCTATATGAAAGCACATTGAGCAAGCCATGGGGAGCAAACCAGGAAGCAGCGCCCTCCATGGCCTCTGCATCAGCTCCTGCCTCTGGGCTCCAGCCCTACTTCAGTTCCTATCCTGACTTTCTTTTTATGCTGGTTGACAATGTGGAAATGTAAGTCAAAGAACGCCTTTTCCTTCCCAACTTGCTTTTTGGTCATGATGTTTCATTGCAGCAATAGAAACCCCAACTAAGACAGGTGTAAAGAAAGACTTTGGGCTGGTGAGATAGTGCAGTAAGTAAAAGTGCTCACTGATAAGTCTGATGACCTAAGTTCCATGCCTGAACACAGGTAGCAGAAGGAAAGAACCAACTCCGGCAAGTTGCCTTTTGATCTCTACTCAAGCAGTTTGGTGTGCGCGCCTAACCCTAACCCTAACCCTAACCCCCCCCCCCCACACACACACACAGGCTCAAGTAACTTTTGTCCTAAAATTCACTTCTATCCTACCTACAAATACAAAGGAGGCTCTTATCCTACATCCATATTGAGTAACCTTCTATGACTATAATAAAATGCTTGAGAAAACTACCTTATAAAGAGAAAGGGTTTGTCTTGGCTCATCATTTTACAGGTTGCAGTCATGATTGGGTAGATCCTTTGTTTTTAGGCTTATGGTGACGGGACTGTGTGGTTGGAAGCATGCTGCAAAGCACATTGGCCCTTAGAGTTAGGAATCAGAAGAGGTAGAAGAATTGGGGTCTCCTACAACCCTGTCTGAGGGCATCCTACATTGAGCTAAGGGCAATTCTTTGGGGGTCCACCTCTAAAGATTTCCCCAGTTCCAGGTGGATTCATCCTAAGGACCAAACATTTACCACAAGAGCCTCCGTATCTAAACCAGAGGAACAGCTTTGAGTCTAACCAGTTGGCAAGATGTTCTTTAATTTTGGATGAAGAGAAGTAGTTTTACTGGAAGCTCTAAAGCAGCAGTCTCAACCTTCCTAATATAGTTCCTCACGTGGTGACACCCCAACCATAAAATTATTTTCATTGCTACTTCATAACAGTAATTTTGCCGTCCTTATAAATCATAATGTAAGTATCTGATATGCAGGGTATCTGACATGCAACTCCTGTGAAAGGGTCAGTCAACCCACAAAAGGGTTGTGACCCACAGATTGAGAACCACTGCTCTAAGGAATCTCCATATGATATGCCAGTTACTTTAGGCTAAGGACACTTGGAAATGAGTTTCTTTGGAGACAGAGCCCAGGATCCCAGGCCAGCCTTGAGCTCAGTGACCGTCATCAGCTTACCAAGAGTTGACACTGCAAATATTTGCCACTATTCCCAACCGAAGGTGAACATTGTTTTATATTTCTTTGTGAAATCATCATCGTCTTAAAATTCGAGGGTAGGGACTAGAGCGATGATCAGGAGTTAAAAATGTGCTCCTCTTGTGGAGGACCCAGGTTCGGTTCCCAGTGCCCATGTGATGGCTCACAGCCATGTGAAACCCTAATTCCAGAGGATCTGATACCCTTTTCTGAACTCTGTGGGGACCAGGCCTCATACCTAGAGCACACAACATATAATAAATAAATAAGTATAAGAAGAAATTTAAACATCTCATTGTGTATGTTCATGTAACATGTACATTAGACTACATCCACTCACATGTGGAATGCGTGTTGAAACTCTTCACTCTACACCCCCCTTCCTCCTCATCTCCCACCTCCTCAACCCTGTTAGTCCCCTTAATTTCTCTAGACAGTTCTCCTTTTCTTTCATGTTACATATCCATACGTGGTTGTATGTACCTGTATAAAGCTAAGACCCGTGAATGAGAGAAAATGTCATATTTTTCTATTCAAGAGTAGCTTATGTTCCTATCTCCAGTTGCATTCATTTTCCTGCATGTGATCTAACTTCATTAGTCTTTATGGGTGAAACAAATTCGGTTGTGTATACGTACTACATTCTCTTTATCTATTATTCTGGCGATGGACAATATAGGTTCCACAATTTAGCTGTTGCAAGTGGTGGTGCTACGGATATGAAACCTGTTTGTGATGTGTTGAGTTGGAGTCCTTGAGTAAAATACCCAGGAGTGGCGCAGATGGGTCATATGGTACATCTACGAAAATTAAAAAAATTGATTAGTCACCCCATAAATCTCAAAATGGTCATTATAATATTTTGATATAATAATCTTCACGTGTTTCCATCTTATCACCTACCATGTGTCTCTTTAGTTGAGCCAAGCATAGAAAAATAAGTAAATGACAATGAAATATTAGTGTGTGTGTTCCACTTGCCCACTTACAACGCTGGTACCATGGTTATGAATTCCTCAAAATATCTTGAGGTTTAAGTGTTGCAGGAATTTTCCTGTCCAATTTCATCAGTACAGAGAGGGACTGTGATTGGACAGGGAAATAGGGGGCAGAGCTAGGAATTGTAGGGAGAAGGCGCAGGGTGGGGGGGGAGGTTATTGAGGGGGGAGAGAGAAGAACCAAGATGGTTTCAGACACTTCTCTGATGTTTTGGAAAGGTTGGAAGCATTAGATAAGGCTTTTACTGTATTGGCATCTTATAATTATGTTTATAATATCTATAAATCTAAATGGCTAACTAAATAAGCATTAAGAGCCATGCCACTAACTGGGTTAACTATTAAGCTTTAAGAGTTTTGATTTGCTTGGTTACTGGAATGTGGGTCCACTGATGGCAGAGAGGGAACACAGCTTAGATGCTGTGGGAGCTGACTGGGAGAGAGTAGCTCGGAGGCGGGGAAAAAACACCAAGCTGGGACACCTGGACACGGTACTGAGGCCTGGCGTGGCAGGAGAGTTGACGGGTTCTCATTTTTAATATTTTTCACAACATTTATAGCCTTTTTTTAAAAAAATAGAATAGCCTTTAGTTGATTTCGTATTTTTGTATCACTGCCTACAGCGTGATGAAAAGAACTCACACTAATTGTTAATGCTGTGAATACAGAGGGTCTACGTGGCGGAGGGCTGGAGTGTGGATAGTAAGTACATGGGCTCTTGATTACAAATCAGGCAGATAGTCTATCTAGAAGGAAGAAGTCTCATGAAGGGAGGAGAAGAGTATATTTAGAAGGTTTAAAAGCAGGATAGATTCAAGTTGTGGGAGGTCAGAAACAAGCAATTTGAGAGGGAAGAGGTTCCCCTTGTAAGGTTATGCCACATTTTGACAAGGTTATAAAAATGGCCTTGTAATCCCCTGGGGCAGGCCCCTGGGATTCTGAGCAGGCTTATGCAAGTGCAAGGTTCTGGGGCTTTGGCCAACATGGGGCGTGTCTGCCTGTTGCCCACAGTGTTCATGTCGGTTTTGGAGATTTGTACAATGTTATATACAAATCTTTTCAGTCCATACTGTCCTAGATTGCCTTCTTGTACTGCTGTGGTAAATAACCACAAACAAAAGGAATGTGTAGAAGAAAGGCTTCATTTGGCTCAGGGGTACCTATTATTGCATTTGATACCTGAAGGAAGTCAGGATGCAAACTGAAGCAAAATCAGAGGCAGGAAGCACTGAGGAGAGCTGCTTGCTCTGAATCTTTATAACCGGAAGCTCTCCACCCACACCCAAGTTCCCGAAATAATGACTCTGAACTATTTCTGAATAAATGCCTGGGCCATAAGCTCTGTCTTGTTCCCAGACTAGCTCCTAACTTAATTAAACCCTTTATTCTTTTCTATGAGCACCACATGACTGATTACTTCTCAGTTTCATGCACCTGTCTCCATCAGCGTTGGGGAAAATTTCTCCTGCACCCGACTCTATCCCAGAATCCTCTCTCCCTCCTGGAACTTCCACCTCTGATTTCCTGCTAATAGGCTTTTTACTGACAGCCAATGCTTCCACACAGTACACGAGAGATTCTCTCTACATATCTTGGCTATTTTTTATTGCTGTCAGAAAACCCCATGGCCAAGGCAACTTATAGGAGAAAGAGTTTACTGAAGGATTACAGTTTCAGAGGATGAGTCCATGATCATCACGGTAGGAAGCTTGGCAGCAGCTCACAAACATGGTCCTGAAGCAGTACCTGAGAGTTAACATCCCTATCTAGAAGGTACATGGATAGCTATCTGGGAATGCTGGGGGTAGGGTTTGAAGACCCATCCCCAGTGACACACCTCCCCCAACAAAACCACACCTCCTAATTCTTCCCAAATAGTTCCACCAACTGGGGAATAAGCATCCAAACATATGAGCCTATGGCGGCCATTCCCACTCACACTGTCACATTCAGCTACCTTCCTTACACAATCAGGCTCATTTGCTAATGGATGGCATAGCCCATAATAGGTTGGGTCTTCTTGCATCCGTTAGTAATCAAGAAAATGCCCCACAGGTATGTCCACAGGCCAGTCTGATGGAGGAAGTTCCTCAGGTGAGCTTCCCTCTTCCAGTGACGTCAAGCTGATGACTGAAGCTAACTATGACATGGACTTCTGTGAGCTAAGATTGTTTTTTAACAAATGAAAGAACAGAAATCAGGTAGCGTGGCCCAGGCTTCTCATTGTACCAGTAGAGCCTGTCCACAGTGGGAGTGGGAACATGGAGGTGTCCATTTGTGTCCTTGGGATCAAGAGATCATGTGGTCTCTTTTCTAGAATGGGAAATGATCAATGAAGAAAGTTCCCATTACAAGACAGGAAGATGTGGGCTGGAATCCCAATGTTCCCTCCAATGGCTTCCTTCTACCAAGCCCCACACCCTGCAGTTCCCACCCTTTCTAGGCTGTGCCACAGGCTGGATACCAAACCTCCAATACATGGACATTTGGGGGACATTCAAGATTCAAGCTACAGTTTGTGTGTTTGTGAATGTTCGTGTGGTTAATGTACAGAGTTCAATCATAAGGAAATTAGATTAATCTGTAGCTGAATAGACTCACAATCGTATTTTGAAATGATCTATTAGGTTTTTTTTGGGGGGGAAGTGATAAACATATTACCTATGTCAACATTTTTAAAAACACATATATTGGAGTTTTATGCAAAATTTGTGATGCATGCATATATACACAATCAATAAAAAGGAATTCAATAGTGCATTTAGGAAAAATAGTCATGTGGACTTAGACAGGTAAGACCGTAAATGTCAACTGAAGGTAGCGCTCTCTCCACAGAACTGTGGGGAAGTTAACGTCATTACAGGGGTTTGAATATGCTTGGCACACTATTTGGAGGTGTGGCCTTGTTGGAGTAGGTGTGTCACTGTGGGTGTGGGCTTTAAGCTCCTCATCCTAGCTGCCTGGAAGTCAGTATTCTGCTAGCAGCCTCCAGATGAAGGTGAAGACCCCTCAGCTCCTCCTGCACTGTGCCTGCCTGGATGCTGCCATGTTCCCACCTTGATAATGGACTGAACCTCTGAACCTGTAAGCCAGTCCCAGCTGAATGTCCTTATAAGAGTTGCCTTGGTCATGGTGTCTGTTCACAGCAGTAAAACCCTAAGATACCCACTATGCAGTGAGTCTCTTCACCCATGCCTAGTGAGTACAATAAACTCATTCTGCCCCAAATTAGACCTTGGAGAAATCTTACTTTGGTTTTCTCTTTGTGTCCTGTAAGGAGGAATCGACATTTGTTTACATCTCTTCAGGCAGAGGGAGAATGCTTTCAATGTATGGAATAAAAAGTTTACTAAGATATATCTACACAGGAAATTACCTGGGAAAATATATAACACATTATTCTAAACAAGAATTGTCTTATTAAGGAACTACCCAGTGTTCCTTTTTGCCTCTGTATTCCCTAGAGTAAACATGGGCACGCAACAGGGATTGTACCTCGTGAGACGGATCTAGTTTTTCGAAAGCTGGAAGTCATGTGGGGATTTCTAATTGATGAGGTGGTTAATGTTGCATTATGTATAATTATACAACAAAAATCAATTTTCTTGGTGATTTATGAAGATATTTTGAAGACATTTCCTTAAGGAGAATCTTCCAAATTCCGAGTCAGAGCTTTGTGGTTGCAATGAAGTATAATTACCATGGGATGACTATTTTAAAAGAAATTAAACCCCACTCTTTATTGTGTGTGTGTGTGTGTGTGTGTGTGTAGGCACACACATGGTAAATAGCACATGGGAGCCGGGGGCTGACTTGCAGGAGGCAGTTGTTTTCTTCCATTTCGTAGGTTCCAGGGATCAAACTTGGGTCATGAGGCTTAGCAGCAAGCCCCTCCACCCACTGAGCCATCTCACTGGCCCAGGATTGCTCTGAAATCACAGCGGTGATTCCAATAAATAAATTTCCTATGTTTGTTAAGAGATGTATATTCATTTTTTTTCTCATCATTGTCATTCCTGTCTATTGATTCGAGAGGAGTTTCATCTTGTTTTCTCACTCCTTGAGATAGCTGTCTGCCTGAGCTTGTCCTGTTCTGTGGATGTGTGTTTTGGTGGGCCTCAGCTTCCCCGGGGTGCAGCTTGTCTGTAGTCCGTGGCTTGAGTAGGCACAATTTCCCTTCTCACTTATAACTTTGATATTCCCTTCTTCATTTTTCCATGATCTGTGTGTTTCTCACAAGTATGCTGTTCTGTTTCTACAAATTTGCAGAGTTTCCAATGTTGGCCTTGTTACTGATTTCTGAGTGCTTTTGCATTAGGATAAAAAGATATTTGATATAATTTCAATATTGATGGTGTGCATTCTGTGTTCTTTTTCTTCTGTTTGTTTGCTTTTTGTTGTTGTTGTCAGACATGAAAACCAATGACTTCATCCGAGATAGAACTTGGCAGCTATATTTCCTCTGGAATTTCATGGCTAGTGTTTATATTTACTTCTCTGAGGTGATTGGAGTTAAGCAGTGTGGGGAGGCTGATGTCCACTTGACCAGCATGACTTTTTGAGAAAGGTAATTATTTTCCTTATTGACCTCATGCCCTTGCCACAACACAGTGCGAGTATGGTTTTATTGTTTCTATTTCCTTGAGCTATACATATATGTTTATGCTAGAACCACATTGTCTTAATTACAGTGGCTTTGCTGTAAGTTTTAAATTAAAAAGTGATGGTGTGGGGAGACGAATCAGCTAAGAGAGCTTGCTGTTCTTTCAGAGGACTCGAGTTTGGTTCCCAGCACCATCCATATTGGGCAGCATACGGCAGCCTGTAACTCCAGATCCAACATTTTCTTGTGGCCTTCATGGGCATCTGCACAAACCTGTATATGCACACGTGTAAAGGCAAAAATAAGTAAATAAGAGAGACTTTCCCCGCCTTTGTTCTTTAGAAGGATTGTTTGGCCTGTCCCTGGTCCCCTTGGGCTGTCCCTGGTTCCCTGCTCTTTCACACACGTATTAGAATCAGCTTCTTTATTTCTTCGAAAGAGTCATGTGTAATTTTCCTGAGGATTCCACTGAATTTATAGGTCACTTGCATCTTAGTACCTATTATATCATCCAATCTAGGAGAAAGGAAAAAAAAACTGTTGGTTAAGTCTTCAATTTGTTACAGTGATATGTTCTTAAAAATTTAGAATTTATCAAAAATACACCCCTCTCTATTCTGTTCTTTTTGGCATTGCTATCTATTCATATTGTTATAATTGGAAGAGTTTTTTTTTTAAGGTTACACTGAGTTTTCTTCAGCTGAATAGGCTCTGTTGGTTTATTCAGTCTCTTACCTCATATCTCAGATGCTCTGTGAACAAAGACTCATCACATCTTCAAAAGAGACGGTTCTCCTTGAAAAGCCAACCAGTCTAGTCTGGCCCTACTCTCTTGCTTCATTAAATTCCCCATTACCATTACCTGCCATTTAATAGGTTTAAAAATTCAAATCACCTTTTCAACTCTAAACTCATCTAAAACATTCACATACAGCTCAGATTACTTTTAAGCAACTTTAGACTTACTACACATTGGGAAATGCTGCTACAATCCTCTTAATTCATGAAAAGAAATAGATTTTTTTAATGGTAGCCAACTTATTCCTACAGACATGCATCGGAGAACAGGGTCACTGTCAGGAAAGTCTATGTAAAAGCTGGTGTGGCTCCTCAACTCCCAAATGTGCTTTTTGAGAGCACATCACAGGGATAGTCTTCCTATAGGCTCCTGTCACTCAACACTGCACAGATGACATCATGGTGCCATCTGAAAGATACAAATAAGAGGGTTGGGACAGTGTTTACTTAACTTGCCCCATGCAGCATAATACTGTGTTCATTTGGGCACTTATGCAAGTGGATGATATAATGCATTTGTTAATCATCCAATCATCCTGAAACTTAATGATGTGCCCAGAGCTGATGGGTCTACCCAAGAGTGTTCTTATTAAGTCTTGAATACTATTGAGAGACCTCCACCTAAATACACACATCACACAAACACACACACACACACACACACACACACACACACACACACACACACACACACACACACACAGAAAAATTTTGGCTTTCAAACAAAGGGGAGGGGCTTTTTGTTTTTGCTAATTAAATTCCTTTCAAATCTCAGAATACATGCATTCTGCTTATTTTGTTTAAAGGAAAACAACACGTACATGGTGACTTAACATCTAAAAAGAAAACACTCAGTTTTGCACATTTCAATCAAATCAGGCCACAGGATACTTGGCTAGAAGAAACAGTTAAGGGTGAGATAGTCACAAGTATTGCCTTGACATGACAGCTCCAAAACATGTAGAAAAATACTCAAGGCTGCCTCATTCCAGCCCCCACCCCCACCACTCCTACCACAAAGTCCTGACCCAGCACCGGTGGAACTACCTATGTTCTCTGAGAATGGACGGGCCTTTAGTGTAGATTGTGTGATGTCTGTCAGGTGGAAGAACTGAAGGCATTACTGCACTCCGTCTAAAAGCTGAGCAATGGATGCAAGTCATAAACAGAAGTTTTTTAGATGTTGCATAAAAAACTCAGTACAATCCAAGAAGTTATGTCTGAGGTGTTTCAAAAGCTTTATAATCTAATATACGGTCAATCAAGCAATAGACAGGATTGCTAGCATAGGTCTGAAAGGTCTTCCTGGAATGAATGTTAGTGGGTTTTGGAAACTTAACTTTGGATTTGTGTTAAGGGAGTGGTGAGTGCCCTTTCATGGAGCGCTGACAGGTACCTGCACTGCATCATGATGTGCATCCTGACAAGCATCGTGACGTACACTCTCTTTCGTCACTGTGTCTGTTTTGATAATATTACTTTGGCTGAGGAGTTGTGAACCTGATCAAAGAGACATCAGAGCATCTCTCAGATGGAGATCTGCTCAGAAATTCCTGCCCAAAGGTAACAGGAAATGCTAGGATCAAATGTCCAGACTAAAAGTAGTGTTATTTGTCTTCCTGTTGAATGAGTTCTTCCTTGTTCAAGATGCTTAGACAGTTTAACAGAGTATCTAAAGTCATGGAACGGTCGGTATTCCAAAACCCTGGAATCAAACATTTTAAGGCTACACATTCTATTTGTTTGTGATAAAGACACAGTGTGCTTTCCAGTTTGCCATTTAAGTAGTAAAAACTGGAGTGAATGACTGCAGCTTCAGGCCCAAGGCCCCTTTGCAGAGGGAAATCCCCTTCTCCAGCACCCCTAACTTTGCTTTCCTCCAGTCAAGTGTGTTGGAAATGTTTGCCACCCCACTTCGGTGTGCTTGTCCGAGGTGCCCCCTGGCCTTCCTTCACCCTGCCTTCTATTCTCATCTCCTCCATTTCCTGTGTTCTTTTCCTCATGCCTGATGTTTACACTTGTCAAATTTATAGCTTTTAATTAAGTTTTGCTTAGTGAAAAGGATAAAATACTTTCATATTTATTTGTCCCATGTACATTTTTACACAAGTGGTAATTTGAAGGAAAAAAAACCACTATCATGATGCTTAAACAAGGTTGACAAGAACTGGTTGTGTGTCTCTGTGGCCGAGCACTAGTTAATGCTGACTATTTCCTAAAGGTGGTACTCATAGACTTCAGGTGGGAGAAGAAAGTGTCTTTCCTTCTATCCAATATCGCTAATGGGGGAATGGACCATGTTCCTTTGAAACAAAGGCACTTACTTAGACTTGGGAAACTCCAGAATTTTGAATCTAAAGTCAGTTATCACTTGCTTAAGAAAAAAAAATCTTTAAATCAATTTCTACATCAGGTGTTCCACTTGGGATATTGAACATTCAAGGAAAACTAGCCATGCAAATGCCCTGTCTTCCTCTCAGTTTATCAGGGAGGTTGTCCAAATATCTACCATTCTCCTCTCCCTTTTGATGTGTGTGTGTGTGTGTGTGTGTATGTATATATGTGTGTGTGTTTATGTTGATGTCATGAGTTATACTTTATTAGTTTCCCGTGGCTGATATAACAAATTATTAAGCTCACTGTTTCCTCCACTCCTGGAGGCTACTGCCACTCCTTGGTTAGCGGTTGCATAGCTCCAGTCCAAAAGTCCAGTCTTCAAGTTGCTCTGGGTTCGTCATCACATTGGCTTCTCTCTGAGTGTCTGTTAACTGTCCCTCTTCCCATGAGATACAAACACAATTGTACATCACAGCATTGCTTTGATAGAGGCAGAAAAGGCCTTTGACAAAGTTCAACATTCCTCCATAATAAGATCCTGGAAGGAACTAGGAATAGGATATATGTATATGTATATGTATAGATATAATATGTATTTACACATATATTTATGCATATATACATCAATCTTCAAGATATATAACAAAAGAATAGCCAACATTATATTATATGACACTTTTGTAGACTCTTGTGTTTTCTTTGCTGTGTGTCATGTCTGAGTCTGTGTTGGACAAGTGTTTGAAGTTCACCACAGCCATCTTCACAGGGACTGTCTTCCTTGTTTGTGTGTCAGGGCCCTCTGCAGCCACACTTACCTTCTAAGACTATGCCTCACGGGATGACCGTGTTTAGCTGAGGATTGTTTCTTAGGAGCACTGATCATGTGGGAAGTAGCGATGCCACTGTGATCTATATAGTTGCACACTCTACTTTTCTATTTCTAAGGCATCTTGAGTATTTCTAGCCCTCTTGAGAGGCTGCTCTGTGGGTACCACGGACACCCCTGGAACTTCAGAGTTCTAAGGCTCAATAGTCATACAACACAGATAAATGGTCTTAATATTTGGTCTCCGTGCTGGCTTTGGGTTCAGAGCTACGAAATTGCTGGATGATTTTCAGTCTAGCTTTGTGCACTGAGGGTTGTAGCAGATCACATGGAAGCACCCTAATCTATGGATATTTCCTGATCTAGGCCCCTAGGTACTTAGTTTATCCCAAGAAACACCTTCTCTCAAGATAGTGCCTTAATACTGTCCTCTGAATCATACCTGTGACAACATGAGAGTCTCTCCACTACTGTCTGTCTGCTGGAGAAACTGCTGTCCACCACAGCCTGCAATGGCATTTGAGGGTTGTAAGGGCTTTGGCTTCACTGGATTTACTATTTGGAAGCAGCTCAGAAGGCCCCTCCTCCCTCAAGATGCTACATGGCTTACACCATGTTTTCTTGCTCCTGTGCGCCTTTGTTTCTGCTGTTTCCATCCCCTTTCCCTTCATTCCTGGATTCTGAGAGGTTTTCCTCCATGTCTGTCCCCAGGATAAAGTCTATTTTTAATTGTTATAAATCTCTCCTCCACTGGCTTTCATAGAAGCACTCTCTCAACTTCCATCTTACTCAGACATCTCACAGCTAAAACACTAAAAAAACAAACCCACATATCATCCAGTCAATCAGTCAGTGGGTAAACTCAGAAGCGCATGTGTGCTTTCCGTTTCTGTTGCTGTGACAAACACCAGGACCCAAAGCAATTGGGGAAGAAAGGGTTTTACCTCAGCACAGGCTTCAGGCCTGAGGAAGTCAGGCCAGGAACTCGAGGTAGGAACCAAGGCAGGAACCACAGGGGAATCCTGCTTACTGGCTCATTCAGCTAGCTTTCTTCTACAGCGATGACCCACCTCCCTAGGAATAGTGCTGCCCACATTGGGCTGTGCCCTTCCACACCAATTGTACTTTATTTCACTATCTGGTCTTTAATAAGAGTGGTGTACTGGCTTGCTCAGCTAGCTTGCTTACACAGCCCTGTTTGGTTCAAGGTTCCCCATCGCTGCCCCCTAGAATCCCTCTGTTGGGACTGTAGAAAGCCACCACATTGTTGCTAGACATTTTACATAACAGCTTACAGGGCAAGCACTTAATCTACCAAGCCGTGTCCTTCACCCATAAGGGACCCATCTTAAAAATGAGACAAGTCCATGTGCATAGTGATTGGAGATGCTGAAACCATTATAGGAGTATGCTCCATAGATGACAGTTGTTCTCAGAGATAAAGTTAGCTTTTCTCTGTGAGAGTCCCAGAAGTCCGTTAGGAGGACTCCATTTCAATTCTTCTAGGACCGTGTGGCCATTAGCTCACCAGCCGGTTTGCTTTGTGATTGCCAAAGAAACTAGCATTCAGACTAGTAAGTGTGGAAATGGTTTTCAGAGGTTTTAAAACGAAGTATTAGTTATATATTGCCAATAACTGTTGCTATAGAAGTTGCTTGCAATCCTTGATCTTCATGACAGCTAAACGCCCGTGGTAACCGCTCGCTACTGTTAAGGTTTGGCCACTCTTCCTGATCCCACCTTTATACTTTGGAACCTTGCCAGCTTCTCTTTCATTTTACTTTCCTGTTGGGCCATTCTGGTGTGGGCCCACATACCTGCGGAGGGAGACCACACTAGGTGGGGTGCGTCGCCATCGCCGGCCCTGAAGGTGAGTTGGCTGGGGGGTGGGGGGGGTGGAGTCCTTAATCCAGTCTAGCAGCTGGAAGTGCTGTGAGGCCTGTTCCATTGCTCCAGCACAGCGGGTTTTGTTAAGAAGAGACAGCCTATGATTTTAAAGCTTTGTTATAGAAAAGTGGGGCGGTGGGGGGGGGGGGAAGAAAAGAGATAGAAAAGTAAAGAGAGAAAGAAGAGATAGAGAGGTTAGAGCCGGCCATGGCCATGTGGGAAGAGAATGGAGAGGGGGAGGAGGGGAGAGACAAGAAAAGAGGACAAGAGAGAAGGGCGGGGTGGGGGAGAGAGAGAGAGAGAGAGAGAGAGAGAGAGAGAGAGAGAGAGAGGAGAGAAGAGCAGAGAGAGAAGAGAGCGAGGGGAGAGGGAAGAGGGGAGAGGGAGAGAGGGAGAGGGAGGGAGAGAGAGGGAGAGAGAGGGAGAGAGAGAGACAGAGAGAGAGAGAGAGGAGAGGGAAAGAGAAGAGAGAGCGAGGGGAGAGAGGAGAAGAGAGAGAGGAGGAAGAAGAAGAAGAGGAGGAGGAGGAGGAGGGGAGGGGAAGGGAGGAGAGAGGGAGAGGAGGGGAGGGAAGGAGAGGAGAGGGGTGGGGAGGGGAGGAGAGGAGAGAAGGAGAGGAGAGAGGGAGAGGAGAGAGAGAGAGAGAGAGGGGAGGGGTCATGCAGCCCCTTTTATAGTGGGCCAGGCTACCTGGTTGTTGCCAGGTAACTGTGGGGCAGGGAAAACCTGGCTGTAGCCAGGTGACTGTGGGGGTGGAGTCCAGTCAGAACACTAGGGGCCTGGGGCGTGGCCCTACATAACTGATGGCCTCCGGGTTATATCCAAGACTTCCCTCTTCGGTACTGCATCCCTGGAAAGTGGGAGGTCTCTGCTTCTTCCCTCCCTCCCACAGTTTGCCGTTATCGTCGGGATATGCGTTCATTTCTGCGCTGCCTGCTTGGCATATGGACCATATTTTTTTTTCCTCTTGGAATGTCTAAAAATCCAACTGTCTTCTTTTTCACAAAAGCCAATGATGACAGCCTGGCCACATGCCAAGGTCTCGCTTTTCTTTCTTTTTTTTTTTTTTTGCCTGGTTATTAACTCTAAAGAATCTATCACATGTAGTTCATTAGGCAAATGCTATCAACTAAAAAGAGTTAAGGCTGTGATTTTTTTTTTTTTTTTTTAGGGCAGCAGAAAAGAATCTGCTCACTGGCTAAAACGAAACAAGACAACATGAATTTGTCCTGACTTGTAGATCTAGACGTTGGACGCGATAACGCTTGTAACAGAACCCAGCTAATAGAAAGAGGGGGGCGGGGCTTTCGTTTCACGGGGCTTTCTGTGTTTAGGACAAAGTCAGTGGTGAATTAGACATTTTCATAAAAGTCAAAATCAATGAGCCTAAGACTTAAGACTAAGTTGCTTGTCTCAGGGAACATTTAGAACAGAGACATATAGTAACAGAGAGGGGATCACACCCTGCTCCTTGACTCTCTGCAACCGCAGAGGGAGGGGGGAGATATTCAGGCTTCGTCTAGTCTGAGAATGCCCCCTTCTCTTTTTGTGAACAGAAAAAATCATCTTTCTCTAGTTCACATTATTGCTAAAATGCGTCTACTGTCCTGCGGGATGTAGGTGGCTTCGGGCTTTTATATCTGTCCTTATTAGAAGGGACTTATGACAATTACTTCAACTAAGCCACTTTGAAAGGGCCACAGGACACTGAGAACTTAGTCAGGTTTAATAGGAAACAGAGATTTGCCTCCGAGGGCGTTGTGCTCCGTTACTGGGAAGACAACGGAGGAGAGAGCATGTGGATTGTAAGAGAACCCAAGATAAATTTAGACCACTCTGTGTTTTGGTAAAAGCCAGACAAGAAATATAGGATAAAAACAAGTCCAGGCCGAGGTGAGCCAATGATACCATGATTTAATTTCTTTCCTGCCTTATCCAATTCTTTATTAATTCTGCCAGGTCCTCGGAAAGTTTTGTTTTTTGTTTTTTGGTTTTTTTTTTTTTTGCCTGAAGCTACGGTTACATGCATGGCGGAACACTTCTGTTCATGCCGGTTAATAGGAAGATCTGTTGTGGTTAAGATTGACAGGGGTGAGCCGAGGTGCGTGGGAGGCAGAGGCAAGAGCTGCTCCTTGGCTTTGTTCTGTCGTTAATGGGGAACAGACATCAAAACACCTCCCGAAATGCCCATTTACCTCAATCAGATTACGCTGCGCATTACAGCATCCTCTACTCTGCCTTTATCCCAGGAGTATGAATGAGACTCTTTGAAGAAGCCACCAGCATTCCCACAACACCCCTTACTCTTCGAAGACTCGTCTGAACTGAAGTGTGCTCCAATCGGAGCACGTGCGTCAGTGGGGACTTGACCAGTATTTCAGTTTGCCCGAATGTTAGCTAGGCCTTTTATGTAGCAAGACAGAATTCTTTATGACAATGGCTTTTTACTTAGTGTTGAAGTACAAAAGAGGGGTTACATGATCCATTTTAATTAAATAACTCACATCCTTTAAAAAGTGAAAATTTACTTAAAAATCAAAGTTATGCCTTTCTTCCTTGTTTACTGTGTTTTCCTACATAGAACCTCACCTTCCCCCCCACCCAATGGTATTTACTCAACGAAAGGTCATTTTAAGGATTAGAGATAAAGCAAACCATATAAAGAATGTGATATGGGGAGCTGAATATATTGTTCAGTGGGAAGAGAAGCTTGCCGTGCCGTATATAATGTGAACTTGAGTTCCAAATCTCCCAGACCTACATAAAAACCAGATGTTGTAGCATCTGTCACCCCAGAGCTGTTGTAGGGAGATGAGACAAAACCCAGAGAATCCACAGGAACCCTGGGCCAGCTAGTGTGGTGTTTACAACAGAAAACAACAAACAGACATTGACTCGGGGTGCTGGCAAGATTGCACATTGACCTGAGACCTGCACGTGTACCCATATTCACACACGTTAATGGTCACACACACATGTTGTATACACACATACACACACACACATGGATACATTAAACATTTATAATTTTTACTAGATAATGTTTTCAAAATGTAGAAAGATTTAAAACGTTAAATTGTAGAGTAAGATGTCCTCTAATTATGTGGTGGGTCAGACTATGACTCAGTAAACTCCGATTTGTGACATGAGCCAATAACGGTCCCTCAGAGAGACTATAATCTGTAGACAAATAGCCGAAATGATTTGTTTGGGTGAATCCAGCACATATTTTTCCATTTTGTAAGTTTGCTTAACTTGATTGTAAATACTGCTTTCCGGGCATTTACTGAAATCACATATATTAAGTTTATAAGTGGTTATTTGCATAGGACGTCTGCTGCTTAGTTTGAGGCATTTCAGCTTTAAGATGTACAAATCTCATTGCTCTTCTAAGCCAAAGCGAGCCATTGACAGATCCAAGGACTGTCAGGCAACAATTTAAAAACTATCTGATACTTAGAAAAGTCTTCTCGCTCTCTCTGGAGTCAGTTTCCTGGCCCATGTTTGGGGTGCTCCCTTTCATCGCTGAATTGAGCATTTATTTGCAGTTTAAGTCAGTTCAAAGTGACTGTGGGTGGCAGGAGGCTTCAGGCTGTTAGGTGGAGATTACAATTAAGTTCTTGTTTTCCGTACAGAAAGGGCCAATTGTGGAGTGCATCTACAAGAGTCTGGGTTATGTATGAGGCTGATACCCTAAGATTGGCTGGGTTGCCTTTGAAGGGCTAGAGAGAGTGTAATGTATGCCTTATTAACCTGTTTTTTTTTTAAAAAGAAAAAGGTATTTCATAAATTATCAAAAGGCGAGAGGCTGAAATTCTCATTTCTTTTTTAGATATGCTTATTTTAAGATTGACAATATAAGTCACGATGCACTTAAAATAGCAGAACGCTCCAGACTATGGAGATGGGGTCGGCAGCGATTTCCATTAATTCAGATTCAAGCTAATTCATTGAATCATAATTTCCAATGTAAGTTTTCAGACGTTTTAAAGTTTTGGCAGTCAGCATACTAAGAACAAAATGGGAAGCACTATTTAACAGTACGATCTAATGCTTTAGCGCATAGGTGCGCAGAAAACGCGGAATTGATTTAAAAATATAATCAAACAATCCGAAAAGTATATTTCTTTTAGGTTTTTTTTTTTTTCCTGCAAGGCTTTTAGTTTTTTGGAACTTCATTCAGCTGTAGTCTCTATCCTCCTTGGACTGTTGCAGGAAAGATATGAAATAGAGCAAGAAGGGACCTGCCTGCAGGAGCATGGTGGTAGAAATTCAGGCTGCAAAGCATCATGGTAGAAATCCAGAGCAGACCATCCTCAAGGCTGCTAAACATCATGGTAGAAATCCGGACTGGATCAGCACAAAGGCCGCAAAGCATGATGGTAGAAATCCAGAGATCATCGCCAAGGCTGCAAAGCATCATGGTAGAAATCCAGAGCAGACCATCCTTAAGGCTGCAAAGCATGACGGTAGAAATCCGGAGCAGATCATCTGCAAGGCTGCAAACATCCAAGAAGCAGAGGGCATCAGCGGGTGGTAAAGAACGCAGACAAGTCCAGCACCGCGAAGTTGAAAAGACCGCACATTGCATCTGGCAGTTTGGAATTCATTGGTGACCTTCCTGAAAGCGCGCTTTGTGGAATGGTGTGGTTGGAAACAGTTTGCTGAGACTGGAAGAGAAAATGCAAATTGGAAAATTAGAGACAAAAGAGCAAGTTTTTTTTTTTAAGTCCTGATGGGGAGAAGGGGAGCAGGATGGGAGAGGAAATTACAGGGAAAAGGGAGAACACGGAGGAAGAAAGGCAATTGAGAATGTTTACGCAGAGGCTAAGCCAGTGTGTGTGTGTGTGTGTGTGTGTGTGTGTGTGTGTGTGTGTGTGTGTGTGTGTGTTTCGGGCAGGGGAGGCTAATAAGGTGAGAGAGCAGTGATCTATAACACTGACTGCACATGTGGCATATTCGTGACTCAGTGTCCGGTCACGCTCAGAAGCACCTATTTGAATTCTGTTTAAAAAGAGTTTCATAACGCTACGAGATTCTGTTTCTCATATTGACTCATGGGCCACAAGATGCCTCGGCATGGCATGTAAAATACTTCCTGTGAAGCTTTCAGATCTTTGTTCCATCCCCAGAAACCACAGTAGAAGTAGCCTCCTAACAGTTGTCCTCTGATGTCCATATGAGCACTGGGCCATACCAACACTCGCACCCACTCACATTCACCATAGATACTGGAATCTCTCTCTCTCTCTCTCTCTCTCTCTCTCTCTCTCTCTCTCTCACACACACACACACACACACACACACACAAATACAAATAAATCAAATAAATAAAATGAATTTACAGTGCATGCTCCTGCATTTGATGAGGTATCACGGGCAAGAAAAGAGCTGTTATTTAATTCATTCTCATAATCTTCGAATTCTTATTCAAGTATTTGGAACACTTGTATGACCATAATCACAGGCATGCATTAAATCTATTATTTTCTTGTGTTTTACATTCTCCTTTCTGATTTTTTCCTTCCGCTACACTTAGGTAAGTCTTTTCATTCTACCTCTTATTTTTATTTTTTTCAAACGTCAATGACTTTTTGATGAACAATTGTGGCAAAAGTCTTCTGTTAGAAATGCAAATATAAAACACACCTTACAAAATAAAGAAACCGGTTCCTTTTTTTTTCCTTCTATGAATATAATTTTATGTATGTGCGTGTGGTGTGGGACTGGACTTGAACTTACAACCTTGCACACGCTCTGCTTCTAAGCTGCATCCCCAGACCCATAAGTACTTCTGCTTAAAAACAACAACAACAACAAAAAAAAAGAATTTAATTTTTGGATACATTCATACATAAGAACATTTTCACATTGTTTTTAACCCCTCTCTTCCCCCAGTTCCTTCCATGCATGACCCTCTGCCTCTTAAATTTATGACATCTTCTCTAATTATTATTGTTACACACACACACACACACACACACGTCAAAAGATGATAAGAGGAGAGAGGGTGAAAGTCACAGCGTTTCACAACAATAGGATATATGTCTTATTGAATCCATTTTGCTTGCATGTATGTGTTTTGGGCTGACAATTTGGGATTGAAAAAAACCTATCAGGGGGTTCGTCCCTCGAGAATACAAATTCTCCCTTTCTTAGCAACCATTGGTATCACTTTCTAGTTCTTTATCTGGAGGTGGTGTCTTCTGAGACTTCCTCCATTCTCATTGGCATGTCACCTGGTGTTGTCATTGTGCGTGCCTTGTTCATGTAGCCACAGTGCTGAGATCTCATGCGTGCAGCTTCCCTGTCATATAGAAACGACACAATCTTGCTCTTCCCACCCTCTCTTCCGTGGTGTTCTCAGAGCCTTGGATGTATGTAGGAGTTCTGTTGTAGATATGTCCATTGGGATGGGTCACCCCATAGCTAGTTTGCTTTCTGCATTTTAACCAGTGTGGATTCCCAAGGTTTTCCCCACCTGCTACAAAATAACCATTGTTAATGAGGGATGGAGGCTGCAATGAGCTGTGGATATAAAGATAGGTATTTAGAATGCAGTTGAGAATGACACTGGTTTAGGAAAGTGGCAGTTGTAGGATCTCCTCTTCTATCTGTAACCTCATGAGCCATAACTAGTTGGCTAGGGGTATAGGAACAGGCACCAATTCTCTCCTAGTGAATGGGCTTTGAGCTCACTTAGACAGCTGTTGGTTATTCCCAAGATATAAATGCCAGTAGTAGACTATAAGCGGTATCTTTCCGGGATGGTCATCGCTGTGGTTCGTAAGCATTATAGCTATCAGTGGAAACTAGGAAAGTTAAAGGGACTGTGGCAGGTAAGCTCTAGAGAGGGAAATAGTAAGACAGGTAGCATAAATGGGAAAATGGGGTGGATTTAACTGGGAAGGAGGAAGAGAAGGCAATACAGGGAGAGGAGGGGAGGAGGGGTAAATAGCACTGAGGATGTTTGAGCAGCCCATAGGGAAATACAATATTTTGTTTTTTATATAAATGTTTATTTATGAAATATAGAAATACTTAAAAACCAACAAACTAAACAATTCTTGCACCATTCACCTTGAGACACATACATCTATTATCCTCTTACTGAATACAATCCTTTCTATGAACTAATTTTATTAGAGTTATTGGTTATGCATAATAAAGGATCTTGTTATGATGCTTTCACACACACACACACATACACACACACACAGGCACACATACATACACATACAGTGCACTTTGATCATATGCACTTATCCTCAGTCTTCATTTTTCCCCTCAAACTCCTACTCCTGCTGATCTTCTCTCTCTTCCCAACTGGTCCCCTCCTACTTACATGTCTTTCCTGTGAGAACTAGCATATTTCGTCAGGGTTGTTTACAGGAAGCAAGGGCACCGTACCAGTGGCCATGCCACTGAAGGAAATGTACCCACCTCAACAATTGTTAACTGTGTATACGTTATCAGGGAGAGAGGGGCAGGTTCCCATAAGCCCCCTCTGCATTGTATAAGAGTGTGCTGGTAAGTTCAGTTATGTGCAGGTTTTATGCAGATAACTGTAGCTGCGGTGTGCTTGGCAGCAAGTGCTGGAGTCCACGGAGCCATCTTGCTGACCCTTGCTCATCATTCCTGAAAGTTATGTAGGACAACTTGTCCTAGCATATTCTATTAGATTCAAGTAAAACCAGAAAACACAGATTTGAAAAATCATTTCCAAAAGGAAAGAGCAACAAACAAAACACATTTAAACCTTTGATTCCCTCTTTCAGGTAAGAAGAGATTATAATTAAATTTGATTGTTGCCAGTAAGCTATTATGATCCTGAGTTTGTAACAAAACCAACAATAACAAAAACCCACCCTCAAACCACACCATGATAAAAAGGTAAGGGTTGTATTGAAATAACATTTCTGTCTGTGTTTCTCAGCATGTGAAGGCCCAGTTGTCTCGTTAACACTTCTGTCATGCACAGGCATAGCTATGACACCATGTTCCAACTTCCCTATTAAGTTAGTGTAAGGACAATTCAGTGGGGGTGGCTACCTCTCCTTTGCTCCAGGCTGTCACCCATAGACCCTACACAAACTTACGAGCATCTTATGCTTATCAAAGCAGGGCAACTAAATGTCACCACACATTAGGCCCTGTTTCCGTCTGTCATCCGCCTGGGCTACAGAACACAGCGGCGAGGTTAACGTGAGATTTTTAATTTATTCTGCTTGGGAGCTGCTGAAATCCCCAGTTTCTTTTGATGTTGTCTGAGTCGATGGAAGCAAACTGAGTTTGTAATTGAAGCCTTTCCCCACGCTGATTTCAAACTCCTATGTCTTTTCCTCACCTGTTAAGTGCTCAGAAAATGTTTGCAATTGATTATGTGCATGAAGTTAACTTGTGCACTTTTTAGTTTCCCAGGAATATAATGCTGTATGTTAGGAAGTTTCTGTTTTACTGATGGTAGGAAAGAGTGCGGACGACACAGATTGGTCCCCTTGTCTTCTTTGCTTCTTATCAGTCTCTGATGAGACTAAACAACAACAATGTCTCCCGATGCATAAGTCACGATTCACACGATGAAGAAGACGAGGGTAGGGATATTTGAAGTCACTTCTGAGTTATGAATAGACGTGATCAGGAACTTGTATGCCTGGTCTTATACTGAGCATTTCCACAGGATGACCCACTTTGAGCCTCTTCAAACCTATCCAAGCAGGTGCTATCATTACTACCCACATGCTGTACAACCCAAGAATTTAGGCACTAAAAACTGGGAGTCAAATGCTCCCACCTGGCTTCTAGGTTTTCTGCATTTTTTCGCCTCTTTTTTTTTTAAAGTGTTCAAGGTTTATTTAGTGTTTTCCTTGGCATGACACTTGAGTGGTTGGTTCCATTATCCATAACGCAGATCTTACATTTCACATAATATTGCAATGTACACTACAGACACATAGAATACATAAATTATCCTGTAGCACACTTATGCACAAGATATGCATAATGAGCTTACACACTGCAGCCAGGCTATGACTAACTGGGAACTCGTTGGCCTAGACATGTTTGGTGAAGGTGCTCAGGGCAGCAATGCTCCAGACTCACAGGGTAATCGAAGCCCGAACACAGTTGGCAGTGTGTCTCAGAGACAGTGGGACTGTCTCACTAAGCAGGATACCACTACACAAGTACCACTTGGCAGCAGGGTTAGAGATGGGGGAAACTGAGGATCTCCCCCAGACCACCTTAACACAACTGTACTAACCACAGCTCAAATAAGAAGGAGACAGTGTGTGGTCTCCATAGAAACTGTGCTGCAGCCTGGACAGTGAGGTGCTAGGACACTGGGAGGACTTTAGAACTGCAGCTCCTTCTGGATTCCCCAGAGGGTATCTGCACTCTTCTTCAGGCAGACCTCTTCCTCAAGAGTCAGTGTCACCTTCACAGTATCCAAGATTCTGTTTTGTCCCAGGATACATGGGACACTGTGGAAGATGTCATCATTGATTCCATAGAGACCCTTAATCATGGTAGAGATGTGATGTACCTACCCGAGGTTCTTCATAAAGCTCTCGGCCAGGTCTGCCACAGAGAGGCCCGGTGGCCCAGGATGTGTAGCCTTTCAGCTTGATCTCTTCATATGCACTGTCAACCACCTGCTTGTGAACATCCTTCCACCGCTCCTTATCTGCATCAGTGCCCAGTTCCGGGTTCAGAGACTTCAGAGAGACACCAGCAACGTTCACACCACTCCACACAGGCACACCGGAGTCTCCATGCTCCCCGAAGGACCCACCAGCGACAGCTCAGCGGGTGAACTCGGAACCGAGCTGAATCCAGATTGCAACCACTTCCAATAACTCAGAAAGCCACTAATTTTCCAAGCCACGTAGGTCAAGGTATCCACTGGGTTTGAGACTATAAGCAGCTTGCAGTGAGGACTGTACTTCACAAGGTCTGTTTATCTAGCAAAGGATATGAACTAAAAGAACCGAAGCTTAAAAGTTTACAGCACAGCACCTAGGCTTCTAGGTGCTTGCCCTCCACTGTGGGGAGAAAATAGTGCTTAATCCTCACAGGAACGTGCGTCATGTGGCCATCCACAAAGGCTTGCTTGGACTTCAGTGTCAATATGTAAGCATGGAGCGCCTCTCTTCCCGTTACTCAGTCTCCAGTTTTCTGAGTCTAGTGGACAGAATATGGCCTAGGTTCTAGGTGAACTAAACCAGGAATTTACCATAAACTGAGTTGCTTCCAAAAATAACCTGCACACCTTGAGCGTGGAGTAGAAGCATCCAGCAAACAGGACATCCCACAGACTTTCAGTGTCACCTTTAGCAACCTGTTCCAAAAACCTTTGGGTTGTTCAGTGTTTGGAAAGCTCAGGTCCAAGTCAACCGTTTATTGCAAATATATTCATTTATTGCTACAGTTTAACTCTAGCCCTGCAAAACTCATGCTGAAACTTAATCTGCACTGTAGTCATATTTCAAAGGGCAGCCTTTGGGGAAGTGACTGAGTTTTGAGGAATCAACTTCCACTGAAGGGAATTTTTTTGTCCTTATAAATGATGGTGAAAGGCGCTCACACCCCTTGGGAGACAGATTTTCTCCCTTCTTCAGGCGAAGACATATCTAGAGATTCCCTCCCAGATGTAGAGGGCAACCTTGACAGACATGGATGATCTAGTTTCCTTAGCCTTGGAGTTCTTAGTCTCTAGAATCACGTGCAGACACATTTTGGTGATTTTACAAGATAACCTGTCGCAGCTTTGTTACAGTGGTCCAGTAGGGCATCCTGTATGCCCTAAGATGTGGATGTAGATAAGTTAAGGTCGGTGAGAACAGATGTAGAGAAAACTATTAAATGACCTATTTCAAATGTATCTCACTAACAGTTATATTTAAACACTGCAAGCATTTCATAAGTAAAGGTCATTTTATCTGCAAAATAAGTGTAAGTAGTGGTTCTCAGCCTTTTTAATGCTACGACTCTTCAGTGCAGTTCCTCATGTTATGATGATCCGCCACTATAAGTTTACTTTTGTGACTACTTCATAACTGTAATCTTGCTACTGTTGTGACTCATAATAAGTATTTGATGTATGCAGGATATCTCATACACAACCTTTGTGAAAAGGCCTTTTGACTCCAGAGGGGTCGAGACCCATAGGTTGAGAACCAGAGATGCAGACATCCTTACTGGCAGACTAAGAATGCTTTCGGGAGGAGGCATTCACATGTGCCCATGTACATCAATGCTAAAAACAACACAAATAATATACATAAAATAAATAATAAATACAATATTTAATATTATCGAATTCCTACATTTAAACACTGCAAGCTTATTCTACGGCCCCTTTACATGCAATGATTAGTTTGAAAGTCTATGTTTGGTGCCCCTCACACAATGGAACTCAACTACCCAAGTTTTTCCCTATAGTACATTTTCATGGTTTAATGTAGGAAATATGATTTCACTTAGAAGTATTGTATTCTGGGGGAAGATAAGAGTCTGTAAAACTCCATTGGTGACTTTGGCTTCCTCTGACTGATCACCCATGGACCTGCAGGGGTGGAGCTCAGGAGTCTTTAAACAGATTGTGATATGGTACACACAGGTCTGGGGAAGGGCCTAGTGCCAACTGCATCAAAATAGTCTTATCATGAGAAGAAAAAATTTGCCAGACTGTAGGGGAGTGTTTGGAAACCCTTCTCGTAGAAGAACTTCATGGTTCTATTATCTATTGCTTGGTGTTTGAAACAGAAACAAGAAAGCTATGTAGACATCATTTTCAAGGAGCCTTTGATAAGGCGCAGAAATAAAATTAACAGGCAAGAAAGAATGAAGTGGAAACCTAATGGTTCTTTGGAAAGTCAGTTGGATGGTGTTTTGCTGGAGCAAACACGTGAAGGAACATTTTGTTAAAATGGACACCGGTGTGACAGGCTAAGGCAGACTCGTGAAGGAATGTTTCACTAAAGCAGACACCGGAGAGAGGATGTTCTGCTAAAGCAAGCACATGAAAGGACACGTGATGAAGGATGCTTTGCTAATGATGTACATGTATTGGTCCACCTTACACTGTGTAGTTGAGCTGCATTTGTTGGGACAGCATAGAGAGAAATGCACCAAAAAAACTTGTGGTGTGCTGCAGTTTGTTGCCGTTTCCAAGGACTCGGGCTGATTGGATGCACATGCTGAGGCAAGACTTGTGGAGGACACGGGATGTTTGGAGGGGATAAACAGGACTCCACAGAGTGACGGAGACAGAGCTTGGCTTGCTGGTACAGCTAGTTGTGCCACACTTGTGAGTCTCACATCTTTGCTTCCCTGAGAGAAACACAGCCTGAGAACTTCTCCTGGTGTCCCTCTGGGTCCCTCCTGCTGACTGGAGCCAAGGCTGATGCCTGGTTGTCTCTGCTAGGTCATGGCACCGCTGTTGCTACTGAGCTGGACTGCTGGGTGTATCCATGAAGTGTTTGAGAGTAGACTGAGCTGCTGCTGCCTGCTAACCTATGAACTGAATCACTGATTTCCAGATAACACAGATGGGAGTTGCTCCAAAGAACCTTTCTACACAGGTTCACTTCCCCGTATCCTTCTTTTCCTCACTACCTCTGGTGGGTAGTGGGACACAAGGAAGGTTAAAGCGTTCAAGAACCGTAGTTAAAAATAGGATTTGAAAAAAAAATGAAGTTACAAAAGAATGTGAAATAACTAAACCCCAAATGAATAAACCAGCCAGCCATTCAGGGCTCAGAAGGTCTTAGAATAATGGGCAGCATGAAAATTCTAGAACTTTATGTGGGTCCGAGAAGTAGTAGAATTGAGACAGTCAGGAGAGTGAGTTTTATAGGGAGGGAGTATAAGCTAAGTCGTGGGGTGGGGGTGATCATAGGTCCTGCCCACCCCAGAGTTGGCAGTACCGGCTTTTGTGGAACCATGTTCTTAGAGATGAGGAAAGCACTATTGACTTTGTAAGGAAGGGCAGAATGAGAGCGGTCCGGGAGGCCAGGCCACCAGGAGTAGATGAACTATGCCAGAATGACACATGCAATTCTGTCAGGAGAAAAGAGACAGAATCTCATATTTTTTGAGAAAATACATATTGAGTGCTCTCTCTGTCAGAGACCATGCAGGGTACCACAAGGAGTCACTACATCAGATCAGATCTGTGCTGTGACACGTCTAATGACTTGCTTCTCTTGGGAAGAGACAGCTTTGTTTATAGTGTCGGCTGACTTCAGGGGCATAAACACACCCGGAATGGACAGTGTCAAGCTCTCCACATAAAATTCCCAAACATGGAATTTGGGAAGAGAGAGGCACAGAGCTCGCTTCTCCAGCTGGAGGGAGCTGACTTCTGAGCAGCACGGGAGAAGTGATGTGGTTGGAAGAGTCCTGAGGGCAACTTGGCAGAGGAAGGTGGTACCAGGCTGAGGTCATTTGCTCATTGCAATGGTGGTAAAGAGCCACTCTGGAGTGGCAGTCGTGTGAGTCGTGTGAGTCGGGGAGAAGGGTGCACAGCAAAAACATATTGAAGGATGGAATAGTGGGATCGGGGCAAACTCCTATGCATGAGGAAAGAAAAGTCGACTGCCTTGCGAATGTCAAATGCTGTCATGGCTGGGTGTGCTATTAGAAACAGGCTGGTATGTAGCTGTCCCAACTCTTCTCTCCTGCAAGCTTCCACATAAGAAGTTGAGGTTTCTTCTTGTTTCGGCTTAATCTCATCCTGGGCTCTGGGACTAATCCAGACCTATGAGAAGCAAGCCTTTAAGAACTTTATGTGATGTAGCATGTGTTGTAACATGAACTGGGTTCTGGGTTCGAGAGCTGGACTTTTGGTTTCAAGTCCCAGCGCTATCATTTGCTAGCAGGAAGGAGCAGGACACATGATGGTGTGAGTTTCCTCATCTACAAATTAGGGTCGTGACACAGCATATGAACAATCGTATTCTGTGTTCATATATAGCATCCCATTAATTTCTCAGCACCACATTCTGCAGATGAGTATCTGGACATTGGTCATGTCCTCTGTCACTCATGGGAAATACAAGTCAGGGACCTCGATGGCTTGCCCAGAATTCATAGTTAATGACAGAAAGACACCCAGATGTTTGAGCCATTAACATTAGTTATAATTTTTATATTTTGAATTCCCCATCCCCACATACCAGGGATTTTATGTGTGAAGTGTTTTGCCTGTGCGACATCAGCTTTTCTCACATTCGAATTGGAGCTACTATCCTTATCCAAATAGACCGAGGCTTAGAATTTAGGCTAGTTGTCTGTATTTAGAGGTCTATTAATACCCGAGAGTCACACTTTCTGCAGCACACGGTTTGTCTCTTTTAAGGGGCAGTGTTTTGAATGTCATCAATAGAAGTAGAAGAACTTGGGAAACAAAAGAGAACGCTACACCCTTCTGTCTGAGCATTGTCTGTCATTAATAAACGACTATCTTTCTGCTCACCTAGAATTAACTACTTAAAAACTCTACAGGAATACAATTAGGTAGGGCAGATTCCAGCTGACTATATTTAATAAATCCATGGTTTTACTGCTCTCAGCAATGTATACGATCACGTTTACTCTGGCAAGTTGGCTTGGTGGGTAACAGTGCATGAGTCTGGTGACCCACGTTTGATCAGAGAGAGAGAGAGAGAGAGAGAGAGAGAGAGAGACAGAGACAGACAGAGACAGATACAGAGAGACAGACAGACACAGAACTAACTACACAAAGTTGTTCTTTAACATCCACATCCACAACGTACCATGTGCCTCCCCACACATGTACAATTTTTTTTTAAAAAGATCATATTTGATTAATTTATTTTATCTGAAAGAACGGCTGCACAATGAGAAGTGGAATTAAAATTAATATTACATCAATAATGCCATGCAATTTAAGGCTGTATTTTTTTTTTGCATTATAGAACATATATTAAAAACCAGAATTTTTGGTTGTTATAAAGTTATTTCTGTGATTTCTGGGAGTCATTGACTTGAGCACCATCTAAAGAAATTTGAAAAAAGTCAACTTCCAAATGAAGGGATGAGTTTAAATGGTGTAATTAGTAGATTGTTAATTTCAATCGCTTTCAAAGGATGGATCCCAGAGGATACCAGAGGGAAATCTCAGTGAAGCCCTTTCAGACCCCCAGGATATGAGAACAAGCACCAACTCTTTTAGAACATCAGGTTTAGTTGCACAATTTTTGTTTTTTTTTCCTATAATTCCAACTAAGTATACGTCTAAGAAGTACATGCAATTTTAAGATTTTATAATTGTAAGACTGTGTGCAAAATTATAAGAGATTCGAAATAAGTGGGTAAGATAAACACATTGCCTTTGGAATATTGGGGGCAAAATTGTTCCACGGTGTAGGCCAACTTTGTAGTGGGTGCTCTCAATGTTTGGCCATATATTTTTATACACATGCTTCTTTTCAGAAATTCATTTTGACACTGGGATAGTTTTATTTGATCCACTTGGCTGGATTTAGTGAGACTTCTAGTATTTAAATCGACAGGCGTTAATGCAACAGTTTCAATCCTTAGCTACTCTCTATATGATGCTACAGGATGCGTGTTTCAATTTAACCTCACAGTTTTCTGTGCACTTGATCAGAAGTCAGTATATCACAAAGAACTAAGAAGAACTCTGCCCACTTGAAATCAGTCACATCCCGAATGCTCATTAAGTAAGGCAGGGTCCACTAAGTTGCTCAAAGGATGGTCGCATTCTGCAGGCGGAGCAGGGTGAGAGATGTCATGAGAGGAAAAGTTTCACAGGGGAGAACATTTGAAAGAACGCTGAATGCATGTCTTGAAGGCCTCCTTTGTGAAAGCCCCTGCCTGTCCCTGAAAGAGTGCCAAGGAAACCCACAGGGTGGAGTAGCTGATGTGTGTCGGACTATGGCTTCTGCGTAGTGTGGTCCCCCTCTTCACCTCGTCCATCTTCTCCCCTGACCATTATTTGCTCTTACACACGTAAATGTTCTTTGTGCATTCCTTCTGGTTTTTTGTTTTGCAAACAGTCTTCTGAGTTATATGACATAATATACCGAAACAATATCTCTTCTTATAGAGTTGTTCAAATATTATGAAAACAAGAGATTATAGAGATCAGACAGAATTGTATCCATCAAAGAAAATCGAATGGCTCCGTTATCCGTAATTCCTGGACAAATGAGATTGTTTAAATCTAAGCCAGATAGTCATCAGATCTTAAACCCAACTTCTAAATTGTTATTTTAACTTATATTCCAAAAGATTTCCATAAGCAATATTTTTCTTCTTCAGAATTTAAACAAGACAGCCTGTGAAAGTCTATGAAATTTTCTTTAAAAAAAAAACTTCATTGAGAGTTCTGTGCAATGTTTTGATTATCTTCATCCCTAATACTCTTCCTAGATGCCCCCTACACCAACTTTAGGTCTTGTTTTTTTCTTTCTTTCTTTCTTAAACCCTTCAAGATCACTTTGTGATGCCAAATGATTTGTGTGTGTGTGTGTGTGTGTGTGTGTGTGTGTGTGTGGTCTCCTGGTGGAGAATCGTCAATTTACCAGGAGCTACACTTGTAGAGAAAGCTTTCTCTTCTCCCAGCAGTTAAGGATTGCCAATAGCTCCTGGCTAGGGGTGGGATTAGTTCCCAACTCCACGCTGTAAGTCGACCTGGCTTGGGCTTTGCACAGGTTTTGGTTTTGTGGCCATCCTTGAAGACAGTGCTGAGGAACATCCTGTATCCACCCATCCTTTACCTCATTTATTATGGCTTAATTCCATTCGAGCCACCCACCCACCCACCCACCACACTCAACGCCAGGGAAGCTCATCAGGCCTTTGTCTTTCTACTTAAACCTACAACATATTAGGCACGACTAGTTCTTGCAAGAGCACATTTGAAGAAACTTTTCTCGTAGCACACATGTCTGTCAACTTGCTAGGAAGTGCGGCAAAAAAGAGAATAAGGTTTTACAGTTCATCACCAGACTCAACTGATTGGTAAAGAATGGAATGAGAGATACTTTTCACAGGGTATACTTTTATAACAAGATCAATTTTATAGTTTCCCTTTTTGTCTTAAATTTTGCTATGGCCATCAGATGAGAAGTATATTCTCTAAGATCCCTGTGTTCTGCACTGAATGAGTTTCCAGAGTCCAGGAGAACCCCCAGTATGAGTCCCAGTTACATAGCTAGCCCATACCCAATACCGTCTTTGTTTTTATTCTGCAAGTAGGCATAAAAATAGGCATAAAAGGGTACTTTGGGGATTGGTGCTATAAAGCGAACCTGAATGGCGGTGATGTGGGATGCAGGCTTTTTTCATTTAGAGTTCAAGATTGTATTCTTGAGGGCTGGAGCGATGGCTCATCATTTTCCAGCACCGGCTGCTCTCCCAGAGGACCTGGGCTCAATTCCCAGCACCCATATGGTGGCTCTAACTTCAGTTCCAGGACATCTCACACACCCTGTACTGGCCTCTGTGGGGACCAGGTATGCATGTGGAGCAGGCAAATACTCACACACAGAAAACAAAACAAGCTTTTTAAAGACATGTGTTCTAAGGCAGCCACCTAAAGACCTGGAGTGTTAATGAAAAAGGGAAGCTAGTTGGAAGTTGGCTAACGAGTAGTTTTCTTGGGAAGACTACCTAAGCAGAGAAATGTGGAAGCAGATGGAGATGTGAACCGTGAAAACTCTCACGTGTGTCCTATTGTACATGGTGCTGCTGTCTTCTGTGTGGTAGATGCTAAAGAGTGAAGGCAAAGAACAAGACAGAGCTGATTTTCCACTTCAGGGAATCTTTTCAGGGATTAGGAGGAGCCTGAATTTCACTGAACACCATCCTGAGGTCATGGACAGTCAATATTGAGAAGTGATCATGTTGTACTTTCAAAGAGGGGCAGCCGCAGGGAATCAGGAAGGGTCTAAAAAGGAGGGGAGGAATCTAGGCATATTTCACCTCCTTTGGGTCTGAAAGTTGCCAGACGGGCCTCCTTCTAGCAAAGGATGTATTACCACAGGTTTACTGACCAAGGCTTTCCAATTTTCTTGATTGCAAACTTGTAGAGCTCAGACAAGTCTAAGGATGGACATTGTTCATGATAGCATTGGGAGGCAGATTGTCTGGCTTTGCACAGACCTTTAATTTGCTAATTACGCACCTTGGGAAGCTTTGGTTTAGTGTGTCCCAGTTTCTCCATCTGTTACATAAGGATGATACAATGTTATATCATTTTGTGGAGTGGAAACAAACATTATTCTCACAAATCAGCCTGGAACCTGGGGTGTGTTTCTTTCCAACTGAGGCCATTGTTCTGCCCTATTCAGGAGTTCAGGCACAGCTTGCCACCTAGTCATTTCCTATCATGCTGATCCAGGAATGTGTGGCCCACAACCTGAGGCTATTGACAACCTTCCCAGGCTCTTCTGGGTAATTGAATCTCCTGTCTAGACACCCAACCCTTGGCTCAGGTCCTGATTCTTACCAAATGCTTGGCCTTGTCATTTCCTTGCCTTAGACCAATGATTCTAAAATAGCGGAACACTTAGGCCTGTTTGTAGGAGCTTCTAAAAATACATCTCTTCACATATTTACTCACAGAAATTCAGTTTCAACATGCCAGGGGTAAAACCAAGAGATGTGGTCTATAGATCATGCTTTTACAGATGCCGGCATAGAAAAGGGTTATCATGTTCTGCTGATGAAACTCTTTCATCCTGAATACTGGCTATGGTCTATACTACCAAATATTTATTGAGCATCTACTGTATGCTAGCTACTTTTATAAGTAGTGTAAGCATATCATTGTAAATAAGATATTTCCAAATGTAATAGAGAGACTAATAAGCCAATAGCACATAGAACAATTCTGCCTTCCGAAATGTCTTCTTGTTCCCCTGTTGCCTAGCTTATCCGTATTCACCAGGTTTCCTGCCCCAACCTTCTCAGGTTTATGCACCTAGGAGTTCTCTCCATGTAGCGTTATTTGGCAGGCACCTATTTGCCTTTTCTCCACACTTGACCGAGAGACCTGATCTTGGGTTGTGACTCCATCTTAAAGAAACTGACCTAAGGCTGAATTTGAGCTAACCAACAAGTCTGAATCTAGGACCACTTTCCTGGTTATTCCCCAACAAACCTGCACCTAGTGCTAGTTTCCAGGTTACTCTCTAACAAGCCTGCCCCTGTCACGTCACTTCCTTATAACCACCAATCAGGAAGAAAGCAGATGTTAAGTTTAAGGTTTGGCTCCCAGCGCCACCCAATTATTTTAAAGGTCAACAAAATTCCTTAAGAGCCCTCCCTCCAATCAGATGTGTGCTAGGCTGGAAACCCCCTTGCTTGTTTGCTTATGTTTATAAATGCTTGCTTGAAACTGGGCTCGGGGCTTCACCTTCCAATCCTGCTGCATCAGGATCTGCAGTAAGCCCAAACTCGAGCTTGTGCGATAAAAAGACCCTTGCGCGACTGCATCGGGGTCAGCTCCTTGGTGGTCTTTTGGGTTCACGAACTGGCACGACAGACTGCTTCTCAGCACTCAGGCGAACTGTGTGCTGTTTGCCTATTTACCTTCATTTTAGAAGCATCATGCAGTTAGGAGTTACAGATGGAGAGGATGAACAGGAGACAGGATAAGTTCTAGAAGAGCAAGGGAAACTGGAAGTGCATAGTGAATAATCTGGTGACAACTGCTTTTAGAAAGCCAGGCGATCTGAGGAGTGAACAAAGGTAAGCCATGCGAACATGCGGTGCGAGCGTCAGAATGTGGGAACGTGCGGTGAGAGCATCAGTATCTCGCTAAGTGGCTCGACGGGCGGGATGTGCGGCTGCTGCAACCACAGAGCTAATAATTGAATGCATTGTTGTAAGAATATTACTTAGGGAGAGTACAGAAGACATAACATGACAGATGTAAAGAGAGCCAAGGCCATATTTCTGAAATGGGACTGCCTTTTATTTAAATATACCGTGTTCTGTTAGGAAACTCCAAATGCAGCATGTTTTTAAACGAATGGTGATCTTTACAGAGACATACTTATTTCCTTCTTCAATATGAAGATGTGCCCAATAATTTGACCACTAATCTTATGTGTTAAAAGACAGTCCACGTTTCAAGAGTGTCTGAATGTAAGATTTATTGTGACTTGCTGAAGCTTACCTCCTTTGTAAATCTTGAAAGGCCACTTGGCAAAATACTGACCAGGCATTTCTTTCTCTCTCTCTCTCTCTCTCTCTCTCTCTCTCTCTCTCTCTCTCTCTCTCTCTCTCTCTCTCTCTCTCTCAGATTCTGGCAAAACAACACTTTATATCCAGAATTACAAGCATAGAATCCATGACTATTGAAAAAAAGCATTGGTGATCCATTTCTGCCTTAAGTTTACAATCCAGTGGAAGCGAAGGAAGGGATCTGATCTATGTTGAGGGCTTCTTCCCTTCCAGCTTCCTAATCTGTTATCTATTATCCATCCCTGCAGGGGAGAAACGTTGAAGTTAATCCCTGGTTCTTCCTCCCAGCCCCATACTCCTAGAAATAAGACTCAGACTCAAAATATATTTACAGATAACTTGGTCATATAGCCAAGCTCTTCTCTGACTAGATATAACTTAAAATATCCCATTTATT
The DNA here is from genome assembly GCA_036184795.1 of Tokudaia tokunoshimensis. Taxonomy (NCBI): domain Eukaryota; kingdom Metazoa; phylum Chordata; class Mammalia; order Rodentia; family Muridae; genus Tokudaia; species Tokudaia tokunoshimensis. The sequence goes on along the minus strand of BTHU01000018.1, from coordinate 61,137,184 downwards.
CTAGCCTACATTTTGCCACATGTCTAGTTACCTGTGCTCAGGTACGATGCATGGGCCCGTCTCATCTCATCTCCTGTTGAATCTCCCTCCTGGCTCTCTCTCTCCCCAAACCCTTTTCCTCTTCCAGATATTCCATCTCTATTTTGTGCCTAAGCCATAGGCCGTACACTTTTCAATAGAGAGGTGATAAATCCATCCAATGCAGAAGATATTCTCTCTTGTGAGGAAGGAGGACGATCAGTAAAGGACAGAGATGTGGTGGGGAGGAAACCGTGTATAGATCTCACTGATGAACAGTTCTCCGCTATTCTTACCAGTGAGCAGTTGGAGTGGTTGCTTTGTAAAAGGACTTGGTGTGAGTTAAAACTATGTGCCAAGCACCTGCTGTGTTCCTGGGGAGCTGAGACCCAGCTTTTCCTTCTTGGAGCTCACTTGCTAGAGGTAGAGAGTCACGTGATGTCCTTTACGCCAGATTTGCCACGTGACCTACTCCGGTCGGAATTAACCTCAACAATGCAATTTATATGATCTCTGCAGCGTTCTAATATGACCTTAAATTCATTTGGTTTGTTTAAAACTTTTTTAACATGAAGATTTGGAGCCACGAGTTCTCTTAAAGTGTCCTGAAGTTTGTTCTGAGCAAAACACTTTTTTTTTTAAAATGGCAAAAAGTTGATCTCTCAACCAGAACCCCCAGAGCTCCCAAGGACTAAACCACCAACCAAGGAGTACACATGGCTCCAGCTGCATATGTAGCAGAGGATGGCCTTGTCAGGCATCAATGGAAGGAGAGGTCCTTGTTCCTATGAAGGCTCGACAGATGCCCCAGTGTAGAGGAATGGAGAGCGGGGAGGCGGGAGTGGGTGGGTAGATGGAGGAGCACCCTCATAGAAGCAGGGGGAGAGGGGATGGGATAGAGGGTTTCTGGGAGTGGGGGAACTGGGAAAGGGGATAACATTTGAAATGTAAATAAAGAAAATATCCAATAAAAATTATTAAAAAAAAAAGTTGGTCTCATAGGAGGGACCCATGAAAAGCCCCTTTTAGATGAGGTAGATAAACACTACAGTGCTAGAGTGCTGTCCCTTGGGGAGAACACCTGCCCAACTCCTCCTGCATTTGTCACTGCTCTTCTGCCCATCCGCAGCTGCCAATAGCATTCTGCAGCAGGTCTCCAGGTGGCAGTGTTTTCAGTCCCTTCGAGAAGGGACTGAAAAGTCAGATGACATGTCCCTCTCCAAGGTACTAATAGTTCTTCCCTGGGATCATGAAATGTTTCCCAGCTCTGTGGGGCCTGTGGCTCTTGCTTTTTGCAATTTCTGGGGCAGTCAGCTTGGTCTTCACCCGAGTAAGACAATCTTTCGAAAGGTTCACTAAGACAGAAAAAGGTTTTTATTATATCCCACTTAAGGGAAATGGCATTTCAGGTAGGGAATGCTGGATATTGCCCTTAGAATAAGCAAGTTCAACCTCTTCAAGGATGTTTATCCTTCATCCAGAAAGATGAGGTCCGTCTGTGTGTCCTATGGTTTCCCCCACTATGAGAGACATTCACATGACTCTCCACAAAACAACATTACAAACCTAATTGTTCCTGAGCAACACTATTATATCCTTGTTATCCATGGAAGGATGGACTTGCAACGGTTTGAGGAAATATGAAGATGTTAGCTTACCATTTGGAAGTGAGTCTGGGAACTTCAATAGCTCAGTTGACCATTTAATAGTCAACTACAGATTAGTTTCCAGGATAATCGTCACCTGTAAACAATGAAATTTCCAGAATTAAGATGATAACAGCATTAAAAACCACTCACAAATCTTGGACAACCTGCCCTCGAGGCACCTTTTCTAGCCTGGTGCTTTTGTGAGCTTGTAATGTGAAGTACACTCCCCACGATAGAAATAGGATGTCAAGAAGGTTCACGGTTTCACTTAGTTCTTATTCCAAAACAAAATATTATATAATAGAACCGAAGACCGTCGTCTAACACAGACAGCCTGTTTCCCTTTTGGTCACATTAAACTCGTGACCAGAAGTTTTAAGGTTGCCTTGCTCTCAATCAGTTCCCATTATATCCTGAGGCTTTGATCTATAGGATTCCTTATCTGCTGCACTCTACATAAAGTGGATGAAAACCCTCCCTTTCATCTCTGTGAGCCTTGCCCCTAGATCTGTTGCTTGGCCTTACTCCCTTTGAAATTGTGATTGTCCCTTGCATTACTTCCTGGTGAGGATTCTTTTCTCCTTGGTGAACCAGTCCCTTTATCCCTCTCTACAAAAGAGCCCAACAGATGTCAGTTCACATTTGTCAAGCCCCAACCACATAATCTTTTTAGCATGGGATATTTGACTACTGTCATCTGGGGGCTTGCTTTCTACCATTTTTAATTAATCTCCAAAACTGCTCAGCAAATGAACTACATGATCAAGAAACATTTGAGAAACCTTAAGGGGGAGGACTCGGATTCTTTTCTCCATCTCATTTCCATAATGGGGAACATTTAATACGTGAATGGTGGCAGTCCATTGTCTGAATGAGCTCTACAGGCACCTATATTTTAAACTTAGTTGTTTAGGTTAAAAGATGTAAATTGTTAAGTTTTGACCTTCAGGATGCAGTAGGAAAGTGTGGACATCACTGTAAGACGGTATTTCGATGAGGTGGAACTCATTACTACTGTAAGATATTATCTTGGTAGTAGTAAAAAAGTTGAAAAATAATTATTACTCTTGCCTTTGGGCAGCAGTTTCAGTTTTCTAATAGTATGTAATCAAAATCCTTATTAAAACATACGATTAATACCTTACTCTTTCCTGGGAGAGTATGTAATTTATTCTTATCGCGCAAGCAATTTAAAAATACATGTTTCTTAAGAAGCCACCAAGTAGAAATGAGTCCTGTAATTGAGAGTTTAAAATTGTTTCTACTTAAAAAAAATTATAGTAATATGCTCCAAATATTATATTCTTAAAACATTAGTGCTACTTTTTTTTTTTTTTAAAAATCAAAATCTTCAAAGCCAAGTTTTTCATCAAATAAACAGCTTATCCAAGATGACCTGGACATAACAACATGCCAATGTTTCCTCTAATCACTGTAAATGTAATGTGTTTCTCCAAGAGTTCTCTCTGTGCCAACTACTGCAGGAAACTTAGAAGAAGCCCTTGGTGAAATGACTCCAAATGTTTGTAAGACTGACACAGGAACACACTAATACTAAGCACTAACAACTTAAAGTGAACTGACTCACCTCGGAAGTGTATACCATTGAAAAGGGTATACACACTGAATTCCTAGAAAATTCCATTTGGTTGTCCACGTCTCAGTTGAGGCTGTCATTATGATTTCCTATAAGTAATTAACAAGCAGTTCATATGAAGCTTTAGCCGAATGGAAAACTTCTTGACCAGGTTATTAATTTCTTAGCACAAAGAATGGAAAGCAAATGTTGGTAACTCATAAAGTAATCAGGCAGAACTAATAGTTCTGGAGCACACAAGGGTAGGTTTAATATACTGACTCTATAAAGGTTATTTAATTTAATTTAAGGGGTGAATTTATGTTTCGGTTAGTTTAGTTAGAAAGGGACTCTTTGCTTTGCTTCCCTGTCGTGTATGTATCTTTAAGACTGTCAATTTTTAGCGGATTTCTGGGTGTCGGAGCCTAAGGCAGAGTTGGAAAAAAAGAAGCAAATGGAAGGTATCTCCAAGTATTGTGACTGCTGAGATTTACTGAGTGGGGAATTCCCTGAGTTCTTTCCTGAAGTGCTACAGAGGCAGAGAAAAGGCATTTCTAGGATTTATGGATTTTCTATGAACATAATGTCCATCTCTTTATAAGGGTTTCTTGTATAGTGGTCCAGTCAGCTGCTGTTAATTTAGACAAAGTTGCTTATTTATTGTTCTTGATATATCATCCAAATATTTTCTTTCGGGGAGATTTTTTTTTGTAGATTTATTTATTTTGTTTTGTGTGTCTGTGTACCACATGCGTATCTGGTGCCTGTAAAGATCAAAAGGAAATCCCCTTGAACCAGAGTCTCGGGCCATGGAGAGCTGCTATCCGGGCTCTGAGAATCCAGCCCAGGTCCTCAGCAAGACCAACAAGTGTTCTTAACTGCTGACCCATCTCTCCAGCTCCATCATCCAAATGTTTTCAAGAATTACTAACATTGGATGCTGAGAGAAAATAAGTAATCTATGTTGTGAAATATAAAATTATTTGGGTAGTTCATCTGAATATTTCCTGTGTTTTATTAATCTTCTGGGTTTTTGTTCCCCCCACTGATTCTTGGGCTGGATCAGCATTTCCACATATTTCTGCATAGTTCAATTCTTACCTTCTGTTCAGTTATTACACACTAGGAAATAACATGTTGTAGAACTTCATGTGAGCACATGGACTGCGGCCCACTGGCAGAAGAATGGAGTTCAATGTGCAAGGTGTTTACAGAGGTTTGCCTGGATGCTGGTTAATAGGAGTTCATAAAGGTCCCAAACCAGTCCTGAAAGTCCCATGGGACCTTGTGGACTCTAGGTTCAGGGCTGTCTTCAAGGAATGGAAGAATGTGTCTCATATTTCTTGGAGGACTAAGGAAGGGTTATTGGGTGGTCAGTGCCCATTGCATGACTTCTCTAGACTCGACTCCCCACAGCAAGGCACCAAGAGCTCGGATGAACCTGGGGAAGGGATAATGAATCCACAACTCATCAACAGACTCTTGCCCTCTGGTTCTCCTTTTAGGGTGAACAGTGCTGTTGATTAATATTTGATGGTAACCATTTAATATTATCAGTGCTTCATGATAACATTTTATATATATATATATATATATATATATATATATATATATACACACACACACACACACATATGGAGTGGCTTATGTATATACATGAGACATGTTTTGATATTTGTTTGTGGATTGAACATATAAGTAACATGTGCAGTTTTCATTTAAGGGCAATATTACCATTGATAAAAGCATCAAATTGTTTTAGTGAGGTGGCTTAGTACCTAAAAGCACTGGTTGCCAAGATAGACACCCTGAGTTTGGTCCCCATGACCCACATGGTAGAAGAAGAGAACCAATTTTCTCAAGTTGTCCTTTTCCCTCCACATGCACCTCTCCTCTCCTCTCCTCTCCTCTCCTCTCCTCTCCTCTCCTCTCCTCTCCTCTCCTCTCCTCTCCTCTCCTCTCCCCTTTCTCTCTCTCTCTCTCTCTGCATGAACACACAAACACAGCATTAATAAATAAATGTAAGAAAACAAACTAACCTATTACTAGAATCAAAATTTTTGCTGTGAAATGGATTTTAAAATTTTATTATGTGTGTATGAAAGAGGAGAAAGAAAAAGACAGAGAGAGGAAAGGTAGGGAATAGAGAGAGACTGACTATGTGCTGGCTATATAGTTATAGAACCAAGTAATTTTATAACCTGAGAATTCCTGCTCTATCATATATCTTCATTATAGTAAAGGCAAAGAGAGCTAGATAGTTTGTGTCTCCATTGTCTCTTCGGATTCTGTCAATTCAGGAGAAGCTCACTGACTAAAAAGATGCACTCAGAAATGAACTGGCAGGCCTAGGTGGCATGAGCGGCATACAGTCCGGTAACCAAGTGTGTATGCACATATGTACATTAGCATCATGGAAACCTGGTGTGGCTGTTTGGCTTACATCTCTGCATGCTCATCTTGAGCAGACACAGTGCGACCCTCCTGAGTGCTGTGCAGCCTTTCCGCCTAAACAACTGCTTTAAAATGAGGAGACAAAGCTTCAAGAACCTTCAAGGCTAAGGATTGCCTTTGGCGAGTCTTTGTCCAGACTTTTACTCTAACTATTCCTTCGCTCAGATTTTGTTCCTCTTTCCTTTCCGTTTACATCCAGTCCAAGCTTGGCCATTTTAAATGTCTAATGCAACTGGCATTGTGATGATGGTATCCAAATATGTCTTAATCTTTTCCAGTGTCTGCTCAGCATTGTACTGGTTATTTACACATGTGCTTGGTGACTGAGTTATGGAACTGCCTCCGGAGTATGGGTGGTTCAAAGGCAGGGCCATGAGGAGGGTCAGACACGTAGCTCTTCAATATGTATTAGGAAGAGACAATGGGATTTCATCAATAAAACTTTTAATAAAACATTGATAAAACTGCTAAAATCCAAAACTTGAAGATAACTATAAAATTTCTAAATACTTGGAGGATATTTCAATCAGCATCTTTGCTGTGACAAACTTGACGTTTCCGTTAGATCGGTACACAGTCACCAAGGTAACTCAGGAGACCACCCAGCTTAAATGCAGTGGATCAGCCTAGAGTACAGTGGCTGCTCTAACACCAGTTATTCTCAAGGGTTAAGCTAGGAGAGAGACAGAACCTCAAATGTCAGTCACATTGATGGCATAAGAAAAAAAGAAAAAGAAGAAGAAAAGAATCAGGGCCCCTGGAATTGATTTACTAGCGAAGGCAATGAGACTTTATGGAGTGGAAACTTAACAGATGGTCCACACTTCTTCATTCCCACAGTCAGCCTTCCTTAGGCCCTTGGAGCACACACTCTCGCTGACACAAAGGCATGGAGCTCTTCCAAAGATCTGCTGAAGCCGATGCACTTGCAAGCTTAGCACAATGACCTCTCCCAGCATCCCCGGTCTCTAGATTCATACTTGTGGATATTGTGAGTGACAAGCTTTTCTTCTCCGAGCAAGACCATCTCATAGACATGATTTATCTGGGGCTTGGAAAGTCACAGGTGAGCTTTCTGAGCTTCCTGTCTAGACAGAACTTATGAAACCATTAGTCAACTGCCTCCCAAACTCACTTAAATGAATCATGAGCCGACATAATAAACCACTGTCATTAATTTATTATTTTAAAGTCAGGAAAAAAATTTTAAGATATTCTTTTACAAACCAGTTATCCTTACAATTTTACTTATGCTTCGAATTGTCTAACATATAACTAAAATAAAATAGAGCTTATAAGACGGACACTTTATTCCTTAATGCCCTTAACCTCATTTGCTAATTTTGCCTAAAATCTAAAACAGATTTCTTGAAGTTCAATATTATTAAGTCCAGAACTCCAGACTGAAAATCTCAGCAGTCCCCCCCACCCCAATAAGCATCTTGCAATCAGAGTGCCATGCATGATTGTTTGTTTAAAATTCCCCATTAGTAAGCCATCTGCCTCACAAGATAGTCAGTTCCCAATCTCCTCACAAGACAGCCAGTTTCCAATCTCACGCTCCTTACCAAAAGCCTGTCTCTGTGCCAATGTCTGTCTGCAGGAATGGATGACTACCTGATGGACTGTGACACTTCTGAGGAGTAGAAGTCTCATTTTTCTTCTAGAAAATCGCTTTAAATGTGTGATGGTGCGTGTATGAGCTCACAGATGCTACGGCATTGTGCACACGGCTTGCACGGGTCTAAACCTGATGGAGTCCCAGTGCTGAGAGAAGAAGTAAACACAAGCCACCATTTCCAACCCCAAAGCTATCTCTAATTGACAATGACTCACAAAGGAAAATTGATTTTCTTCAAGAGAGGCTCACTGGGGATATAAACCACATTTAAGGGTAGGCTCCATGCCCAACAGTAGATGGAGAAGACAAGAACACGATGGTATTTTTGAAGGGTGTACGTCTCGTATTATTTTGTTTGGGCTTTTATTTTTTTATTTTAAAAAACCTTGCAGGTCATTTGCTTCTATAGAGAGCATATATAAGATTTTATATAATTATATTTTATATAATATATACATATATTATATATTATATATATTTGCTTATATAGGGTTTTGTGTTTTTATGGGATTTCTCTGTGCATGAGGGCATATGTCTTCATTTCTGTGTTTCTTGTGCTTTTATTCTGCATTTTTTTAATCTGTTTGTGTTTGCCCTATTCATTTTGTTTGTTCAGTTGCCTATTTTCTAATGAGGGGGAGGAATAAAGGGTGTGGATTTGGGAGGGAGAGAGATGTGGAGAATCTGGGGCAGGGGAACTGTGATCCGAATATATTATGCAAAATCCTCTATTTTTCAATTCAAAAATGTTCAATGGTTCATATACGCCCCCTTCATGAGGTTTTACTGCATTAGGCACCCACCCCACACCACCGATTCTCAGGTAACCTGGACTCCTGGCCCCTCCCACTTCTAGTCCCTCTTTCTGATTTACTACCATCACTCCTCAGTGGATGGAAACTGTTTTTATGAAAACGTAAATGAACTCAGATATTTCAAGAGACCCAAGGACTTGAGTTTTTAAACACCCTAGCAAATGAGAATAAAAATATTAACAAGCAGACTTTTTTTTTCCTGATACTTTGTAATCCAATCTTATGAGGAAAAAAATTAACTGATTTTCTCATGCTGATGATGCTATATTTTCATATTAGCAATCCTGCTAATGTCTGAACTGCATCCTGGCTCTGATGCCTCTGCAGCTGACACTCCTCACTTCCTTAGCCAGGCTATGGCTGCCAATCATCTTTCCCTTGCAGAGAACATGCCCAAGTGGGAGGCGGAAGAAGGCGCGTTCCTTGCCTTACTATTAACATCCCATTTATTTTATTTTATTTTTTTTATTAGATATTTTCTTTATTTGCATTTCAAATGCTATCCCCTTTCCTCATTTCCCCTCTGAAAACCCCCTATCCCATCCCCCCTCCCCCTGCTCACCAACCCATCCACTCCCACTTTCCTGTCCTGACATTCCCCTATACTGGGGCATCAAGCCTTCACAGGACCAAGGGCCTCTCCTCCCATTGATGTCCAACAAGTCCATCCTCTGCTTACATATGCTGCTGGAGCCATGGGTCCCTCCATGTGTATTCTTTGGTTGGTGGTTTAGTCTCTGGGAGCTCTGGGGGTACTGGTTGGTTCATATTGTTGTTCCTCCTATGGGACTGCAAACCCCTTCAGCAACTTTGGTCTTTTCTCTAGCTTCTCCATTGGGGACCCCGTGCTCAGTTCAATGATTGGCTGAGAGCATCCACCTCTGTATTTGTCAGGCACTGGCAGAGCCTCTCAGGAGACAGTTATATCAGGCTTCTGTCAGCAAGCACTTGTTGGCTTCCACAGTAGTATCTGGGTTTGGTGACTGTATATGGGATGGATCCCCAGATGAGGCAGTCTCTGGATGGTCTTTCCATCGTCTCTGCTCCACACTTTGTCTCTGTATCTCGTCCCATGGGTATTTTGATCCCCCTTCTAAGAAGGACCGAAGTATCCACACTTTGGTCTTCCTTCTTCTTTTTAAACACTTTGCAGAACCCTTTAAAAGTGTATTCCACTGTCACTTGTGACACCATCCATTTGTCCCTAAGCCTCAAAAGCTCCCATCCATACCTCTTCTCCAGGCTCCTCCCATGTGTACTGACACCAACACAGTGCTGGTCACACACTCTCCAGAGAGAGACAGACAGCTTCACCCATTTTCCCCATCCTGCAACAGAGCCTGGATCATTCTAGTTGTGTTTGATCTGGAATTTGATGTCCAAGTCTTTCTATAGGTTTGTTGCATTCTTTCATAACTTATAAATCTTAAACTCTAAAAATACCGTTTCTGATCCAAAATATTTTATCTTTCTAATTATGGAACCTACTGACATCATTTTGAATATGCATTTATGAACTAAATCTTTTAACTTTCCTTCATCTTCTTATTTCATCTTCTTAATATCCCCCATTTTGGCCTGTTTTCTATTGCCAGTGAGATGCTCACAGTTTCTTAGCAGCCCTTGCCCACACGATCATCAGGCTTCCTCTCTCAGGTCTTATTCAAATATCAATTCTAGGCAGTCAACATCAGACACTAAGTCTATGTGTTTGTGTTATTTGGCTTTGGTCATAAAGATCATATGCCTGCCGGCAGGTGTGCCATATTCTAGTTACTGACAGGGAGAACAGGGCCAGTTCTTCCCTCTGTGAAGTTGCATCTACTGAGGAAAGTAGCCACCAACGAATCACTTTCTCTCTGTGAAACATGGACAGAACCGATTAGCATTCTGGGTGTTGTTGACTTAGGGCTTCAGTTTCTTTTGTAGATTCTCAGGCTGAGGTGTGTGAGCTCTGCTCTCCCATCCATTGTCTTCCGTGAAAAAGATCTTTAGCATAGAAATTAGAAAAGTGCTATGGAGTTACAGCTTATAGCAGCCTATTAAAAAATTCCTAAACTCTGATGTAAACCTCTAACCCTAGCAGATGGGATTTCCTCCTCCTCTGAGTTTCTCATGAGGATTTTGAAGGTGATTGGGAAGTCATTTGACGTGTGTCATGGTTTTCTGCATAGTGCATTGAATTGTGAGTTCTTCAGGACGAGCATGCCACAGATCAGACACTGTGAATACAAGTGCACAGAACTTCTGCACTTCACTGCTATTCTCTGGCAAAGTTATTTAATTAATTGCAGTACACACAGTGCTGTGTTGTAATATTAGCCTGAGACCAAGCGATTGAATTTGGTGATGCACTGTTCTTTAGAGATTTGATTTGCTAAATTATTTAATTAATTAATACAGTGGTGTATCATGATATTAGCATGAGACCAAGTAATTGAATTTGAAGATGCACTGCTCTTTAGAGATTTGATTTGCTATTCAGAGTTTCAAAGGGTAAGTATAGCATCAGTCATTCATCGGTAGCTTGACTCACTAAATTGAAATGACATTAGGAGAATTGAATTTAATGATAACATAGTACAGATGTCAGATCCACTGCAGGTTTGCCAGCATCTCGGTGGGAGAGTCAAGTAATTCTTTGATGGAATGGCCAATTAGGGACAAAAAGACCTGGACAATTACTGTTGAGTCACAATGCCTATTGTTCCGTGAGGGCTGCAGTGTGGATGCTATGCCAGAGAGCACAGGTCCAGAATTAATATGTTGGCAAAGTCGGTTCTTTCTGGGCCTGTGATGGGGAGGGGTTGTTTAGAGCTTGTCTTCTTGACTTGAAGATGGATTCCAGAGATCCCTGTCTGTTCTCATTAACTCCACTCTATGGATATCACGTGTCTAAATCTCCCCACACATGAGGATGCCGTTCATTGTTTTCAGGACCCATTTTAATGATGCCATTTTAATTTGGCTATTTCTGTGAACACTTAAGCTCTACATTTACAAATAAGATACTTTATGACATTAAGAAGTACAACTTTAATATGTGAACTTAACTAATGACAAGTTTGGTGATAATGGAGTAAGAATCACAAGAATTAATGGGCCTCCAGGATGGATGGTTCAGCAGGGAAAGTCATCCTCTCCAAGATGGAGGATCTGAACAAGATCCCTGAAAATTACATGGTAGGGAGAACTAAGGGCAGGAACACACGAATGCACATGCACATGCACACACATGCACTCATGCACATACACACATAACACACACAAACACACACACATACATGTACACACACACAGATGAGGTTAAGTGAAAAGACTTCAGGTTCCCTAAATAGAAGACTTGAGATTTGTGGCTAAGAGCATCCGTCCCACTTTACACATGGTGAGTTTGAGATGCACCCAAGTGTGACTGTTTCAGTGTAGAGTAAGGAGTAAGAAACACACACAATACACACACACACACACACATACACACACACACATACACACACACACACATACACACACATACACACACACATACACACACACATACACACACATACACACACACATACACACACACATACACACACACAAACACACACATACACACACACACACACACACACATACACACACATACACACACACACATACACACACACACACACACACACACAGAGAGAGAGAGAGAGAGAGAGAGAGAGAGAGAGAGAAAAGCAAGAGGTAAAGAGGGAATTTGGTAGTCATGACACATAATACATGTATATTCATGTATAAGGTACTAAGCATGTCCCATACCCAATTTTGTACTTTGTACTTTGGTGGCATTGAAGCTAGCTAGGGTATGGGATCAAGGTTCCTAGAGAAAAGTGAAGAAAATATGACTAACATGAAAAAAAAAGAAAACCACTGAAACACCTGAAAAAGACACTGTCAAAGCTGAAGGAGAACCGTCAATCTAGAGTTATTATCCAGCTGGGCACTTGGAAGGCAGAGACTGGAGGAACTTTAATTTTGAGACTGGCCTGGTCTACTGGGGGAGTTCTAGGATAGCCAGGGCTACACAGAGAAACTCTGTCATGAAAAACAAGCAAGCAGACAGATCTATAATCCAGGAAATGAAAGGAAGCCCAGAGAAGATGCCATGACGAAGAGGGACCTTCATACCATCTGATTCTATTGGAAGCCAATGATGTCAAAGATCATGATCAATCAAATTGTTTCAAGGAAAACCTTGACCTCTTTAGTGATGTAACAAATGATGGCATAGGAAGACAGCAGACATACTTGCAGAAGGGGCTTTCCTGACATCCTACACAGGTTTGTGGTTGTGAAACTGAACAGCAGTTGTGGGCAAACCATGACATAGTAAGGGGCAGGCAGGAAGTTGGAGAGATATCTCCCATCTTCCGTCCTCCTATGATACCTCCCACTGACAAGTCCAGCTGGAGGTCAGTGGGAAAGGAGCTATTGATGTCGCCTGCCTAGGACAGGTTTTCTGAGGTGGGGGTAGAATGGAGGGTAGACATGGTGGGGCAATGGAAATTGTTCCATTCAGGTTGTAACACTGTCAGACTTGGTGATTGGTGACTGGGGGTGTAGGAAAGGGAACATTGTGGGAAGTATGGAAAACAGCTCGTCTTAGGTTGTGTGTCCGTGAAAGGCATGGGAAGTATGGGTGCATCTGGTCCTTTCAAGACCCTTAACCTCAGAAGGGAAAGAAGCAAAACAAGGTCCCAGCTACCAGAAAACAGCACCGGAAGTTCAACAGAAGTTGAATCTTCCTGCATGTCAAGCAATCAGTGACTATCAGCTTTATTTTAGGTTTTAGTTCAAAGTCCTCTTTCGTCTGGTTGACTTTCCTCCCTTCCATGGGCTGGAGAGATGGACGCACTGGACCGTTGTTCGCTAGCCAAAAACTGTGAGCTGCAAGAGCTCCACCGAGGATGTAAGGCCAGGGGAGTGAGCTCTCAGAGTGCCCTCTTTGTTTGTAGCAGTATTTTTAGTGTTTCTTCAAGTTGTTGATTTTACTCCGTGGATGCTGCTGTCAGTGTGGGTTTGGTGTATGAGGTGTGTAAGTTTAATTCCGCTCAGTTCTATGTGGCTAGAGAATGAATTCAAATAATTATATCCAGAAACCCTCTGAGTACTGAAGTCATAAATGTGTAAGGTTTTGTTACTGTAAAATATCGACGCAATGTTTTTGGACAGTAACAGCCATTTAAACAGCCTAGTGCGGATGTAGAGTTGGCAGCGCCAGAGGGTCTGTTTCTGCCTCACTTAACTTGCCATTTAAGATTCGAACAGAATTTCCCCGGCCTTGACTTTATCTACCTCCTTTTTTTGAAAAAAAAAAATGATTTCTGTCCAAAGTTAATTATAATTTACATGCTATAGATTTGCTAAATTGTTTCCAGATCTGCACTTTTTTAAAAATAAGAAGCAGACAAGAAAGAAACTTTTTTTCCCCCCTCCAAAAGGAATCTTTGTTTTCTTCCAAATGTACACTTTGTTTAGCTATGGGCTCGACTAATTTTCTTTATGTCAGGAGACGGTGTCTAGTCAACTTGGAAAGATCTAGAACGGTTATTTCTAGACACAGTGTCTCACTGCTTTCTCCAGCTGTTCTAAGCAATGAGAATTAATTTTCTGTTTTTAGAAATTGAGCAGATATAAGTTTTAGGGAAATGTTTACCATGAACCTAAAGCAAGGAAGGTAAATACAGTCCCCCTCCTGTTTCGGGACTGGTTGATTGTCAGAGGCTGCCCTGGGGTTATGCTGGGAAAGTTTTTGAAGGTAGGGAGTGTGCTTGCAAGGAACTATTGAGTGAATATCCTAGCTATTCACATAGCAAGGCAGGGTATAATGTACCGTCCACCTCTCAGAATCAGAAACGTGTAAGTGGCACTTCTCATTTAAGAAGCATGCCTGTGGTTGTGAGAACACTGTCAGAAACAGCAGACCAGCTCCCCATGACCAAGGGGGGACACAGCCAGACAGGAACTTTCCAATCTGTCCATGACTGCCTGGGGTAAGGACAGATACAGAAATGGGCTAAACAGAACTACCCTGCCTAGGGTTAGGACAGAGAGGGAAGTGACTAAAAGACAATGCCAGGAAATACCACGAATACCACAAGGTGGGCAGGACAGGGCTGAATAGCAGAGACAACCTCCCCATTCGAGTTGACCAATAATTCTAAATGTTGCTCAGGGTAACCAATCACAGTCCTCCAACTCAGGCGACTGCTGAACTCCCCACCAAAAAGTTTATAAAAAGGGTGTGCTTTGTGAGCTCGTGGTCTCCTCTTGCCTGCGTGCTAGGGGACCTCAATGTACATTGAAAGATTAAACCTCTTGTGGATTGCAGCGATTCCAGTCTCTGTGGCCTTATTGAGTGGGGGGGGGGGGTCTTCCGACGGACTCTAACATGGTAAATAGGATAGGAAACGTACAAATGGCTACATGTACTTTTATGAATGTCTATAGGTAATTCTTTATTCACTAAGGTGTTGCTGTCCGTTATGTCGTCAGAAACTTCTCAAGTATGATAAACACACTTCCCTAGCTCCATTCTTGGTGACTACCTCAAAGACAACTGGGTCTTTCCCAAGATCGAGAGTTAAATCAGAACCCCAGCAGCTGGTTAAGTCCTCAATGAGAGATCACGGTTTGCTTTCTAGGACTTGTAAGAGCTTTCACATCAGGGCCATCGTAAGCTTTAGCAGCAAGGTGATGGAGCAATGAGGATTCTTTTCCATCTGAATTGGTTGTAACCAATTGACACCTAAGATCTCAAATTCCCGTCAGAAGTAGAAGGCATCACAGGTTGTTACATAGTCACGAAAAGGGGATTGCTGGGTAGCTAAGAGAGGTTACTTTAATGCAAACATTCACATGGGGGTGGCAGAGTTAGTATGCTGTTTGGGGGAAAAGCTAGAAACAGAATGCTTGCTTCATATTCCACTTACGAAAATTTTAGAAAATGCAACAGATACAGCATCAGAAGACAGACTGACGTTTGCCTGTAAGGTGAAATGAAGGGAGACAAAGGGCAAAGGGTTCCATGGAAACTTCTAGAGGTAATGTCATTACTTTTTTTTTTCTTGATGTATTGAGGCCTTCACAGATCTACGATCATACTAGATGGGGCAAATTGTAACTTTTGCAAATTTTATTTGCACTGTTTATACCTTGATATAGCTATACAAAAAAAAAAAAAAAACCACGGATGTGTATCCACTATGTCCACTCTTCTTCCTTACCTAACAGGAGCTCAAAGGAGATTTTCTAAAACATTAGCTTTCTTGTCAACTGTGATGAGAAACATCTGAATGGATCTGCGATGAGTACAGAGATTCAATCATTGATCAAATTAATAAATGGCCTAGGCTTTGATAGCTTTTCTCTTCCCTCAGATCCCCTTAATTTTATTTTTTAAGGAACAATGCTTTGTTTTATTGATTCTTTTACTGTTCTTCCAATCTCTAGTTTATTAGCTTCTGCCCAGATTTTTCTGTTGAATTCTACTAAACCTGTAATACCGAGCCTTCTTAGTTTCCTATCCAAACCCTCAAAGATTAAGGAAAACTCCCGAGCATGTTTGATGCGACCATTAAATATCTTGGTAAGAAAATTAGACGAGAACACTTCAATAAAAGAAATTTGTCAGCCAGCGGCCCTGATGACCTCAGATGAAAATAATCTCATCAATACATTAGAAAACTAAACCCAGTGGCTTGCTGAGGGACCACTCATCAGGATCAAATAGGGCCTGTCTCAGCAGAGCATGGATTCCTCATGGATTCCTCAACATACACAAACCTACACTGGGAGCCTCTAATTCATAAAATTAGGTAAAAGTCATGTGGACATTTCAGAAAATGCAGAAAACAATCTGATGAAATCCAACAGTATTTAAAAGTAACTCCACATACTACACATATATGTACCCCAATAGAACTGACACATGACCATCTATGGGAAGCCTGCCTCTCATATTGTATTCAGTAGAAAAAGTTGAAAGACTTTCCTCCAGTACCCGGGGAAAAGATAAGGTTAACTCTACGCACCCCATCTAAGCAATATGGGACTTTACTAACAGCCAGAGCAAGTCATTAAAGGACCCTGGAAATGAAGAAGTTAACTCATCCTTGTTTGCAAATATCATGACTTTTATATATAGGAAATCGTGAAGATTCTACCAAAAACCAAACCAAAGCAAAATACCTGTTAAATAATAACAAAAATTACTTCCTTCATGCTATAAAGCTCAT
This sequence comes from Tokudaia tokunoshimensis, assembly GCA_036184795.1. Taxonomy (NCBI): domain Eukaryota; kingdom Metazoa; phylum Chordata; class Mammalia; order Rodentia; family Muridae; genus Tokudaia; species Tokudaia tokunoshimensis. Next base: position 61,120,787 of record BTHU01000018.1, on the reverse strand, counting down.
GCTATAAAGTTAGCATACAAAATAGATGTAACATACATCTTCACACACTAATGATGACCAAACCAAAATGTAATGAAGAAAATAATCTCGTTTATAGTAAATATAGTATAAAAATTTATGATAATTTATGGGCAATAAATGTAGCTGGTAAGGTAAATAATACATAAACCAAAGACTATGTAATACAGGCTAAAAACTAAAGAAGATGTAAGTAATCAAAGTTATACAATGTTCATGAATTAGAAGAATCGATATTGCTAAAATGTCACTATACAGTTATCTAAGTATTTGATACACTGATAAAATTCAAAAAGTTTTTTTTTAAAGTACAGTGGATGCAATGACCCTGAAAATTACACAAAAGTTTATAATTCCCAAAGACGTCATTAGCAATAGGAATAAAACTGGTAGTATGACTACCTGACCCTTGATACATCACAAAACTACACTAATCAAAATCACATCATACTGGCGTTTTTAAAAAGACACATTGTAATGGTTTGAATATACTTGACCCAGGGAGTGGCATTATTTGGAGATGTGGCTTTGTTGGAATAGTTGTGTGACTGTGGGTATGGGCTTTAAAATCCTTATCCTAACTTCCTGGAAGTCAGTTTTTCACTAACAGCCTTCAGATAAAGATGTAGAACTCTAAGCTCTACCTGCACCGTGCCTGCCTGGATGTTGCCATGCTCCCAAACCTCTGAAGCTGTAAGCCAGCCCCAAATATATGCTGTCCTTTATAAGACTTACCTTGGTCATGGTTTCTGTTCACAGCAGTAAAACCCTAACTAAGACATACACAGACCAATGGAACAGATTAAAAAATTAGAAATAAACCCATGCATATATGGTCAGTTGATTACTTATACACTTAACAAGAACACATAACACAGGAAGGAAGTGTGTTTAATATATAGCACCAAGGAAACTAAACTAAATATTCAGATGCAGAAAGATGAATGAATACCCTCAGGTTATATCATGTTAAGAAAGCAACTTAAATAGAATAAAAACTTAGACAATGGCCTGCCTCTGTGAGACCTACTAGATAGAAGAAAACAGAGAGAAAATCCCCAGCATTGACAAATCGGGTTGTATCACATGGAAAAGCTTTTGTATAGCAAAAGAAACAATCAACAGAATGAAGAGACAAACTGCAGAGCATGAGAAACACTATTAGCAAGGATATGGTGTTTCAAGCACATAAGGAATTCAGAAGAGTTCGGAAGTTGATAAACCATTCAATCATGAGCATAAGACCTAGATGGTCCATACCTCCATCAGATGCACCCAACATCCCGAATCCTTCAAGGAACCAACAGATAAAATCATAGTAAAATATTACCTTGTAGCTGTTAGAAAGAATATTACTAAGAAGATGACAATCACTTACAGATGTTGGTCAGGAGCTGGAGCAAAGGGGACTCTTGTCCACCTGTGGTGGGAATGCAAATTAGGGTAACCAGTCTGAGTGCTAAGGTGGAAACTCCTTAAAAATATAAAACCAAAACCAAGTGGCTGGAGAGATGGTTCCACAGGTCAGAACACTTGCTGCTCTTCCAGAGGACCTGGGCTCAATTCCCAGCACCCACATAGCCACTGACAACAGTTCTAGGGGATCTGATGCCCTCTTCTGGCCTCCGTGGATATTGCTCAGGTGGGTGTGCATGCTTACACGCAGGCAAACACTCATACATAAAATGAAAATAGATAAACCTTTAAAACCAAACAAATACAAATAAAAATAGATCCACCACATAATCCAGAAATCCCTCTTCTGGATATATAGCCATTTTGAAGTTTGTCTTACAACGTAGCATGTTTCCTTAATGTATTTTTCCTCGTGCTTATTAAAGGTCTGATCCCTTCACTTATCTCCTGCCTCCTCGCCCTGCTTAAGGATTTCTATCCCCAATATTCTCCCTTACACCGTAGCATCACACCTTGCCTGTGTCTCTCCCTTCTGTCCTCTCCCCTCCCTCTCATGCCTCTTTATGCTTCCTATATGTATGAGTGCTCACGTTCACATAAATACAAATGCACATGAATTAGAAGTTAGCCTCTGCACAGGATAGATACCTGAAACCTTTCCCTTTCCGAGTCTAGGTTGATTCACTTACTGTGACATTGTCTAGGCTCATTCATTCACCTGGAAATTTCATATTTTATGGCTGAACATAATTTCATTTTATACAGTAGACTTTCACTATCTATTCCTCTGTCGATGGATGGGGATCCCAAATGACTTTATTTCTTTGCTTTCGTCAATAGAGCAGTGATAAAGTAGATAAACAAGTGTCTCTGTAACAGGAGATAGAGTGCTTTGGGTATATTTGGGTATATTCCTGGGAGATATATATGGGTCATATGGTAGCTCTGTTTTAGCTTTTTGAGAACCTTTGGAGATACACATACATGTGTATGTATAATATATATGAATATATGTCTATTCACCAATATATCCATAGCAACATCCATACACATTTATATACATGTTCACCACACACCTGCACTTAAACACACACACACACACACACATATACACACACACAATCACCTGCGTACACTAACACACTCACATGCTCACATTCACCTATGCCACACTCAGACACACACACACATTCACACTCATCTACCCCACACTCATACACATGCACACACACACACCCACCTACCACACACACATGCACAATAACCTCTGTACACTCACATATACACACATGCATAATCACACACACATGCACAATCACCTACGTACACTCATACGTACACACGCTCTCACACACATTCACCTACCCTACACTCATACACACACACACACACACACACATACACACATACACACACACACACACACACACACACACACACACACACACACGCTTCTGCTACTTTTATCCTTTCAGGAAAAAAAAAGGCAGCTCATAAACTGGAGAGCCCTCACACTGTATTTAAAAGCAACCTACAATTAACTTTAGAACATGTTTCTTTATCCAGAGTAACTGGGGAGTAAAAGCTTTGAAAAAGCACAGCTGTTCCCGTCAGGACTTTCATGCACTTGAGTAATGGAACGACAGCTTGGAGATGCTGTTTCCTGCCCGCACCCTGAGAGCACACATTGCTGCTGCCGACATTCTACCCAGGCAGGCAGCTTGCTGACAACAACCTCTAGCTGAGAACCTCTGAGCCCCTCCAACTCTTCCCTGTGTGCTTTCTTTGCTAGCCTTTGCCCAATACTTCAGAACCACAAACTCCCGTGAAAGCCCTGTGGCCGACTGACGTGCGCCACCTACGGAAAACCCTGCCCGTTTGTGTTGAGTTTGAACTCTGTGTGCAGTGGAGAGACTGGAGATGCCTGGTTTGCTAGAACAGAGGCTGTTTGTATATAGCTTTATTGTCCATAGTAATCAGACATTTCAAATTCCAAAGCGTTGTTATAATTTTTAAATAATACATCACTGAAATTTCATCTTAGTGTGGAACATTCCAGTCCTCCACAAACATTTATGAGCTCCATTTTTTTTCCTGCTTATTAAATAGCAATCTCCTGGCACATGGTCAGTACTGTGCGTTCTAGCCAAAGAAACCGCTGTCAGATGAAATTAGTGAACATAATGCATATTTCACTCGGGGGCTCCAATCATTTAATTTGTACTTTCTGTAAATAAGATAATTCAACGTGAGCATGTGGAATTTGGTCATCTTGAATTTCCGGGTCTTAATGTAACTGAGCGTAGATTTGTTTGGTGCCGTGGCCTTGTGACTGCCCGCCAGTCCTGGGTGACGTGACACACGCGGGCTCTTCTGCAGCTGTGGAAAGAATTACAGCCGTTTTGCCCTGCCAACAGCGAGTGCTCCAATGAGCATGACACGCCACAGAGCACTACTCTGTGTGAATGCAAGCCCTTTCCACTGAGCAGCCTTGTGAAGGAGTGTGACCTTTGAACCTCAGGATCTGCTCAGGCTCCACAGAAGGGAAAAAAAAAAGAGCAAGTGGGAAAGGGTTTTCAGCTTCGATGTTGCTGATGATACGCCCTAATAGAATTGTACTGAAAGACAGCACAGGATGAGCGACTTTCCTCTTAAGTTCTCAGTCTTCTGGGATTCAGGCAATGAGAGTACTTCTGTCAAACTGCAAGGCGGTGTGGAGGGTGATCTGAACCCTAGCTGAGGCCAGCAATGTTCTCCCCTCCTCCTTTGCAGAGGAAGTACAGTTCCTGATGGTTAACTGCTGTCACTCATACGGCCTTTGTGAGACAGCAGAGAACACTGGTCCCGACAGTGACAGTGGTGGCGTCTACACCATGTACCCCAGGCACACCCTCTTCATCCCCAGGCACCCCAAGACCACAGCTGGGATTCAGCAGAGTTACCAGGCAAGGCTCTAACCTGTTGGGGAGGAGAGATGGCCTCCTCCCCATACAGAACCAGAGAGCGACCACAGGCATGGCAGGAATTCCGCAGTCCAACTGATCTCATTTGTTCTTAGGCAAGAGCTGGGTATTCATTCAACCAAGCAATTTGCAAGAATTTCATCCCAGATGTCACCCCTTTTCTTTCCCCTTTTATTTGTTTATTTCACTTAAACCCCACTTTAGGTTTTCTCTTCGAAATCATTTCCATATAACAAAGGAGGCTGGAGTTGAAAAGACGTGTAAGATAGAATTTGTTATTGTACAGATGGAGAAATAAGGAATCTGGGACATAAAGGAAGCCACCTGATTTCCCCCCAGTACTGCGCATGACAGGAAGTGCTCCACCACTGAACCACATCCCCAGCTTTCATGTAGCATGCCAGTAGTGGAGCCCAGGGCTAGCTAGCTCTTTAAGTCTCGAATTTGCAATTTAATACACTTACTATCAGACCCCCGCTTGTTCTCAAGACACTTGCTCTCTGCTTAAAAAAAAAAGTTGAGCTAGGGTTGGGTTTGTTTTGTTTTACATAGGGCAGCTTTACACAGTATGATTTCAAGGCATCAGTAATCCTGCTTTAACAGGCATTCCTCACTGCTGGCTGGGATGCAGGGAATTTCCACCAGTAGATTTTCAAAAGAGAAGGCCCACAGTTGCTTTTGAATGGACACTGGGTCAGACACAAAGATTGGCTCTATTTAAAACTCCTACAGTGATTTTGGAAGAGGGATATTCTATCCCTTGATCCTGACCAGTTGGCATTCCTAAACCCCTCATCTTGCTATATTTGAGGAAAACCGTCATAGTCCCGTTCTCTGGGGATACTTGTCAACCCGGAAGAACATACGTGGGACTTTCTTAAATTATACTTCCTAAGTATGCATACTGAGCAATGGTTAGAACAAAGAGATGTTTGTGAGGCACGCTGAGAATGGCCTAGAAGTGATTAGAAAGAAGGAAGAGATGCACAGAGAAAGGAGAGGAGGGATGAGGTGTGGGGAGAGGGAAGAGAAGAACGGGAAGTAGGGAGGAAGGAGAGAGGAAAGGAAAGAAGAGATAAGAAGGATGCAAAGACTAAAGGTAAGGAGGCCATGTGTGCACGGAGGAAGGATGGGCACGGGAGCTAAGCTACCGAGAGTCTACCAATGATGAGTTTAACACTCCAACTTTTCTTAATTAAATCTGAACACAATCACAATAAGAAGGTTTAGGGAAAGATTTAGCCACATAAGGCTTGTCCAAACTGGTAAGGAACTTGGAATTGGAACAGATCTTTATTAGATCACAAAGTAATACTCTTTTCTAAGTCTATATGAAGTATAATGAAACTAGAATATGGGTCTTGCTAAAACGAATAACCACAGGGCCTATAGAAAGGTCTTATACCTTGGCCATTGCTACAAGGAGACATGTTTGGTCCATGAGTATCTTGGATGAGTCGTGGCGCCTGCTGCCCACCCTTTTAAACAGGTATAATGGTAAATATGTATTCTTTTTGGAGAGAAATACTCAAGTAGATTGAGCTCAGGGGTTTAGTTTTCTGTCTTCATATTGGTTAAGACCTTCTTGTATTTCATCTAGGATTATCATTTAAAAAATACATTTCTTGGCATCAGAGAGGTGGTCTTGCCACCTCCTAGAGAACTGGAGTTGGGTTCCCAGCACCCACGCTGGGGAACTGTAGGAGAACCAATGTCCTTTTCTGACCTCTATGGATATTGACACCTACTTGGTAAATACAGATACACAGAGACACACAAACACCAACAAAATCTTAACAATGATTTCCATGATTCATCAGTATTCTTTGACTCACACGCTCCATTGTTGGGTTTTCTTTCAAGCTTTAATGTTCATTTAACTGACCCAGGGAATCTCCTCATCAAAGCACAGGAAGATTGTGATATGTACGTCAGGGATGGAGCCTGATTCCATACTCTCAGCAGGCTGCCAGACCTGTCATTACAGCTGGTCCACAGACCAGCAAGTGGTACCTACAAGCTCATACATCTAACCAGGTTATCCTCACTTCTGCTAGGTCTGGGAGCCAGACTGTCTGCTTTAGATATGTAAATCTTTCTTTCAGAACTAAACACAAAGAACGTGAATCCAATTGACTCCCCTCCCCCACAGCTCTCCCTGGACGCTTTCACCAGTAAAGAAGAGTGTTCACAGGAACACACAGCAAAGGGTTTCCTCCAAGATGAGATCCCCGTCTCTAAGATACAGTGGATATGGTGGACAGTGAAGGTTCGGTAAAGCCTGGGATCAAGGCTGGAATCTCATACATGCTAACACGCTTGCTACATTCTTGAGAAACAGATGACACAGGAATGCCATTCCAAAAAGGAATGTCAGGGAAAGAATCTGACATTCACGCGTTGTGGTCGTCGTCATCGTAGTCGTTTTCCTCCTCCTCCTCCTCCTCCTCCTCCTCCCCTCCTCCCTCTCCTCCCCCTGCCTCCTCCTCCTCTTCCTTCTCCTTCTTCTCCACCTCCTCTTTGTCCTCCTCCTCTTCTTCTTCCTCTTTTTCTTCCTCTTCTTTTTTCTTCTTCATCCTCTTCATCTTCCTCCTCCTCCTCCTCCTCCTTTTGTTGTTGTCAAGATTTCTGCCAACTGGCGGTTTTCAAACCATATAGAATGTATATAAATCTGACTTTCAAGGTCAAGGAAAATAAGGTAATGAATCCCAAACTCTTACCCAGGCTCTCCCCTTTCCTTCCTACAGTTCCTAAGTAATATTTGCTTTTAAGCAACAACACCAAAAAAAGACAAATGTGGACCAAAACTCCCGCATTTCTGGTTTACAGTATGTATATATCCAAAAATGCCTGCGGTGGTTCAGTCAATGAGATTTCATGGCAGAACAAATGGCTCATCAAGGCTCATCACCTTGGGCACGAGAGGAAGCTTGCCAAGCAAAAGTGTAAGGAGCAAAAACAGATTTTCACATGTTAAGTGTTATATTTGACACTTTATATGCAGACCCAGGGCCAACAGCACTGCATGTAGTCAGCGCTTTGTCTGGTGAGGTGTTCTGAGGTCTACATGGGCAAGGAGTGAAGAAGAGTCCATTGATAGTACAGGCCTGGTAAAGGAGGACCTTTATCAGGAGGGCTTCATTCTCTTGCTGTTTGGTCTCCCGGTCTAGTTTCCTCTTGATGAGCTGATAAAGAAATGGTGAAACGGTGTTGACATTCACTGGCCGGAGTATACTAAAGGCGGGACATACTGAGACAGGAAGTGGTTCATCCAGATTTGACATGTGAGTTGTGACAGATGTGGGAAGTTTAGTGGGTAGTCCCACCCTTGAGTATGAGGCTTGTAAGATGACTGGGTTGAAGTCGTAGACTTGGCGCTCGTTTGTCAGTTGGTGTGGAGTGTGTGACATCATCAAGAACCGATCACAGTGAATGCGAGGGTAAGAATTTGTGAGGTCTGGAGAACGTAATAAGTACATTCAAATACATGCTTGAGTCTTATGGTGAACGTTTAACTGTCAAATTACGGAAGAGTACCTGGTTTGAATGCCCATATTCCCTTCTTCCTCAGACCTTGCTTCTTTTAAAAATTAATGTACTAACTTAGTAGCACGGCCCCTTTAGAATATAAGCACCAACATCATAAGGAACAAGAAGCCTATGTTGTGGAGGTGGGCAGGGTGGGCCTGGCTGGCTTCTCACGCCGTGTGGGTCATGTGCGGATTGTGTTGTTTGTTCTGTCTCCTTAATCTTCACAACTGCTTTGCAATAGGTGTCTAAGTAAAAATCAGACCAGCTGCATCTGAACTCCCATCACCTTCTAGGCTTTACATAAGCATGTGAATTCAATCTCTCTTCTTGCTTTCTCTGGCAGTGTTTCTAAATATTTTGGGTATATGCAGGATCTAGGGGACGTTACCACCCATACATTTGACTAATGGTAATAATTAAGAATGGTGAGGGAATATCTGGGAGTTAAGAGCTATCGTGTTAGTTTTGAGAAATTATCCGTGATCGATATAAACTGACATGGTGGAGTCCTGGGAGCACCCTGCAAGAAATGGTTGTAAAGAAGATAATGGGGAACTGAAAAGATACTAGGACCAGTTAGAAGAGAAAGAGGTATATGGAGAACTATGCCAGCCATCAATGAATGAATGAATGAATGTGTGTGTGTGTGTGTGTGTATGTGTGTGTGTGTGTGGTGTGGAGAGATGGCTCAGCAATTAAAAGTATTCCCTGAAATAACAATTTGTGACCAAAAGAGACAGTGACATTGAAGGAGAGCAGACAGGTATTTACAGGAAGACACGGAGGAAGGGAAAGGGAGAAATATAATCATATTATCTAAAAAAAGAGCAGAGAAACAATTCAGAGTCCATCTTGCCCTTCCCCCAGCTCCCCTCACTCTGTGCTCCCAGTCCTCCCTCCATGTCTTCCATCTGCTTCCCTTATTCCCCTCACCCCCACTTCCTCTCCCTGCACAGAGGATGTTGCTCATGAAGCCTCTGTCAGAATGGAAGCTGGCATATGCTTAGCATTCTGGGGCCCTAACTACCCCTGTTCTTGGAGAAGCACAATTTGTCTTAACTAATTTTTTAAACTGAAGTGAAATCAGCATAGAGTCTCCCTCCTGAAGAACCCTCGGGGGAAGCATCATCTCCCCCACAGCTCCGAGGTGAGCTCGCTTATGAAGGAGTTCAACATTCATCTTCATCCACAGCTTGGTCTGTCTTTCTCTTATTCTATCTTTCTGGTTCATATCTTTCAGAACTACATAAAGTGCACTGTACATGTTTGGAAGCAGAAGCTTGTCTATCAAGTTCGATAAGAGAATGGATGTCCTTGGGGATGTACATCTACCTGGTGGTCTAAGCCATAGATACGTGTCTTCTGTTCCTACAAAAGTACAACCACTGTTGAGCAGCCTGCTATGTTTTCTTTTTCTCTTCTAGATTATATGTGAGTAATGAGTAAACTCACCAGTCATGCGCACAGGGACATCTCATGTTTAGGGAGATTGCAAATGAGCTGTTACGTTTGTTATATGAAATAGAAACAGATACTTTTGCTAGTTCATCAAGGAGGATCATGGACACTAAGATGTTCATAGATAGTCTCAATCAGTGGTTCTCAACCTGTGGGTCATGACCTCTTCACAGGGGTCATGTAAGACTCGGAATATACAGATATTTACCTTATAATTCATAATGGTAGCAGAATTGCAGTTATAAAATAGCAATGGAAATAATTTTACAGATGAGGGTTAACACAACATGAGGAACTGTGTTAAAGGATCACAGCATTAGGAAGGTTGAGAACCATTGCTCTAGATGTGAGCCTTCCTTGCTGTTCTGGTCATGGAAAATATCACCTATTTTCTTTTTTTTTTTTTTATAAATCTTGAAGATTTATTTATTTATTATATGTGAGTACACTGTAGCTGTCTTAGACACACGAGAAGAGGGCATCAGATCACATTACGGATGGTTGTGAGCCACCATGTGGGTGCTGGGATTTGAACTCAGGACCTTTGGAAGAACAGTCAGTGAGTGCTCTTAACCGCTGAGCCATCTCTCCAGCCCCTATCACCTATTTTCTTCTCCCTCGTGATACCCTAAGAAAGAACCAGGTGAATCGCATCTTCTTATGTTAGTATTCTTTCTATGATATCCAGATTATAATTATAATTTATGAAGACAGTCTGCCTGATTTCCATGGATGATCTACAAAAAGCAGTATATCAAATATCTGCAAGCAGTGAATTATAAAACACTACCTAACTAGGCACTATTTGCAGAGCATGTTCTGTATTATTTATCAATCTACACACAGACCATGAAATGCAAAGTCAGGCTCCTCATCATATCCATATATTAGCGCATGTGATGATGTGTAGATGGCTTAGTTGTATTATCAGTAAAAAAGTTTTCATTTGTTTCTTAGTTTCTTGTTTTCTCTTGCAAATCTAGAACTTCCAGAAAAGTAAGGACTTTGATGGTTTTATCTACTGGTGTAGGCTCAAAAGTATCCCCAGCATCAGGCAAGGATAAGAAACTAAGTATCATTGGAATAGGTCGATAAATGAGAGAATGCTACTTCCTAGGACTTCAGCATCTGTATCTGGAAGACCTAGATCTTCCCCTACCACTTCATTTTAAAGTTGGGGAAATGCAAAGCTACCTGGACATTATGGACATACCATGGTCTCTTAATTCCTGATCTCCTGGAACAGTGGAGGCTTTCTGTTTGGAGAGGGCAGACATTTCTTTTCACTCATACCTGGCTGAGCCGCTAGAGATCAGGCGACAATTAGATTACATTGTAATAGATTGTAGCCACTGGATGTGACCCTGAGAAGTCTAACCTAAGATGTATTTGCTTTGCTTCTCTATCTGGAGACAGTTCCTATTTTACCTTTTGGAAGTTCTAATGATAAACTTCAAAATATTCATCATCTCATTTGCCTCCACTATCTCTTTAATTTTTCGATATTCTTAACAAATAGTCAATTTCAGTTCTGCATTCTTCCTATCAATATTACACATCCTAGGAGAGTGGGGAGGGATGTGTCTAAGTTTCTGAGACTGTTCTAAAAATTGATTGGAATTACTGTTTCCATTTTTCAAATATTTCCCCCACAATACAAACCTCCACGTACAAGTTTGCTCCTTTGTCTTCTTCCAATTCTCTTTGCCTCTTTGAAATGCAGAATCTCTTATTTACATCCTACCTATGCGGATGCCCCTCCTGGTAAAACACACATTAGGTGATGTAGTCTGGCATGTAAGCTACAAAGGAAGGGTTTCATGTTTTAGGTGTTCCACTGCCTTGCTATGATGTAATGATTTTAATATAAAAACTCAGTTTATTCCTAGTCCTGCATGAGTTGCTTTTCTTTGTTCTGAAACATTGCTAATCGCCTATCTTTAGACCTTATCCATATCCTACAGACTGGCTGGAAACAGTAAGCTAACCCTTCTGAATGCATTCCAGGTCATTCACCCACATCCTCTGCTTGTCTCTTTCTGGGCCTGAGAAGCCCATCTTAGAGTGCCTCTTGCCTTATTCAGGATTTCCAGAGACTCACTTTCTCTGCCACTGCTCACAGTTCGTTTTTCCTTTGCATAAAACCCTTTCCCTCTGTCTACCAATTACCTGTATCTGTTTATCTCTTAACATTCAGTGGAAATATCACCTCCATAGTGTTAGATTTCCTAATTTCTCCTTTGTCTTATGTAAGATACTTTTTTCTTTCTTATCATATAGTCCTTTGTGTTTATTTCTGGTCATACATTGTAGTCATTGATAAAATACCCCAGTAGTCACCTTAGCAGGTCTATTAGAGTAAGAATTCAAGGTTTGCTTCTGTGGCTGCAGAGTTTAGAACAATATCTGGTACACAGTAGGAGTTTGGTTATTATTCAGTGAGTGCTCGGTAGATGAGAGAATGCACCAGAAAAAAAAAAGAACCGAATGATTTATTGCTTGTATTATTCTGCTAAATGAGAAGAGCATGGGAGTATTGAGATTCCTCCTCTAGGATTTAAATCTCTTTATTTAGGAAAACAATAAAAAGTGCGTGTGGGGAATAGGGAATGGCAGGGAAAAAATTAACATTGTTCCGACGTAATATATTTCAGTAAAACACACACATGCTATGATTTAGCAGCTTCAAGTAAGGTGAAAAATAGACAATACACCCCATCTGTTCTCACGAGAAATTGGAGATGTGTCATAACTTACTGCCCTTCCACATTTTAGTATTGTACTGCAGTAAGAATAAAGGCCGAGAGCCGTTGATTACAGAAGACCAAGCTTAGCTGTTCGTAGGACCAGACTGGAATATAAGAGAGGCTTGGCTACAGTTAATTTATAGGAGTTTATTATTTCATTGTACTTTTCCTCGATCTCCTGTGGTATTTATATCCATATTTTTATATCCTACCTCGTTGTTAGGACCAGGATACAACATGGAAGCAGAGCTCTTTGTGTGTGTGTGTGGGGGGGAGGAGTGGTGGATATGACTGATGATGGCTAAGAATATGTGTTCAGACACACACATGTGTATATGTTTGTTCATATACATGACTGAAGTGAATCTCATGTGGATAATTAATAATAATAATAATAATAATAATAATAATAATAATGTAATTTCTGTCTGATAAGTGTTGCCGTTCTAACACCAAGCATTAGGAGGTAAAGGTAGGAAGTGGTAAATCCGTGCACGAGGATGGGATCATCATGAATGAGATTCTTTTCTGTAAGAAAAGTCTTTTCTGTAAGAAGAATGAGTCTTTTCTGTAAGAGGCCACAAGAGATATCTTTCCTTTCCCGTTATGTGAAGACACAGTCAAAAGTAGCACCAATGAACAAGAAAGCAGGCACTCCACCAGGGACTGAGTTTACCAGGAATGCCATTTGGAACTTCTCAGCCCCTAGAACGGTGAGAGGAAAAAGTTTTGTTGTTTTAGAAGGTACCCAGCCCAGGCCATTTTTCAAAAGTTTATTGTGAGTGCCAAGAAAACCATAGCGAATTTTACTTTGAGTACTCGCCCCCTCAAGGATACCAGTGTCCTTGTTTCACATGCGGTGTCCAGCAAGGCAGAGTATCCTCTGTGAAGAGGTGTGTTAGCTGGACATGGAATGACTGCCTGGACTTTCCACTCTGTCGACTCAGGATTCTTTGCAAGCTGCTCACAGCTCTCTGTCTCCAGAGGTGACGCTGTCATTTCCCAGATGGGACTGATGTGAGTTTAGTGGTGGAGGCGACTGGAATCACCAGCAAGAGTTAACCAAGGGCAAGATAAATACTGACTTCTTGTTCTTGGAGAAAACCATAGAGCAACAATGAACTTGAAAGCCAAGGCTTCTAGGTATAATCCCATAATTTAGGAGGCAGAGGCAGAAGGATCAGGAATTCAAGGCTGTCCTTGGCGACACATGGAGTAGAATAGACCGAGTTTCAAAACATACATACAAACACAGAAGCTTCTATTAAGTAAAGAACAATCTTTATTATAATCCCTTACATTCTGGAGGTAGAGAATTCTCTCCTCTTTCCCACTGAGATGGGACAGAGCACACAGGTACCTAAAGGCATTGATTGTTTAGGTGTGAGAGAAGGAACTTTGCTCAAATATTGCTTCTAGGTGGCTTTGGTCTAGACCACAACAGAAATCCAGCCGTGGTGTGGTTTCATATCTTGCTTAAGGAAAAGGGGAACGAAGGAACCAGATTACATTTCATAGAGGAATTTGACTTCATTTTGGCATCCTAAGAGGGTGTGGTTTAAGGTTCATTTAGCCAGTCTTGAGAAACGTGTTGAGAGGTGCTTTTTCCTGTTGGTGCCAATTGGTAGGTGCAGGAGGGAGTTTTCTTCCTGAAAGAGTGTATGCTCCACTGGCATGACCCTGCAGGGAACAGGCATAGGACAAGAGATGGCAGAAACAGGAGATGGAGGCTGGGCGATAGAGCGAGCAGTCTGCCTAGCTTCTTTAGCACTACAGATGGGTCATAAAAGATCCATGACAGTTATTCCAGAGTTCTTTCCATTGGTTGGAAGTAAAGGAGGACTGTTGGCCTTGGCCACTTGGAGCACAGTGTCCTGCTGCCATACTGCATGGAGTTAAACATCTGAACAGAGGTGTATCAGGACCTGATTCTTTTTTTTTTTGAGACTGGGTTTCTCTGTGTAGCCCTGACTCTCCTGGAACTCACTCTGTAGACCAGGCTGGCCTCGAACTCAGAAATCTGTCTGTCTCTGCCTCCCAAGTGCTGGGATTAAAGGTATGCGCCACAACTGTCCGGCCAGGGTCTGCTCTTGAGTGCAGAGGACAACATGTTTTTCCATAACCCAGGATGGTGTGAGAGAAATAAAGGAGATGATCTACACGGGGTGAATATGAATGAGCTACACACAAATTTATACAGCAATGAGGCATTGCTTAATAAGGTAATTTACAGTGTGTCAGTTCAGCTAATCTGAAATGATATTTCTCTGAAGATTTTCCTTATGATTCCACATTATAACTGGCCACAGGAAAACCTAGTATGAAGGTTTTTAAAATATTATTTTTTATTCCATACACATTTTGGCTACATATATATGTATGTGTACCACGGAAGTGCCTGATGCCTGCCGAGGTCAACGGAAGGCCTTCAAGCCTCTGGAATCAGAGTGACTGGTTGGTTGTGAGTCACAGTATGGAAACTGAACCACGACTCTCTGTAAGTCAGAACACATAGTGGTCTTAACCTGCTGAGTCACCTCTTCTGTCCCCGGTGTGCAGTTCGAAGGCATAACCTAGGGCAGAAGCCTAGCACTGACTAGCACTGCAGAACTGAAGCATTTGTGCTTAATCTACTGGTTAGTCAAAGAAAAAAAAGTGGGTCAAAAGACTGGCTTCCAGCTTTGCTTGTGTTTTTCTCCAGTGTGCTGGAGTCCTGTACAGACAGATGTTCAGTGCCGCGGAATGACTGAGTTTTCTGCAGGTGCCCTGCGCTGCAAGACTGTAGACCACGAGAGATGAGGGAGGCGTTTAGTTTATAATTGGAACTTCTCTGTTGTCTGTTTGGGTTCTGGTGTGTCCTCATACACCTCTACTTTACACTAGGCTGTCAGTCTGGTTCGCCTGTAGGAAGTTCAGTTCTGTCCCAGAGGGAAAGCCAATGGCCTTCTAGAAGGCAGGTCATTGATCCGTCAAGTTTATCAAATCTAGCCTTCAAGGCTACTTTGTTTTTCTGAGGTAGGTTATGCTACTTCTCTGAGCAAATTTTTGGACACTTTGAAGAAGCTTAAAGACCAAAGAGGTTTACCCAAGTTGTGTTCAGTAAAAGGAGTTCCTAGTAGTTTGGCTGCCTGTAATTAGTAGGAATGATTAACCAATGTATGAGTCACAGCACTCCCTCGTGTGTATAATCATTAATCATCCTAGTTGGGATTGTATACGTGTTGATAGCATTCAACAGTATGCCAGGCATAGTCTATAAGATGCTACTCCAAGGGTCTTGTATCTTATGTTTGGATTATTAAATGCAAATTGTCAAGTTCATGCCCAAATGTGACATAATTTGATAGTTCCTAACACTCCAAAAAGATCTTTGTTTAAATTTGTAAATGGCAATTGCTCTATTAGAGCCAATCTCTTAAAAACACGTTCTCTGTGCCAGATGCTGTTGGAAAAAAAATCCCATAGCTTCTGCCGCAGAATAGTCACTCCCTGGAGGTAACTGGCCTCTCACAACCCTTTAGCCCGGCCAGCCTGGCCGTTCTTCTCCATGACTGACAAGCTAAAAGTAGTGCGGACCATCTGTGAAGATCATTTTTCTGGGCTCTGTTCTAACTCTGGTTCCTAGGATTTCAAACCCCTGGCTTCACATTCCTTGGATCCCAAGCCTGCTTCTGTTAGACCTATTTAGGGATCCTTGAGTTGCAGCTATTGGATTTCAAATTGTCATCGAGCTTTGAGTTCTCGCCTTGGAAACTCCCAACGTACTTTTCCTTCCAGTTCTAGCTTCAGGCTTCCAAGGGATCCCCCGCCGAGGGACTGGGATTCAGATACATGAGAAGAAAAGAGGTGAAGTGCTGAGCTGTGATAGAATTAAACAAGTGGACCACTGTTGCGGAAGAACACTGAACGCATTCATTGCTGGTGACGTAACCAGCGTGACCTGCAGCAACTTCCTGCCCTATGGTTACATATCCATATCTCTGCTCTGCGAGTTTTCTTTCATCCTACAAATATTTGTTATGCAACCCCTTGTGTGCCACCCACGCTCGCTGCTCCGCTCATCCCTTCTGCTGCTGCAGTCTGCTACCCGGGCCTTAACGAGGAATAGAAGGTGGTAAATATGCACGCGGGGCTCAGCTACCCGGAACAAGAGCTTGACTTCCTGTGCTCTAGTGTCTTAGACTCTGATCCAGAAAATGGGGGAGAATTCACCACCTCCCTTTTAGGAATACTAAATTTAAGGGAAACAATGCATCATAGCCCCTCCCTGTATGTAGAATAAATATCAGGCATAACTATGACTGCCCATTTTCTCATCTCTTCAGTTGCTGTGAGCCGGTTTCCATTCTGCCTTCGCTGGTTGTTTCCAGCCGATAAACATACCCGTGTCTCACCCATTACTACAGATTTCCCACTCCATGCAGCTTCGTTCTCTTATCGTTCTCCCTCCTCTTAATACAGGCGTTCAGGTTTCTAGATTCCGTTATTTTCGTGTCTCCAAGGTTCCCTTTAATCTTCTGAGTCACGACTTCGCAGAGCCGCATGGAGAAGTTGCCCTATTCTGTGAAGCCTGCGCTCATGTTGGTCCTCCTCGGCTAACGGCGCAGCACACTTCAGTCATTTCTCTCCCTGGCTTTAGCATTTTGCTCCCTTTGCTCGCTCCAGCTCTTCTTTTGTACGTTTAACCATTTCTTCTTAGTCACATGTGTAGATTCCTCAGAGTCAGATACAACTGGTTGCAGTTTAGGCTTTCTCTAAGTCGTCAGCGCATCCTTTCATTTTTCCTTCATTCTTCACATCATGGTAGCCGCAGCTTGCCTCTCCATGTTTTCTCATCTGAGTCTTCGGGTTGACCAGTCAGCAAGCATGACTTCCTTCCCATAATCTTTATTTCTCCACAGTAGTAACTCCTTCCAAAGTAGAAATTTAAAACACGTCACATTGACTAGCCCAGAACAACGTGGAGATAAAAAACGGGATGTAGTGTTGACATTAGAATAGAATTTATTCTCCTCAAAACTCTAACCCTGTCTCATCATGCAGATAAAGCCAGACTCTTTCAAATAAAATAGAATCCTGCGTTATACTTCCTCAGAATGCATCAAAATTATCAAAGTCATCAAAAACAAAATTCCAGACAGTGTCACAGCCCAAAATCACCTAAGGAGGCAGGGCAATGGTGGTGTGGTGTTTTGGATGGGCACTAGACAAGTATGAAGGGAGTGGAAATAATCAGTGGGCTTTGAGTCATAGTCATGTATTGGTATTAGCTAATCAGATAAACTAATGAACATGGCCGTCTAACAAACTGACGTTAGTGAGGGAAATTATGTATGGGGAGTATGCTTGAAGAAGCTGTGTACTCTACTAAACAGTTCTAAAAAAATGTGTATTAATTGCAATGGTTTTTCTTTCTGCCTCCACCCACTCCCCTCTCCCTCTCTTCCTCCTCCTTCTCTCTGCCTCTGTCTCTGTATGCCCCTCCCCCTCTCTTTCCCTGTGTATGTGTTTCTCCCTATTCTTCTTTTATTCTTCTCATCCTGGTTGGAGGAACTCCTAGATCTTGTAATTATTCTCCTAACACAAGAACCTAGATGGGCTGTGATTGGACGATGTTCCCTCCTTCCCTCCCTCCCTCCCTTTCTCTCCCTCTTCCCCTCTCCCTCTCCCCTCTCTCTCTTCCCTCCTCTCTCTCTCTCCCCTTCCTCCTCTCCCTCCCCCTCTCCCTCCCCCTCTCTCCCTCTCCCCTCCCCCCCTCCTTGTCTACCATATTTCTTCTCTCTTATTCTTTTCAAAGAGAAAAATAATGTCTTTTACTGAAAGGCCCAGAGTCCTTCCTGGGCACTGACCCTAGTACTGGTGCCCAAGGCTCGAGGTGCCAATGTCCCAGCAAAGCAGCCAATACCGTGAGTCCTGCCACCTTGGACTCTGCTGCTTTCTGGATGGTATTGCTTTAGCATCTCAGATTCCCATGGGAATACTTGTGAACCTGCCCCTTGGTTTCTTGTCTTGTTGTTATGAGGGATTGTTTGTATCTGTGTAGTGCCTAGACATCCATCTGTAATGACTGGGTAATGGGCAGATGAGCAGACGGTGTATTACTGAGTTTAGAACCATTCTTTCCGTCACAGACTCTAGAGTAAGCTTTTTTATTTTTATTTTTATTTTTTTTTAGAGATTTGCCATTTACCAAGACATTTCTTGACATCTCAATCCCACAGAGTGAATTTTTAATTCGGACAGGCTCAAGTTTCACAAGTGTGACCATGCTGTTGTTCTGTTGAAAGTTCTTCCACTACGTCCTCCATAGCATGGCCTCTAAGGTACTCTCAGATCCCACATCAGAGTATCTCTTGGAGCTCTCTGTCCACAAATCATCCTGAGGCTCCCTAGCCCAGCAACAGTTAATTGCATTAAGTATCTCCACACCCATTAATCTGTTGTCTTTCTCAGAGCTCTGTGCCTCCTTCAGCACATCATCCTAAAGAACCATACCATCTTTCTGTATCTCTATCGCTGCTACACTGTATCATATTGGTTACCTACTGATGCTCAGTAGATTAACACTACCACGGAGGGCCTCAAAATAAGAAACTGTTTCCATCTGTAAGAATCCAGATTCCACTCACAAGTTACCTGGACCCTGGTATTAGTTAACACAACGGTCACATCAAGGCTTCACTGGGAGATTTAATGGAAATCTCAGAGATGTTGGCAGAATTCAGAGTCACACAGTGGATGGTTATGGAACATCTGTTTCTCCAGCTATTAATTAAGCACAGGCCTTTCTTTCTCAGTTTCCCTTTATGAGGATCTCTTTACCAGGTCCCTCCAACATGGTGCCTGATTTCCATGAGCATGAGAAAGAGAATAATACGAGTTGTGCCAGAGAGAAGCCAGCATCTTTATGGCAATCTAATTTGTGGGATATACTATCACTTTTTCTGCATTCTATTTGGTCAAAGTGAGTTCTCAGTTCAGCCCGCATTCTAGTGGAAGGGGTCACACAAGGGCACGGATATTAGACAGTCATGCTCACTGGGTGTGTTCCGTGGTGACCTTTGAAGGTCTGGTTAGCACCTGTCTGTAATTAGTTTGGTGTCAGGCCCGATGATGCCACACACATGTATCAAAATGGGGTAAGGAGGGCTGGAGAGATGGCTCAGCCGAGGTTAAGATCACTGACTGCTCTTCCAGAGGTCCTGAGTTCAATTCCCAGCAACCACATGGTGGCTCACAACCATCTGCTGTGAGATCCGATGCCCTCTTCTGGTGTGTCTGGAGATAGCTACAGTGTACTTACATATAAATAAATATTATAAATAATAAATATTTTAAAAAATGTTTTAAAAATGGTGTAAGGAGATTTATTACTCACATAATGGGGCTTTCTGGGAAAAGCAGAGCAGACACAAAAGCCAGCCTGGGAAGTCCTGCATGAGAAGAGGCATCACCCTTGGGGTTTATTGTGGTAACAATTCTCTTGGGAACTGGGTTGAATGGTTTGAACGTCTCCACCAGCACCAAGTGATGGAGTCCTGAGGCTGTTAGCCTTTTACCCCGATAGGAGACAGAAGAGGGGTATGGAGAGATGAGGGGACAACACCAAGCACTGCTCATTGTGTGCTGCGTACCTTATCCGTTAGAATTTGTTCAATTGATTGATTGTCTTTGAAAAGATAGGGAGTGTGGTGCACTCATCTCTGTGTCCTCAGTACTTCGTGTAGTATCTGTCATATGACACTTATGCAGGAAATGTTGGTTAAATGAAGCAACGACTGGGCTTCCTGTTCTCATCATTTATCTACTTGATATATCTGCCTGTAGGTCTATCGATGTAGTTGTAATCATCTCCACGACTGATCAGCTGATGTCCTCGGAAAGGAATTTACCACACTTTTAATTTTAAGTCCATGTTTTAAGCATAATGTTCTTGAAATAAGGAAAGAAAACCCAAAGTACCAAATGGAAGCAGAAAAGGATTTTTCCCTGCTTTGTAACCATGTTAAGCTCAAAACTATTTCCTTGCATTTAACATCATGGCTTAAATTTTATGTTAAAAGGAAATCCCAGCAGTTGCGTTTGACTGCCTTCCTTCCTTCTTGTCTTTCTTTCTCTTTCTTTATTCTTTTCTTTTCTCTTTCCTTCCTTCCTTCTTCTTTTTCTTCCTTCCTGTCTTCCTTTCATGTCTTCCTTTCTTCCAGTCTTACTTCTTTCCTCTTCTGTCCTTCCTTCCTTCCTTCCTTTCTTTCTTTCTTTCTTTCTTTCTTTCTTTCTTTCTTTCTTTCTTTCTCTCTCTTTCCTTCCTGTCTTCCTTCCTTCCTTTCCTTCCTTCCTCTTCCCTTTCTTCCTATCTTCCTTCCTTCCTTCCTTTCATCCCTTCCTTCCTTCCTTCCTGTCTTCCTCCCTTCCTGTTTTCCTTCTTTCCTTCCTTCCTTTCAAGATCTATTTATTTTATTTTAACCGTACAAGTGCTTTGTCTGCCTGTAAGTCTGTGCACCACGTGTGTGCCTTGTGCCTTTGGAGGTCAGAAGAGGACATGAGATCTCTTGGAACAGGAGTTATGAATGGTTATGAGCCACCACGTGGGTGCTAGACCAAACCAGGTTCTTCTACAAGAGCAGCAAGTGTTCCTAACTACTGAGACACCTCTCCAGCCCTTTGACTTTGCTATTTTTATCATGCTGCCGTGAGAAAGATGAGACTCATCTCCTGAATTTTGGTGTCTCTAGTTGAAATCAGAGCCTGCTAGAATCTATACTCCTTACTCTGAAAAGATGCACACAAGGCTTTATCTTCAATGTTACAGTGTTGGCAGCTTTGTTCTCATTAAAAAAAAAATATCAATGCAGACTGAAAAATGGATAAGCAAATGTGGTACATTTATATAATAAAATATTACTCAGCTATTAAAAATATGCAGGCAAATGGATGGAACTAGAAAAGATTATCCTGAGTGAGGTAACCCAGACCCAGAAAGACAAACATGGTATGTACTCATAAGTGAATATTAGCCATGAAGTACAGAATAACCAACCATGCTACATTCCACAAACACAGAGGGCCGAGCAGAGGTCAACTCAGAAGAGGAAATAGAGTAGGATGCCAGGGGACAGATGGAGGAAGAGAACTGGGTGGGGGAGGGGCGGGGAGAGGATTAGGAGGGATCAAGTGCAGGGAGGTTGGAGGGAGAGGGTACTACTGGGAGAGACAACTGGACTGTGGGGGGGGCATCTCTGGGACAAGCTAGAAACCTAGAACAATGGAAACCCCCAAGAATCTACGAGGTTGATTCTAGCTAAGACTTCTAGAAATGGGGGCTATAGAACCTGAAACAGCCATCTTCTATAACCAGAAAAGACTTCCAACAGAGGGACTGAGACATCAACCCAGTTACAAAACCTTAGACCCACAGTTTGTCCTGCGTACAAGATATGCAGGGATAAAGATGGGTCAGAAATTGAGGGAAGGGCCAGTCATTGATTGACCCAGCTTGAGACCCATGCCTAGAGAGAAAGCCAAGCCCTGACACTACTAACGATATTCTGCTGTACTTGTAGACAGGAGCCTAGCATAAACTGTCATCTGAGAGGCTTCACCCAGTAACTGATGGAAACAGATGCAGAGACCCACAGCCAGACATTAGGCAGAGCTTGGGGAATCCTATTGAAGAAGGGAGGAAGGATTGATGGAGCCAGAGGGGTCAAGGACACCACAAGAAAACATTCAGAATCAACTGACCTGGGCTCACAGGGGCTTGAAGAGACTGGACTGAGAACCAGAGAGCATGCATGGGACAGACCTAGGCGTGTGGGGGAAGGGGCTGCCTCAGTGGGCCCATGCCGAGGCATCCCTTCCCCCGGGGCTGCCTCAGTGGGCCCATGCCGAGGCATCCCTTCCCCCTGAGGGACCAGACACACGATGGTATAGTATAGAATATTTAGGGCATGGGGAGGGGAGTTAAGAGAGTAGTAGAGGCAGAGAAAGGCAGAGAGAGGGAGAGAGTAGAGAAGCAGAGGCCGGCCATGACCACGTGGAGAGAAGGGGGGAAGGGAAGGGAGAGAGAAGAGCCCAAGAGGGCAAGAGAGAAGCTAAGAGAGTAAGAGAGAGAGGAGGGGGCAAGCATCCCCTTTTACAGTGTGCCCGGACCTACCTGGCTGTTGCCAGGTAACTGTGGGGCGGGGCATACCTGTTGTTGCCAGGTAACTATGGGGTGGAGCTTAAACAGAATCCTAACAGGACAGACCAGCAGTGACAAAGTGCTGGGGTCACAAGTGGGATGGATCCTTTAAATGAGGTGTAAAGAGTTATAAGAACTCAGCAAAGCCTGGGCATTATGGCGTTTGCATCAAGTAATATCGTTCCAAGCCCTCCAACATAACTCATACCATGAACATGGTGACAAAAGCGAATGAGAACATTGAGCTAAATAATGAGGTGTGTCCACTCTCCCCATCAAAAGGTGCTTCCCACTTCGACATTTCTAGCGTACCTGAAATATACTGGTTTCTATACCGTCACTGATATTTAAGAATCTCTTTCCCGTTTTTTACTGTTTGACGCAAATGCCACAGTCTTCAGACGATCTGCATGCTATGAGTTCTGTCATTTGTATACCGGACACGGTGTGGAGGTTTAGTTCCTTTTGTAGAAGTTTTTGCTCTTTGTGAGGACGTGTGAGAAAGGACGGAGTAGGGGCGCGCGCACACACACACACACACACACACACACACACACACACACACACACACACACAAAAGCCAGAATGACCTGGCCTTCAGGATGAAGGAGGAAAGATGTGTGAGATTCTAAACCTCCAAGCAGATGGCTCTGCCCCACCCACTCGGCGGAAGGAACGTGTTTGAAGTGGCAGAGTAATTAGGCTCAAAAACCATACCTTCAGCGCGCCCTTCAAAGGAAAAGCTTGAGTTGAACCTTGGGGGCAATTAATTTCAATGATGTTTAGACTCTAGAACACAGCTGCAGAGGCAAGACCTCAAGAGAACGGTTTCACTTCTGAGAATGAATGCTTCACGTATCTTGTGCAACTCTCAGTGTATTTTATATGTGTTGTTTATTCTTTATGATTAAACCAATGCTGTAAGGATTACGTTATTAGACCTCAACCCTCGGAACTTCATTATTGTCCCAATAATCTACTACAGGCTTTCTGAACACCTGCATAGTAGATCAAAAGACAGGGTTGTTTGCTGTCCTTGTCGTTGTTGTTTTTGGCGTTTTTTTTGTTTTTGTTTTTGTTTTTATGTTATCCAAGCATGGATTCTAAACTCCGCGTGTCATTTGTCTCGACGGAGGAAAACAAGAGAAAAAGAACAAAACAGGTTTAAAATGCATAGTCTGGTCACGTCTTTCATGAAACAAATCAGATATTTCTCTTTCTTATACTTTGGATGGTTTTTTTTTTTAATGTAATTAATATGTCTGGTTCACAAGAAATAAAGAGGCTTTTGCTTTTACAACAAAATCGACACACGATCTTATACATGCCAGGCACCCCATCTTGCCAATTTGAAATGATTTTAGAGAGAAGATGGACTTACATACACAGTCCCTTGCTGCCTGCCTGCCTTACGCCCCCTATAGCACAAGAGGAGGTAGGCTCTATGTTCCGGCCTGAAGCCAGGGTGTTTCCTCTCCCAACAACATTTTATTTCCCCCCCCGAACTCCAAAAGAAGTGACAGGTGATTTTGTCTGTAATGGTGGTTATTTTCAACTTCAAAAACGTTTCTGTGATCTTAAAACCTTATAATTTGTTCGCAGTTACAAGTTAATACAGGCGCTGAGCAGCATCTGTGTGTAATTTTAGCCGAGAGATACGGCAGAGATTTTTAGTTCTCCGAACTTATTTTATTAGACGTGCGTTGTCTAGAAGCTTGCCGCCAGCACTGCTGTTAGCTGCTGTCTTAATAGGCATCCGTGGTGGATATGGACTTCAGCATCTGAAGTGGAGATACGGACATTTACGCATCTGTTGGGCCTCTGGGTCCCTTATCAGCCCTATTGCATGGATACCCCATGAAGGGGGACCGGAGGGTGCAAGCCTGCGCCTGCGTACTGGAGTTACTGTTGTCATGACCCCATCACCTGAAGCTAAAGAAAGCTCATCTCCCCACACTTCAGTGTCCTCTCTACTTAGCCTCTGTTAGGCCTGTCCTCCCAGAATTATCCACCTCTCCTTTTCTTGTGAAGCCCCTAAGTTTGGCTTCAGCTTTCCAGAAAGGAGCTAGAAAGGAGAAATGTAGCCCTGTATAGGATTCCTGCTTAGGCCTCCTTCAAGAATATAGGCAAAACCTGAGGGTAGAAAAGGCCTGGTTAGATCCTGCCTGATAAGGGGTAAAACACATACACATACACATGGACACACAGACACACACACACACACACACACACACACACACACGGACACACGGACACATGGCCTCCCACACCCCTAAGTGCATGTGCATGCACACACACGCACGCACACTCTCATACATACACTTTCTCACACACAGACACATAGTCTCACATACACACTCTCACACAGACACAACTCTCAGACACACATACATACACGCATTCTCACACATACTCTCATATACACAGACTCTCTCCCTCTCTTCCTCTCTCCTTCCCTCTCTCTCTCTCACAATTGTCTGAAGGGAAAGAGAAAAGAGTTTCAAAGCTGTCATTGCTTTTAAAGTTCAGGGTTAGACGGCATCAACTCAGGAGGAAATGACTACGGAGTTGGAGGGAGCCTACCATTGACACGACTCTCCTGTAACTGTGCTCAGTCCCAGTTTAAAGATTGCAAACTGGAGAAAAATGATAGGGATCTCACTAGTTTCCTTAAAACTACCTACCTTCAATTTTCAATTGTTCACACATCCAACTGTGACCTTCTGTGGAAAAAAAGAGGTATAAGCAATTTTATCTAATTATAATCACACCAACTAATTAGGTAAAGCACTGGATATGGATAGACATGAAAGGTTGGAGAAATTTGACCGTGTGTCCTTAACACACCGACTCAAAAGCAGTAGGGACCCTTCAGCTACTTTCCCTGCAAAGTTCCTGCTGGTTGGCAATAGAGACGGGAGAGAGGGCGCTCTGTGGTGGCTACCGAGGCTGGCACTGAAAAAGCATCAAACAATGCCCCTGTTATCTGTTTCCAATTCCTGCGGCACAAAGCTGGAATCCAGAAAACTTGCCGCCGCCTTGAATAATTCAACCTTCGGATCTGTTCGTGGTCGAAGAGAGTTTCGATTTGCTTTTCTTCCGCGGTTTATTCTTGATCTTGTTTCTATGCTGAGTGTCCCCACCCCCAACCCCCTTCTCCCTAAAGTTCTTTGATTTTGAAGAGTGAGCTTAGTAATCTGTTTCAGAAATATTTAATCAGATTCCTCTAGTTTGAAATAAGAGAAAGGAAGATATATGGGGGCGGGGGGGGGAGGTGCGTATTTTAGAATAAAGAAAAACCAGGCTGAGGATAGCCAAGCTTTCTGGCTTTATACTTTCCTCCCCAGCTGACGCTCCAGGAGAGCTATACAGCTCACATCTCAGTGCTGGAAACCCCTCCCCCTCCGCCCCCCTCCCCCACCTCCCACCACCCCTGCATAGATAACAAACTCGACAAGATTTAAATATTTATAGAGAAACCCAGAGTGTCCAAGAAGGCAATGCAGCTTCTAGCATACGGATGGGGTAGCTTAAAACTTCATTAGTGTCACCCAGGGTGGCAGAGTGGAGCAAACAATTTAAACCGAGCAAGCCAGCCGAGGCTGAGTTGACAGGCTCACAACTGGGATCCTTCAAACGCAGGGTTTATGATATCTGCTTGTGATTTCTTAGGATTGAAGAAATTTTTTTAAATCTCAATATAGCATGGAGATGTTAATTAAAAATGTAAACAGAAAAATTACTATCTCCTATCTACCCCTCTATCTATCTACTCCCCCCCCCCCATCAACTTCTCTTTTCTAGCCTTCCCTGTCTTCTCCAAAACACCTTTCTTCCCCAAATAGAAAATGCGGCTGAGAACAGCACTTTCAAGGTGAAAGACCTGGAGGCTTGAGGTTTCGTGGCTCTGAGAGAAAAGAGAGGTTCTCTTTCCTGCTTGATCAACATCTCATTTGAACAGACATGGGTAACCACTCCCGAGTCCTGTGCTGACGATCCTGGACGTGACACTCTGTTGTGAACAGGGCAGCAGCTGCGTAGCTATCTCGAGCACCTGGTTCTGCAGCATTCCAATCATCAAATGACTGGGACAGGGGGATTGCTCATGAGAAGAACAATGAATGCATTTATGAGAGGCAGGGGAGAGGGGCAGGCTCGGGAAATTATTACATATATGTCTATTGCACAGAAAACTCGGGCTCTATCGGAAGAATGAGAATTGGTAGATACGCTGTTTTGTAAAACCGAAATTCTTTATAGAAAAATATCGTGCTTCTATTATTTATTCGATAGACACGATCTTGGCTTTCCATTGTTGTGACAAAATTGAAAATATTCAGTTATACAGAGAAAGTGTTGTTATGGACTCCTGACTTCAGAGGGTCAGTCCATGGTCATTTGGCCCTGTTGCTCTTGGGCCTGTGAAAGGCAAAACATCATGCTGGAAGTGCTTGGCAGTTGGGAAACAAGAGAAAGAAGACAGGAGGGGCCAGGGTCCCAGGGTCCCCCTTCAATGGTACCCCAATAACCAATTGTTCTGCTAGTGATCAATAGTGCCACCCGATGAGGACAAAGGCTTCAACACAAAAGCATGAGAGGGAACCACTGAAGAAACACCTTTACAAAGTGTCTGGAGTTGTAACACTCATATGCTATCTCTCCAAGTTGGTAACTTACCTAACTCTCAAACGGCATTCCTAATGGTGACCTACAGATGCTACAACTTTTATTAAGCTTCATTTCCAGAGATTCTTCCCCAGAGCCATTGGAACCCTTGTGGGGAACTAACTATGAGTGCAACTGTTGGCCTCTCTGGTTCCATCAACAGCACGCTTCTGCTACCGTCCCAGGGCAGAGCCCTCCGACCTCCAGGCTCACCCCTCAGATCATTCCCAAGACCTGTCTTCAGTCACATCTTTCAAAAGGCGCTGTGAGTTTGCATGCAACAAGACCCTTCCACGTTCTTTCAGTTTTCCCCAACAGCTATAAATAGATAGATAGAGGATTCACATTTTAGGTTGTGTCTAACATCCTTGCTACATGACTCTAATAAGAAACAGAACGAAAGAAGATCAAAACCCAAAGGATACAAAAAAAATAAAATAAAAAAGGGCTAACTGATTCCAACTGGGGAGCCAGGTAATCTTATGAGTAGGGCTGATATTTGAGCTTCGCTTTGAAGAAAACATTAAAGATGGAGGGGCTGGTACAAGATAGAGAGTTGTGACATCCACAACACATATGGGCAAATCAAGTACAGGGCCACAGAATTTGGAAGGTAAAAAGAAAAATGTTGTCTTACAGGTCCTTTAATTTTTTTTCCTTTTCATTTAGGGTCTATTATTGAAAGTATGTTGGAAAGTGAAATGCAGAAAGAGATCACTGAAGCCATCGACCCTTCTCCAAGGTAGGCTTTTTCATGGTGACTCCACTCTGCACCTTTGCTTGTCTTGAGTGATGCTCTCCACCTTTCAGGCGACCTTCAGATTTCCAGCTTTCAGGTTGTACATGGAGCCCCAAAAGATTCTCTTTCTAGATCCCCTTTCTTCATCAGACAATTTGCAGGCTTAATCTGGCTGGTTCTAATTTTGTTCATCTGTCCCAGTTTAACTCAGAAATTTTAGTCCCTATTAAACTTCGGAGGTGAATGATGATCACACCCATTGCCAACCTTGGTTCTCATGTCACTTAGCAACTGAAGGTACTCACAACCATAGACCACCTCTAGACTTTTTAGATGGTTGCAAGTGAGAGCCACAAACTAGAATCCCTGGCCTGCCTTCAGTGTAGAGATTTATTAGACTCAGTAAAGGAGACTCACGCTTCATTTTTCAATTAATTCCTGATCAACCACATCGTTTCTTTCATCCTATGGAAAGTCCTGCTGGGGAAGGAGACCAGATGGTCACCTGACTTTCACTATACCACAGGTCCTCAAATCCAAAAATGTCCCAAGATGGAAAATAGATGCAGGCACTCAGCTCGGGGTGGGTTCTGCCCGTGGATGAATTTTAGTGTAAAGTTGAAAATACTAAGAATCATTATATCAGGATCTATGAGTTTTCAAGAATGGATAAGGAACTGCTGTCCTGGGGTGAAGAGAACCGCGCTCAGTTCCTCTTTCAGAGCTGGCAGTGCTCATGAATATGAACGACCAGCTTTAGTCTCTGGGCTGCACTTCTGCGTTTGACAAAGGAAAGAACTGTTGGGGCGAGAACGGTGTGATTAAGAGTGGACCGACCATGGTGCAGAGAGAACTGGACTCGTATTAATTACATCACTTATTTTTTCTTGAAATTGTGAAATTAAGCCATGGGGTCATTGGGACCCGCCAGGTTTACGGGGTCATGGTGAAGATAACTGCATTTCATCTGACTGTTCAACCCTATTATGTAAATAATCTCCCCTGAATGTCAGTTATTATCAGACCTCACACCTTGCTTGTCTTGGTTTGTATGATGCCATCAATGGTGGCTTTGGACTTTGTGTTTCTGTTTATTTCTGAGATTAGTGCCCTACCTCCCCATGCTAATTAAATGCAAGGATCTCTGTTTAGCAAACGTATCCGTTGCTCTCAAAAAAAAATTCTTTAGAAAAAAGGTGACAAATTTAAGGAACAGTTGTTCCTTTTCACACGCAGTTTGGCAACGCTGGTCTGCTTACCCTTTGCTTTACACGGGTGTGGTAAAGACACAAGTGTTTGATATTTTACTGTCATGACGGATTAAAGGATCTATCAACTTAGCACCGACTTCAATAAACGTTTATCGAGTCTCCCTCATCCTCCTTGTGTCCAGCTTTGTTAGGGCCTTGGAATACAACAGCTGCATGTGTTCTCTGACTTCAAGAACATTTATTGTGATATTACCCTGAAACCTGAGGAGTCTTTGGAAACCAGAATTTGTGTATTCAGGTCTGTCTTACGGGGCTGTAAAAGACATGCACTCATACGCTTGAATCATATGGGTTTCTTCCTTCATTCTTTACTGTGGTAAAGACACTACGTGTGAACTCTCACCTATTAACAACATTGCCATTTTTTTTTTTTGAGTGTATACTCCCAAATGGGCAAATGGGTTTGTGGGATCGTCTGGTGCTTCCCTGTTCTAATTTGGAGGGGAAGCTGCTTTTTTTTTTTCCATGGCTTCCACATATTTAGTATTCTAATCAATAATCTATAAAGAGTATGGCCTCTCCTGCTAGAAGAGCCAGCTGGATAAGTCATACCCCTCGGTATATCAATTTCCACCAAGTGGCTTCATCTTAGGAGACCTTAGAAGATAATTTTATTTTATTGATTTTCTATTTTTTTTTGTCTATATCGGAGACTGAAGCCAGGGCTTTGCCTCTCTTTGGCACCCTACCATTGAGCTACACCTTCACCTTTTAGCTTCAAACTCCAAATAGTCCATTGAAAGATATGAGACATCTGCTGTACAGATGCCAGATGCGTTTATAGTTTCCTAAACCTTAAAATATATAGATTGGTAAAACTGTCATGATAACCATGATGTTGACTGTGAGTCACCCCAACATTACCTTATCCTTATTTATAATTGCTTAATTCCCCAACCACCCCTGCCTCCCATCTCCAGGGCATTACAGACTAATTTCTCTCACCTTGGTAGCTGTCTTTGAATCATATGCTGATACTCTTTGGGGGAGGGCTTTCTTTGTATATTCCTTATTGTGGTAAAGACACTAAATATGAACTCTCATCATTAACATTTTAAGTGTGCCATTCCTTTGAATTCCCAAATGGGTTCGTTGGGTCATCTGGGTGCGTCCCAGTTCTGATTTGGAGGGGAGTGGATGCCCAGGATGCCCGTACTGCCTTCCTGGCGGCCATATATTTATATCCCATCAACAATCTGCAAAGGGTATGGCTTACCCCAGGGATCTCTCCTTCTTCCCTGGATGCACCTCCGTTCTTTTATTTCTCGAGACTTTGGCTGCGGTCACTGGAGTGGCTCTCTTCTCTCAACTTTTAGACAGACTTAAGACATTTTCATTTATAAAGTTTAGGAGACAGAACCATATGCCAGTCCGATTTTGTCTTCATAACTAAGCCCCTTGAAAGCACTGTCTGCGCAGGCAGTCTCCGCATTCACTGTGCTCCACCCCAGAGACTCTGCCGTGATCGCCACTGATCCTCAGGTTCTGCCCCGATCTCTGCCTTATGTGGAATCCAAGAGGTCTCTCTCCTCTCTTTGATTGCTCACCCACACTCTTAGCTGCCCACTCCTGTCCTTCTTAATTACTTTGTACGTAATTTCGGGTCACATTTAAAAACCGTCCCGTCCAGGAAGGCATCCAGGAATGAGCCATTCAGTCTGACGGGTCAGACTGTATCCCACGTGGGCTGTGTAAGCACCCTCGCTGAGATTTGCACCAGGGTGGAGTAATTTGGCCCACTGCTCACATGCTGACGCCTATGGACACATCTCAGAATATGCCCGTGTCATGTGGTACCACAGGACTGTACTTTAGAAGATGTTTCTCAAACAACTGTCTTTTTGCAGAGAGCGCACACCTGTATAGAGTATTGTTCATGGTTTCATTTTGTGCGAGATGTAAGTGTAGCGAATCTGCGTCTATTAGCACTTTTCAGTTTTTAAAATCGTGAATAAGTAATTCTTTCTGCATGTTTGCTGTGCATAGGAACAAGAAAGGTCACTGTGCATAAATTCCAACCTAACAAAAGATTTGAAAATTAATTATGTAGCACACACTTTTCTCTATTAGGCGTTGCTAGTGTGAGCCTCACAGAGATCCTTTGAAAGCAGAAACATGCTGTCAGATTGTCTGTCGTCATGGAAGGAAGAAACTTTTACTTATTTTCTTTCAGGAACAGGGTATTTCTACCACATCTATTTTTCCCCCCTCTGTCCTCTCTCAATAAGAAAAGGAGCCTTCTGAGATTCTTGTTATAGGTTCTGACTATTGGATTACATCATATCGAGACATAATTACTTTTTCCTTAAAAGCTACTGAACATTTAACTACTCGAAGTTCTAACAGTACTTTCAATATTCACCTCCTTCTTTTATTTAACTTTTATTTTGTACAGTCCAGTCCTTGCCTCCATGCCAGTCCACACTCCCACATCCAATTCCTCCTCCCCCCAACCCCCTGTCTCCAAGAGGATTCCCCTACCCCTGCCAGGCCTCCTTACTCCCTGGGGTCTCAAGTCTCTGGAGGGTTAGGTGCATCTTCTCCCACTGAGGCAGTCCTCTTCTGTATATATGTCGGGGGCCTCATATCAGCTTGTATATGCTGCCTGGTTGGTGACTCAGTGTCTGAGAAATCTTAGGAGTCTGGGTGAGTTGAGACTGTTGGTCTTCCTATGGGGTCGTCCTCCTCCTCAGCTTCTTCCAGCCTTTCCCTAATTCAACCACAGGGGTCCCCGGCTTCTGTCCATTGGTTGGGTGTAACTATCTACATCTGACTCTTTCAGCTGCTTGTTGGGCCTCTCAGAGGGCAGCCCTGCTAGGTTCGTGTCTGTAATCACACCATAGCATCAGTAATAGTGTCAGGCCTTGGAGAATTCCCTTGAGATGGATCCTAATTTGGGCTGGTCACTGGAACTCCTTTCCCTTAGTCTCTCCTCCATTTTTTTTCCCTTTCAGTTCTTTTAGACAGAAACAAACTGTGTCAGAGTTTTTGACTGTGGGATGGAAACCCCATCCCTCCACTTGATGTCCTTTCTACTGGAGGTGGACTTTATGAGTTCTCTCTCCCCAATGTTGGGCATTTCATCTAAGGTACCACCCTCCCTTTGAGTCCTGAGAGTCTCTCACCTCCCAGGTTCTGGTACTTTCTAGAAGGTCCCCCCCACCCCACCTTCCATCTCCTGAGTTTGTGTGTTTCCATTCATTCTGCTGGGCCTCAGGGCTTCTCTCCTGCCTCTCTCCCCAATACCCGATCATGTTCCCCCTTTTCTCTTTCCCTTCCCTCTCCCACCCAGGTCACTCACTCCCTCTGCCTGTTATCTTCTCCCTCCCAAGTGGGATTGAGACACGTTCACTTGGACCCTTCTGCTTGTTAACCTTCTTGAGTGCTGTGGATTGTATCCTGTGTACTCTGTACTTTTTTGGCTAATATCCACTAATTAGTGAGTACATACCATGCATGTCCTTTTGGGACTGGGTTACCTCACTCAGGATGATAGTTTCTAGTTCTATCCATTTTCCTACAAAACTCATGATGTCCTCATTCTTAAAAGCTGAATA
The DNA here is from genome assembly GCA_036184795.1 of Tokudaia tokunoshimensis. NCBI lineage: Eukaryota > Metazoa > Chordata > Mammalia > Rodentia > Muridae > Tokudaia > Tokudaia tokunoshimensis. The sequence continues at coordinate 61,088,242 of BTHU01000018.1, read as the reverse complement.
GTATTCCATTGTGCAAATGAACATTTTCCATTCTTCTGTTGTGAGACATCTGGGTTTTCCAGCTTCTGGCTATCACAGATAAGGCTGCTATGAACATAGTAGAGACGTGCCCTTGTGGTATGGAAGGGCATCTTTTGGGTATATGGCCAAGAGTGGTATTGCTGGGTCTTCAGGTAGATCTATATCCAATTATCTGAGGAACCTCCAGAATGATTTCCAGGATGGTTGTACCAGCTGGCAATCCCACCAGCCATCTTTAGCCTGTGGTATTTTTATTTCCTGTCAATCTAGTGTGATTTGTATTTTATTTTAAATAACAAAATTAGAAAAATAAAATTTTAGATGTGGTGGTGATTTGATTGAGAAATTTTTCCAATAGGTTCAAGTATTTGAACACTTGGCAACCAGTTGGTTGCACTGTTTGGGGAGGTTATAGAAATGGCATGGCCTTGCTAGAGGAAGTATGTCACTGGAGGTAGTTCTTGACAGTTCATAGCCCCACCCCACTTCCTGCTCCCTTTCTTGGCTACCTCTGTATGGACAGCCATGTGATCAGCTAGCTTCCTGGGCCTGTGCCATGCCATGCCATCTACACCATTCTGAATTGCATTCATCTGGGACAGTGAGTTACAACAAGCCCTTTCGTCTATAATTTGGTTTTGGTCAACAGAAAAAAAAGAGTGATACGGACATGAGAATTTAGAAGTTATCCAGTTCAGTCTTCTCATCCCATAGGTAAGAAGACAAACTCAGACTTTGGAAAAGATATTTCCCACATTTTACTTTTATGTGTTGATAGCTTGATCCTAACTCTAATGAATTCCTATCAAATAAGTTGTAGTAGCTTTTGGAAAATCTGATGGACATCGAAATGAAGAGGCTTACCTGATTTTTTTTTCCTGGTGTCATGTTCTCCTGAGCACAGGCATTTTCTTGGCTCCTTGAAATTAGTTACTAATCTTGTATTTAAACCATTCCATCATCATTAGGGAAGCCTGATGGGTTTCCGGGCACTCTCCCAGTTAAAGCGTGGTTGTAATTGTAGCTCTTCCCATTGCATCCTGAGGTTCATTTTGAAAGCGGGGTTGGGAGAGCAGCTCTCTTCCCTCTTTGGGACGATGCTGTCCTTTCTCATCATTGGCTTCCTGCGGGTCCTGTGTTTATTTAAGTCTATCCTGGTTTTGTTTCTCTTCATCTGGTATTCAGTCTTGTCACTGGGTGAACTCTAATGCTGCCTCCTCTGTTCTCCGCCTTATCATTGTTTCCAAACCAAACCAAGCCAAGAAACAAAATTCCCCCAAGACAAAAAAGCAAAACAAAATAAAAAATGGCAAAACTCACCTATGACACACAGTACCCAGTTTTTATTTACCAAGGCCTTAATATAAAATTGTTTTTTCTAATATATATATATATATATATATATGTATATATAATTTGTCTTAGTATAGCATTTAAAATAAATCTAATAAGTAATAGTTGCTTTTGATGTTTCAAGTCTCTGACAGGTTGCTAAACATTGTCTCTACCACATTAACATGTAGTATATACAACTTATCATATACTGAATCTAGACGAAAATATTTTATCTGTATTAGCTTTGATCACAAAGTATGAAAAACTTGCTTTTGAGAGTATTTGGCCTCCGATAGTAAATGTCAGAGGACCTATCAATCCATTATGGTTTTCAAAATCCAGTATAAAGAACAATTAAATAGATATATTGTGCCTTGTGTGTGTAGAAAAAGATATTTCCTTATAAGGGAGTTTGCTCTTCCAAATATGTTTCACTTCTTTTTATAAAGTGTATATATATATATATATATATATATATATATATATATATATATATATATAAAATGTATTATAAAGATACCATTTCTCTTCCCTTTTCTCTCACTAAATCCTTTCATTTACCCCTCATGTCTGCTCCATCTTTTTTCAAATTAATGGCATCTTTTTTCTTTAATTCTTGTTACACACACACACACACACACACACACACACTCCCACACCATATATGTGTGTGTGTGTGTGTGTGTGTGTGTGCGCGCGCGCGCGCGCGTATACATCCCTAAATACATAAATGTAACATCATTGTGTATAATGCTACCTGTATGTATTTGATTTCTGGGTTGACCGTGTTGTATTGAATAGCCAGTTGGTGTGCTCTTCCCTGGGGAAGAGTCTCTCTTGCTCTCAGCATCTTTTAGTTGCCTGTATTTCTTTGTGTAAGGTTGAGGCCTTCTGAACCCCTGACCTTTCTTCTTATCCACATTAGCATGTTCATTGGTGCTGTCCTTGTCCAATCCATTTTTAGACAGCCATACTGGTGAGACATCATGAGTGGCGCTTCCTCTGAGAATGAGGGCTCTTAACATCTTTCTGTCCTGCACCCCTACTGATTCCTAAGCATTAGATGTGGGAGCTGTCCTGTAGACATATCCCTTGGGATTGTGCTCAATAATTCTGAATTTTGCTTGGTTGTGGTTTTCAGTAATGGTCTCCCTCTATTGCAAAGAGACATTTCCTTGGTGAGGTGTGAGGACTATACCTAATTGTGGGTATGAGGACAAATGTTTAGAATGTAGTTAGGCATTATACTGGGTTAGTAAAGTGGTAGACACTGGTTCTTCTCCAAGTTCCATTGACTTCACCAGCCCTGGGTAGTTGGCTAGGTTTCCAGTATCAGGCATGTTTTTTTTTCTCATGTTGCACAGGCCTTAAGTTCAAGTAGAGAGTTGTTGGTTAGAGGCAAGGTATGTGTGTCACTAGTGAACATTTAGGGTCACCATATATTTCTCTTCTCATAGACTATCAATATCACACCGTATTGGAAAAAAAATGAGTTGATGCGTTCAGTATGAATTCAGTGTCACAACGCGGTGTCTGAACACTCCTATAATACTTGTATAAAAAGTCAGGCTCTATAGCTTGGTTCTGCAGCCTTAGCTCTTCAGGAGCCCACTAAATAGTTCACAGGTTCATGGCAGGCCTGAGATACAGAGGAAGTAAAGATAAACCTGGGTAAATAAGTGAGAATCTGACACAAAGTAAAAAAAAAAGTTAAAGAGAGGTGCAGGGATGATATTCCATATAGAGTTCATGCCTAAAACCTCTGAGCCTTGGGATCAACATACAGTACTGCGGAGAAGACTGTGTAACAGGTAGGTTATGAGCCTCAATAGTCAAGAAGGTTTTAGTATATTGGAAAATGATGATTACACTGGTCCGGACTCTACCTTCTCTCAGACAAAATCAGCACCGCAGTGTTTAAAACAAAGACAATGACTGACTCACAAGGCTCCCAAAGTCAAGAGGAAGTATTAGGTTTCCCTTTTAAATTAATTTTTCTTTCTTTCAATTGGCAACATTCATAAGCTGCCTGGGTGTGATATAACCACTGCATAAAGCTAGTTCCTTTCACCTTTAAAAACTCATTATCTAAACACCACATATTAATCTCTTCTAATTAAACACACAGATGTCTTTGGAATAAATATACTTATGTCTTTCATTTTAATTTCTGAAGATTTATTTATTCACTCATTTTATGTGCAGGGTGTTTTAACTGCAGGTATGTCTGTGTACCACATGCATGCCTAGTGTCTGCAGAGACACTCTTTTGAGACTAGAGTTACAGACAGTTGAGAGTAGTTATGTGGGTTTTGGAAATTGAACCTGTGTCCTTTGCAAGAGCAGTCCCTCTTACATTTAAATAAAAATTCAGCCCAGTATTTGGTTAAGTAGTTAACAAGCAGCCATGGAAAATATTTTTTTTGTCAAAATTTCTCTGATATTTTTGGCTTGAAAAATTCTGATTTTAGAATCTAATTATTGAATTACATTGTATCTGAAATAATTATTTACCTAAAAAGATGAGCTTAGAATTTAATTATCTGATTCTTTTAAAGTTTTCCCACATAGTAAACAAAATGTTTTAACAATATCAACACACAGTAGCAAAAATGTATTGCAGAAGTAAGCCCATGCATGCAGAAAAATGAGCACAAGTGTACAGGTGTTAAACCTTCCACAAACAGCCCGTCTGTACAGCAGACTCCAGATCGAGAACAGAATGTAACTAGTGTGTTAACTCATTCATTCGTTCCAGTTTCTATTTCTTCCCCCTCGGGGATTAGCCACTACTCTGATTTCTAATTACATAAGGCATTCTGTCATTTGCTGATTGTGCCTCCTGCATACACTTGCAAAACCACACACTGTGAACCCATTCCTGTAGGCTACCAGTTGGTTGTAGTGTAGGTTACTGTATTCAGTTACGTCCTTCTATTAACTATAGATGTTTTTTAAAGTCTAATTCCATTGCATAGTCCATCATGCAACACTTTGCCATTTTCCTGTTGATTGCTTCTGGGGAGTTTGAGGTCTGGGTCATCACTCACAGTGCCACTGTAAACAATCTTCTGTGTACCTCTTCTTGAACTTTTGGATGCATTCTCGTGACACACAATGCATGCTCACCTTTCAGACATTGCTAGTTTCCACGGGGTCATAGCAGTTTGTGTCCCTCTCAGTGCCTGGAAGTTTCAGCATCACCTTTGAAATTTGCTCATTCCATGGTGTGTGGTGGTAGCTCAGTATGTGTTTGTTTGCATTGCTTGATGGTCAAAGATATTGAGAAAAACATCTTACCATTTTTAAAGCTATTTTTATATCGACCCCGATTCATGAAATAACTTTTAAAGTCTTTTAATTATTTCCCTATTTGGTTGTAGTTTTTTTTTCACCCTTAATAGATTCTGGATCTACTAAATCTTTGTCAGAGAAATGTACTACAAATAATGTCCCCTGTACATTTTCTTCTCTGAACAGGATACTGTTCTGATGTTAATTTTACTGTATGTATGTGTGTGTGTGTATGTGTGTGTGTATATGTAATATACATGCACATGTACATGCACATGTATATGCACATGTACATATATACATACACATACATATAAATATATATGATCCATTAGATTAGTTTATTGGATTTGTGTTCTCATTCTGAGCATCAGTGTTACATACTGACTTCTTTCCTTTTCTTCCAACATAATATTTTTATTGATTATTTTTGAATTTCACATAGTGCACGCCAATCCCTCTCACTTTGCTGTCATCCCAGGTTGCCCCACACCTTGTGACCCTCCCCACAGAAAGTCAAGTTCAATCTGTGTTGTCATATAGTCACTGGAACACAGTTAAACTTCCAGCGGCCAGCCCCTTAAAGGAAACTGAGTCCCGCCCCACCCCACACCCTCCAAAAGCCATATACTGTAGAGAGCCACACTCCAGCATCCTGATCACCTTTTCTAAGCATTATCTTTGATGGCTTCTTTCTAAGCTGTTACTTTTGTGAAAGTGGGGTAGCGGTAGGGGTTATCAAGGGAGCCTTGGATGTCTTTCTCAACGGTGAGTCTGCAGTCTTCGATACCTCTGTAGGAGATGCTTGCTTGCCCTTTATGTAAGGTCAGCTGGAGCATAGACCATGGACTTCCACATAGCAAGGGCCATAGGCACATCCACATGGCCTCCAGCGTCAGCACGTGCCAAGGACATCAGCATGGTGGACATCAACATGGCCCTCTGCTGTTGCACAGATCACAGTCACCATCATAACCCTCTGCACAGCTGCAGCATAGACATTTAACATAGCCTCAGGACAACATAGGCAGGGGACACCATAAAGGGCGAGGAAGCCTCTAATGCAATGGTGTCAATGACTCAGACTGACAGCCGAGGAAGAAAGGCATAGAAGACTTCTGACGACACCATGGTCTTCAGTGACAGCAGGGCCCATGGGCATCAACAAGGCTGCAGACCAGGGACATCCACGTGGCCTTCCTTTGACTTTATTTTCCCTGGCAGCAAACTTTCCCGCAGCCATTTAGATACAATAACTTTAGCTGTGTTCTGTGCATATTACCCTCCCCCACATTCTTCTTTTCTTCAAACCAATAGTTACATTATTGACAGGATTAATTTTTTGTTGCCTCTCCAAAAGATTAAATATTTTTTACACATAATATTCTTGGTGTGTAGTTTGCTCTTACTGATGATTTTTTTGGGTTGTTTCTGTGTTTCTTCATCATCTATTTGATACAAGAGTTATTTAACACTGTCTCTGAAATAACCTTTAATTTTTATGGTCTATGTGTTATTCTCAGAGGACGCTAGCTATCTGAAGTAGTTCCACATTTGGAGATTTATGAACTTTCTGCCAATTCTATTGAGGAGATGCATTTCAAGACTCTATTGGGGCCATTTGTTTTTTTGAATTAAGATTTGGAATTTCTGGTTCGCTGTGGCTAAAGAATCAGCTGTGATCAACAGACATCAGAACTACTAAAGTAAAACCTTTACTTTGCTGGGATATTGTTGCTGGTCAGCTGGAGCTGAGAAATTAGTAATGATTAAGAAGAGGCCAGCATTGCTGAAGTGGAATCTTCTGGGAGCAGTGTCTCCTGAGAATCATCACACAGAAGCTGTGTTCCAGACCTGGCCAAGGTTGTACCTAGTGCTGGCAGCTGAACACGGTAGTGTAAGAGTCACCCAGGTGGTGAGGGCTTTAAAGATGTGAAGGGGTCATTGAGAGCAGCTACAGCTTGGCACTGTGTGCCAGGGCTGGGGTCCATGAGGAGAGCCCAGAAGAGGCTATTTGGGGCAGTGCAGTCTGGATGTAGCATTTTTTTGGAGATGCCATTACCATAGCAACCACCGAAAGCAGCAGCAACAGTGGATATGAGCTAGCGAAACTAAGGAAGCTATCAAGGGTGGAACTGGAGAATTGTCCCAGGCTCTCTGAAGGAGCCCAGGAGACTGCAAGTGGATCCTAGACATTAAGTACTATGTTATTCATACAGTTGGAATTTGATTTTACTTTGTTCAGATCGTGACTATGCCCCGGTTCTTCCCTCTCGAAATAAGAAAGCACTTAATTTAGTTTTGACTTTACCTGAGCCCGCTCGCAGCTGAGAGATTTTGGATTTTTAAAAGAGACTTAGAATTTTTTGGTTTTTTGGTTTTTTGTTTTTTAAAAAGAGACTGAAATTTTTAAGGCATTTGAATTTGTAAGACCATGGAAATTTTTAAGTTTGTAAAATATTTTGTGATGTTGATAGTAATGCGTGACCTTGGAGATAATCAGTAAAGGAAACGTGTGGCCTAACAGTAATATGTTTTTGTATCCAATTGACTAGTTTCATGTCAACTAGAGTCATCTGAGAGGACACAGCCTCAATTGGAAAAGAAAAATCCATAAGACCAGACTGTAGGCAAGCCTGCGGGACATTTGCTTAGTTAATAATTTATGGGTGAGGGCCCAGTCCACTGTGGGTGCAGCCCCCCCACCCCTAGCTTGTGGTCCTGGGTTCTATAAAAAGTCAGACTGTGCAAGTCATGATGAGCAGGCTAGGAAGCATCACTCCACATTGCCTCTGCATCGGCTCCTGCTTATAGGTTCCCTCCCTGTTTGAATTACTGCCTTGGCTTTCCTCAATGGACTATGATATGTAAGCCAAATAAACCCTTTCCCCTCCAAGTTGTTTTGGTTATGGTGTTTGTTCGTGGCAACAGTAACACTAAGACAAAGGGTAGAGTCAATTTGTGCCAAGGCATAGTAGCACAGGTGTAAGGCAGTTGAATACCTTGTGTCTGCTCTCAAGAAGTAGAGAGAAATGAGTCCTGATGACAGAGTAACCTTGCCTCTCTCCTTTTATTAACTGAAGGCTCCAGTCCATTGAAAGGAACCAGCTACATCAAGGTGAGTCTTCTAACCTACGTTAAACCTTCCTGGAAACTCCCTCATGGGTACCATAGAAGTGTGCCCCTGTGGTGATTCTATGTACAGTCAAGTGGACAGTTAAGATTGTCCCTCACACATTTGTCTTCACAATCTTTCTTGTTTCTTTTCCAAATTGGCATTTCAAGATAGGCACGCCTCATGTTATCTACTGATCTATTTCTTACTAATGTTTTCATATTTTTTCTTTTTTAAATTATCTTTAATTTTTTTCTTTTACAGTCCAGTTGCTATCCCCATCCCATTCTGCCCTCCAACAGTTCCTCATCCCATTCCTCCTCTCCCATCTCCAAGAGGATGTCCTCAAATCCCCACACACCCCCATACCCTGCCAGGCCTCCCCACTCCCTGGGGCCTCAAGTCTCTCAAGATTAGGTGCTTCTTCTCTCACTGAGGCCAGACCAGGAAGTCCTCTGCTATATATGGGTTGGGGGCCTCAATCCAGCCTGTGTGTGCTGCTTGGGTGGAGGCTCAATGTCTGAGAGTTCCCAGGGGTCCAGGTTAGTTGAGACTCCTGGTCTTTCTATGGGGTCACCCTTGTCCTCAACTTCTTCCAGCGTCTCCCTAATTCAACTACAGGGGTCCCCGACTTCTGTCCATTGGTTGGGTGTAAGTATCTCTGTCTCAGTCAGCTGCGTGTTGGACCTCTTAGAGGGCAGCCCTGCTAGGCTCCTGTCTGTAAAGTACACCATAGCATCAGTGATCGTGTCAGGCCTTGGAGCCTCCCTTGGATGGGTTCCAGTTAAGGCCGGCCACTGGACCTCCTTTTCCTCAGGCTCTTCTTCATTTTTGTCCTTGCAGTTCTTTTAGACAGGAACGATTCTGTGTCAAGAGTTTTTGACTGTGGGATGGCAGCCCCATCCCTGTCTCTTGTCGTGCTACTTGCCTCCGTTCTAATCAATTCTCTTAGGAATTATTTAAGATTGTGTCTTATTTCTCTCATTTTTCTTCTGTATCTTCTTTGAGTTTTCATCTTTCTGCATTGAAGACTTACTTCAAAAGTTATGAGTTGATATTTTAAAGTTCTTGGCACAATATTTGTGTATATACGGTTGCTCCATAGCAACAATTATTTTTACTTGCCTTATTCACACATAAGTTCTATCACAAATGTTAAAGAAATCCAAGGCGGAAATAACTTCAAACCCAACAGGAACAATGTGGTGTAAGATATATAATATGAAAAGTTAAGTGTTGGGGAAGGAGAAAAATCACATTAGTATACAGTTGAAGGTAGAACAGTACACACTAGAGACGTCACCACAAATCCTAAAGCCACCACTTAAATCACAGAACAAAGAGTTCAGCTAAGGCAAACTCCATGGTTAAGGGGTTTGGGCCAAGTCTGGGGACCTGAGTTTGATCCCTGGGACCTACTAGGTGGTATCAAAGAACCAACTCTGAGGCACATAGATACCCACACACAGAAGCTCACACACAAAAGAAATAAACATAGTTAAAATATCTAAAAAGGGTTTGGCTAGCAGGAGAGGTAAAATAGAATCACAAAATACATTCATTTAGTTAAAATGAAGACAACCAAAGACGGAAAAAAAATTAAGAATAATGGTATAAGTAGAAAGCAAACAGTGAGATTATTGACTTGAATGTAACCTTTCTACAAGTACAATAAATGTGAACGGTATAAATATTCCAAATAAAAATTAAAGGTTGTTAGCTTTGATGTTCAATGTTTGGTTATCCCTAGGCTATATAAATGTCAATATTAGTATTTATGTAGTTATGGAACAGTTTATTGCCTTTTATAGCAGGAATATCCTTAGTGCCAGGGAAACTTCCTCAAACACCTTTTAATAATCACTTCTCACACGACTGCAATTGACTGTGCTGAACACAGATAAATAAAAGAACAGTTATAATAGAGGGTAATGTAATACATGCTAATTAGGGCATGAAATTTGATTTTTCTCTGTGCACTTGCAAACAATGATAATGTCTTAAAATTATTAACAAAACAAAGGCTGGAAAGTAGTTTAGGGAAACAGTGCTTGCTTAGCATGTGAGAAACCCTGAGCTGGATTCCATAGTACTGAAAAGAAAGGAAGAAAGAAGAAAAAATGATTAGAACCTCAAAAATTGTACTAAATATGGCACCACAAAATATTATATATATAAAATATTTTAATAAAATATGGTATGTTATTCTACTTTACATAAATAATGCCTGTAAGAGAGTAATGCTTACAAAATAAGTACTACTAAACAAAATCTTTCTAACCCCTGTATAAATGAGCAGTTCTCATAATGCAAGCCGGCTACAAAGCTTGTGTTTATCACAATTGTCTGAATTACAAACAAAATGTATTTGGTATTAATATGACTTTAATTTTTGGAGTTGCTTCTGGTTTCAATTGTATACTAAATTTGAGCTGCTGTAAACAATTCAACTCTCTTCTAATAAGGACCACATTTGAAACCAAAGAAACGTGAATCTAACTTGGATAACCCAGAGTAAATTCCCTAATTTTTCTCATGTTTCTTATGATATGGGCAATGAGTGAGTTAAATAAGGTAACTTTTCTGAAGTTTGTTAGGCCTGAAATATCAGAGGAATTCCATAAGTGGTACCTATAAGAATCAATGTGAGGAAAAAGCTTGATTTAACAGCCATTGATATTAGCTCATTTGTGAGAATTGTGCAAGTAGAGAAAGATGAATGAGACAACAGAAATGTCCCCAAAACAGATGAATATAATAAAAAAGTATCTGAATTCAGAAAAACCAGTATAGTAATGAATATATTATGTGAAAATAAACATTTATTTTCTATAAAATGAGGGAAGTAATACTGTTTATTTCAACAGTTTTACCAAGCTTTGAACCCGGTGAACTACAATAATTGGTAAGGCAAGCTATGCCCATAAGTTCACATGTTATGAGAGTAACTAACCACTTTCTGACTGGATTTAAGAGGAAACGTGTGCTTAGTCCTGTAAATCTAGCCCCAAACAAATTGTTGTGGAGCTCACGGGCCCCAGGGGTGAACCTATTACTATTTATTATTCTGGTGAGCGGACACATTGTCAAACCGACCTCTAAACTCCTATCTGTATTGGTGCAGATCTCAGCTCCTGTTAAGAGAAGTTTCTTCCTGCAGTGGGGAGTGGTTGATTGAGAAGCTTGCAACTGGTCGAAGTGCAGTGAATAAAAAGAGTTCGTGGCGTTCTCAGCTAAGGATGGGAAATCTATATTACCCCACCACCACCCTCGGCGCACCCCCTCCCCCTGCAGGGCCATTGTGGGAAGGGGGTGGAAAGATTAGGAGAGCCAGGCAGGGGAAGCTGAAGTGAAAGTGTCTCCTGGACATGACAACATGGCTGGACGTATAATCTCGAGACAACTGTGACTGCCCGAGTTAAATCTGCACTGAGATCAAGCAAGTCAACATTCTAGCTTGGAGTGTGAGCCGGCACATGGAGACACACACCAGCTGTGGACAGGTAATAATTTCTGGGTGAGAGCAGTCAGCTCTCCACAAGGGTGAGTTTCACCATAGGTTAACCTCGCTCCAGTGGTTGGCCCTATGCCCAAGAGTATATAGCCAATGCAAGCTGGGCACCTCAGGAGGCTATTAAGATAATAGGATTCAAAGTTGTGAGAACACTGGCAAGTTGGGAGCAGATCTGGGAGGAGTTGGGGGGCGGTGAGTGGGGGTGAATATGTTCTATGGCATTCTCAGGGGATTAATTAAAATATATCTGAAAGATTATAGTGACACAGGCAGCACACGCACCTTCCCATGAACGTGGTGTTTCCAAAATGTCAGACATGTTGAAAACGAAATGCTCCATTACAAGCACTGCTTTGAAGGTTGAGCGATGAAAACAAGGTGTCTCTCAGCAGTCAGGTAGCAATTAGTGTGGTATGATTCTGGTTTCGGGTCTTTGTAGGTGGAAAGGTCTGGCTCCAAATGCCAAGATGCATTCAGAGCTGCGTGCCATTAAAGTGCCCAGCTTGTACTGTGGTAAAGGTAAGGGGTAAATACACAGGTGTGGGTAAAGTCCGTTGTTGTTCTCTTTAAGACCACCACATTCTTACCTCAGGGAAAACCTACCACACAGGGGAGCACAGTGAGGATCAACCACACCAAAACTCAGCTGGGGATCTCACCATCGAATGTTTCCACAAGATTGATCCCCGCGATATGTAAGGAAGGGACTTGCGGCTGGAGGGCAATTTCCAAAGCCAAGAGCCCAGAGCCCAACAGTGACTATAAACCCAACCAAAGAGCAGTCATCCCATTGTATCCTTGAAGGTTTGCCTTCCCAGGTAAATGGCCTTGGTTGGAATTCAAGGCTTCCCACTTCCTCTCCCCTTGTAATAGAAGTAATTGCAGATCCTGCGAATCAAACAGGTGAGCTCGGGACACGAGAAGTATCCTTGAAAAGAAGCTGTTCTTCTCTTCACGCTAAAGTTTGTCCACTTCAATAGGACCCGGCTTTGCCCGTGGATTCAGAACTACATATACTGTTGAAGACAATTAACAGTGACAGAGGGCTTACTCTGTGGAGAGATCGGACCCAGAAACAGGCAGATGGTTTTGTGGTTCTTGGCATTTGTATAAGTTTTGGGGAGAGTCGTTTGAGCAATTTTAAGCACAAAACCAAAGACCGAGACAGGCAACAATAATCACAAAGTGTGACTGGAGCTCTGGAGACTCCGATGGCCTCCTTGAACTTCCTCAACCAAGCGATTGGTGGGTGCAGTCATATAGAAATCTTCTAGCTCGATATCCTCCAAATCACAGAGTCTCCCTGCACACAGGGACCCACAAAAACTGAGCCTCTCCACAAGCTAGGTGGGTAGCATCCGGCTACCGGTGGGTTATTTTGCTTGGGAAGCCCAATAGAACCTTGCAGCGTGAGTTGCAGAGGCCCGGGTCTGACGCTTGTCATTTCACTCCGTGCTCCTATCACCTGTCAACGCGAGTGGAGTCTGGCTGGCCCTGGGGACCCGGAGCTGCAGCCTAGGGAGGTCGCGGTGCGCGCGCCCGCGGGCTGGGACCGCGCGGGGCTGGGGCTGCGCGGGAGGCCGAGCCGCCGCGCCTCCCGCTGATTGGTCGTCCCGGCCCTGGGGGGCGGGCTCTCCGCCGCCCCGCGCGCCCCGCTACTCTGGCTCGGTTCCCGCTGGGCCGGGAGCAGCGAGCGCTTCCCAGGGTGGCGCGGGAGCGCGGGGCGCGGGCTTGCGAGAGCCAGGCGGGCTGCGCGCGATGAGGCAGCGGCGCCGGGAGCGGGGGCAGTCGGCGGGGCGAGGCGGGCCAGGGTGCAGTCCTGGGTGCTCAGGAGGCTGCTGAGACGCCGCGGAGAACCGCTAGAGCGCAGAGGAGGGCGGCGGAGCGCGGGGAGCCGGCGGCCCCGGGGCGGCCTCCCAGTCGGGATCCCCTCCCCTGTGTGCAGCCATGCGGGTGGCCAAGTGGCTGACCGGGTTGCTCTGCCCGATCTCGCTCCTTCTCACTGGGTCCTGGGAAGTCCGTTTCCACCCACGACAGGGTAAGGTCGCCGTGGGCGCTCCCCGTAGCGCGCAGGGCCGGGTGCGAGTGGGTGGTGCAGACTCGTTGGAGACCCCAGGCCACCCAGCTTGGAGCATCCCCGAGGACTTTGCTGGGTGTTATGGACTCGCTGGGGACGCGCTCTCCTGGTCATTCAGCGGGCACGCGTGGGGGCACGGAGCAGCGTGCGTCCGGATGACACGGGTTGCTGGAGGCTAGGAAGAGAAGAGGGGCTGGCAAGGAGGTGACTGCGCTGGGCAGTGGGTGGCAGGGTCTGTATGGAGCACATAGGAGCCGTGGGAAAGCAGTGCATGGCCACAGTACCCAGGTGTGTGTGTGTGTGTACATCTGTCGCGCCCCTGGGACTAACCAAAACTGGGGACCTTGAGTAGGGATGCTTGGTTCAAGAGCTTGTGGGTTGGACAGCGTCGAGGCTTCATAGACATTTCGCTGTGTGTTGCAGAAGCCCTGGTGAAGACTCTGGCCTCCTACGAAGTGGTGACCCCCACGCGGGTCAATGAGTTCGGAGACGTGTTCCCCCAGAACCGGCATTTCAGCCGGAAGAAACGTAGCTCCGGGGTGCCAGAGCCTCCTCCGCTCAGGACCCACTACCGTATCAGCGCCTACGGGCAGCAATTCCAACTGAACCTGAGCGCTGACTCGGCCTTCCTGGCTGCAGGCTACACTGAGGTGCACTTGGGGACCCCGGTGCCTGGACCAGGCGGGCGCAGCACGGAACCCCCAGACCTGCGCCACTGTTTCTACAGTGGCCAGGTCAACGCGCGAGAGGACCACACTGCTGTCTTCAGTCTCTGTGGGGGACTGGTAAGCCTGATTGTGCCTCCCTATGTGTTTTTTTCAATCTAGCCCAGGGCTGCCTGGGGACTGGGGAACGGTGGGTGGTTCCTAGTAGGTTCCTCTGAGTCCTTAGAGACCACCAGCAAGAGGAACCCAGACCACAGGCTGAGAGAGAGCATCTTTCATGCACTTGTCACCAAGGCGAGCAGGGGTGGCCTCGGTTCTGCTTCTACAACCTTCCGGCAGGCAGGCTTTTTCACTCGGGTACACCAGTGCTGGGCAGCTGTTGGTGTCCAATCCCCTGAATTACTTAAATTTAGTAGATGAGTCAGAAAGGAAGGAAAAAGTACTGAATATACACAATGCAAAAAGGCACCCGAGGCTGACAAGACTTGCAAAAAGTTTGTTTTGTTTCTGTATGGGGATGTTCATTCGCTAATATCTGTGAAACACAGAAGGAAAATACCGACTGGTCCTGGAAAGGTATGAACTATCCACAGATATAGCTGCTAGTTCCAGAGAACTAGAAATGACAGGGCTAAAGGAGAGGGAGTTTTGAAACTTCACTGAAGAGAGAAAGAGAGAGAGAGAGAGAGAGAGAGAGAGAGAGAGAGAGAAGACATCACTCCCCTGTTTCATTTGGTTTTCTTCCTTGAAAGCAGGTCCTTAATACCTCCTCCCATGACATATTTAGGAAGTCTGGATAAACCCAGAATCTCTTGTCAGGATAGTTATTTTAAATATGCAACATCACATATGTCGTTAAAATGAGAGTCAATTAACTAAGACATCAAAATGGTACCAAGCTAATTTGTGATGCATTAATACGCACTTGCATACAAATGCCTGAAATAACGGAATGTAGCAGTCTCTGTATTGTTACAGTTTGTGTGATGAGTTAAACCATCATATATGAGCGCTATTGTGATGTGAGAACATTGTATTACGGACAAAGCCCCTCTGTCCCTGGTGTTACAGCCACAACTGAAGGAAAGAACTTGGCTACAAGTTTCTCGTGAGCCCGACATTTGCTTAATAAAATTGCACAGAGCATACTTTCTGAAAGATGTTCAGAGAGTTGCAAAGTCATCACCGTTTATTTTTATTATTCGAGTCAAACATTGGTGGTAGTTCTCTCCATGCAAAATGTAGCAATACTTTCATGTTGGTTTGAGATGATGCCCTAGACATGAGCATTGTTAATTACTCTTCTGGTTAGTATTGATATCCTGTCAACTTGACATAGGCTTTACATCATTTTGGAAGAGGGCGCCTCAGTTGAGAAAATCCTACCAGATTGGCCAGAGGAAGCCTGTGATATATTTTCTTAATTAATGATTGATGTGGGAAGGGCCAAGCTCATTGTTGGTGGAGCCACCCTGGGATTGATTGGTGGTCCTGGACGTCGGTATAAGAAAGCAGGCTGAGAAAGCCAGGAGCAAGTGAGTGGAGCTCCTCTATGGCTTCTGCATCAGTTCCTACTTCCAGGTTCCTGCCTTGAGGTTATGCCCTGACTTCCATGGATGACTGACAACAAGCTGTAAGATGAAATTAACCCTTTCTTCCCCAGGTTGCTTGGTCATAGTGTTTATCATAGTATTAACCCCCTAGGGCAATTACTAGAAACTTTGGAAAGTCTCCTTACTTCATTTCAGTTTAGTATTTTGTTTGTTTGCTTTTGTGTTTTTGAGACAGGGTTTCTCTGGGTAGCCGTGGCTGTTCTGGAACTTGCCCTGTAGACTCGGTTGGCCTCAAACTCAAAAGATCTACTTGCCTCTGCCTCCTGAGTGCCAGGATTAAAGGCATGCATCAATATGGTTGTATTTACCTAAAACACCTCCAATAATTTCCTTCCTTTCTGCTGTAGATAAATGTAAAATATTTATGTCATCAACATAGCAGAAGCATCAATAATACACAGACATTTATACTTCAAGGAAAATTTTCTATTTTTAAATGCTTAAAAATAATGCTTAGTTTGTCTGGAAAATCAACTAAATACTGTCAGAATCCCCTCTTTGTGGCAATTTTTTCAAACCTATACCTCAGCAGTTTCACTGATTCCATTTAGTTACTAGTGTTCAATTAATCCAAGGCACAACTTAAAGCAGTGTTTCTTCAATTTCTGTATCATTAATTGAAAAAGAAAACTTTCACAAGTCTTTGCATTTACATTTTCCTTTTACTATATCAATGAACCTGGCCAACTTTTATTATTTTCATTCCTAAGTGTAATGTTTTGTGCCCAAGAACCAGAAAGGGCTAAAAGTCTTGCCAGGAGTTTTCTTGAACAAGTGTATATCTATAATCTGTCTGTCTGTCTGTCTGTCTATCTATCTGTCTGTCTCACTCTCTTCTTCCCTTTCTCTTTCTCTATTTCTCTATCTACACATATATATGTTCCTTCTAATGCTCTGTCTTTTTTGCTTTTATTTCTCATAAAAAAAATCTATCCAATGATTCAAAGATTTTTATAACAAAGAGTTATATGTTTCCAAACTATATAGTAGATAGGAAAGCGGAGCATATTATAAAATATTTATAAGTAGTGTGATAATGGCCTATTAAACATATCCATCCACCGATTGCTATATACAGAATAGTAGTCCTCAGATTCACTTCTAAACTTACCTTGCACAGTGATACTACTTTTGGTCTCATAGTGTTGACAAATAGGCTACGGTCTGTATTTAGTAATTGGGAATATCATTATTACCATGTATGTGGCAGGATGTAACACATAATCTATTTAAAGACAGCAATCCCTTGTGGCTCTAATTAACTCCTTTCTTATGTTGTCTAGTGGATTTTACTCTTCCCAGGACTCTCAGGAACAAACTTGACCACCTAAAAGTTAGCAGAATTATTTCTTGATGGCATTGGAACAGTGATGTCTTGGTGGAAGGAAACAGTTTCCTGATGATATAAGACTGGCAGCTGTGCTTGGCTTGTTTTGTATTCTCACAGTGTCTTATGTGGCCATGTGGATTATGTTGGGATTTCTCATAAGGACAAAGATCCAGCCTGACAAGCACTCCTCCTACTGAAGACTAATTATTAGTTGAGTTGCTTCTGTTAACTGCCAACAGGTAGTTCAAATATGGGAAATGTATTTAAGAAGCATCAATGTAATCCCATGTAGTATTCTATAGTTGTATATCTTACTAATTTATTTATGAGGACAGCTTACAGGAGTGATTCCCTCTTTCTATCACATGGATCCTGGAGAATCTACTCACACTCACATCTTCAAGCATCACAGCAGGTACCTTTAGCCACTGTGCCATCTATCCAGTCCCTCTGGATTAACACGTTTTTACACAAAACTGATTAATCTTACAGTTACCCAAATACTCAAACAACAATATAAGAGAATTTCTTGTGCTTGCTTTTAATTTTAATATTCTAGTGTATATTTGTCCACATTCTTCAAGAAGCAAATATCAAAATGTGATTTGTTTATGGGAAGTGCCTGAATTCAAGAAACCAAGCAGGGCATTGAGAGGTCAGCGTAAACTGGAAATAAATAAGAAAGAATAAAAGGATCTTGAGTGGATTCATTTAGCCTATCGGACAGTTCAGGAAACTTCAGTTGAGTCAGAGAAGAAGCTTGGTTGGGAAAATGCTTGTCTTACAAGTGTGAGGGGGTAAGCCTCCTCCCCAGAACCAATGTTTTTTGTTTGTTTGTTTGTTTGTTTTAAATAGACCTGGCACCTTAGTGTAGGAGAGGCAGAGACAAATGGATTCCTGGAGCTGGCTGACTGGCCACCCTGGGCTACCAGTGACTTCCAGGATAGTGAGAGACCTTGACTCAAAAACAAGGGGTATGAATGATGCTTGAGGTATTATGACATCTGTGGTTGCATTTGACCTCCCTATACATGAACACACAAACGCAGACATAGTCACACACATACATATACATAGACAGACACAGACACACACATTCACACTAATACACAGAAATGCGTATATACACACAAACACACACACACACACATACAAACACACATACAGACACATTCACACACACATACACATGCACACAAACACACATACACACATATATACACACACACATCCACACACAGACATACATACAGACACACACTCACATACACATATACCATACACACATACAAACACAGACACACACATATGCATCTATATTTTACACACACATATACACATACAAACACATACACAGACACACATATGCACAGATACACACATACACACATTCACACTCATACACATACACACAAAAATTCTCTCACACACACCCACAAACACACATACCCACACTCACACACACACACACACACACACATCAGGATACAACAGCTCTCAAGGTCCTCTTGGGTAATTATGTTCAGCGCTGACAAGGCCGGCAGCATGCAGAAACAGTGTACATAAAAATGCTTGATGAATACATGGTGTCAAGTGTCCTTAAGCAAAGGATGTAAACATATTTCTGATCTTTCAGGGAAGGATATGTAAGGAAGAGGTGATGTAGAGGTATTCTGATTAAATTTTCCTTAAATAAGGGTGGTATTGTATGTATTAGTTCAAATATGCTCATAAGCGAGATAAATCATTTAGTTTGATAGTAGGAGGGTGGAGCAGGCCAGCTGGTTCTTGGCTGCTATCTTAGCTCAAAAGGGATACAGCCATCCCCACGTTTCGATGAGGAGGTGATTCTTGATGCAAAATGACTAGCCATGCTTGGCAGAGTGATTTCCAGGAGGACACGAGGAATGCGGATATGTGTGGATATTGGTGATGGGCAGGCTGTCTAGGCCATCAGATGCCATGTGTTCTCCTCTTTCGTTATTTCAGTCACACCCACCTTGTCAACATGTGAATGGGGTCATTGTCGCTGCATTCCAAGAACAAAGCCACAGCATAGTGTACTGCTACTCTGTAAGGTCCAGGTTTAGATCTTTTGGGCAGTATGAACTAGCTGCATGTTCTCAAGCCCGGTGCACACAGTGAGCCATGTGACTGCTACCCCAGCCTTAATTTCCCACAAGAGGAGAGAAAGTCTTGTAGTTGCTCATTGCGGATTGTCTGTTCCTTCTGTAGGGATGAACTGTAGGGATGGTATGCTGGCGGCAAAGGGGATTTCCTATCACTTTTCGTGATTCCTCTTTCTAGGAAGTCCATCAATACATTATAGTATATTATATCAAGGGTACTAGTCTTCCCTTTAGTGGGGATGTCATTTCTACTGCATGGCCACATCGAAAATGCATTTTAGGGAAGATGCTGGCTCGGGGTAGAGTGTGCGTGTGTGTGTGTGTGTGTGTGTGTGTGTGTGTGTGTGTGTGTGTGTGTATGTGTGTGCATGTGCACACGGCTCTCTCTGTGTACATAGTGTGCATGCCTATGTTTGTGCATGTGTGCATGCCTGTGTGTATCTGTGTGTATGTGTGCAATAAGTCAAAGACAATCCAAGAAGCACCCTGTAGATAACAGGACACCTGACATATCCATGTATTTATTTATTTATGCTAAAAATTATTCTCCTGTTCTGTTTTATAATATGTCGGCAATATATCATGAGTGTATTTTGTCATATCCTTGTAAAACTGCTCTTCTTGTCATAGATTTAATCTCTCTATACTATGGTGATTTTAGATTTTATATTTTCACAGGTGTTTTGGGGAGGTATTGAGAGAGACTGTTGTGGCAAGTGGTACCCAGACCTGCAAGAATATGGCTGTTCCTCTCATGGGTCTTTAGACACTTTCTTGCCTGGGAGAGAGAGAAAGATGGGGCGGGGGGGGGGAGAGGGACTGTGTCTGCTGGGACACACAGTTCTAGTCCTTTGGCCATTTACATCTTAAGTTAGATTGGCTCAGAGGTTCGCTTGGGTCTGATGTGGTAGGACTTGGCCAGAGGGCATTCTGTCTAATGAGTTATCAGCCATGCACTCCCATTACATCACCTCTCCTCACGTCTACACTGGAAGTCCGGAGCTTACCCTAAGAACGGGAAGGTAGGTAAGGAATGCTGTCTTAGGAGAGCAGTGTTATCGTTTAGGAACTGCACATCGATGAATTTCTGCTTTGTCCTTCTGCCACCTGTCCTTACATTTTTTTTTTCTCATCAGAGATTCATCCACTTACCCAGTGTGTTTGTGTATGGACACTTTTTTTTTTCTCAAGTATGGCCAGGTTTTACAGTAAAAGACTACAATCAAAACCGTTTCACACGGAACAGATGTCCGGCCTTTGAATCAGCAGGTTAAGATGAATCTCAGAGGTTAGCTTGTGGTCCCTTCATTTACAGAGTTTTACCCTTTGCTCACAGTGAGAAGTGAGGATCTGTCAACAGTATTTGCGGTAGAATATTTTTCACCCTGCTTCAAACATGTTCTATTTCGTGGTAGCTACTGGGCTTTGATTTATGAGCATCGCTGGAGCACACACTAAATTTCTTATGATACTGGATAAGTAAAGCTATTTATAACTCTATTACAGATGATGGAGCTGAGTGAGAGATATGAAGTAGCCTGCCTAAGTTTCTGTAAGTGCAAACCCAGGTCTCATGCCTGTGCTATCTATTAAAAATATCACTGCAGACTTGTGACTAAAGATCAAAAACCCATTCAGTTCAACAGCTCCATACCTTCCACTGTTGTTCTCCGGTGTCCAGGCTTAACATGGTGAACTGTGCATATTTTGGGAAAAGAGTCCAGTGGGTTTATCTTTTGTGCTTCTGTTTGCGCTTTACAAAATCGGAGCAATGATTTGGTTGCAGTAACAATATGTGTGTTGGCTATGTTTTTTGAAAACAAAACAAAAAATATACGTGACCGGATGCCCCAATACTTAAAGAGCATTCTGGGACGACAGGTGTATGAAATTCTCTATATACATAAAAATTATATTCACAGGATACATTGGAACCAATTGTGTGATCACCTATTACCTTTCAGAATATCTTGGCAGCTAGATGGCCACTCTCCTAAATAATCAGGAAACTCCTGGGCAAGTGAAAACTAGTTTTGAAGTGTTTGCTAGCCCGCGCAGCACCGTGCAACCCCACTGGCTTCCTTCCGAATCCGTCTGCAGCGTTCATCTGAACAGATACAAGATGCTAAAAATATGGATGAGCTAAATATGATTCTATGAACCACCTGTCTTGTCAAGTCCTCAAATTCCTTACCAAGTTCCTTTTCCAAGTTTTTTTTTTTTAAATCTGAATTAATAGCTTTCTTGGGAGCCTTTTTGGCACAACTGTAATTTTTATTATTATTATTATTTAGCAAGAGGTCCCTTTCATTGGGATTGCCTATAGAAAAATTGAGGAAAGTAATAGTCCTTCCTTGATAAATAAGCAGGGAAGTCAGTTTTGGAAACAAAGTCTTCACATAGTTGTGGGAGTTTGGTATTTAAAAATCGCATGGATTCTGAGGTACTGTT
The DNA here is from genome assembly GCA_036184795.1 of Tokudaia tokunoshimensis. Taxonomy (NCBI): domain Eukaryota; kingdom Metazoa; phylum Chordata; class Mammalia; order Rodentia; family Muridae; genus Tokudaia; species Tokudaia tokunoshimensis. The sequence goes on along the minus strand of BTHU01000018.1, from coordinate 61,066,698 downwards.
TCTGGCAAGCTAGCCTAGTGCAGCTTTGGCTGATGGGCTGGTGGACTCTTGCAGAAGTGTTCATTCTCTTGTGGGAGCACAGATCATACCTTTTCAGTTTTATTGACACATTGGAATGGAAATACCTCGTGCCACTTTTGATCAAGAGAAGTACAAAAGGATGTATAGTCATTTTTTAAAAGTTATTTCCTGGGAGCAGTGTGCGGCTCACAGTGGTGCCATAGGTGTATTCTAGCTGAGCAGCAGGTTGGCTCATGTCTATTTGCATCTTTTCCCAAGATACTATCGGATTTCTCCTCCTCAGCGGCTTTTTTTTTAAAGGCAGAAAAGGATTTCTCGTGGAGCAAGGTGCTCAGATTTCAAAAACAATTTCTTTGTTACTTCTTATAGTATGGACAGAATTAGTTTTCTGGGTAGGTCAGAAACACTGGAGTCTCAGAATATAGTGAAAAGTAAGTGATTTATGGTCAGGTTTTCAAATGTCACACTAGGGAAATTAATGAAACATAGGAGAGACTAGGTCATTAGAAGAGTGCCCAACAAATAAAAATTCTGTAGAACTTCGTGTTTTCTTGAAAACAGTATATTGTCAGTGCTTTATTGTGAGCACGCCTATTGAGTTTCAATTAGTTTACCTCAGCTGTGTTGGGGATTGAACCCATGCCCTTATGCTTGCTAAACAGGAGTTCTGTTCTATAATTGAGCCATATCTCTAGCCCCTAATTTTAGGTCATTAAAATGTTTAGGTCATTAAAAATTTAGTTGGTTATATTAACATATAACCTAAGAGAACCTAAACCCTTGACTTGTCAGCATGAGACAAAGCTACACATAGATATGTCAGAGAAGTCTACACACTGCCATAATTCAGGAATGTTCAGTAAAGACAGGAGTTAATGGTTAAAATGTGGCATGCTAACATAGGTGCTTTACCACGACAGTCACAAGATGTTTGTTTCTATGGCTATGCACTGGCTCCGTTCCCGGCAATGTCTTAAACGTTGGAAAGATAAAGAAAGTGGAGATGTTGATGGAGGGATAGTGACCCAATCATGATTACAGTAAAGAGAGTTCCAGGGCTGCCAAACATTGTCACCATTTCAGCAACATAAATGATGGTCCCATTAAAACAGTGGCTTAAGATATAATTATCGTTTAAAATGGAACTTAGGACAGTTTTCAAAGCTGCTCCTAAATGATGTTTAGGGTGGCCAGAGTTAAGAAATGGAAGCGAAGGGTCAGAAGAACCGTGCTTATCATGGTATCTATGGCTCAGGAATTCATGGGTGGGCTGGTTCATTGCTCTCTCAGTCGGGAGCGTGATCTTTTGAATGTGAGTAAAGGTGTATTTGTGCATTCAGAGTACTGATCACTAGTGAGCTGGCTTACTTCCTGCCTCCTATTGGCATGGTCCCAGACATACTTTCCTGTCACTTGAACTGTATGAGCTCTTCCCTGGCTCCCCAAAGATCCAGTCCCTGTTTGAGATGCTGCCCCCCAATTTACTACAGGAACTTTATACTTCTTCCAGCTCCAGTCTGGCTGTCTCTAAGTGAGTCTCTTCTTCCTCCCTACCTGCTCTTCTCTGTCTTTTTATTATCTTAACTTCTTCCCATACCGAGGGAAAGATTTACTGTATTTTTAAAATTTTTCTTTACTAATTAAATTTTTATTCCATGAGAATTTTCTATAGGAACACTGTAGACATAAAAGTTTTATGTAGACATAAAGCTTCATTGTCTCCCCTCTAACTTACCCCATGGCTCAGCCACTGTCTCAAATTCATGACTTCTTTTTAAAACTATTATTATCAAATATATATGTAACAACAATAATACTATATATAACTTGTCATATGAATGAGCACATTTAGTGTTGCTTGTATGTGCATGATTTTAGGGCTTTTTCCTGGAGAAAGTTGTTTCCCCTCTCTCAGCAGACACTGATGGCCCGTTGCTCTTTATATAGTGGTGGGGCCTTGTGAGATTCCCCCTCATTTATGTTGACAAGTCACTTGGCATTCTCATTATGCAGGTCTTGCTTAGGGACCATATGTTGAGATCTCATGGGCATGGCTTCCCTGTCATGTCTAGAAGACTCTCTCAGCAGACTTCCTGATCCTAAGGCTCTTAGAATCTTTTTCCTCCTCTCTTCTGTCATGTTCCTTGGGCCCTAGATTTGGGATTTACTCCACAAATTGCTACCTGGCATATTATATTATTACTGACAGTTTTTTGAATCTTTAGCCTCTAAAATTACCTGACTCAGGTGCACATGAAATATTTTTGACTATTTTATAGAATTTGCCAAATTTAACAGATAAGGCCTGAATGGTAGACCCAAGATACTTGGAGTCCTTTCTTGGTCTTGACCTGTGGCATAAGACTTGTATAAGCTACTGTGTTGTTTACTTTTTTCATTGCTGTAACAAAAATACCTGACACCAAAGCTATGGAAGGAAGGAAGGAAGGAAGGAAGGAAGGAAGGAAGGAAGGAAAGCTTCACCCTGTCTTTCAGTTCAAGGGGATACAGTCTAGCATAGCAAGGGAGTCAGCTGCATGAGGCAGCTGGTAGAAGAGGGTACAGAAAGTGAGACTAGCCTATAACACCTCAAATCCTGTCCCTCTTCAGTGAAGCTCTCTATCCAAAAGGTTCTAGAAACTTTCAAAATCTGTGTTACAAATTTGGGACCAAGTGTTAAAACATATGCATTCTAGGGAGGGGTCATTTTGAAATCAAACCATAATACTCTGTCCCTTTGCCAGGTAGGACCATGGTCATCTCAAGATCCAAATTGTATCCATTTAAATGTCAAAAAACCCCATAATCTTTAACACTCCCAATACTAAAAGTCCAAAATCTGTTTTGAGACTCAAAGCAACTTCTTAGTTCTGTTTTCAAAATGAAAATGTAAAAGTCACATACATCCAGTACACAGTATCATAAAACAAACCTTCCTATTCTTAAAGGAACCAAAGAAGACCCAAACCCTGCAACAGCAAACACTGTAACTCCATGTCCAGCATCGATGGCTTTTGCTAGAATCATCTGGGCTCCCAAGATGATTAGGTTCCCTATCACTCCAGGCTGCTACATACAAGCACACATAGCCTCCCTTGGGTTGGCTCTACTCATGCCTTTAGTGTTCATTGGCAGATACTTTATGATCCTGGTATCTTTTATATCCATGGGCTCAAATCCAACTTAGTTTCAATCTTCACAACTTCATTTCATGACCTCTAAGGGCTTCTGTATAGAGACTCAAACTCTGACATGTATCTGCCTGGTCTCTGTGGCCTTCACGTGTGGCCTTCATGTGACATGTGCCTGTTTCCTTAACTCTTGCCTCTCTCATACCTGTAAAACCAGTTCCAGGTGGACAATATTGCCAAGTTCTATAGCCAGGTTGAGATGGAGTCTGACCCTGGGATCACCGTTGTATCATCCTCCATGTGCTGATCCTGGGGAGCCTTTGCCCTAGTTGTTTGTGTGACAGGGAACCCCTTCAGTGGCACCTTCAGTTTAGTCGTTCCTATAAAGGCTTTGATGCATGGAGGGTGAGCGTGTCCAGAAACAGAGTGTAAGGCATCTGAGCTATTGTCCTAATGGCTTTAACAATCTCAGCCCCAGCCTCATCTACAATGTCATCTTTGCTCTCCTCCCCACAAAAGCGCAGTTTCCATCTCTGCTCACTTGTTGCTCTCCTGCTCTGACAGACCTGGGTAAGCACAGGGAGCAGCAACCATGACACAGCCTGGGTTCTATCCAGTCTTGTGGTTTCCTTCACCAAACACCTCGGTCCTTCCGTATTGAATTCTTTGTGGGACTATGACTCAAATGACTTTTATGCCAGTTCTCAATGGTGTCCTACTCCCTGCTGAAGCACCATAAAGCGGGCCTCCACTGTTCCCATTCCACCCGCATTCTGAAATTCCGATCTCTCACCAGGATGCCCATTAAGCCCTGCCTATGAGATTCAAGGGATTTTCTATAGTGAAAATTTCTATAGTGAAGTTCCAATTTTTTCCACGTTACCCAACAAGCCACATCCTGAGGCCTATCGAGACCATCATCAGGTGGTCAGCATGATCTTACACTAATTGACCCACTCCTCAGTACCAACGTTCTTATTAATTTTCTCTTGCTCTTGTTATAAAGGAGGAAGGGCTCTACTTTGGCTGGCAGTTTGAGGGGATAAAGTCATGGTAGGACTCATAGGTGACAGGTCTATTGCATGGCAGTCTAGAAGGAGAAAACAGACAGAAGTCAGACCAGGCTGTTAAACTTCAAAACCTTTCTCCCAATGACCCACCTCCTCCATCAAAGCCGCTCTCCTGAAGGTTCTGTAGCTCCCCAAAACAATGCTTCCAGATAAAGCCAAGTGCTCAATGTTCAAACCCATGAGTCTGTCAGGGACATTTAAAAATAGTTTAAACTTTCTTTGCATTTACTTATTTCTCTCTCTCTCTCTCTCTCTCTCTCTCTCTCTCTCTCTCTCTCTCTCTCTCTCTCTGTATGTGTGTGTAACTGTGCACTCAGTGTTCATGGGGAAGCCAGCTCTTTTTCTCCTCCACTTGGATTCCAGGGATGGGACCCAGGACTCCAGCTTTGGTGACAAATGCCTTCAGCTACCGAGTTGCCCACCTGCGCACTTCCTGCTGCTCATCCGACTTACTTAGAGAATAGAAAGCATCATTTTTTACTTGAAAGAGCTGTTATGCGATTGAGATGAATTACATATGAATATGAATTACATATTGAATTGTATGAATGATTTCTAACCCCTGTGTTGGAGTTGGCTGTGAATTTTGTGACAAACGCCCATGTGTGTGCTTTTGCTTTATCTGACCATCTTTACGTGCTCACCATTGTTTGATGGGTTTCATTTCCCAATGGCCAGAATATCGCCCTAATTCATGGTGTCTCCTTAGCTATACAATGATGTTGTTTGGTCTTTTCAAAGTTCTTGCTATGATTCATCAGTGAAACTCCTCTAGCGTTCATCTGATTTGTCTTCAGACAGTGTGTCTTACCAGAAGTTTAGTGTACCAGTTTGGATAGACTGGCTGGTTAGCAAACCCCAGAGATCCTCTGGTCTTTGCATCCCTAGAGTTTGGGTCCTAGGCAATCATGCCTGATTCTTGTCTGGTTGCTGGGGGTGCAAAGTCGGTCCTCCATGTTTTCATGACAAGCGCTTCACCAACTATACCATCTCTATAGTCCCTATCTTGGGTATATTTTTAAAACGTATTATGGAGGTTCCCCATTTTTAAGTTACAAAGAGATTCTCTCCATTTCAATTCCAGGGTTTTTATGGTTTGTTTGTTTGTTTGTTTTAGGAGTTTACACCTCCTAAAAAACACCAATTCTTTGGTGTTTTTTTCTGTGTGATGGATTCAGATGTGTTCTTTCTATCTATCTGTGTTCTTGATGTAACCCTGCTAATTAAGAAGTGTGTCTTCCCACTGACTTAACGCGCTTCTTGCGTGTGAAAGAAGGTCCTGCAGGACTTGTAATGTGGGGGCTAGAACACAGTGAGCTGCTTCTATGCTTAGCAAGGTCAAGACATTAGATTCAATCACAGACATAGTGGTTACATTTAGGATAATTCATTCAGTTTTGGTCATTCTGTGGGGGTTGAGCCGTCATGTTCTGGCAGTGGGCTTGGTGTAAGATAGAAGAGAAAGTTCCATCCTTGTGTTCTCCCAAGTTTTATTTTTTTTTCTTTTACTGATTTTAAGTTTGCTGTTGGATTCTAGAGTTTAGAGAGTAGGTCCTTCTCTGTAAAACGTCTTCCTAACCTTTCATTTCTCATCAACAAGTTCTGAGTTCCCATTTCCAATATCCCAGGATAAATGTGTTGCTGGTAAAATATTTTACTTGTACTCTGTATGAAAGTTAGGTTTGGGTTCACGTATGTGCTTTGGTCTTCATTTTTCACACAGCAACATGCAGAACCATAGAGAAAAGGCACCAACGGTTATCACACACACACACACACACACACACACACACACACACACACACACACTAATTACAAGGCTGTTCTTTAATCCAACCCATCTTATCTTACCTTCATCTAAGTCTTCTTTCCCCACATTGCCTTCCACAGACCAAACCAAGCAGTATAACATTTACAGAAAATTCTAGATCTTCATATTGAACACATCACTGTACTTGTCTTTAATACCTGGAGTATCAGCTGTCTCAGGTGAATGGGAACAGTACGTAAGTAGCCTTGTGACTTCATTCAGAAGAGTTCGGACAGAGACATAAGTCACAGAGAGGAGAAGTGTCCAGTTGATAGCATTTAGTGAGTGGGTCCACTCTTTTATTCCTGTGAGCTCAGTTCATTTCACTGTTATGCTGGGGGTGGAACTCAGGGAAGAATGTAGGGCTAGTATGTACTAGGCTCTGCTTCTAAGCTACAGTCCCAACCCTGTGTGGTGCCACGTGAATCTCTATGGTGACTCTTGGTAAAAGCTAATGCTGTTTTCTCCATTCCAGATGGGAACATTCAAAGCGAACGATGGAGAATATTTCTTAGAGCCAGTCCTGAAGGCAGATGGGAGTGAGCATGAAGATGACCACAACAAGCCACATCTGATCTACAGACAGGAATTAAAGAGGAACTCCTTCGCGCAGTCTCACGGGCCTTGTGAAGTTTCAGGTAAACTTTGAAGGGAAACCATTTAGCTAAGTTCTAATGCTACTTAAAGTTTATATTGGCTATCATATATTTTTCATTGATACAATTATATACACCATCTATTGCATATGAAGAATATATACATCATGTAATGGTTTCTGTGGCAGAACATCTACTATTAACAATTTTAAGGATACATACCACTTTTATGAAAATTGTCTCTCTGTTGCACAGTAGTGCTTTTGAGTTGATTCTAGATACAGATGAAGAATCCTTTGACCAGCATCTCTCCAAATCACCACTCCTGATTTCCATAGCCATCACGATACTTTTTACTCATGTACATTCAACTGTTTGCTTACACACACCCATGAGATATGACATTTCTTAAGTGATATTTTTGAAAAAATTTTCCTGTAAAGGACCCATTAGGAATTATGCATTTTAAGGTATTTTTTGTAGTAAATTAAATTCTGAAATATGCATTCAGTATATCGAATTTATAGTGGACTATCATAGGCCATTTTTTTTGTTTCAATCTACCAGTCACAGAATGGTGATGAAGTTGTTTTTCGCAGTAGAATCTTGCTGTCAGTCCCTCTTGGTCCCACCTCACGGGGTTCTAGCTCTCTTTAGTGGAAACATCATCTATAGGTATCTATGATTGCCATGTTGCTCAGCCTGCTTCTCAGATGCATCTACTTTGGGATATGTCACAGCAGTTTGTCCATTTTCATCCTGAGCAATATTTAATAGTTTGAGTGTGTCATGGCACCATTGTCCTTTTTGGATCATTTTCAAAAGTTTTTAGTATGGGAAACAATTCTTTGTCCATGTTCTTTGTCTGAGAGATTCTCCATGACAATCATATACATCATATGATATGTGTGTGTGTGTGTGTGTGTATTACAAGACTGTTCTTTGACCCAACAATTTGTTAGAATTGTATTCCCATCTTCTTTTTCTTATAAAACTCAAACTACTGAGTATTTACAATGTATTAGGATCTAAGAATGATACATTTCTTTCTTTGCAGGATAAATATGTTGCTGGTAAAATATTTTACTTGTACTCTGTATGAAAGTTAGGTTTGGGTTTACGTATAGGCTTGAGTTGTCATTTTTCACACTACAACATACAAAACCATAGAGAAAAGGCACCAGCAGTTATCACGAACACACAAAGCTCAGGGTGGGGGCTGGGGAGATGGCTCAGTGGTTAAGGGCACTGACTGCTCTTCCAGAGGTCCTGAGTTCAATTCCCAGCAACCACACGGTGGCTCACAGCCATCCATAATAATGGAATCTGATGCCCTCTTCTGCAGACAAACATGTGGTCAGACCACTCATATGCATTAATATAAATCTTTAAAAACAAATCTAAAAAAATAAATGGGATTATGAAGGATTTGCTTGAAGTTGCAGGTGTCCATAAACTCTGGTTCCCAGTGCTGTGATGTAATCCAGAGTGGCAGGTGATGATACACAGGCCTTTGAAGGTTTTCTCTGAGAATTTACTTCGTAATTAACCTTTGCTGTTAAGAGACCGCCACTTGGAAGGGCCCTTTAAGGCTGCACTTTACGTCTACTGACCTGACAGATGCTTTTCTTATGCTTCTAATATGAGCATAAGGGTTTCATTTTTATGGCTTCAAAGAGAACACAGACGGGTCTGCAGCTTCACAATGGGATGCTATAGAAGGCAGCTCACGCCCAAGCCGACGGACTATTCATGGGCAGCTTGTTTAATGAATTGTGTAGCTTTGTAAGAAGGAAACCACCAAGAGGCGTTCTGAATGCATAATATGTCACATGGTGATATGCAGACCTTCCTATCCATGCTCGGCATTCATTCTTAGTGAGCTATGTTCTTTGCTTTAAATGGTTTTTTATACAAAAGACATATGATAAAAATTACAAATGAAAAGCAACCAGAAAACTGGGATTTACTTTTTTATTAATTGTAATATATATATTTCTGTACAGTATTTATCAAAACATGAATTAGTATCTATTCTCATAAATAGACACCTCCCATTTGAGTTCTAATTAACATGTACATTTTAGTCACTAAAAAAAGGCAATTAATTATTGACCTAAAATATTAGATACTAATTATTGCTTCATTAGTAAAAGTGAAGAGTTGTGAATATAATTAGTGAAGTGCTATGGTTTTTTTTTCTTTTCCATGGTTTTAACTAATCTCAGATGGTAGTGCGATACAGTACCATAAGGAAGTAAGAACGAGCTCAGTATAATATGTTTGGAAGCCTTATTAACAACTTTGATTATAATACAACCAGCTGACTGGGAGTCCCTTTCCTGGGTAGTTCAGTAGGGATCAAGGAAAAGTTTCTAATTACTTTGTCTGGTCTCATGTGGCCACTCCAAAGCCCTCTTGTTTAAGTAATTGTCTTAGCTATCTTTCTATTACTGTGTGAAGCATTATGACCAAGGCAACCTATAGAAGAAACAGTTTGTTGTAGCTTATGGTTTCAGAGGAAGAAGGAGAGGGAGAGAGAAACATACACAGACAGTGAGACAGAGAAGAATGCAGACAGACAGACAGACACACACACAGACACACACACACACACACACACACACACACACACACACACACACACAGAGGGAGAGTGTGACTAACCGGCAATGCCATAGGCTTTAGAGACCTCAAAGCCTTGCCCAATCACATACCTTTTCCAATAAGGCCACCCTTCCTACATCTCAAACAGTCCCATATGTGTGTACTTGTCTTGACTTGGTGTTCCCCTCACTGGTCACTTGTGCATCCTTACATCAGAATTGTCATATGTCCCAGACTACCAAAGCTCTGCTTTAGTTCTTGGTGTGTGGGAGGAGGCTCATCATGAGATTTCAGATTGGTTTTTTGGTGTGTGTGTTTGGGCGGATGCATCTCAATCCTTGAAATGGATATGGAAATTTTACAATTAGCTTGCTAAATACAATAAGAGGAAAAGAAAAGATTTAGATTAGAGTTTATTTAATCAATAAAATGGTTTGGTCAGATGATACTCTTGTAAAGATTTGTTTTTTAAAGTAAGTGTGTGTGTGTGTGTTTGTGTGTCTTGGAGCTGGAGTTACAGGTGTTTGTAAGTCTCCAGACTTGAGCTTGGGTTCTGTGTAAGAGAAGTATGCACACTTAACCACCAAGCCATCTTCTCAGGCCCAGTGAAGTGATATCATATGCCATGTCTACTTGCCTATACATATGTTCTGTTGCATATTTATTCTTTAATTTTCTAAATATTATGTAGATTTTTCTTGTTGTAATATTGTATATAGGCTTAGTTTTTTTCTGGGTATTAAATGAATATATTATTTACAACAACATATATATTATTGCAAACTAGATAATTTTATATCTATTTATCTAATTATGTTTGTATTCCTTCCTTTTGTACAACAATGCAGATCTCTTATTGACCTTTATATTCAGCAAGTTTGCAACATTTAATTAATTTGTTTCTTCTTTTAGGCTTATAAATAACCAAGCAGTTCTACATATTACATTATAATCTTTTAGTCTTTTATCTCCTCGGCTTATTTCATCAGCGAAACTGCTAGACTATTCCATAGGAATAATTGTAATGAAAACCCTGTCTCCTTACCAGTCATAAAATGGGAGTGATTTCAACCTTTGCTGTACATACATTGTCTAGTCTAGGTTTATCTTAGGTACCCGTTACTGACTAAAGATTTCCTCCTAAATTCATAGCTTATTTAAGTTACTATGCCAGGTACTTAGTTTACTAACAATTTCCATTATGAGTAGATGTCAGATTTCATCAAAAACTATTTTTGTGTGGCCCAAGGTGGACAGATAGTTTTCTCTCTCTCTCTCTCTCTCTCTCTCTCTCTCTCTCTCTCTCTCTCTCTCTGATGGTTTTCTCCTATCATCGATTGGCACAAGGCCATTGGGTTTCCTTTCCTCTTGATGTCTTCTCTTCACTTCCCCCAACCTCCCTCTCTCCCTCTTTCTTTCATTTTTCTCTTTTTAGTTCTTTCCCAGCAAAGAAAGGCTTTTTTTCAGGGGTAAGGAAATTCAGACACCAGGGCAAACAGAAAGACCCTCTGCAGAGAAAGTGGGGAAGCCTAAGCCCCCATTTTGTTTCCTCAACAGGCTGTTTGGTAATATTTTCTCAGATTGTGTGTCGACCTTCATGAATGGATTTGGTTTCTAATGGGTTCCTATTACATAGAAGAGCAGTGCTGATGAGAACTTATTGATGGGACTCAATGAACTGACACCTCCATAGGGCATGTGCTGTGAACGGACACTGTTCTGTGGTATACGGCCGTTAGTCAGTTAGATTCACTCAACAGGCAATAGAGAGAAGGACCTGGAAGTGTTATGAATCCATCCATCCATATATGATTTATGAGGAAATGCATCTGTGAACTGAGAAAATATATAGAGTCACAAGTACTTGAAGTTTTAGCCAGGATTGGTGGCACAGGCCTGTAATCCCAGCTACTCCATAGGGAAAAGAATTGGAAGTTCATGGCCAGACTGGGTTAGCTAAAGAGCAGGTTCAAGGCCAGCCTGGGAAACTTGTTATGACTCTGTCCTAAGATGAAACAGGAGGGATGGGGTGTGACTCAGTACTACGATTCATGTCTAGTGTGTGCAGGGCACTGAATGCAATTCAGCACTATGCTACACTATGCTATATATTCTTTCAAAGAGTACATAAGTATGAGATCACTAATCAGCCATGAGGCTTGTTTTATACCTTTATATCTGGCTCCCAAAACACGTAACTCAGTTGCCCATGTTCAGTGAAGTAAGTCTGAATCTTTGGCTTTCTGCTACTTAAGCTTATGACGCGTTACTCGTGAAAAGTAAGCGAAGATTCTAATCTTTATCAACTAGAATTTGATACAAGTCATTCGTAAAATATCCTTAAAATTACGTTAGTATTCTTTTTTTCCTAACTTTTATTGTTTTGAAAATAAGAATAGCTTGGCTTATTTCTGTCCTATATTTGTACTTTTTATTTTCTTCTCTTATTGCTATAGCTAGGCCAGCTAACGTTATATTAAGTAGTAATGGGAACAACTTGTCTTATTTCTGATTGTAGTAGGAATGTATTTATGTTAGCACCATCTACATCATGATTGTGATAGAGTTTAATATGTGGTCTTTATTATGTTGGAACATGTTCTTTCCAACCCTGTTATCACTAGAATTTTATTATAAAGGCTTGTTGGTTTCCTCAAAGCTTTAAAAGCTTATTGGCTTTTTTTTTCATCTATTATAAAAAAAAATCATGTGATTTGTGTTCTTGAATACGCTTCTGTGATTTATTTTTTATGTTGAACATTTCTAGCTCTCTGGAATGAAATAATATTTAAAACCATTTATTTATGTATAACCATGTTTACCTATACGTATGTATGTGTACTAACATGCTTCTGGTGTGAACGGAGTTCAGAAGTGGGCACCAGATCCCTTGGAACTGAAGTTACAAACACAGTTATGAGCTTGTGATGTGGGTGTTGGGATCAGAACACAGATTCTCTGCAAAAGCAACACATGCTCTTGACCTCTGAGTCTTCCTCTAGCTCCCACTGAATCGTTCTTGATGGAATTCGACATCTATAATGAAATTTCTTAGTATCACTTAGGAAGTTAACTGTGGACTTAAGAGAGTTTCTTTAATCGAAGAATGAGTACTTAAAGATACTCTTGTAGGGCTGATGGATAAAGTGACAGTAGTTGATTGATCTCCAATCTTTCTCCTCCCAAACTACTAAACTTAATATCTATGTCATAGCTCAACTCTATGTTTCTGGAGTGAAAGAAAGATGAGACCCATATTTTCATACATATGACTAGATAGTTCTTTCTTTTAGTCTCCACGAAGTATTATTTTTCACGGTGATGTTGTTGCTAAATTTTCCTCATTCAGTGTGGTGCCACATATAGGCCTTAGCAGAGTCATGAGATGTTGTATTCAGTTTGGAAGCCTATTTTGAGGAAATCTGAGTTCATTTCTTTGTTATGCTATTCAGTTGCTGGCTATGAATTTTTCTCTCAACCCCTGTCACATGTCTGTGTGTTTTAAAAATTGTCCAGTAATAGTAACTGATCCAAGGCTGCAGGGAAGGCAGATGATGTAATCATTATTTTATCTCACAAAGGCAAGTCCACAATCTTCTGTAAACTTATTACTAGTAGATAAGGGTCCATGTATTAATCTGTTATATTCTTCAAAACTAAGCATTTAAAAATGCACAAACTATAATTCATAACTCTTAAAGAATGTCCTCAAGTTGGTCAATAATGAGAGAGCTTAGAGACTGGTAGATCTTTATGGATCTATGCTATGCAACACCCTTGGTTTAAAAATGATGCCCCAAGTCTCTATTTTATTTTCTATGCTACCATGGCCACCACAATAACCTTTCTCTTCCTAATTTCCTTCATTAATAAAGTGGTTCTAATCATAGTACCTATTTTTTAGAGAGTTCTTGTTAATACTAACAAAGTAAACATATGGGGCTTAAACTATCACTAGATAAATAACACAGTAAACATTTGTAGTTATTCATAGTGTTAGTATAGTATGGAGACATAAGACATATCATAGAACCAGAATATAACTTAAACCATGAGGAAATATGGTGACATAAAATCTGATAAGGTCATATCTCATTTCAAAAAGTTCACAATTTTTGAAGCTTTGGTGCCTTCAACGGTGATTTCAAATGTTGATACACTAGATTAAACAATTTTATTTTATGTTTATGTTATTTTAAGTGAGTTTAACCTCACTTCATGGTTCTGTACTATGGAGAATCATGAAATAGTTTTCTTCTGGTCAAATATAGACTGCCTGTGTACAGATAACAGCACTGGGGTTGGTACTGGGAATGTCTCAGGCAGTGTGGGTCTGTCTTCTAGGTGATATTGGTCTATAGCTTATTCGTATTTTCTGTATCCTGAAGTTGGAGCCCACAAAGCTCTTCTGTCTCATCGCTGTCTTTCACCTGCTTTGTCTTTCGTCTCCCTCCTCTATTATCTTTTTTTCTTCATCTTTTCCCTACTCTCCATGAGCATGTACTGAACGTAGGAGAACACACTGCCCAGCATTGTTCTCCCTCACTAGGGAATTCCCAGCTTGGTGAGGTGATGGTACCCAGTGGCGAGCTTTTGAGAAGGACTTAGAATTTATCCTGTGGGCAGTCTCCCAGTGAGGATATACCTGCTTTCATCTTGAGGGAGGGTGGAATGAGAGAGTGTCCATTTAGAAGTAGACTTAAAGATGAATGGGACAGGGAGGAACAGGGAATTGAAATGGCTAGGCTGTTTGGGAGATTTTTTTAAAAAGTCTAATTTTGTCGTCTTCGTTCTAAGAATTCTAAGACGCAGAATATCTAAATGAATTCAGAGGCATAAGAGTTCTTCAAAAGGGGATGATTGTATTTTAATTTCAATAAATGAATAAAACAGTGTGCCTTTAAAAACGAGAGTAATGCAAGAAGCATTTGAAGGATAAAGGATAAAGAAGAGGAGACTAGAACCTAGGGCGAGGGCAGGGCACACACCCCAGTGGTTGTGTGCGGGGGTGACTCAGTTGTGGGATGTAGGAAGCTATTGCTGACATCTGTAGATGCCAGAAGCTGAAAATTGGGGAAGAAAATCATGAGCATGAAGTAGCAGCTTGACTTTCAAGTAGAAACATCCAATTGCAATATTGTATAATGATAATTTTGAACAATGTACATTTTGTAGCTATTAATTTGAAATATTATCTTTGGGTTATGACATTATTCTGTGGGCCATTATCACTGGCATAAATTTTTAAAGATTTTTATATTCTAGTAAGATACTGGTGACCTTGTTGTTGGGGTTTGTCTAAATTGGTTTCATGCTGTAATACACTTAATATGAATGAAGGGCAAGAATCAGTTTTAGTCTTGACTTGATGGAACAGAAATAAAATGGGAAGCATTGCAAAGAAATGATGTAATGGAATTGGCTAACGTGGCCTGGTATTTTGAGAACAAGTCTCATGTAGCCCAGGCTGGTCTCAAATTTGCTATGTAACCAGGGATAGCCTTGAACTCCTAATATTTCTGCCCTGTTACCCAAGTGCTGGTATTTCAGACATGTGTTACTATTCTGGGTAGCAAATGTGCTTTGAGGGATGGCTATTTATGGAAGTTATTTACCGAGGACACTTTATCATCATTAGTCACAATGCTTGGGGATAAATACTAAAAAAAGGCAATGGATTGTAGCTTTTAGCTGTGAAATATGAATAGATGCTATATTAGTAGATACTATTTTATTTCTCAAAATTTAATAAGAACATAAACTTGTAATCATTTAAGGATACTGAGATATTAAGTTAATATCTGTCTTCTATGCCATACTATTAATGTTGGGCTATGTATTTCTATATAACTTTGGCCCGTTATATACAATTTACTAATATGTGTAATAGAGTTTCCAAATAATGGGATAAAAATTTAAAGGCCTCCGAAATTCCTACTTTTGGATATTCCATGCCAAATCTCGGTTCATTCTTCTTTGGCTATTTTACTTCTATTATTTACTTATTTCTGGGTTTAAGATGGGTAATTTATAGAGATTTAAATCGAGCCTTTCGGGAGTTTTGGTGATGGAGGTTTTATATGTGTTAAAGTAAATGTTAAAAAATTGGAAAACTATCTCCTTAATGGTCATACTGTGTGTTTAATTTTATCATCTTAATACTTTGGCAAGCATTACCAGGACAATAGACCGTGATAGCCATGCGGCTATCAGATAGATATACCAGGAATTACTTTGATGTACTTGACTAAGGACTTGTTAATTCTGGTCTGCGAATTCGTGAGTGTATGAGCCAGCACACCATAAAGGCTGAAGATAACTGTATTTCCTTCTCCCTCATTTTGTGTACTTCCTTTCAGCATCGGAAGCAGAGATTACTCTAATCCCCAGTTTCTAATCTCCTTGACTTTTTGGGAAACGGTAGTGTTGTACCTGTGTCTCTTAAAGGCATGTGCTTCATTTTAATTTTTACCAACATAAAAGCCTGCTGCGCTTAACTTTTCTCGTGTCCTTCACTTAACTCACTCCTCCGTGGGTTAACGAAATATGAGCCTGTAGATTTTAATACATCGTTCTGTTATTTTTTTCTTCATCGTATGTTTTCTTCTGATTATTTCAAGTCACATACTAGTAAACTAAAGTTTGCATGGATAATATAGCATCAGTTGGTAAGTTGTGCTCTTCCTTTCATGTTTCTTTTCTACCTCATTGGCTCACAGAAGCCTGGAGTGCTTGATAACACTCACTCTGGACCAGGTCTCTAGACCTGAAGCCTGTGGCTACTTATTAGTATTCACAGTGATGATGGACAGAAAATGGCAGCACGTGGTCGTTGACTAGTATGTGGCCATTGGACCTTCTGTCTTAGAAGATAAGGAGCGAGCTTAATTGCTTCTCTTCAAGATTGCTGTGTGACATGGTCCAATTCTCTGACTTTATCTTTCTTCTTTTGATGCCTGGTGTCACATTCAAGGACTCATCAAAATCTGACATCTTGAAAAGTCGCCCCATGTTTCCTTCTAAGAGTTCCAAAGTTTCTGCATTTCATTGGGTCTTGAACCAGGTTTTAGTCTATTTTGTAGTTTGAATGAGTGGTCTTGATTACCTTACTGAGGATCGCTTGGCAGTATAAGAGAGAGTGCACTTCTGGAGTCTTTAGTCTATTTTCCTTGTCTCTGTATCTATAGTGATGGCCCCATGTGACTCAGAGGAGGTTGCTGAGTTACGGAATTGCAGTTCATGGGGTGAGCACGCATGAAACTTGCCTGATGGCTTTTCAATGATGTTACATCAGTGCTTGGCATTACCAACTTCCCAATGTTAGCCAGCCTGCTAGGTGGAATAAACTACTTTGTCACTTGGTTGAATTTTGTTGAAGCTCTTAAAGAACCTAAACTTTTGTCTTTATGTTTGTGCTTCTGTCCCCTTCCCTGGTATGTAGACTTTATGAGGTGATGTGTGCACATCACTTCCTAAACGTTCTTGATGTGTATAAATGCTCAGCAAAAGTTTGTCTTCAATAACCTGGAAACAAGTGAATATATTGAAACGTAAACCTTCAGCCTTTCCTGATTGTCAGAGCTTTCTACGTATCAGGTTATCTGTGATCTTCTCCAGCCAGCAGGTGTTCAGTGGTTATTGGTGGATGAGGGGTCCCAAGGGAAAGAAAACAGGGAGCAGTGTTCATAACTAAACACACAGTCATACAAAAGACAGACGTTAAAGATAATGGAAAGTGCTTAATGGCTTTGATTGTCTACTAGCCGCAAATGACTCCGTTTATATTCAAATGGAGTAAATCATTTTACACACACACACACACACACACACACACACACTCATACACACATATCCATACACACATTTGCACAGACACACACTCACACAAACATACACACACACACATATATACACACATGTAGTTATATTGCAACAATGTCCCAATTGCTGATTATTTGGTTTATAAATGACTCAGGCATTATGATTTTTTTTTACCTCATTCCTTGTTCACTTTTCTGTTGACAATGCAACAACCCATCAATTTTAGGAATATTAGCAGAAGATGAGAGTAGAAAAGAAAAGAGGGAGGGAAGGAAGGAGGGAAGGAAGGAGAGAGAGAGAGAGAGAGAGAGAGAGAGAGAGAGAGAGAGAGAGAGAGAGGGAGAGAGAGAGAGAAGGAAAAAAGCACATGTAGCTATGACATCCACAAACATCTTGCATAAGCACAAATAATCAACTACTTAAATGCAGTTTCTTTATATAGTACTTAAAAGTAGTTCCTATGATTACAGTATCAAATAATTTTCTACATAAGCAAACAATGCAAGTCACCGGGCATGTTATGTGATTCCTGTCATCAGTTTTATATCAACAGTTGATGGTCTCGTTTGAGTTGCTGTCTGTTGGGACGTGACTCTGTTAAGGGGTGTTAGTGTTAGTGCTGCTGCTTTCACTTACTGTGTGGAGAATGTTTTTTTTTTTAATCTATGTCCCATGAAACATCACCAGACAGAACGTGACTGCTGTATAATGAGACTAAATACTAGCAGCCACTGAAGAATCTAGTCTGCTTCCTGGGGAAAAACAGGAATTGCTTGATACTTCTTGGCAAGTAAACATTTCCAAGTAATCAGAGCTCTTAAAAACAAAGAGTCAGTGCTGTTCGTTTAGCTCTGCAAAATCTGAGCGCTGTCCACCCCTGTCCATGAAGAGCAAAGCTTATGGTGATGACGGACGGACTGTGCAGCTACTCTGTGTGGCAGCTCCGTCTTGTGTGACACGCGAATGGCTTCCAGCTTAACGACTTCCTTGTTTTATCCTTCTCCTCAGAAAACCAAATGGAGAAAACCGCTTTGCCCTCTCATAGCTTCTGGAACACGACGGGAGCCGTTAACATAAAGGAGGAAGCGGTGTTCAGATTGGAAGGTGAACGGGGCCAGCTACATTCCAGGAATAAGCGTTTTTTATCGTACCCAAGATACGTGGAAGTTATGGTTACAGCCGATGCTAAGATGGTTCACCACCATGGACAGGATCTGCAGCACTATGTGCTGACACTAATGTCAATCGTGAGTACCATAATAGTTCTTCTTAAAGATTTGTTTTATTTTTATTAGTTTAGGTGCATGTAGATGTGTATGCTGGCCACGTGTGGGTGCCCTTGTGGTCAGAAGAGGGAGCTCCCCTGCAGTGGTTGTGAGCTGCCTCCATGGGTATTCAGTGTGTCCCCTAAAGAGCATAAAGCATTCTTTTTTTTTAATTAGATATTTTCTTTACTCGCATTTCAAATGTTATCCCCTTTCCACGTTTCCTCTCCGAAAATCCCCTATCACATCCCCCCTCCACCTACTCACTAACCCACCCACTCCCACTTCCCTGTCCTGGCATCCCCCTACACTGGGGCAATGAATCTTCACAGGTCCAAGGGCCTCTCCTCTCACTGATGTCCTACCAGGCCATCATCTGCTATATATGCTGCTGGAGCCATGGGGTCCCTCATGTGTACTCTTTGGTTGGTGGTTTAGTCCCTGGGAGCTCTGGGGGTACTGGTTGGTTCATATTGTTGTTCCTTCTATGGGGCTGCAAACCCCTTTGGCTCCTTGGGTCCTTTCTCTAGCTCCTCCATTGGGGACCTTGTGCTCAGTTCAATGGTTGGCTGAGAGCATCCACCTCTGTATTTGTCAGGCACTGGCAGGGCCTCTCAGGAGACAGCCATATCAGGCTTCTGTCAGCAAGCACTTGTTGACATCCACAATAGTGTCTGGGTTTGGTAACTGTGTATGGGATGGATTCCCAGGTGGGGAAGTCTCTG
Source organism: Tokudaia tokunoshimensis (assembly GCA_036184795.1). Taxonomy (NCBI): domain Eukaryota; kingdom Metazoa; phylum Chordata; class Mammalia; order Rodentia; family Muridae; genus Tokudaia; species Tokudaia tokunoshimensis. The sequence continues at coordinate 61,047,652 of BTHU01000018.1, read as the reverse complement.
GATGGTCTTTCCTTCAGTCTTTGCTCCACATTTTGTCTCTGTATCTCCTTCTATGGGTATTTTGTTCCCCTTCTAAGAAGGACTGAAGTATCCAAGTATTCTTAACCTATGGACCATCCCTTCAGTCCAAACTTAATAGGCCTCTTATGTCATTTAAAATGAAGTTCCATTTAATGTTTTTCACATATAACTTAAAAATGTTTTTCCAAACTCTAGACGTAAGCAAATGGTGTTTCTATTCAAACCAGAATTCCATCCATTACCCTGGCTACTTTTACATTTGAAAATTTCCCCACCACACACAGCGAATGCTTCCTGTGTTCTTCAGGTGAATGGCTTCTGCCCTCTAGTGACAGAGAATAAATATCCTTGTGGAATCTATCTTTGAATCTGAATGTTAAAACCTCTGTTTGTTCTCAAGGAGGGTAGAGGCTGTGCCCTTGACTACCAACCACTACATTCCCTTGATCAGAAGTTTGGCCCTCCGTCTTTTAAGTTACAGACACATTACGAATGGAGCTGGCTTAGGAAATGTAGGCTGTAAGTCTTTGGTTTTGTGTTAGACTCTCTGCTGAATAGTGGTTCTGGGACCCATAAGCCTAACACCATGAAGAAACATGTTAACTCTGTGTGCATGAGTACACATGCATGCACTTGCAGTAGCTCCCCTATGTCACCCTTCCCTGACCATCCGTGGACGTAGCGCTGTTGCTCAGGAGTATTTACAAAACTCACCGCATCTCATGCTCCAGTTGACCGGGTTTAGTTGACAAAACACAGTCGCTCATTGACAAAGGTTCAGTTATTAGGGATGTACTTAACAGCAGGATGTGCCTCTGCTCATGTGGATGGGATTGAGACCTGTGCTGTTGTGAAGACTTGGCCAACATACCTCTTGTGACCTTGCCAGTTCCTTTAGATGGAATTCCCCAGTTCAGGTTACTGTGGTTTGAGGATCCTAAGGTCTTCTCATTTTTTTTTTACCTATGGAAGTTGTCTAAAGTCCTTGCAATTATATCAGGTTACACTCAGTAAATTTATTAAAATAATGAACAAATAGTTAAAATGGAAGCAATATTCTTGTGGATGTAGAAGTTTATAATTAAAAAGATGACCCAAAACTAATTTCTGAAACTGCATCACAGTCTCATTCATGTATTTGAACTGGTTTTTTAAAAATTAATGGCCCAGATGATGAATAGAGCATATATATATATATATATATGTATATATATATATGTATATATATATATACACACACACACACAAATATTTTTTGATTTTTTTTAACTTCTGAAACCAAAATAATCATTTATCCATGTATTTGTCTGCATGTGGGTGTGTGGCCCACAGGTGTTCTAACAAGAAATATGGAATTGAGGATGACATAATTAGTTAACATGTGCAACATTGAGTCACTTCTGTAGAAGACTGGATATACTTAATGATAAGAAAATTACATTTATTAAGAAAATTGCCTCAAGGGAAACAGTGAAGGAAAACACCAGATTTTATAATAGCAGTAATGTTAGAAGGATGGGTTCATGATAGATTATACCAATGGCAGAGCTTTGGAAATCCCGACTAGAGGGAGCAAACTGATATATTAGGAATTATGGAAGAGCCATTTTTGGTGATATTTCCATACTCAATGGAAGTTTTGACATCTTAATTGTATATAAAAATCCGTATTATGGTTTTCTGAAAAGATAACAAAAATGAGCTTAGGCCTTTTGAAGATTACTTCAGACCTTTTTGCATCATGAAAAGATTCTTGTGTCCGACATTTCTGGAAACAACAAGGCAACAAGTGGACACAGCAGTTCCGTGTTTTCAGTAGGAGGAGCACAGACATCAACTGGAGCTGGGCCCTGTGCAGTGCTGTTGTCTGTACTATATTAAGGTTTCACCTCAGGGTGATGGAGGTGTCATGGCTGAGAAGGGGCACCATTCAAGTTATAAGCAGAGGAGAAGAAATGTGCAGAGGAGGGTTAGAGAGGCATGTTTGTACTTCCCCGCCTTAGAGGCCAAGTTTCGAAGACTTCTGCACAAATAGACACCGTCTTTGATGTTTGTGTGAAGACGTAGGAAAGCTGGAACAGTTTGATGTCCCGTCCACCCATTGTTGTGGGTTTAAAAGGTTGTAAACAGCATGACAAATGGAAAAAAAATAAACTAGGGAAAAGGGAGACAGACTCTGGATTTAACCTAAAGCTTTCTTAGTTTAGCGTTTAACGTCTCACATTTTTTTTGCTCTGAGAACTTGAATCCTCTCTCTGTACAATAGGACAGTTGGTTCTACCTCAGAGGTTGTCAGATCCAGTCAATGTGGTTTATCTCATGGAAGTCTATTTCCAAAATAGCTCTAAAGATGTAAGACATAAGCTGTCTCCATTCTGTGTCCACAGATGTCTCCATCTGAAGAGTGAGCTAGTGAGTCGTACGTAGTTTCCTCTTTCTTTCTTTCTTTCTTTCCTTCTTTCTTTCTTTCTTTCTTTCTTTCTTTCTTTCTTTCTTTCTTTCTTTCTTTCTTTCTTTCTTAGATATTTTCTTTATTTACATTTCAAATGTTATCCTCTTTCCCAGTCTCCCCCACAAGTCCCCCTATCCCATCCTCCCTCCCTCTGCTTCTATGAGGGTGCTCCCCCACCCACCCACCCACCCACTCCCACCTCCCTGCCCTGGCATTCCGCTATACTGAGTGATTGAGCCTTCACAGGACCAAGGGCCTCTCCTCCCATTGATGCCTGACAAGGCTATCCTCTGCTGCATATGCAGCTAGAGCCATGGGTCCCTCCATATATAGTCCTTGGTTGGTGGTTTAGTCCCTGGGAGCTCTGGGGTGGGGTCTGGTTGGTTGATACTGATGTTCTTCCTATGGTGTTGCAAACCCCTTCAGCTCCTTCAGCCATTTCTCTAACTCCTCCATTGGGGACTCCACTCTCAGTCCGAAGGTTGGCTGCAAGCATCCATATCTGCATTTGTCAGGCTCTAGCAGAACCTCTCAGGAGACAGCTATATCAGTCTCCTGTCAGCATGCACTTTTTGGCATCCACAATAGTGTCTGGGTTGGGTGACTGTATATAGAATGGATCCCTAGGTAGGGTAGTCTCTGGTTGGTCTTTCCTTCAGTCTCTGCTCCACACTTTGTATCTCTTCCCATGGGTATTTTCTTCCCCCTTCTAAGAAGGACCACAGCATCCACCCTTTGGTCTTCCTTCTTCTTGAGGTTTATGCGGTCTGTGAACTGTATCATGGGTATTCCGAGCTTTTGGGCTCATATCCACTTATCACTTCCCCTCCTTCCCTCCTTCCAATCCCTCCCAGTTACTGTCCTTTCAATCCTCTCTGTGTTCCTCACTCTCCAGTGTGTAGCCTCATTTTCTTTGATTTTTACATACACATAATATTTTTACATTTAATATGAATGCATTTGTATTCATATTCGTGCGTGTGTACCTGCTGAGTCCATTTTTGTATCATTCTGGCTCTGTTTATACAGCCATTTCTGGGAGAGACTGGTCCACAGCAGACTTTTTAGTATTCTGGCTCTTACAGTCTTTCTGCTGCTCTGCTCTCTGAGTTGAAGGTGCAGAAGCTGTGATACAGATGTACCCATCAGGGTCGGGCTACCCATGATCTGCTGATCTCTGAGGCACTGTGTCCACTTGTGGTTTTCTGTGGTGGTTTCTATTTTCTCTAAAGAGAGGATTTTTGATGAAATATGAAATATCAAAGTTATTATAATTTCCATCCAATGGATAAGGATGACAAACACTTTTTAAGATACTTTGTAGCCATTTTAAGATACTTCATAGCCATTATTTTTTTCTACTAAGAGCTCTGTGTACATCCCTAGATCATTGGTTTTTTTTTTTTGAGGTGGGATTCTTTGTATATTTTGGATATTAATCTTCTGTCACATGTATGACTGACAAAGATTCTCTTCCATTCTGTGGGCTTCTTTGTCGTGATTGACTGTTTCCTTAGCTGTATGGAAGCTTTGGAGTTGATGAGCTCCCTCCCAGTTGTAGATCGTTGACCTTAATTCATTGGCAAATGGGGTCCTGTTCAGGATGCCCTTTCTTTTACCTATGTCATGTAGGATACAGCTTATGTTTTCTTCTAGCAGTTTTTAGTGTTTCAAATTTCAGTTTTCATTGCTTGCATCCAGTTTTGTGCAGAGTGATTGATATGGGTCTAATTTCATTCTCCTGCTTGTGGGATCCGTTTTTCCATGGCTCATTTGTTAAAGATGCTGCCTTTTCTCTAGAGGATCTTTCCTTCTTTGTGAGATAACCAGATGGCTGTAGTTATTGCTACTCATTTTAGGCAGACTGTTTAATTCCATTGTTCTGCACTTTTGTCTCTGTGCAGCACCATATTGTTCTTATTAATATAGCTCTATAATATAGCTTGAAGTGTGGAATATCAATCCCTCTACTATTCTTTCTGCTCAAGATTGTTTTGCCTACCTTAAGTCTTTTCTGGTCTGATATGAATTTTAGGATTTCTCCCTATTTCTGGCAAGAATATCATATGTACGTGGAGTGGAATTGCACCGAATCTGTAAATTGCTTTTGTAGGATGGTCATTTTCACCATATTAATTCTACCGGCTCAGGAACTTGGAAATTTCTTTCCACTTTCTAAAACATTTTCAGCCTCTTCAGAAATTTGGACTTTTCATTGTAGAGTCTTTCAAACCCTCGGTTGCATAATTTACAAGATGATCTGTTGCCTTTGCTGTGATTGTAAGTGGGGGGGTGTATCTATGATCTCAAAAACTTGTACTCTTTGAAGTTGGAAAATATAAAATAGATTGTTTTCTTGAGTAATCTAAACTACCAAAGTTAAATCAACCTAAGCAGACCCACAGCAAAGGAGGAGGCTAAAAGGATAATAAAAAATCTTCAAAAACCCCAGAGAACACCACCAACAAAATCCCAAGCCCAGAGGGATTCACAGAAGGATTCTACCATACTTTCAAAGATCTACAGTCAATCCTTCTTAAACTCTTAAAAATAATAGAAAGAGAAGAGACATCCTAAATTTGTCGTACTAAACCTGTATCACTCTAATATCCAAACTTAGTAAGACAGACAGACATACATACAACACACACCCTTTGACCTATAGACTGATATCCCTGAGAAACATAGATGCAAAAATCACCAATATACCACTAAGTACAAAAAATCAAGAGGGTCATCCACCATGATCAGGTTAGTTTTATCCTGGAAATACAAGGGTTGATTTAACTTACATAAGCCAATAAGAATGATGAATCGTATAAATACACTTAAAGACCAACATCACATGATCATCTCAAGATGACCAAATCCAACATGTTATCATTATAAAAATCCTAGAGAGAATACGTGGGAGGGAACACACCTCAATATAATAAAGATATGGAAAAACAAAACTCCAAGCAGCCCCATTAAAATCAGGAGCCAGACAGGGCTACCCACCACCCTATTCTATTTCAGTATAGTGCAAGTTGGAATGATAAAACAAGGGAAGGAAATTAGAGGGATTAAAATATAAATGGAACCAAATTCTCCCTGTTTTCAGTAGGTATCATATATGAAACCCTGAAAATTCTGCCAGAGAACTTCTAGATGCAATTGACATATTCAGAAAAGTGATGGGGTACAGGATCAACTTGTAAAAATCAGTAGTCTTTCTATACATCTTAGAAAACACCAAATGCATTTTCAAGCACAGGTTATTAGTTCTCTTTTGCTTATAGTAATTTAGGAGAAGCCAAAAATGTTATTTGATTTGAAATATGTCATTTATTTAAAGAAAAGTTCAAATTGATGAAAAAGGTTGTGTGTGTGTGTGTGTGTGTGTGTGTGTTGAGTTCTACCTGTAGGTGAGAAAATAACGAAGTTAAATAAATACATGATATATACAGAATCTGAGAGAAAATTATTAATTCTTACCTATCCTGAATAAGTAATGTTTTTCATTAGTTTAATGAGAAATAATGAGTATTTGTATAACATAAACTGCAGTTTTATGTTATACAAATAGCTTAGTGGTTCCTAAGTGATCTCAAACAAACTTTGGGATTAATGTTACTGAGGCAGAACACAACTGTGGCATGATACATTTAATGAAATAAGTGTTAAACAGGCGGAAATGCTCCATTATTTGCTGTCCTATATCCCTGGAGGTGATAGCATCAGGCTAAGATTACATTTGCATATGCGTTATTAAGTGGCCCAAATCGATGGCAGCTAGTGTGGTTTTCTCTGGCAGATTTTCTTTCCTATTAAATGGGGTATTCTTTAACAGGCCTGAAATGCCCACTGGCTGCTAGAGAGCTCCACTCCCCCTTGTGTTTCAGGTTACTCCCTCACATCGATTGTATACACCACTCCCACACACCTAGTAACACCACTGAATGACATCATTAGATGGTCAGGACATTAGCCTTATTTATTGAAGCACAGTTAATGTTATTAGAGGTATTTATCAAGGAAAGATATTCACTTATGTTAACTTTCTATATCTGGTTTTAATTCTTTTAATTCTTTGTGTCATTTTTTTTTTACTGTAAACACAAACAATACACTGGCTGTGATGTGGTGTTTCATGCAGCCTTGTCTCTCTGGATATCTTCACTTTATATACTAGGAATGGCACCACTTTCAATTTAAAAACGAAAAGATATTTCTGACCAAGTAGAGAATAGAATTCTTTTTCAAATAAATTTTTATGGACTAGAATTTTATAATAACTTTGTACTTAAGATACTTTATTCTTGGGCCATTTATGGATTTTTGCTAGAGTGTGTCTTAATGGCAATTTTCAAAATGATTGTAAATGAATAGGAGATAGTAATATATTTCACATTTTGTATCAAATGTGTTCCGCATAGACTTTTTCTTAACAATATGAACAATGTAACTTATAACATTTTTCTCGACACATTTATTACTAGTTATGTATGAAATAATATTATTTTTTGAAACCTATGAAGTGAGAAGTGTCTATGCCAGGGTGCAAATACTATTACTTTTATTTCATTTTATTTTGGTTTTTTTTTTTTTGTTTTGAGACAGGGTTTCTCTGTATAGCCCTGGCTGTCCTGGAACTCACTCTGTAGACCAGGCTGGTCTCGAACTCAGAAATCTGCCTGCCTCTGCTTCCCAAGTGCTGGGATTACAGGCATGCACCACTGCTGCCCGGCACAAATACTATTTATTAAGAAATAAAAATATATCTTAATTAATTCAAGAAAAATACTAATCCATGTCATGTTAAATTATAGTATTATAGAAATGTGCAATGCTTTCACATGGCTATGTAGAGCAGGTTGATATGTCGGACTCATCTGGCGTAGTTGCAGCATTCCCTACTGTGTGCTATGGAGTGTCTATTCAGCAACATGATCTCCTGTGGGGAAGTGATGACTGTGTCAGAAAGGTGACGTGGCATGCTGCAGATAACACTTCTTTCTCAAGAACTGGGTGTACATCAGTTTTTCAATACTCAATGAAAACGCTTTTAAGCTCAACATTTCTCAAACGGTCTGATGATTTTATTCATCCTCCACAACCCTCTCCTAACGTTGTTTGATTAATGCTAATCCAATACCCAAGGGGATTGTGACAGATGGCTTCGGCTTGGTGGATTCTCAGCTTGTTTGTAAATATTGAAACAAATGTGGATAAACCCCACAGTTGGACAACAAATCCTAATAGAGCTGCATTTAACACCCAGGTTCCCGGATGTATTTAAGAGAGGAATTCACAGAACTTTTCCAAGGTCAGGTCACATGACCCAAAGGATATTCATTCCCTGGGGCAGGGAAGGAGCTACAAGAGAGCCTGAAAATAGTTTTGGTAGCAATTGGGAAGAACTTGAGGCAAAACGCTGGTGTTGCTGATGTGCAATAATAATGGGATGTTGCGGAAGGCTCGGCCTCAACAATGGAGTCGGCCCCGGGTGCCAGCTCTTCGGCATCCGTTATAAATGAACATTCTAACAGTCCCTGTCTCACAAACGTGTGAGCATTGAATGGGCTACTTCATATGAACTTGAATTTGTGCATAATCTTTCAATAGATATCTTCAGTTGCTAACTTATTGCTTATTATTTAATTAAGGAATTACCGTAAGAGAATACGTTGTAAAATGCCAGGCTCTCAGCATGGAGCCTATGCTGGACATACTTGTTTTAAAAATCCTCTTGAATACCCCACAGTTATTCTGGCTACTCATTGCTTGAGTGCAACTCGGGCTTTGCTCCTGCCCCTCCTCCATCTGGCCCCTGTCCTCTTCCGTTTGTGATCAAACCCAGTTCCTGTTCCTAACCGCATTCCCACCCCATAACATTCGTTTCTTTTTCATTTTTTTGTATCTGTGTTATGTGTATCAATGTAGTGTGTGTAGCTGTGTGTGCACATGCCTGTGGATGTGTTTCCATATGTGCATATGCGTGTGAGCATATGAAGACCAACGTCAGTGTAAATTATCTCCCTCTGTCAATCTCCGCATTGTTTTCAATATAAAACCATGTTTATCTTAAAGGTTTAAAGTCTGTTTTTTTAAGCCTTTGAAAATTTTTGTTTTATAATTTTAAATTAGTTTTTAATTTTAAACGTTAAAAATGGAAAATTTAAGGGGAACTTTAGCTCATTGAAGAATTAACATTTAAGGGGAGAACTGTTTTATCATTTAAAAAATGTTTCTTTTTGGAGGGGGAATAAAATATGGAGTGTAAAAAAATAAATTAAAATACAAAACAAAAAACTATCAAAAAGTAAAAAAAAACATAAAAATTTTTTCTTATTCCTATATATATTTAAGAATTTTATATGAGCATAGCATTTACATTTTTCTCTCCCCCTCTCTCCAGCTTCTCCCATTTTCCCCTAAGCTCTTTGAAATTCATGCCTTCTTATTCTTTAATTATTGTTGTCTCACACACACACACACTTATAAATACAACCTTTAGTATCCCATTATCTTTTGAGACTGGGTCTTTGTTTCTACCTGGAACCTGCTAATTATCTAAGGTAGCTGGTCACAAGCTCTGAGGACCTGCCTAGCGTTGCCCACATGTTCCCCTGTGGTACTATACAGTTCCAGACATGTGCTACTATTCCTGGATTTTACCTGGGTTCTAGGGACCCAAACTCAGGTGAGCACTTTATCCAACCGAGCAGTCTTCCAGCCCATGTTCTTATCTAGTGACGCACATCATTTTAAAGGGGAGCTTTGTTGCAGCCCTCACACCATTGCCAACCATCTAACCATCTTTGTCTTAACCTACTATTATCTACACTGTTGCTACTACTGCTCTTACCATTGTGAGCACCAGAGCCACGGCCATCACTGTGGGTAGAGCTGACAAGCCTGCAAATAGTTGTGGCTGCCCACCTAACACACCAGTAAAAGTCCCAGAGTGTATATGTTCATGCTGGCCTAACTCTGCAGCCCAGAGTTGTCTTTGCTTCCATTTTGTTGAGAGTCTTTGTTCTGGGAAGCATTGTTGGAAGCCCATTGTACATTGTGTAGTAGTAGCTTTGGCCAATGGAGGGGCCTGGTAGAGAGATGCAAAGTCTGTATCTTCCTTCTCATCTCTGTCTATCTAAACGAAGCCAATAATAGATATGGAACATTTTCAATTAAATGAACCAGTGATGTAACACTCCCTGAGACATTGAACTGCTGTGACCCATTGTGCAGTTGGTATAGACATTATAAATGGTTGCTGTTGTACACATGACCCGGGTTAATTAAAGGGGCAGAGGCAGAGGCAGAGGCAGAGGCAGAGACAGAGGCAGAGGTATTGGCTGTGTAAAGCATTTGTGTAGTTTTAGTCTCTTTGAGTGTATAAGAAGAGGCTGTGAAGTAGGGGTGGAGAAATACATATTATTGTTTATAATAATATATTTCTATTTCATATATAATAATTTTATTATTATTATTATTATTATTAATATTATTATTATTATGCCTTAGCCATAAATCACAGACTGAGGTCAGGCAGGGCCTCACAACCTTAAGTTCTCCAGTCTTGAAGACCTAAGGATCAACTTGGGATGTAGGACCTCTTCTCTGGCTACTCATATGACTGTAGATGAATCTCCTGTACCCCAGAGTGGAGCAGCAGTGCTAAATGCACCATAGACATGTTCACAACTGGAGAGAGATAAGACTTCCGGAGAAAATATTAAGTAAAACTAGAGATAGAATAGGTCACATATTTGTGTAGGATGTTGTGGTTGTAAATAAATAGATTATGATCTTGAAAGAAGTGGAGAAGCTTTTTGCTCCATCTTCTATGGCAATAATTTCCACACGCAAATGCATTTACACACTTGGTGATTCTAAGGAAAGTGCAGATTCCTTATATACTAACTGTTGTTGAGCCATGAACTGGTATAGATAGCTAGTTCTCAATCTAAGCTTTATATGAGGCTTATTTAATGCCTGTGAGTTCAAGGATGCTGGTGTGTGTGTGTCTTTTGACCCCAGGAATTCTGATGTTAATTAATCACATCAGATAGGACAAAAGGGATGGGATGGGGCCCAGGCTTTGAAAAAGGTTCTCTAAGAGACTTTAATGTGTAGCTGCGGATTATGGATACTCTGAATTGTTTCTACTTTGCTGTGGAAAGGAAGCTTCATCTTTTACTAGGCAACTCATCTTTTGGTGTCTACTTGCAGGTTGCTGCAATCTACAAGGATTCAAGCATTGGGAACCTTATAAATATAGTGATTGTGAAGTTAGTTGTAATTCACAGTGAGCAGGTAAGAAGCGGGACACAGTGAAGCCTGTGGGTTATAGTTGGCTTTTGGTGGGACTAGCTGTCGATTTCTTACTAGAAATTGGGTCTTTTAAAACATACTTTCAAAATGTAATTTGAACTGGGTATGGTGATTTCCTGCTTTTAATCCTAGCACTTGGAATGCAGAGGCAGAAAGAGCTCTGTAAATTCAAGGCTAGCCTGGTCTACAGGACCCCCCCCCACACACACACACAATGCTATACAGTTAGACCTTGTCTCAAAAAAAATTCTGGGTGGTGGAAATAAAATGGAATATATATATATATATTTATCTATATATATATGTATACACACACACACACATATATATATATGTATACACACACACACATATACACACACACACACACACACGCACGCACACACACACATACATATGCATGAGAAATAAGACACATGAATCAATGGTTTAAAAATCCAAAATAAAAACACCCACTCTCTTTTATAGCCATATTGTGGAAGGATTTAAAATACATTAATTTTTTTACAGTTAGATTTTTGATTCTGAATATTTGGTCATTTTGTCACATCATTTTTTATCATAATGCTAAAAATGCATCTAATTAAAACTAAGAGCAAAACTGATGCTACTCTTTCGGCACCTGTAAAAATGGAGTTTGATAAACTGTGAATAATAAGGCACTGGGAGGAAATGTTTGCTGTTATTTCGAGTTGTTCATTCCTTACGCAGGAAGGACCCGTGATCAGCTTTAATGCAGCCACCACATTACGCAACTTTTGCTTATGGCAACAGAGTCAGAACGTTCCGGATGACGCTCACCCTTCCCACCACGACACTGCTGTCCTCATCACTAGGTATGGCTTTTGAGACCATCTTACCGCAGAGCAGATTTTCTACTCTTGCTTTGCACGAGAACGGATACATTTTGGTTACATTGATTCTGTGTCGCTAAAACGTGGAAGTGCTGAGAGCTATCAGAATGAAAGCGTTGACTTCTTTTAGATTGGAATTGTGGGAAATTCCTCAGGAAACAGTCAGTGTCCGGATGAGTTGCTGTAGTCTAAATAAAATGCAGTCCTCAGTCATGTTAGAGACAGAATGGAAGCATTAGAAGTAATACATGGAAATTGACATACATGTAGAACTGAGGGCCAGTTTTACTCATTTCCTTTTGTTCCTGGGTATCTATCTGTCATCTTTTATCATCTGTACATCTGTCCCTGGTTTTGATTTTTAGGGCTTCCCATATTTATCAGGCTTCTTTCACTAGGAACAAGTTCCATTGTCAAAAATCCATTCCCATCTTCTTAGTGGCATCATTCAGTGCTAATCCACACATGTTTGAACAACACTTAAAACACAGGGAGGTATAGTATTTTCTGTTCATTTGGATGGTTTACTGATGAAATCCTTAACTTTGGAGCCAATCTCAAGGAAAGGTGAACTTTTCAGAACCTTGAAATAAACATCTGTTTTACCAGTCTTTTTTAAAAGAAGGTAGGGTTGCCTTAATTTCTACCCACCATTATAGCCTATGGTTTGGGCCTGCCTTGTTGCTGAAATCAAGTGCAGAGGTTCACAGTGAAGGATTTAAGATAGGAAGGAAAAAGAACAGGGAGAAGAGACCCAGCAGAGAGATGATGCAGGAGAGTGGGGGCATTGTTCACCTACACAACTGGACTCACGAATGCAGAAGCAAAATGGAAAACCTGACATGTGAGAGTGACTTCATCTTCACAGTAGGAACTCGCAGAACATCTGCTGTCCACCGAGGCAGGCACACACGAGAGGCACCAGTAACTTTAAAGGCTTTGAGTGCGCCATGAGCACTGTGGGTTGGGAGCTGATTGGTGATGGTCTCGGCAGAGTTAACACTTTAGTTTACTGCAACCATGTTTTCCAAAAAATCGTTTCAAGATACAATCTTTTCTTTTAAGGGAAGACATTTGCGGAGCTAAAGAGAAGTGTGACACGTTAGGTAAGTTCTTTCATCCACTAAACGTAGCTCATTGGCTATTTAGTGAATTATAAAAAAATACATTTAGAGATTCCCTTTTTGTCATTCTAATAATTTTGATGTGTTGTCTTAGTATATAAATGTTTCTTGCTTCTCTGATTCTTCTGCCTCTGAATTTTGTAGAATAATAAGAACTAGTATTTAGCTGTTACTATATATCAAGTGCTAAGCAGAGCATGATATTTAATGTGTTTCTGTGTGTATGAGATAGTAGACTGTAGCCCATATGGCAGCTTAAAGGCTATAGTGTGGAGCCGTGAGCTTGCCACCAGGTCTGACCACCGGGACTTGACTGTTCCTATAGCAAGCCTGTGTTCAACCCTCATAGTATGTCTTTGCCTTTCCTGATGAGGTAACCAGCACCAAAAATTTTAGCTTTGTCAACTTCTTCCAATTTCTGAAAAGTAGTAACATTACCTATATATTACTTTTCTAAATGCAATCGTGTTTTATTTTGCTTTAAGAAAAGAACTTATAGGTGTAGCTATGCCTTTTCACTTCTGCACAACAGTTCGTGCATACTCATATACTGATGTCCCGTTGGTCGGTCAAGTCTGAATAATTAATTTTCTCACATTGAATTGTTGGGCCAATACCTGTTCTGCTGCATGTTGAACATCCCTGTATCTGAAATGCTAGCTTTTAATGGCACATGTTACATTTAAGACGTTTCAGATCTTAAAGACTTTTAAAGATTGGACTTTTGTTGCATTCTATGTAAATATTTTTAATTTTGAAACTTGAAGTACCCTGGTCCAGCTGGTTTAGGTAGCCATGGCATATGTAAACATCCATTTTGGTTAGCTCTTTGTTGATAGAGGTTATCTTCAGATTTCTCAGTCTTTGTCAATCTAAAATGTGTTTTCATTTTGCTGATTGCTAAGAAGTTCAAACATATTTTTCTGTATCTACCAATCATTGATATTTCCTTTTCTGTAGAACTGAAGTAACTGCGAGTACCATTGTGCTTTCTGCTCCAGCCTCTCTTTCTTTAATTGGAGAGAGAGAGAGAGAGAGAGAGAGAGAGAGAGAGAGAGAGAGAGAGAGACAGAGAGATGGAGAGAGACAGACAGCGAGAGAGAGAGAGAGAGAGAGAGAGAGAGAGAGAGAGAGAGAGAGAGAGAGAGAGAGAGCTCGTTCTGTATTCTGTGTATAATGTGTGTATGTATGTGATCTCAGATCACAGAGCTGACCACTTGGTAGGAAATCTGGGTTCCTGAGTAAGACTATTTCTTCCACTCTCAGAATTCCCCCTTTGCTTGTAGTTCATTGTCTCGGGTTGAGGCCCTGTGAGTTTTCCTTCTCTGAATTAGCATGTTCAATGCTCACTATTCAAGTCTTAGGCAGCCGTGCAAGCTTATGAGACTTCATGGCCATAGCCTCTCTGACTTTTCTAGCAGGCACAATCTTGCAGCAAGTTTCCTATTTCTGTAGCACTTAAACTCTTTCTGACACTTCTTCTACAATGATCCTGGAGCCTTAGATGTAGGAATTGTGTTGTTCATGTGTTAGTGGGTCTTTTGTTCTCGGTGTTTTGATCAGTTGGGTTTTCTGCTGTGGTCCCTGTGTGTTACAAAGAGAAGTTTCTTTGAAGAGGAATGAGACTTAGACTATCTGGGTAAAAGAACAAATATTTATAGAGTATGTTCAGAATTATGTTGATTTAGTCCTACCATGGGTAGGACAAGTGGTTGCTTCTTTGCCTTGGAAGTTTTTATGGCACCTACTGATACCCAGAAAGCTGTTCTTCAGGTAGGACACTTTCAGGTCAGATCAAACACAGGTCCTCTGGGTCCTGTGTCTGGGGAGCATATCTTCAGCTAGAGTTACTTTCTACTTCTAAGAGACAACCATGGCTGATAACAATAGCCTATCATGTTTTTTTTTGGGGGGGGTCCCTTGGACAACCCTGAATAACGGCTCAAAAGGAAGCTTCTCATGCCTAGTGTCTTTCTTTTCTTTTTTCTTTTTTTTGATTGGATTGTCTATGGTTCTTGGGGAGGTGCATTATCAATTCAGAGGAAAAACTTCCACTGGAACTATATATGTGTTTATGTATGCATACATAAATGTATTTTCTTCAAATTTACATGTTTATATCATGTCTGTATGCACATTAGATATCCCAACTTTCCCTTCTTAGGTAGTCACAGATTCGTCTTTCCCTCCAATTCAGCAATGGGGAACCAGGAGGATTAGCTAACTTTCTCTAGCACTCTCTCCTAAGCAAATGATGCAAAGATAAGTTTACCTTTGTTGAGCTGGTCCTACACAGTGGTGTCCATGACTTCATTTCTGTCATTGTGTACACCTCACACATTAGGTGGGTTTCCTTCTCCAGCACTCTCCACATTATAGTTAGGACAGTATCTATCATTGTCCTCTGACCCTCACAGTACTTGGTTACAAGGGCACATGACCTCAAAGACCTTTTCTTTCTGTAAAAGTTTTAAACTTTTTTTAAAAGATGCCTGCTGGGGATTTGAACTCAGGTCTTGATGCTTGCACAGCAAACACTTATGTCTGAGGATGGGTCTCCCCACCTCCAAAACTCATTTATAATGTCATTTTCTTTCTTATTTCCCCCCTGAGTTACAGTCTATAAAATATTTTTTGTGTAGGTTATTGGTGGAAAATAATCTTTTTTTGATGGTTTGTACATTTCCATTTTAAAATCTATCTTGTTGAGTCTCAGTTTTACGTTGGTATTTATTTTCTCTGTGTTTGTATCATTACTTTACCTTATGATTTTTGTTGTTTAAAATTATAGTTCAGTTGTAGAGTATTTTTAGATTTATTTTTATGTTCTGTGCATGAATATTTTGTCTGTATGTATGTATGCACACCACATGCATTCTTGGTGTCTACAGAGGTCAGAGGCATGCTTCAGATCTCTTGGAACTGAAGTTTCAGATGGCTGTGAGCTGTCATGTGGGTGCTAGACTCAAAGTCATGTCCTCTGCAAGAGCAGCATATATATGTGTGTGTGTGTGTGTGTGTGTGTGTGTTATATACATAATTTAAGATGATCTCATACACACAAGCACATATGTGTGTATAAATTTTATGTGTACCTTTGTTTTGCCTGTGAACCACATATCCTGGTACCTATAGATCCAAAGAGGATGTTGGATTCCTTGGAACTGGAGTTACAGATGGTTGTAAGCCACCATATAGGTGCTGGGAATTGAACCACAGTCCTTTGGAAGAGCAGCCAGTGCTCTTACCTGTTTGTGTCTTTTACTGAAACACAAGGGACCTTGATAAAATTGGGGCCCTTGCTACCTTTTATCTTAGGTAACTTTGAGACATCTCAAAATCAGCTTGAGTGAATCTAGGCACAAAGTATCTGCCAGTTGTTTGGTACCACAGTGCTAACTGTTGACTTCAGATTTTGTTGATATGCATGTGTGACCTTGTAGGGCAACCTTGTAGCCCATGTTTTGATTATATGAGACATACATTTTCACAAGTCTGTCCTATGAGTAAAATTTTACAATGTGTATTTTTAAAGATGGACTGTAAAGCTGTGTCAGAATGGAGTCCCTATTGTATTCCAAATCTCAGTTCAGCTGTGAAGATGACTCTAAGTCTGTCAGAACCAAGCTCCTGGCGACTTGATGCTGCCAACCAAATCTGGTACAGGAACCAAGCTCTTGGCGGCTTGATACTGCCAACCAAGTCTGGTACAGAAGGACAACAATGGGAAGTGTCTTCACCAATCTCCTGTTTTGACAAGGGAGAAATGAATTATAAGGTGGCAGTTAATTACAAACATGCATGTGGGAGCATGGATTTTAGAAGCTTAATGATTCTCTATCGATCTTTGTTTTAAGAAAAGTTCTTCTGGAGAAGATGTTGCCCAAACAAGGCCTCTTGGGAAGACACTCGTTAAGAGGAGAGGGAAATCTTTCCTTGGCTGGCTTCCCAGCCGTAGATTTGTGAATTTAACTTTCATGTTTTTAAATGCACAATAAAACTTTATGACTGTTTGGAAATCTACCTCCACGTAAGGATGGTGTTCAGATTTTTAACCTTTATGAATAAAAGGATGCCTAGAAGAAGACATCACAGTGACTTATATCTATTCAGTAGTAGTTCTTCAATATACAGTGAGAGGGTGATGGTGCAGACATATGCCAGCTCTTGTGAAAAGAATCCTCACAGGCGAATGGATACGTTTACTAAGAAATGCTAAAGGGTGGAATTAGCAGAAACTGTAGTCTTACATTGAAATCCCCAAAAATCTAAACCTTCAGTGATACTGATGGAGTCAGGCATGTAGTAATAAATTATTGTTATTATTATTATTATTCCTTACTGTTTGAGTTTGCAAGACTCCACAAGCTGGAGTTGTTTTTGTTGACATCCAGCTTAGGTCCCACCTCTTTTATCTACCCACAACATGGTGGTTTGCATGTCATTCTTTGTATGGGAGAGAGAAGATTCTGTTGTATTAAACCACCTTCTGCTACCCAGGTAGTTGGGCATCACTGAGCACTTGCAGTAGCTCCTCCATCACAGCCCTGCCTTCTCTTAGCTGACATATATTAAATGGCAAACACCATGTCAGGCACTTACACTTACTTGTATAAGTATGTGGCATTTGAATATCTGTATACTCCAAACCTTTCTAGTTAAAGGAAAGCCAAGGCAGTTTCTTTCTTCTCTTTGTCTACCGATTGGAACTCTGTCTTTCATATTACTCATACCAGACAGTTCTGTTTTCCCTTCCCCTGTGTTCACAGTAGAGTATTTGCTATTATTATTATTATTATTATTATTTTGCATGAGAGAATCCAAAAGTTCACAAAAACATTTCAATGCAAGCCTGTTTAGTCTGTTTATTTTCCTTTTGACTTTAAATATCTGTTCACCATTAATAGACTATTTTCAAGTCATAATTCCACCACCAGCGAGTGGTTTATATTTAGTTTCGCGTGGCGATTTCGGTGCAGCTTCCCATTTTGATGAAGTTCATGTGTGTGAATTTTTTAGGCTTAGCGGAGCTAGGCACCCTGTGCGATCCTTTGAGGAGCTGCTCCATTAGCGAAGAGAATGGACTGAGCGCAGCCTTCACCATCGCCCATGAGCTTGGGCATGTGTGAGTACCTTCCCTCCCCTGAGGGGTGTGCCTCCCACTTGCAGACATTCAGCCATGAGCGCCTGTATGTCTACGTCAAATATTGCAGTGTGATTTTCATCCTTCTTCCTTGAAAGGCTACTTTGGTCCTTTGTGATCCGTGTTAGGTCAGACAGGCTGCACAGACCAGCAGTTCGAAGAGGTAGGACTTGAATATTCTTTTTCACTCACTGCACTGGTTACATGACAAGGACCTTTGGCCTTTATTCCTTGTTTCCTATACATGGCCAGGTACTGTCTACTCTCATTTTGGGAGGGCCTGCACGGGCTCCTTGTTCCAGAGAATTTTCCAACAATACTTTTTGTTGTTGTTGTTGTTGTTGTTTGTGAGACAGGGTTTCTCCGTGTAGCCCTGGCTGTCCTGGAACTCACTCTGTAGACCAGGCTGGCCTCGAACTCAGAAATCCACCTGCCTCTGCCTCCCAAGTGCTGGGATTAAAGGCGTGCGCCACCACCGCCCGGCTACAACACTTGAAAGACCAGCTCACATCATGCTCCTTTTGCTCAGAGCCCTAGCACAGGGCATGGTCCACAGGATTTCTTATTCATCAAGCAATTCTTTTTGGAGATCCTCCACAACCATTTGGAGTTCTCTTACTCTGGCTTTAGGAAAATCCTGTTGGGGTTCTGAGTTCTAAGAATGGAGACTGTGATTTCCCATGATGTGCCCAGAGGCCCCATGAAAAGTTTGAAAGTCCTATGAATTACACTTCTGAGAAATAATTCTGAATGTAGCCACAGGGTAGGCCACTACCTTCCTTGTTTGTGGCTAGTAAGGAATCGAGGCCAGAGATGACTCTTCAGTTTCACCAAATGTCCTCTCTGGTCGTGACATAAGAATGTCTGTGGACAGTAATATGAAATGAGATAACTTAGTTAGAAGATGCAACCTTAGTTCCCTTTTATTGTTTAACTTCACGGTCACCAGTAGTTAACGGGGGACAGAGAGATGAGGCAGGATGAGGGAGACCTTCAGATTGTTGAAATATTGCAGTGGTGCCTCAGAAATACTTTTGCTGGTCCTTATAGCTGTTGACCTGTACCCTGTGCAAAGGGTGTTGTGTTCACTAGATAGGCCTTCTCCCCGAGGAGCCTCAGGGTTTCTCAAATGCAGGTGAATAGTAGGGTGATTTCTATCCACATCTGAGTCTGTGAAGACTAGTACCCAGTCTGTTACTGTCCTGATAGCTCTTTAATCGCTGCTCTCATTGTCAATATCTGTGTGACCTTGGTTGTGTTTTTGTTATTATGGTCTGTTGATCGTTACTTATGGTGGGACAGAAGCCCAGGGCATCTGCTGATATGTAGTTGGTATGTAGAATGGTACTAAGCTGGGGATTAATTATACTGCAGAACCAGTCAATGGTCTAGAATTAACATGGTGGCACCTTACCTAACATACACACCCATCTCCTAGATGTTCAGGTTGAAACATCCACGCATGTTTTTGTGAATATTATGCTTGCATCCTGAGTAGATGAGACAAATCCAAATATTTTTAATGTTTAGATTTTGATGACAAATAAGAAAGATATGAGACTGTCAAAGACACGATCTAGTTCTTACCTGAAACCATGACTCTAAACATAGAATTTCATCTCGTGTAAAGACCCAGAGTATAAAACCCGATGTAACTAGATTTGTCTATATTTATAGTGTACATCTGGAGAAGCACAAGGGGATTGCTATTGATGAATGTTGTGTGCATTTTCGGTAGTCTTAAGTGTTTGCTTTCGTTTTTCAGGTTTAATGTTCCACATGATGACAGCTTTAAATGTAAAGAGACTGGGATTAAACATCAGTACCACGTTATGGCCCCAACTCTAAATTACCACACAAGTCCTTGGACCTGGTCAGCATGCAGTCAGAAGCACATAACGGAGTTTCTAGAGTGAGTCTGGGTTCCTGCTACTTTAGTTGCTAAGTGACCGCTGTGTACATCATCAGAGGTCACGGACGCATGTTCCTTTAGAGTGGTCCAATAGAGGGTTAGGTTTTCATTTATTTGTAAACAAATAAATATCTAAAACCAAAAAGATATGGGTGGACAAGATGGCCCAGTGGGAAAGGTCATTTGTCTGATGACTGTCGTTCAGTTCCTGGAACCCACATGGTGGAAAGAGAGGACAGGATCCTTCCAAATTGTTCTCTGATCCCAATATATGTACAGTGGCAAGTGCACCCCCACACAATAAATGAATGCATAAAGAATTTTTAAAAGACAAGGATTCATATATAATATTTCACTTGACATTTATGTATTTATGTATTTATGTTCAGGCATATAGACATGTGTGTGTGTGTGTTTTTTAATTTGGACATTTTCTTGTGCCAAAAACTCTTTGTGGAGTGACTTCATGACAATCAAAGCACACTTGTGCATAGTTTAATTTTTCAGATGTTACTAAGTAGTATTTTGAGAGGCTGTCGAGTGACAGAAGTTTAAGACTGAGACTAGCTGAGATCCAATGAAATCTGCTTCTGCCGCCACAGAGAACGAGTCTCTAACCAGACATGCTCTTTTCAGACTCTTGGTAGCTTTGAGAATAGGAAGGCTGGTTTCCCAGCCCATGTCTTTACTTTCTGCTAATTTTCTTTGCTTTCTAATTTCTTTCATTAAAATTGTGTTTCCACCATGGTCACTGAGATCTATCAAGCTCTTTCCATAAAATATTTTTGCACAAATCCAATTCTTCTCAATTTCCTTTATAGTGTATATTCACGACATAACATCATTAGTATTTTGCAGTTACCTCTCCTGACAGAAAGGATGGAAAGGAATAGAACCGTGCTTTAGAATAGGTTCTCATAAATGAACTACCATCCAACCCCTGACCCATCCTTGGCCAAACATTATTGTGCAGTGTATGACTGCATTCTAATAGCAAGCTGTAAGGTATCAACCTTCTCAGTGTATGAAAAACGAGACCTGGCTTAGGCAGGTTAAAGAATTTGTTCATAAGCACATTTCCTGGCACACGATGGGACTTAAATGTAAGCAAGCCCCCAGAGTCAGGGAGCTTAACTCTACTCTGCTTACCCCCGCCCCAGAAGCCTCTTAAAGTGGAAAAATATTCAAATTTTTGAAATGCCCTTTTCCTTGCTGCTGTTTAGAACAAGAAACATAATATGCCTTTATTTTTTAATTAATTAATTAGTTTTTTTTATACTCCATATTTTATTCCCCCCATCCACCCTCCGACTGTTCCACATCCCATACCTCCTTCCCACCCCCCACCCCACCTGACCTCTAAACTCCCTCCTGGAGCCTCCAGTCTCTTGAGGGTTAGGTGCATCATCTCTGAATGAACACAGACCTGGCAGTCTTCTACTGTATGTGTGTTGGGGTCCTCATATCAGCTGGTGTATGCTGCCTGTTTGGTGGTCCAGTGTTTGAGAGATCTCGGGGGTCCAGATTAATTAAGGCTGCTGGTCCTCCACAGTTTGGACGAGACATTTGAGGCTTAAGGGTCCTGAAAGTGTGATGTTAATTATATCGTGGCAACTTGTCATTAAACAGGTCTTATGTGCAGTGCTAGGGATGGACTCCAGGTTCCCACACATGTTGTGTAGATGCTGTGCTACTGAGCTCCATTCCTAGCCCCCACTCATGCCTCTGTAGCTTCCAGGTATGAGTGGGGTTCCAAATGAGCACAGCCCACGCCCCAAAACATTACAACTTCTAGTCCTGAGTGGGGATCCAATGCAAACAGACACAGTGAAAACTCCTCAGCAGAACTGATATTGTCATTGTGTACAAGAATGTTTGCTTTGCTGACGTGGCTAGAGATTGATTATTTTTTAGATAATGAGAAGGTGTGAATATTGTCTTTGAGAGTAATGAACAACAGAAACCTGGTGGAGACGCTACAGTGTGTGCAAATGTATTCATGCTGTCCTACCTTCTGTCTTTGGCCCAGCACTGGTCACGGAGAATGCCTTCTCGACAAACCCAATGGAAGAACCTATGACCTATCTCCACAGCTTCCGGGCTCAGTGTACGATGGGAACAAACAATGCGAGCTCATGTTTGGCCCTGGATCACAAGTGTGTCCCTACTTGGTAGGAGAAGCTCTTCCTTTGTGTTTGAAAAACTACCTGGAAGTCATGGCCAGGGTGTACTTCAAAATATGCATTTATTCTTGAATGGAAGATGGATTAAGTTTCCTAGAAAGGTTCTAAAACAATGAAAAACCAAATCTAATGATGTGTTCAGTATTATTCTCGGTATTTCCAAATAAAGATAGCCCACTCTCACAGATTTCGTAAAGTTGTCCTATTTGGAAGGTGTAGCCACAGCATAGCTATATGATATAAAATTTTAAAGTGTTGAAATATACTTATTTGGGGGAAAGAGGTTAAAATGTTGGGGTTTGTTTGTTTGTTTTTAGTATTGAGTTGTTTTAAGGGCCTCACAAATATAATAGATTGCATGCCTTTTTAAAGATGTATTTTGTTTTTAATTATGTGTCTGCGGGGCTATCTGTATGTGAGCACAATGCCCACAGAAACCAGAAGAGGATATTGGATGCCCTGGAGCTGGAGTTACAGGACGTTATGGACTGCCTGGTGTGGGTGCTGGGAACTGAACTCAATTCCCCCAAAAGAGCAGTAATTGCGTGGAAACTCCTAACCATCTTTCTAGCCTTACATGTCTGTCACACAGATGTAAACACAAAGGAATTGGATGTTCGGCTTTAATCAAAGTAGGCTTCATGATTTCTTTTGGGGAAATTTTCCTAGGTCACCTGTTTTCACTTTTTACGGCAAAAACTCATTAGATACGATAATCTCCCCGTATCCAGTCTCCCATCGTGATTCTCTCTGACGAGGGTGTAAAGATAGGGTGTGGTCACAGATCACGTCGGTGCCATGCTGCGTGCACGCTTCACTTTCCCAAGCAGAACGGACCTTACACTTTCTTCATTTCTCTGCATGAACTTGCCAGTCAACTTCTACCCAGGAATATAGACTTAATTTACTTAAATAAATGTATACATGCTGAGAGCCCCCAGTCTGAAAATCCAAAATCTGAAATGCTCTAAGTCTGGAAACTTTGTGAATGCCAGTGTGTTAGCACAGATGACAGCTAACCGTGCGACCTCACACCACAGCTCACTATGAAAAACACCGGGGAAGTTGCTTGCTTCCAGTTCTGCATGCATATGTATATAATCACAAGGTATAAACAAATTAAAATCTGAAAGCTTCTGATTTCAGTAATTTCAGATTCTGGTTAGTATACTTGCACAACCCCATCCTCCAACCCCCAGGGAACAGTTCAGGATTGTCACCCAGAGCAGCATCTCTTAACCTGTGGGTTGTGACCCTAGATCGCCTACCTATCAGATATTTACATTACAACTCATAACAGTAGCAAAATTGCACTTTGTGAAGTAGCACCAAAAATAATTTTATGGTTGGGCTCACCACAACAGGAGGAACTGTATTAAAGGGTCACAACATTACTGTTCCTCTGCAGAAACAGTGTCGACGCCTGTGGTGCACGAGTGCTGAAGGCATCCACAAGGGCTGCCGCACACAGCACATGCCGCTGGCAGATGGGACGAGCTGTGGTCCTGGGATGGTAGGTTTCCTCAAAGGGTGAGTCTTGTATCCAGAGCTTCTGGAATGAACATCTGCCTTCTACATTTCTGCATTTCTCATTGTTTGCCGTCATCTGTTGCTCAGCTAGCTGAGGTGATTGTATTGCTGGGTTTGTGGGAAATAGTATAGTGTCAACTGAATTAAATGCCTAATTTGAACTGTGCTCATAAAACTAGTAGATGGAGTTTATGTTACATATAGTTCCATAAGTAATTACACAGACATACATATTGTATTTTTATGATTAAGATAAATACAGACCTCAGCATGCTAGTATGTTAGCGCCCCCCCCATTACATAGATGTTTTCATTGTATATATTTTCTTCCTTAAACTCTAATTGAATGTAATTGAATATGTCAAATGGTTTTCTCCAATCTTTAGTGGTTCTAAGTAGATTAAGATACGTCTTATCTCTAAGTGAGACACATTGTGGTGTCATTTGAAGTGAGGTAGTATAACACCTCCAGCTTGATTCTTTCTTAGAATGGTTTTTTTATCATTTGCCGTCTTTGCTGGGCTCCTGTGGATTCTTGGATTGTTATTCTCTGGTTCTGTAAAGAATTACAAATGAATTTATAAATGAACTTTGATGGGGATTGCACTAAATAGGTAGATTAGTTTTTTAAATAGGTAGATTAGTTTTTTTTAAATAGGTAGATTAGTTTTGGTAACATAGCCATTCTCATGATATTAAGTCTGCTAACTTAATATCATTGGCGCGGAAGGTCTTTCTATTGTCTACTGCTGTCTTTGGTTTACTTCCTCAAAACCCTGGCAGCCTTCATTGTAGAGATCACTCATCTCCTCAGTTATATTTATTCATATGTTTGGGGTGTGTGTATGTGTGTGTGTGTGTGTGCATGTGTGTATGCATGATTTTATACACACATACACACACACATATAACAGTTGTGATGAAAAAACACTGCTTTGGAGCTAGTCTGAATAGGATAAACACTTCTCATTTTAATCTCAAATATTCCTTTTTACCTCTCCAATGAGAACCTGAATTTCAGAAGCAAAGAGAGAATTACGTTCTTTTTGCATTCCACCAACCTCAGGTACTCAGTAGATAGGGACTATTTATTCCAAGCTGGTACTAAATGCAGCCTCACTTCCGAGTTGGCCTTGGTTTTAGATGATGTACAGATGATCTTCTGTTCGTCTTCATGCTGCCATTGCAGTGACCAAGATGTTTTAACTACAGATACACAAGCCATTTCTGTTTGTGTGCTTATTCTGTTCCTAGCACTGTCACCGAGGGCTGTGTGTGACCAGGGACATGGAGACCCGACCTGTGGATGGCGAGTGGGGACCATGGGGACCCTACAGCTTGTGTTCGAGAACCTGCGGAGGTGGGATCAAGAGCACAGTCAGGCTCTGTGACCGGCCCGAGTACGTCTTCTTATTCACTGTAAATTAAGATTATCCCGAGCATCTGAAAGCGAAAGTCGCTTTCGCTCACTTCCAGAGCTGGAGGTCAGTCTGCGGGGTTTCGGAGATTCAGAATCCGACCGGAATACTTTCATTTGTAGATTTGAACTTTAAAAAAAAAATGTAGATTCGATTTCTCCATTTGAACGGAGACAACTATTTTCTTCAGACTCTGTCTTCTGCTTCAGTGTGTGTTTGAGAAGTGAGTGTGAATGGTGAGTCTAGGAGGGAACCTTCATTTTACTGTGTTGCCAACGCGACAGCCGAGACTTTCCTCTTGTGCTGGGCTCCTGTGCTCGAGCATGTATTCCGTTACTAGCTTTATACTGTCCTGTAACCTCACATGTCTCCTTTTCCTCCTCTGCTCCTCTTCGGGATGCGTCACGGTCTTCGCCAAGTAAGTGCGGAAGCATCTCTTTCCACCCAATTCTAGAGCATGCTGAGAGCCCAGAAAGATCTTAAATGTTTCCATTTCCTAGAGAGTAAAGCATGAGTCGGGCGGCACTCAGAGCAGTCATGAGAGTGAGCATTGTTTGTTTGTTTTTTTTTTTTTTGCAGAGGGACAGCTTATCTTATTGTTCTAGGCTTAGGGTATATAGGGGCTCTGAGGGTTATGGGTGGGAAGGAATGATTGGTCACAACATAGCACCTAATGATCGTTTGGGCGGAGGAAGAGTAGGACTTTTGTGCTGAGTCATGCAGTGCATACAGGAAGCTCTACACAGGGTCATCCTCCAAGTAAGGTCAGATATCTATGCTCAGAGGCACTCTCCAAACAAAGTCAGGCAGACAAAAGGAAGCCTTGCTGAGAAAGACAGCTCTCCATCTTTCACCAAGCTCCCAGAGCTGTCTGGACACGGTGGACTGTGACCCCTAATATCAGGGTTCTCCAGCAACCAGTCATCGCTATCGGCCCTTGGATCAGAACCATGAGCTCAAATAGTTTGTGATAGTAACAGATCAATTACACCAGACAAATAAAAGTTGAGAATGCAAGTGTCCATAGAGATCACAGGTGTCTTATAAAAACATCTCGCTTTCATCTTGAGACAGGAGTTCGTGGATCCCAGGTCAGTGTGCATTTTGAATGCACAGGAATACAATACACTCTGAATAAACAGGCATTGGAATGTTGGGCTGGGTAAATTATATATCATCCTTATCCTCAAAACATCTGGGGTTTATTCGCAGGAATAAATTGAAACGGTGACGAGTATATGTGTGACCCACTCAAGCCTGATAATGATGGGTGTGTTCCTCTTGTTACCTAGGACGTTCTCTGGTGTCTGCGTCTCACTAGACATCATTCCTTAGCTCCACCATTAACTCTTATTAGTGTGGTCAGAACTGAGACTCGTTTGTGGTATCCAGGTCTAGGTCTCAGGTCTATAGTGTGTGTGTATGTGTGTGTGTGTGTGTGCATGTGCGCACTACTTTTATGGTTCATGCTCTAGAAATCTGCTTCAAAACACTTTTGCATATTACTCTTGTATATTCCCTTATTTTATTAGTCATTTTATTCATTTACATTTCAAATGATATCCCCCTTCCTGGCTAACACCTCCACAAACCCCTTATCCTACCCTCCCTCTCCTCCCTCCCCTTTGTGTCTATGAGGGTGCTCCTCCAGCAAGTCACCCCCTCTGGCCTCACTGCTCTAGCCTCCCCCTACCCTGGAGGCATCAAGCCTCCACAGAACCAAGGGCTTCCCCTCCCACTGATGTCAGATAAGGCCATCCTCTGCTACATGTGTATCTGGAGTCCTGGCTCCCTCCATGTGTACCCCTTAGTTGATGGCTTTGTCCCTGGGAGCTCTGGGTGGTCGGGTTGTTGATATCGTTCTTCCACTGGGGTTTCAATCCCCTTCAGCTGCATCAATTCTTCCCCTAGCTCTTCCACTGGGGTCCCTGGGCTCAGTCTGATGGTTGGCTGTGAGTATCTGCATCTGTATTGGTCAGGTGCTGGTAGAACCTCTCAGGGAACAGCCATACCAGACTCCTGTCAGCAAGCGCTTCTTGCTTTAACATATAAGTGTTTGAAGAACATCAGTGGCCTTTCTGGTCCTGGAAGGAAATGGGACAGTTGTAGAAGTAGATGACCGCAGTAATGTCTTACTGATGTGCTTTAAAATGTAATGAATTTGACTAGGCCACGAAACGGAGGAAGGTACTGTGTGGGCCGCAGGATGAAATTTCGATCATGTAACACTGATTCATGTCCAAAAGGCAAGCGAGACTTCCGAGAAAAGCAATGCTCTGACTTTGATGGTAAACATTTCGACATCAACGGCCTCCCCCCCAATGTGAGGTGGCTTCCGAAGTACAGTGGGAGTGAGTACCGCCATTGCTCTGAAACAAAGGCATTCTGCCGTAGAGAAACGCCGGACTTCACTGTTCTGCATCCAAACTGCGACTCTTCCCTTTGCAGTTGCCATAAAAGATCGCTGTAAACTCTATTGCCGGGTCGCTGGGACCACCAGCTTCTACCAGCTGAAGGACAGAGTTGCTGATGGGACTCCCTGTGGGACTGAAACCAACGACATCTGTGTCCAGGGCCTCTGTCGGGTAAGTAAACCTGGTGCTTCTATTTAAGAACAGCGTGCTTTCTTCTACTTCTGTAACTGGTGTTGTCTCTGTTCCTTCAGAATTTGTTCTGGCAAATTCCATTAAAGCAGTCTTTGATGTCATGCTGTCTCTAGGATTATGGTTAGCTTTGCTATGAAGCAGGTCTTTGTGTTACGATGGCATACATCTGTACTCCATGAATCGGGAGGCTAAGTAGGATAGCCTGGTCTAGATAGCTGCTGTATTCCACCTCAAAAATAAAACAAAAGCAGTCTAAAGTGCATTCAGATGGCTGATTTTGTTTCGCCAGTTGTATTTAGAGTTGGCGTGAAGATGAGATCAGCATCTTTTAAAGGTAGGAGAAGAATGGACTGGGGCATAGCAAAGGGCTTTTGCTACTTCAGATGTGGCCTCCTGTGGTGACATGTCACCCACATGCCCTCCCTCTCTGGCGCTGTGACTCTCATTTCTCCTTCCATTGAACCAGCAGTGATTGAGTAGATGTCAGGTACCATTCACATCAAAGAGAAGATCTTAGCAGCATGAGGAAATGAGTACCCAGAGGCCCAAAACCTTACGCCTTATTTAAACAAGCAACATAGCCAACGTAGCCAAGTGAAATGAAACAGAATATGACCGAGTGGTCTGAATACCCACATAAGATATGCGAATCAATCTTCATTGTGGAAATATTCGCCTTATTTATTAAAAAGAAAATCCATACGTCAGGGTGATGGGAAAGCTGCCAAGTCTAACAACTTCAGTTCTGTCCCTGGAGCCCGCGTGATCGAAGGAGAGAACCAACTCCTACAGGATGTGCACGGTGCACACGCCCTGCCCCACTACCCCACTAATAAATGCATAAATAAATAAATACATAAATACATAAATAAATAAATGGAAAAGCAAGCCATGTGGCACATGAACTTTTCTCTCTTCAGGTCACTTCAGTTTAGAGGTATAGTCGGCAAAACTAAAGGCCATGTCAGGTGCAGAGGACATCTGTGGGGAAAGGAAATGTACTTTTGTCTGAAATGTCTGAAAAAACCCTTTAATAGACACTTAGGCTGAAGATTAATCTGGGGGGAAATTTGTTCGAATGTTTATTTGAAGTAGGTGTTCCCATTTTTCTAAGAGTTTCGAAGGCGATATTTTTTTTTAAAGCGATATAACCAACATCTTTTTCGAGTATTCTAACATGTCGCTAATGTGCCTATTTGAATTATCTTTCTCTAAAGAATGGCTTTCTTCTTTAAAATGTTGTTTTAGGTGTATCAGCACCTTGTATGTAGGTGCACCACACACATGCAGTGCCTGCAGAAGCCAGAAGAGGGCGTAAGATCACTCTTGAACCGGAGTTACGAATGGTTGTGATCCATTATGTGGGTGCTGGGAATAGAACCCAGGTCCTATGGGAAAGCAGGCAGAACTCTACCTGCTGAGCCCTCTCTCCAGCCCTGAATTATTATTTTCAAATGATTAGGGGATACAGGAATCATTGTCTGTCCCAATGCAGAAGTTATTACCTGAGGATATTAATTCAGAACATTCTTTAAACCCTTTGAAGCACACTGATTTTTAGACCCCAGGAACACAGTTGCTCCCATGTTTTTGCCTCCCTGGCTCGGCAGACACTCAGAAAGGCCCCTGTTGTGCCAGAGTCCTGCTTGTTGAAAGAATCCTTTGAAAGAGAACCCTGTATACTTTAAAGCACTGTGCATGTAATTAATTAGTCACCTTGGTGATCTCAATCATGATCATTGTGTTTTGAAGCAAGCTGGCTGTGATCATGTGTTAAACTCCAAGGCCAAGAGAGACAAATGTGGAGTGTGCGGTGGCGATAACTCCTCGTGCCAGACCCTGGCGGGTGTCTTCAACAGTGCCCATTACGGTAAGCAGAGTGCGTTTGCCTCCAGTTTTCCCTTCCATGGAGTACTACTGTGGAATGGAGGTACTGCAGTAATGGTTTGCTATAGCCTGTGGGCTCTGGGTCCCAGGGCCACAGTGCTCAGGGAAAACAACAACACCAACAACAACCAAACACAGAAAAAAACAAGCAAGAACTAAACCTTGATCCTGGAATGTTATTTGAATTTATAAATTCACTTGCCTAAGTAAAACCTGATTCTGTGTTTTCGTTGTCTTTTGTTTCTGGAAAGAGGTTCACGTGTCCCAGACTGACCTGGCACTTAAGATCATCCAACCTTAACTTCTGAAGTGCTGGGTCTATAAGTACACATGACCCACGGTCACCTTGTGCTAGGGTCAAGCTCAGGGCTTCTAGCATGTTCAGCACCTCTGTACTGAGGCCATCCCCCAACCCTGAGTCTAAATTTTAACAACTACAAGAATCAAATACATTCAATTCAAACAGTAATGGTATTTGACCATGATGTGTGAATGTTACTTAATTTTGGAGACCTCTTAATGGTGTTCCTACAAGTTAGAAGATATATCTTTATGACTTTTCTCTGGGAAACCTGCTTCTAATTATTTTAGCATTTGAATCTATCTATCTATCTATCATCTATCTATCTATCTATCTATCTATCTATCTATCTATCTATCTATTGATCGATCGATCTATCAACAACCTATCGATGATCTATCAATCATATCTATCTGTCTGTCTATCATCTATTTATACTTTTGCAAGAAGATACCTTGTCTGTGTGTTGTGTTTGTTTGTAATACTGTATTGAAAATGTTGATTGAAGATAAAGGGTTAAACTGTTAATTTTTTTATTGGCTCATAATTGCCACCCCTTGATTTCCCAAGTAGCATGTGCATTGCAGTACCAGTGGATAACTATTGTTTCAATTTCATTTTAAAGTGTTTTAAGACCACCTCAGACATTTTCCATTCTTAAATTTTCCGGGAAAATGTTCTTTCTTTGAATGATACAAGCAGATCCTTAAAACTTTCCTAGTACAGTAGACACTTATTTCTCACAGAGTTATTTCCAACACTAAATTATGTTCCTATGATTGATCTCATGATGCTAATAGTAACTATTTGGTTAAAGGCTATAACCCAAGACTCGGTTTTTAAATTTTTTTTATCTATGTGAGAAGCATAGAACAATTCATATTTTAATGTGCTGGAAATGGTCATGGATATTAGCAGCATCCCTCTTTTCTCTTGGCTACTGATTACTTCATGGGAGGTACATACTTGATCCCCTTACATAGCTACTGACACACTTGTAGACTTCAGTTACTAAAACACATTTCCCGTTACAAAACCACGCACATCAAATTAGAGCCGAGTATTTAACCTTTGTGTAAATTATGTGGCGATTAATAGTTCCCATACAAATGGGAAGCCAGCTGCAAATCATTTGCAGGGTGGGGATAATATTTAGCACATCTGCCCCCTGGTGGCCGTCTTCATACTGGTACCCTTCTAGTGCTTTTGGTGGAAGAAGTTGTTTTGTAGAGAGAGAGCGGTCTGGGTTAAATTTAACCTTGCATATAACCTGCATGACACACAGAGCAGTCAAGCAGTTATCTTTATGCCTAAGTTGTAACACCTTAAAGAGATAAGTCAAGCTGCTGCCAAGGCCTACAGGCAATCTGGTACCATCATCTTTAAATGAATGTAACCACGGCGCAGTATTTTCAAATATAAGGCGTAAGAGAAACTACAACTCTTGTTCATGTACTAAATTGAGGGAGTCAATTTTAAAAAGGGCAAGAAGTAAACTGTAGTGATATCTCTAGAGCACATGGAGGTCTGTGCTTTACCTGGCGGATTCAGCTGGCTCTGTGAGTATTTTCAGGGTCAGGAAAAGCTCCCGTTTTCTTGTTTAATGTGTATTTTACACATTACATGTATATTTCCTCTCCAAGCAGTGCTAATACTGCAGAATTTTGCCCAATGAGCTAGAGATATCACTTTCATTCCACTCCAATAACCTTGTTTTACTCTTCCTGTAACGGATGTCTATAGACTTAATAGTAATGCAAAATTTGGATATAAATATGGAGATTCTTGTTTGAGGTACAAACTGAAAGCTTTAGAAAAATATTCTAAATTTTATTATTTTCTCAATAGTAAAATTTCTGGCTATTTAGTCTCCATCAACACACCATGTCAGCGGCCCTGATATCCCTAGATCTGTGAATGCGTTTGAAATCCCAGACTGTAAGCGTGTCGGCCCGAGGTAAACATTCTATAATACATTCAGAATTACAGAAGTCGTGTAGAAAAAAAAGGAGGGCATGTTGAGCTTTAAGAATCTCAAGGCTGGAGCTGACAGACAGCTGAGAAGCAGCAGTGTTGCTTTTGCAGAGGAGCCAAGTTCAGTCCTCAGCACCCACATCAGGTGGCCCACAACTGCCTTGACTCCAGCTCCAGATATCCGAAATCCTCTTCTGGTCAATGTAGGCACCGCCTCTCCTCCTCCACCCCTGACGCAAACACACACAATAATAAAAACAAAGTCGTAAGAAGAAACTGAATCTTAAAGTCTGTGTATTTGGGGCAGTTGCCCTCATCTCAGTCTTGCATGGTGTTTTAAGGTGAGTTTCAGATGGGAAAACCCACTTAACCTCGTGTTAGAGGCTAGAAGGAAATGCTAAGTGTGACTGCACCATGCCGTCCTGCAGCTACGTGGTGGTAATAATTGATCAAAAGTCTGAACTTTGTGCAATAGTGATACTTTGGGGGAGTTCACCCTGCGGATTGGGGTTAAAAGGGGCAAAGAAATACATTTATAGTTTTGTGAAATTTTATGCTTGCAAAACTATTTTGCAGGTTACAATGTTGTTGTAAAGATCCCTGTGGGAGCTACAAACATAGAAATTCTTCAGTACAGCTATTCTGGAAGACCAGAAGATGACAACTATCTTGGTAAGTATGTGTAGTAAGCAATAGTGGTGTTGTATGTATGGTTTGTGTAAAATTTCTTGGATGTCTGTGTTTGAAGTAGCCCTATATACACAAAATATATTTAAGCTACGAAAAATATATCCTTTTAGAAAGAAAAAAGGGATAACAGGAAAAAATTTATATTTTGTTTTTTGTCATAGTATCTTAGGTAACCAAAGGTTTAGTCAATTAAAGTTGCATGTATATTCAGAATAAATTTCTCTTCTTGCTAATGCTCATGGAGATACTTTTTGACTATCCTTAAATGTGTTTTTACCGTGTAGCAAAAGTACTTAAATACAGTTTTACTTACGTTTCTTCTATATGTAACTAATTTTAGATTTTGAGATATTATTAAATGTGGTCATTGTATATTTCTAGCATGTAAACACATTTTTGTTTCCTGGTTTTTGCCTTGTTTAAAAACAAAACCAAAAGTCTTTCAGATTTGGAGAATTTTGCTTAGCCAGAAACATGAGAGGGTATTTACAGAGGTTTTCTTCTCAGATGAGCCAATTCCTGAATTATCAAGTTCCTCAGCCTGGAGAAGGGGTGACGAACAACTGATGAGGCAATTTATCTGCTTCCAGTTAGTGAGATTTGAAATATTGACCCACGTAACTCATAATTACCATCAGCAGTGTGACTTTGTTATGGACAGCTTATTTCAGAAGGCAGAGGTGGCTTTATAGAGAGTCAAGTCTTCAGGGCTAGCCCTTCAGCAGGTACAGGATACTTTTGGCATGAAAGTTTAGACTCTTACAGTAACCAATCAGCTGGATCTCTGTACACAAGGGTTGGGTATGTGTGACCCACATACCCAACTGAGCTGCTCATTGAAGAATGTTCAACTTCATGCGGCTACAGACTCCATGCAACTCTGTATTTAGATGTAGCGAATTATGAATATATATTATGTATACACACATGGACATGGATGGCAGGAGTCCGAGCTTCTTTTCCTGTTGCTGTGATGAAGTACCCTGACCAAAGACATTTAAGGTAAAAGGGTTTGTTTTGCCCTTATATGCCAAGGGTGCATCCAACATGGAGAGAAGGTCCAAGCAACAGGAACACAAGAGCTGGTGGTCGGCCAGTCAGAAGGCAGAGAATGACAGCTGCCTGTGCTCAGCTAGCATTCTCTCATATACAGTCTGGACCCCAGCCCAGGAACGGTGCTGCTTAGTGGTAGGGAATCCTAACCTTGGTAAGGCTAATCAAGATGGCCCTTCATGGGCATGGCTAGTGCTTCACCTAATCCAGATGGTCCCTGTACCGACTGGTTTTGTGTAAACTTGACACAGGCTGGAGTTATCACAGAGAAAGGAGCCTCCCTTGAGGAAATGCCTCCATGAGATCCGGTTGTAAGGCATTTTCTCAATTAGTGATCAAGGTGGGAGGGCCTATTGTGGGTAGCACCATCCCTGGGCTGGTAGTCTTGGTTTCGATAAGAAAGCAAGCTGAGCAAACCATGGGAAGCAAGCCAGTAAGGAACATCCCTCCATGGCCTCTGCATCAGCTCCTGCTTCCTGACCTGCTTGAGTTCCAGTCCTGACTTCCTTTGGGGATGAACAGCAATGTGGAAGTGTAAGCTGAATAAACCCATTCCTCCCCAACTTGCTTCTTGGTTATGATGTTTGTGCAGGAATACAAACCCTGACTAAGACAGTCCCTCTCAGGAAGCTTGCCTTCAAGGTAATTGTAGATATGATCAAGTTGATAATAATGATCACTGGGGTTTATATTGATTCTTTAATACGAATCTACTAAAGATTGATTAAAAGGGTCTAGGAAAGGAAGATATTATTTGAACATAGTCACACGCATCAACGGCGATCAACAGCTTCTGAACAACTGTGGACGTTTCTGTGGGGATGGGCTACCCTGCTAAGGTTTCATGTTGCTCGGATCTGGATCCAGTGGTCGAACAGATGGCCCTGGTTAAACTAAATGGGCCACAAAACCAAACCAAGAGTCATGAATCAGGGGACAGGATTAGGAGAGAGGAATGGGAGAGGATGGGAGTGGGGGAGAGGTAAGGGGTGGGGAGAGTAACCAGAATGCATTGCATCCATGTATGACATTGTCAAAGGGCTAACTTAATTTTAAAATTTGGCTTTAAAATGTAAAGGCTTTACACATTTGTTCCAAATTAAGGATAAATGGAATGCAGATGGGCTGTTCTTTGCTTTCTGCATTGGTGACTGATTAGTTGGGTGCACCGTATGGGGGCACCCTGATTCGCTCAGTTTCTCCTCTTCCTGTGTGTCCTTCCTGTTTCGTGCCTCAGAAGAGGTTCTGGGGTACAGCAGGGTAGGATGAATCTGTCTTAACATACTTGGCTGCCCTGTTCAAATTTTCTTACTTGAAGATGAGGGATCACAGCACCGTAAAGTGGTTTATTTCCTTAGCATCCATTTCTATTCGCTTTCTTCAGATTCAGAAAAGAGTTTTGAGTTTGAAAATGACTTCCACCCTGTTTGTTCCCTATCTCACGAGCTGCGTTACATTGTTTGACAGCATTATCTGACACCCAGGGGAACTTTCTTCTGAATGGAAACTTTGTTGTAAGTATGGCAAAGAAAGAGATCAACATCCAGGGCGCTGTTTTCGAATACAGTGGGTCAAACAACTCCATTGAAAGAGTCAATAGCACGGACCGGCTGGAGGCGGAGCTTGTTCTGCAGGTAACGGGCTCATAGGCAGCGGCGAGACAGAGCTGCAGTCTTATCAGTGGACTCTTTAAATGCTTGACATTATCAGTGATAAAAACAATGTCTCAAGAGTGTATCTTTTATAAATTAATTGTATGTTCCTCTGTATTTTATTGAGGTGTTGTGTGTGGGTAATTTATACAACCCTGACGTGCACTATTCCTTCAACATCCCCATTGAGGAGAGGAGTAATCTGTTCTCCTGGGATCCATATGGACCGTGGCAAGACTGTACCAAAATGTGCCAAGGTACCCTGGCCTTAAATAAGAGACCCAAGTTTAGGCATGCTGGTATTGTTTGGATTTCTCTTAAGTCTGGCTGGCTAATGAGAGCTTCCATACAGATTACACAGGCATTCAAGGTGACCTGTTGGTATCCCTTCTTCTCGCTCCTTCTTTTCCTGTGGCTAACCATCCCATCAACTCTACCGTTCTCATCATCTTTCACTGTCTGTCTCTCCCGTTTCCCTCTAGGTTTCCAGGTTAGTACCACCCCCCCCCACCCCCACGCATTCCCCTCTACACATCTTTTCCTAGAACCCCATTTGTCTTTTACTGTTGCAATGTCGAACATTTATTTTATTTCTCTTCCTCGGACAAGAGAAAATAACATTTGTACTGTGATGTGAAGGGCTGGAAGGATCAGAGTGAAAAAAAGAGCAAAGCCGGAAGATGGAGAGCAGAGGGGAAAACAGAACCAGGCGAGCCCTGGCGTGGTCTGTAATTGAGGATGGTTTATGATAGGATGCTCTGTTTCCGCACCGGCGATATTTATTGAGGGACCACTTTGATTCAGATTATTGGGTTGTTTTTTTTTTTTTTTTTTATAAAATAGGTGATTTGGTTGTGTTTATGTCAGTTACCTTGTTTTTTGGTCTTTTTGTTATTTTGTCTTTTTTTTTTTTCCAGAGCTGAGGACCGAACCCAGGGCTTTGTGCTTGCTAGGCAAGCGCTCTACCACTGAGCTAAATCCCCAACCCCCAGATTATTGTTAAGAGCCTAATTTTATATTCGGATATAGCCCGCACATAGATATTGTTATGCAAATGCAGTGCCGTGGCTACTTATGGAGATTCCCCAGAAAAGATGGAGGAAATTGTAGAGTGTGGAAGCTGAGGTATGACTCTTGTATAGAATGGAGCATGGGGAGGGTGGCAGTGGATTAGAGGGAAGGAAGATCAGAACAGTGTGCAGATGAGGAAGGGAAGGTGGCCAGAGGAGGTGGGTGGCCCTCGATGATGAGGGTTATCTAAACCTCTCACCTGCCAGGTGCCACAGGAACGGTGGTGCTCACCAGGAAAAGACCTGTCCTCTGTCTTCTGGTATTGGGGTGGAGCTGTCCAGGATGGTCACAGGAAATGATGTTCTGTCATTGTGTGGGGCAGGCTTTCAGAACAGACACAAGATCAACTGGGATCAATGCTAGAGTGTAATCAGGGTACTGCCAGTTCTGGGTGGCTTAGGGTTTCTATTCTGTGATCAAACATCATGGCCAAAAGCAACGTGGGGCGGGGCGCCACCCACAACGGGCGGTGGCTTCCCAGTTCAGTCATTCATCGAGAACGTGTCCCACAGTCTGCTCACAGGCTAGTCTTGTGAAGTGTCTCTCAGTTGAGGTTCCCTCTTTCAATGACTCTAGCTTGCATCAAGTTGACAGAAAGTCTAGCCGGTGCACTGGGGAGGTTCGGGTGGTCATTTTGACGAAGAGGCTTTGGGCGAACTTTGCAGAAGGCAAGTGGAGTTCAGAGAGGCAGGAGCGGCCATCCTGCACTCAGTGTATAAACAGATATAAGGTGTGTGGCTGTGGACATGGGACAACAAGTCAGGCAGCAGGTGAAGGAAGAAGATTCTAGAATAGAGTGGATACCTCAAGAGTAGCTTCTGGGGGGCGATGGGCAGGAAAATGGGAACTATCCATTCTGTGACCATCAAGTACTGTGATCGGATTCTCTGCTCTGTACAGCTCTGTGGCTCGTTAACTTTCCTGTGCTCTGAAAGGAACTCAGACTCAAAACTTTAGAACAGCTGCACATTGTCTTCGAGTTTTCTTCCGCTATGTTTTTTATGTATATTTTTTCTCTATCTTTGCAGGTATCTATCCCTCTTTGCTCTTGCGCTCATAAACGTGTGTTGTTTTAGACCCATTATATAATTGTTCCCTTTAGAAACCCCGTCAATGTTATCCTGGGAAGTCTCTTCAGTATTTCTTTAATCTCACAAATCCTCTTTTATATTTATCTCCCTTGTTAGGGGAAACAGACCACAGTATACTTTGGAGAAGGAACAGGAATTTGGGGGAGGAGGAGGGGAGGGGAGCTTACCATTTCTGAAATGCTTGGCGAATTCTTTAATCTAATGGTGTAAATTCCTGATAGACAACTTTGAAGGTTCTTTAGCTCTTCACTTCCCTGGGCTTGTACGGGGCAGTCTCCATTTTTAAAGCTTTCTGGATCCTCTCCTTAGTTCTAACGATGTCAGAGAACAGACGGATGCACTTCTCTGTCCTGCATGACTCGGGGACTGGGGAAACAGGGAAACCAGGAAAGGACAGACGCGGGCGTGTGCACGAAAAGACTGGGATTGGATAGAACCATGCTGACCCCGACGGAGCTGCACCATCTGTACGGAGCTGCATTAAGCGCAGCCCGAGAAGAAGGGGTCGCGAGTCTCTGGGGGAGGTCTCTGTAGGGAAGCGGTCTCAGGCTGTAAATATCTGGGTGGAGGAGCTGCTGTCCCAGTTACCTGCGCTAGCAACATCTGCATGTGGACCAGAGGAAGGCTTTGCCAATTTCCTCGGCTCTCAGGGATTGGTCCTTGACAACAACACACATCACTGGGGCTTCCTTAGCTGCCTACACGGACCCCTTGATGTGCCGTTCTTTCTCGTCTTCCTGTGATTTTTTTTTATGACAATCTTTTTGGAAATAGATTCTTCTTGTTTTTTTTGTTTTTTTTTTTTTGTGATTTTCTCACACTAGTCTTCCGTCTTCCTAGCGTTTGTCTTATTCGAAGGTGAGGAATCCCCGTTAATGCTTTTTAACACGCAAGGACTGAAACTGCTTTCTGGATCATATTGGTCATGGTGGGGACAATGGAACTGTCCTAGATGCAGTGGCATAGATTGCAGGGAGCTGGGATGTCACCTCTATGTGAGGGCATCTTCGTTAGTCACCCCGTTTCTGTCCCATGTGGCCCTTCTTTCCTGTGCTACCTGCCCTCCTTTTCTAGGGCTGGTCCATCTAGTAAGGCCACCACCAGTCATCCCTGACCAGTCTGTTGTCATGTGTGAGCTGCCTGCTAGATTTTGGAGATTAAAATGAAAAGAAAGTAAAACATTTTTTAAATTTATATCAGTATTTTGAAATGATCAACTTCAATACACTTGGGGTTAAATGTAAGAGCCATTAAAGTTAACGTTGCTAGGACCGCTTTATGTCTTATTTCAATTACAGAAAGTACAAAATGGCATTTGAGGCTTGCTGCCTGCTCTTGGTGACTAGTTATAGTTTAACTGTCCTCAGAATCTGAGTTCTAACCCATTCTTTGTTTTTCCTACCTACCCCTCCTGCCCTCACAAGGTTGAGCTTTGTCCGCCTTGGTCCTGTCCAAAGCATTTACCATTCCTTTTCATCTTCACTGTTCCCTCTTCTGGTTGGCGTTGTTTCCTTTCCTTGTTTCCTTTCACTCCTTTACATATGCGCCTTTTCAAAGTCATTTACATTTATTTTAAAGAGGGCTTAGAACAGATCTGAGATAAACACGTGTTCGTGTTTAGTCGAGTGTGAGTACAAAGTCGAAACGTTCACCAAACAGAAATCTGATCGGGTCACTGAGTGCTTCGGCTCCTGAAGAGGATACAGACTCAGGGTGCTCCGGCCCTGGCTGGCCTGAAGAGAAACAGCTGCCCAGTCTCTGTGGGGTGAGCCGAGGCTGGCACTGATCAGACCATGTTTCGGGGTTCACTGCTGTGTCTTTCTCTGTCCTGGAAACAAAGCCAGACCTTACTTTTAGAGCAGCGTTAGTCCTAGGAAACAGTGGAAGTACAGAAGAGCTTAATATTCCCGACTTGTCCCATCTGTCCCATCCCTCTTCCTCCCGGCCGCTCTACCATGAGCATCCGCATCCAGTGACATGTGTGTATAACTGACCAAGCAAATTCTGACTCTTGACGAGACCTGTAGTTTACACTAGAGTCCTTCTTCATCATGCTGTGAATTCTGTGGTGATGTGTTTCCACATTCCAGTGTCACACAGTGGAGTTTCACAGCCCCTATGCACCCCATGCATCACCCTTCCATTCTGTCCCCTGCCGCCTGTGGAGCTACTAATCTTTGTTCGTCATTACGTTTGCCATTCATGACTCCTGTCTGAAAGGTCAGCCCTATATGGACAGTGCTGGTCTGAAGGGAGAGGACAAAGGCTTCTTGTCATAGGCTACATGTCTGCCAGTCAGTTCATGTAAGTGTCATTCCACCTGACATGGAAGTTGTCCTTAACACTGTAACACCACATATTGGAAAGTAATCTGTTGGGACAAGAGCGATCTAGTAGTGACGTGACTTCCATGCTGTCCCAACCCCAACCTTCCGACCACTGCTGCAGGGGTGAAGGACTTTTTTACTCCATAGCTACATATCTTCCTTTTGGGCTCCTCACTAAGCAATCCCCACCCCCAGTCATTGAGGATTCAGCTTACAAAATGTAATTCCTGACAAGACTAATGAATGTACTATCAACCTGCGAATAGTATCGAAAAAGTTCTGCTTTCCTCGCCGAGTCATTTGTGCTAGTTATTGTAACTTTACGGGACATCTACTTAAATCCATTTCTCTTTAATTTCTCATTTCCATTCCACTCCCACCAAGGTCTTCATAGAAGAAAAATTGCCTGCGTTCGTAAGAGTGACCATGCAGTTGTATCTGATCAAAGTTGTAGCCACTTACCGCTGCCACTGCTTGTGACTGAAAAGTGCAATACGGACTGTGAACTCAGGTAAAAAAGAAGTCCTGTGTGAGGTCACCCACTGTAATGAAGATGAGCTAATTGCAAGATGAGACATCCAGCAGGGTGCCTCACAGAGTCAGCAGCTAGTTAATCCCTGCCCTCTGTCCTGTTGTTTATTACACTCAAGATCTCTACTTCCTGCCCATACCCAGTAATTCATGTGACTTTTTAATTAACTGTGTTAGCTAAATACCAGTATGTAGGCATACTGTGTGCAACATGGAAGCGATTTATTCTATAAAATGAATCCAGATAAAGTACAATCTGAAAATCCATGGTTTAAAGATTTGACGAAGTAGGTTCATGTAGCGTGATTGTACAACTCCAGCTGAGATTGAGACCCCCATCAACGTGTAATACGTGAGAACGAGAGAGTATAGATTGAGTTCCCTGATATATTAGAATAATCCTAAGCAAGGTGCAGGCAAGTTGACATTTCTATACCAAATTCTAAATGTCTTAGGTGTTTGTGTGTGAGTCTGCATATGTGTTTGACCAGTTAATAGACTAATGTATGCTAAAAAAACCCAATAACCTTATATTCCAATTAAAGAAATTACCCTGCGCCAGGCGATATTTAATATTAAGAGATAGCCAAACCTCTCCTTCACGCATGAAGAGTGAAAATTTGGATATGCTGTGTATTGACATCACAAAGGAAAAGCCTTGTAGAAATGTCTCCAGATGTTGCATAGAGCACAGCAAAGTCCTTCAGAGGAATGAGGTCTCAACCATGCTTTATTATACAGGTGTACATTAAACTACAATTGGGATAATTCACTAAAGTTACCATTTTTACTTAGTAAACAATAT
Organism: Tokudaia tokunoshimensis; assembly: GCA_036184795.1. NCBI lineage: Eukaryota > Metazoa > Chordata > Mammalia > Rodentia > Muridae > Tokudaia > Tokudaia tokunoshimensis. The sequence continues at coordinate 61,006,708 of BTHU01000018.1, read as the reverse complement.
TTTTTTTACAAATATTTCTAAATGGAGAACACAGGAATTAACAAGAAGTTGTGATATGCATCACAAGAAAACTATTTAGCCAGCTTCCAAAGGCTATATTTTAACTACTGCAGTAAGATTCCCAGACCAGCCCTGTTCATCTACGAAGGTTTGTCCTGGAGTTTGCAGAGGAGGAGTCCGTCTGACTGGGAGTCAGTGTATCCTGTGATTAATCTTAAGTCTACCATGATTAATGGATGCTCTCAAGGAAGCTTGCAGTTCTAAGGCACATCTTCATGGTTGCCACCAGCTGTTGGTGTGAGACCAATATGCTCAGTGTTTGCATAGTTTTAGAGCAACCAGGATTTCATTTGGAAGCACACACACACACACACACACACACACACACACACACACACACACGCACGCACACACACACACACACTCATGTGAGAGTTTAAAAAATTGAAACCCAGTTTCTTTGAGCCTCATTTTTTTTTACACAAGAACTTTTCTTTCCTTTTTTCATGAAACAAACTTTAATTCATGGGAAATGATTTACTTACATCATCTTTCAGTGTACCTTTCATCTATCTATCTATCTATCTATCTATCTATCTATCTATCTATCTATCCATCCATCCATCCATCCATCCATCCATCCATCCATCCATCCATATATAGGCAATCCATAAACTGATTATATCTGAAAACACACCCTGAGGGCAATACTTCTGGATCGAGTCCATACTGATTACTCAGCTCAACTTAGCTCTGGAAAGACAGTGTGCATGCTACACAGAACCCCACAGTCTAAGTCCCACCATGTAGGGCTGAGCTGCCCTCCCTCCTAAATAACACTTATGGCTACAGATCAGTAAATGATCTTAGACACAATCTCCTACTATACAGATGAAGACTACACAGTATCTTCATGGATCCAGAAGCTTCCAGATTACATGGAACTCTACCAAACCACTGTTTGGGACAACAGACTTGGGTCAAAGCAAAACAAAAAACAAATAAGCCATAAAAAAAAAAGCGCTGTTTTTTGGAGACACTGTCTTACTATGTATCTCAGGCTGTCTTACTACGTAGCCCAGGAGCAAAGCAGGTCACCTTGTTATGAAAATGATGATAAACCAAGATAACTAATTTGCATGGTGACTCAGCACGGACATTGAGTTCAATGGGATTTTATTTAAAAATTCACAAAGCTGAAGGAGGGATCTGAGATTTATTTAAAAGGAAGCGATGTTCACAGCTTATATTCAGCCATTTAGCTTTATGTTGAATAATAAGAGAAACAGAAGCTTCTGCTTAAGATCCTCAGCTCACTGAGGCAGGCGCCTGGCATTCTGTGGCAAGATTCCTTGCCCCCTGGTCTGAGGTTCACGGCGATGGGAGGCCTGGTCTCCTTCAGATAATACAACTAGGTCCAATACAAGAACTTATCTATCATCCTTAATTCAGCAATTTATCAAATTTCTAAGGGATTATCCCTGAACTCTTAAAAAGTTAAAAAAAAAATTTAAACCATATGCCCAAGCCTCTAAATGTAATTAAATTAACATCCGTAAGCACTGTTCCTAACTGTACTATCATCTCCGCTCTAGGTGGCACATCACTGGGAAAAGCGAATGCTCATCCCAGTGTGGCCAAGGATACAGGACCCTAGATGTTCACTGCATGAAGTACTCAGTCCACAAAGGGCAGACCGTCCCGGTAGGAGACCAGTACTGCGGTGACCAACGCAAACCTCCCACCCGGGAGCCATGCCACGGCAGCTGTGTTCTGACAAGGTGGCATTATTCAGAGTGGTCCCAGGTAAAATACAATGTGTCGCTTAAAAAAAATGTGCCGCCCCCCCTTTCACTGATCAAATGTTTCTAGCTCTAAAATGTATTACTGTTAAGATTTTGATGTTTTATTTTTAGTTTCTAAAAGTCACTGGTTTTGTTTTTTTTTTCAAAGATTTGTTTATTTATTTTATGTATACGAGTATACTGTAGCTGTACAGATGGTTGTGAGCCATCATGTGGTTGCTGGGAATTGAATTCAGGACCTTGGCTCTCTTCAGCCCTGCTCGCTCCAGTCCAAAGATTTGTTTATTATTATATGTGAGTACACTGTAGCTGTCTTCAGACACACCAGAAGAGGGCATCAGATCTCATTGTGGATGGTTGTGAGCCACCATGTGGTTGCTGGGATTTGAACTCAGGACCTTCAGAAGAGCAGTTGGTGCTCTTAACTGCTGAGACATCTCTCCAGCCTTTGGTTTTGTTTTTACTTTTTCTTTTCATAGTAATTTTTTGTTAGCTATTTGCTTTATTTACATTTAAAATAGTATCCCCTTTCCGAGTTACCCCTCTGAAAATCACTCATCTCATCCCCCCTCCCCCTGCTCATCCCCCCACCCCAATTTCCTGACTTGCATTCCCCTATTCTGGGGAATCGAGCCTTCATTGATGCCTGAAATGGTCATCTTCTGCTACATATGTAGCTGGAGCCCTGGGTTCCTCCATGTGTACTCTTTGGTTGGTGGATTAGTTCCTGGGAGCTATGGATGTACGGGTTGGTACATATTATTGTTCCTCCTGCAGGGCTGCAAAGCTCCTCAGCTCCTTGGGTCTTTTCTCTAGTTGCTCTATTGGGGACCCTATGTTCAGTCTATTGATTGGCTGTGAGCCATGGGTATTTTGATCCACTTTCCAATAAGGATCAAAGTATCCACACTTTGGTCTTCCCTCTTCTTGAGCTTCATGTGGTCTGTGAGTTGTATCTTGGGTATTCTGAGCTTTTGGGCTAATATCCACTTATCAGCAAGTGCATACCATGTGTGTTCTTTTGTGATTGGATTACCTCACTCAGGATGAAATTTTCTAGCTCCATCCATTTGCCTAAGAATTTCATGAATTCATTGTTTTTAATTGCTGAGTAGTATCCCATTGTGTAAATGTACCACATTTTCTGTATCTATTTCTCTGTTGAGGGACATCTGGGTTCTTTCCAGCTTCTGGCTATTATAAATAAGGCTGCTATGAACATAGTGGAGCATGTGTCCTTATTACATGTTGGAGTATCTTCTGGGTATATTCCCAGGAGTGGTATAGCTGGATCCTCAGGTAGTGCTGCATCCAATTTTCTGAGGAACTGCCAAACTGATTTCCAGAGTGGTTTTACCAGCTTACAATCCCACCAGCAATGGAAGAGTGTTCCTCTTTCTCCACATCCTCTCCAGCATTTGTTGTCCCCTGAGTTTTTGATCTTGGCCATTCTGACTGGAGTGAGGTGGAATCTCAGAGTTGTTTTGATTTGCATTTCCCTGATGATTAAGGATGTTGAACCTTTCTTTAGGTGTTTCTCAGCCCTCCAGAATTCCTTAGTTGAGAATTCTTTGTTTAGCTCTATACCCCATTTTTTAAATAGGGTTATTTGTTTCTCTGGAGTCTAACTTCTTGAGTTCTTTGTATACATTGGATATTAGCCCTCTATTGGATGTAGATTGGTAAAGATCTTTTCCCAATCTGTTGGTTGCCATTTTGTCCTATTGAAAGTAACCTTTGCCTTACAGAAGCTTTGCAATTTTATGAGGTCCCATTTGTCAATTCTTGATCTTCGAGCATAAGCCATTGGTGTTCTGTTCAGTTTTGTTCTTAATTAGTGTTCTAGGAGTTGTGGCGGCGGTGAGAAGACTCGAGAGTCCTACTGCGTAAATGGCTTTGGCCACCGTCTTGCTGAAGGAGAATGTCGGGAGCTTCCTCGGGCAGTGCTGGAGAACTGCAACGAATTTCCGTGTCCCAGCTGGGCAACTAGTGAGTGGAGTGAGGTAACATTAAAAACATGGCTCAGAAAGACTGCTATAGAGTGTCATGCTACGGGAACTTACAGCCTGGGACCGTAAGCTCCAAATGTATTTATCAGAAAAGCAGGAAAAACATGTAAAACTGTCTAGTTCTGGGGCTATTTATAATGATCAGGCCAGCGGTAGCATTCAATGATATTTAGTCTTATCACCGCCTTCATAAAAAAGCAAGGAGTACCATCGCATCGTGGGTCTCAAAAGGTTAGCTTTGGATCTTTTGTTTCTAGAACAGACGGATATTTTAATGAGACCTGGGTGGCAGATGTTAAAACCTGAGCAACTAGTTTTACCCAGGAATGTCTCTAGAGGAGTAGGGTGCAAGTGAATAGTTGTGGCACTTTGTAATGTGGCTGTGTTCATGTCTCAGTGTTCTGTCACATGCGGAAATGGAATGAAGCAGAGGCAGGTTTGGTGTCAGCAGAGCGAAGACCCTGTGAGGGATGGCTTTTGTAATGCCAGTACCAAGCCAGAGTCGCTGAGTCCCTGTGAGCTCCGTGCGTGTGCTTCTTGGCATGTAGGACCATGGGGTTCTGTGAGTATATGTCAGGAACTTCTCTGCATCTACGCAACTGTATAGAGAGAGAATGGATGGAAAACTGTAATAATTAAATTTCCCCTTAGGGGAAGCTGTGAAAGATGACTCAGTGTCACTTAGAAATACATCCTAGGGGCTGGTAAGATTGTCCTGTGGTGGGTGAGGGACTTGTTACAAAACCCATATTCTGAGTTTGATCTCAGGAACTCTCATTAAAGGTGGAAGGGGAAAACTGACGCCACAAAGCTGTCTGACGTCCACATAAGTACAATGGCACATGTACATACATTCATACATCCATACATACACACAAATAATAATATTAATATTTGAAAAAGACATAACTGAAATGCAGTTCCTGAATAGGTTTGCCATACTTACTATCAGCTTTGATTTTGAACTTACTTTAACCAAAATGCTGAAAACATCTGCTTTCATCAGTTTCAACAGACATGTAACTATGTCCAGGGTCAGTGTTTTCTTTGCCCTTACTGTGTTTACGAGTCTTGTCCAAGGCCCTGGGGTGAAGGGTGGTCAGGCCAGGCGAGGTAGAGAAGCCCAGTGTCCCATGGAGGCTGTCGTGGCTGATAGAAGGCTCCTCTCATTTCTTTAATTAAATATGTATTTCTTTCTAGAGAAGGAACTTTACTTAACATATTAGATGACGTTTATTCATTGGGCAGGGTTATGTTTTTCTGAAATTGTGTTGTTCCCTCATCTGAAATAGCAGGACTCTATTAACATCTTAACATGACAACATAGATTCAAAATTTATTAGTCATGGTGCATTTGGTGAACTGTGGTGTTTAGGTAATGTCTGCACAAAAAAAATTTGAACAAATAGGCATGTCTATTCAATTTACTGATCACAGGTGTCATCTGACAGCAAGGGCTGGTCAAAACAGCTAAGGAAAGTACACGGTTTACTATATATAGCTGTCGTTCACTAAGAAGGTGGGGGTTTATGTAACCCTTGAAAACTGTTTTTGGCACCTATGCTTTCCTTTCAGTGCACGGCCACCTGTGGACACGGATATCAGATGCGTGCTGTTAAGTGTATCAGTGAGATATTTGGCACCATGCTAGATGACAGAGAATGCCCGCAAGCTAGCCAGCCAAGTGACAGACAGGTAAAGGAGTCTCTTCATGGATCAGAAGAAAAAATACTTATGTAATAGAAGAGCTATCTATGAGCACAAATTGTGTGTGTGTGTGTATTTGTTTTTATCATCTACACCTTGAAGTACTTTCTAAAATACAGAATTTGAGAATGTGTTATACTTTGTTTTGCCCACCTTGTGTTTATTCCAAGACTCTTCTCTATCTGCTCTACAAGAGTTCTTTGGACTCGTAGATTCCCATTCTTTGATAGTGTCTGTGATTGTGAACCCCATGAAGTGTTGGGGGAAGTGTTCTTGTCATGGTTCAACCCTGTATTCCTTCAGAATGTTCCATATTAGGGCTGTTTTGAAGGACTTTATCCTTTCAATGGTCAGATGGAATGGTGATAGCCATTGGAATGTTGTCTTCCTGTCCAGTACTATCATGTCCTTCCTGTCCAGTACTAGTACTTCCTTCCTGCCCAGTACTAGCACTTCCTTCCTGTCCAGTACTATCAATTCCTTCCTGTCCAGTATTATCACTTCCTTCCTGTCCAGTATTATCACTTCCTTCCTGTCCAGTACTACCACTTCCTTCCTGTCCAGTACTACCACTTCCTTCCTGTCCAGTACTACCACTTCCTTCCTGTCCAGTACTACCACTTCCTTCCTGTCCAGTACTACCACTTCCTTCCTGTCCAGTACTACTACTTCCTTCCTGTCCAGGACTATCACTTCCTTCCTGCCCAGTACTATCTCTTCCTTCCTACTCAGTACTAGCACTTGCTTCCTCCCCAGTACTAGCACTTCCTTCCTGTTCATTACTATTACTTCCTTCCTACCCAATACTATCACTTCCTTTTTGTTCAGTACTATTACTTCCTTGTTGTCCAATACTATCTCTTTCTTCCTGTCCAATATTATCACTTCCTCCCTGTCCAATACTATCACTTCCTTCCTGTCCAATATTATCACTTCCTTCCTGTCAGTACTAGCCCTTGCCAGTACTTAGCATCTCTGAAAGTGGGAGCCTTTAGCTCCTCCATTTACCACTTAGCATGCAGTACTGTTAGATTGTAGATGCGAAAAGGGAAACCAAGTGCAAGATTTAGTACAAGTCGGAGCGAGTAGTCAAATGGTATTCAATAAGGCTTATTTGTCTTGAACAGGACTGTATGTTTGCACCTTGCCTGGCCACCTCCTTACCAGCCATTCCCCTGGGAAAGGCAGCACAATGGCGGCATGGATCTTGGACCCCAGTAAGTGACAGAGCATTCTGTGGAGGCCTCGCACATGTAAAACAGTTGCTTGGCTTTGCAGCCTTTAATGTCTGCATTCTTTCTCGGGTATTTGATGGTATGGGAGATTTGCAGGGCTTAGAACTAGGTCCTGGAATGACAAAATGGCTGTCCTTTCCATTGAGCCTAAGTCTCTGTGCAGGGGAGCAAATCTTCAGGATGTGTTTTCTAATCTGTAAAATGAAGATAAGACCCGTAGTCCAGACGGCCGAGAAACAGATGTGGTATTCGGCATTTATCAGTTTCTGGCTCAACTGCAGACATTTTCATAAGTTTTTTTGTTTTTTGTTTTTTAATGGAGAGCTATCATGTATTAGGCTTTTCAGTTTGTTTTAATCCCAGATTTTAAACTATGAGATCAGGTGACTTCTTTAAACAAAGTTGTTCACCGTTGTTTTTAATATCTATGTAAGATGCTCTTACACGAAATGTTTTCGGCACCTTTAATTCTGACATGTGACTAAATACTTTAAATATTATGTTCATCCAAATTATTAGATCTGACGTGTTAAACATTATCTAAAGTGGGGGAATGTTACTACCCTATCTGTTTCTGGCTCAGAAATCATACCACGTGATATCACCCACTTTTTTTTTGATTTCTCTGTAGTCTTGGTATTTTGAGACACAGCACCCGCGGGGGTGACTAGAGTGGGGGGGGGGGTACGGGACCCATCTCACTGTCCTTTGGCTCTTTAAAGTGCTCTGTGTCCTGTGGAAGAGGCAGTCAGGCCCGTTATGTGAGCTGCCGGGACGATCACGATGAAGTAGCTGACGAGTCGAACTGTGCGCACTCGCCTCGACCTGCTGTGGTATCTCTCTGCTTCAGCCCTTGTGGAGAGTGGCAGGCAGGGGATTGGTCACCGGTGAGTATGCTTATGAGCAAGTAGGCATTGAAAATTGAAAGACAGTGTTTGATATGGATGGAGTATCTTCCAACCGTAACGTCGGTTAACTTTCTGATCAGTGTTCAGCCTCCTGTGGACGTGGGAAAACCACCCGACGGGTTTTATGCGTGAACTACCACCAACTGGTCGATGAGAGTTACTGTGACCCCAAAGGCCGTCCTGTGACTGCGCAAGAATGTAGCCTGGCAGCCTGCCCACCCTCCCACGGCTCCTCTGAGAAGCCAAGCCACGTTCCAGGCAGAAATGTTCCATTAACTCACAAGCCAGGAGAGAATCAAGATCAGGGGGTCCAGCTGTCAATCAGAGGAAACCAGTGGAGAACAGGCCCTTGGGGAGCAGTAAGCTGTCTTTATTGAGTTATATTAATTTTGTAACCAAGTTATATTACAGTCCCTTCCCAGACTTGAGTGTAAGGACATCAAATACTTTTAATGTGAATGTTATCTAAAGATCAATAGCTCAGCTCTTCAAAGGCTGAAGCGTTTTGATGCAGCTTATAAGCCCCCAGGGTAATCTCTAATTCAAAGTGATTATTGAGGAAGGCGCTTGAAACGTCACTTGATTAGAGTCACGCAAACCAGATCAATCTCTGTAATAGGTAAGACTCGGTGTTTTTGAGAAAGAAACAAACTTGCTGAGAGGCTATGCAGAAGCTGTGAGCCCTGAGGATGCAGAGGTCCTTTCACTAGAGATTATGGGGCAGACAGGGCTGAACGGCAAGTAACTATATGGTGTCTGCTTTAAAATGCCCTCCCAGCGAGACCTTAAAACCTTAATTTCTTTCTACTCAACGTGTATTTTGAGAGTGAAGGATCACTTTCTAATGCAAGCTTGAAAGACTATCTTTTCATCAACAGTTTTTATTTATTTATCATTAAGACAGGGCCTCACACTGTAGACCAGGCTGGCCTGGAACTCACAGAGCCCTGCCTGCCTCTGCCTCTGCCTCTGCCTCCGCCTCCGCCTCCGCCTCCGCCTCCGCCTCCGCCTCCGCCTCCGCCTCTGCCTCCTGAGTGCTGGGATTAAACTCAGGTGCTACCATGGTCCGATTTTTAATAAAGCCCTGGGTAAAAAGTCAAGTGTTTTGACAGATTTTCTTGATTAAAACCAGGACTCCGGGTGGGAGATCTTACTGTTGACCTTGCTCTGGGTTGAGCCTCCGTCACAGTCCTCACTGTCGAGAATGCAGTGTGTATTTCTGTTTTGTCCCCATTAGTGCTCGAGAAGCTGCGAGGGTGGTCTTCAGCACAGGGCTGTGGTCTGCCAAGACGAAGATGGGCAGAGTGCTACTTCCTGCGATGCCGTCTCCAAGCCCCCAGAGTCAAAGCACTGTGGTTCCGGACCTTGTCCGCACTGGAATTATGGGGACTGGGGAGAAGTAAGTCATGCTGTCCCCTGATGTCATCCTTGAAGATAAAAGTCATGTGATTCCCGCCTCTGGACCCCGTGGGATGATTTCACTCACTATTTTGTGTAGAAACCGATATTCTTAAAAAGTTCTTTTGGCAGAAGCACTCCGGTGTGATAGTCATTCGTGAGAGAGCGTGTTCCATGTTATTTAACAAAACCTGACGTGCAGGCCGGTATGTGCGTGCGCTACCAATGTCTTCCAAAGGCTTCTTAGAAAATTAGACTGATATAGTTACGGAAAACCAGGTTGACATTTGCACCGTGCTTTCTAATGCATGCCGTTCATTTGGCAAGTCGTCTTTTGTAAAAGTATCTTTTATTCTCCTGGAGAAGAATTTGTCCTATCCGAGACTTACTTCCTCTATCTGCTAACCCCGGAATCCTCTAGCCTCTGCACAGCCTAATCTATGCCTAGAATGTTTCCAGCCTCTGAGACTTGCTGCTGAATAAATTTCCCCTTCTTGTTCTCTCTGATCTCGGGCTGGTTGCACTCCGCTGTTCTGACGCAGACTCCTCCTCCACCTGTCCGACTCAATCGGGCTTTTCTTTCAGCCTCTGAATTGCTCTACTTGGTCCAAACCAACTCTAGCAGTTTTCTCTTTTAGTCTGCCGGCTCCTCCTCATTCTCTTACTCATTCTATCTTTACCTGTGTCTAGCTCGTCCTCTCTTCAGTCTGTCTCTGTCAAACTCTCCCGGTAACTCTGCCTCCTTCTCCCTCTCTGAGCTGCTCCACTCTCCCTCTAAACTCTACTGCACCGTTCTCCACGAACTTCACTGCATTCCTCTGCTACTCTCTTCCTCCTGGACTGTCTGTCTCTCCCTTTCCTCTCTGTCCTCTTGAGAGTTGGGCGTATCCTATTCTGTCAAAGCTTTCTGTGATCCATCATTCTCTCTGCCGCTCAGTTAGACATCACTTTCAAACATGGGTGCTTCCTTCTGCAAACTAACTTTACCTTCATTAGTTGGGATTAAAGGTGAGTACTATGGGGTGTCTGTATTCCAGTCAGAGGAACGAAAGGTGTATGCTAAGGGTTGTGCCATACCCTTACTAGAAACAGGTTCAAATATCCTGTAACAGCCTTTAAAATAAATTATTAAGTAGTTCTTTGTGCCCAAGCATCCTTAGGCACCACAAATGTAAGGATGACTTCCGAAACTGTAACTTTCAAGATTAACCACACCTCTTCCCCATGGAAAGAGAAAGAAAAGAGTTAATGCTCTTATATGGATACATTATTCAGTTTATTTTTTCAGAATAACCTTTGCATATACTTTCTCTTCAGAAATACTTTGAAAATCCTTTAAAGGGATACTTTAGCTGCCGACAAAAGCGTATCAAGTTCCTTTTAAAACTCTACTCTCAAATAGCCACTTGCAACTCTAGCATTGTAAATAATATTTAAACATTGATTAAATAAACATTATCTTCTTATAATCTAGGGATGCATCTCTGTTGCCAGAGTGCTTACCTAGCATGCAGAAAAGCTGTGCCTTTAGCCACATAAACTGAGTGTGCTGCACATCTGCAAGTGGGAGCAGGAGGGTCAGAAGTTCAAAGTCACCCTCAGCTTCATAGGGAATTACTGATCAGCCTGGGCTGCGTGAGACCTTGTCTTAAAAGAAGACCATGGAAGAAATATAATATTCTCTCTGCAGCTCAACAGGCATAAACTTTGCTATTCTTATTTTCAGTGCACGCAAACCTGCGGTGGAGGGGTAAAATCAAGATTTGTGATCTGTCAGTTTCCCAATGGCCAAATGACACAGGAACACAGCTGTGAACTGCCCAAGCCACCTAGCATGATGCGATGTCACCTGCACGCCTGCCCCGACGATGTGTCCTGGTATCGGGGACCATGGAAATCGGTACGATAGTTATAGTCGTCTTATGACCCATTTTCCTTTTACTTGAATTTCTTCTTTGTAAGTGGGAAAATTCACAACTGTCTTGCATCTGATTACTGCTCTGAAAGCCAACCATCAACTGTCCTGGCATGTTTATTGAAGCCAATATTTTGGGCAGGAATTCGTTCAAGTACTGTAATTACATATGTGTAATGGTTTTTATATCTGTTTGTATGTGAATTTTGAACCAATGGAAATGCTTTCTTTCAGGACATCTCTGACCTCCCCTCTGAGTAATCAGATTTGTGCATAATGTTAACATTTCACTTGTAATGGCAGATTAAGGCTATGTCTTGTTTGAGTTTATTGTGACTATATGTGGCTTTTGTCTGTACGTCTCCAATAACTGATTTAAAACCAAATAACGTTCTTTTAAAATTTGCTTCCTCACTGTTAAACTCTTTTGTTTAGAAATGTGAAAATAGCAAAGACAAAGGAGTTCGCTTACGTAAATTGTCCATAGTTAAATGCATCATAGAGAACGATGACTTATGTAGTAATTTACTATGAATATCCAATTTTCCACTGTGTGGACGTACTGTGGTTTAGGAATATTTTACTTTTCCGTGTTTTGAATCATAGTCAAAACTCATAGATAGTGCTGATAAAGATGTTCTCTAATATTTTTCAAATATCTGGTCAGAAGTATAATGAATGCACAAGTATATTAAAATTAGCATTTTATCACTTTTTTATTTTAGATCATGAACAAATGAGTATTTGCCTTTCAGATAAAATCAAGATTTGAGCTAGTGATCTATTTATAACTAAGCTCATAAAGCAAGCCATTTTATCCCAATTAGGGAGAAACCTAGCCAGCGACTGGAGACCTGGTTCTAGTGGCTTTGCTTCTGAGGGCTTCTTGGTGCTGTTTTCCCATGATGCAGTGCATAAGCTTTAGGCATCCACCTGCCTCTCCGCTTCCTGATAGGCACTGAAATACCCAAATGTGATGAATCTGAGTTGGATTTTCATCAGGGATAAGTGCACCGGCTATTTTCATATGCCTTATTGGTGCTCGGTTCCAATCATCTGTTCCTTACCGTCTGTGACAGATGATGCTATGCCCCAGTGACAGAGCCAACTCTACAGGCCACAGTGCCTGAAATATTTACCACTGGGCCATTTCTTAGAAAGTTTTGCTGATACCTGTTTGGCTGAGTGGACGGAAAGATGTGTCTAAAGTATAGGATAGAAATTTACTTCAAGTTATAGACATTAGCATCGCCATGTTCGGTAGGAGTTGGGGAAACACATGAGCTTCCACTTGGTGTTTTAAACACTCTGAAGTCCTAAACGTATCCAGCCTGGTATTTGCATATATCCATGTACTGTATTGGGATGTACCTGACCCTGTATTCCAGTGGTGTTTGTGCATAAACCGTAAGTGAGAAACCTGGATATCTATTAAGTCCTCTGCATGAGCAGCTCTTCAACCTCACAGAAATAATCAGTCAAGAAAACAATACCCAAGGCTACAGAACAGTAAGAGAGGATTGCAGAAATCCTCAGTGTGTGCTACACAACTATTACAGAAGCAGGCTCATCAAGTGATCCAATCTTTGCACTAGTGGAAGACTGTAATATCTTTATATATTTTGATAATTTGAAAATGAAGTTGTTTTTTTTTAAAAAAAATCTCAATAAATGTTTATGCCAGAATTTTTACAAAGCTATTTATTTGCATGTGTAAAGATATATATCATTAGAGTACCTGGATTTCTGTTATTATATGAAGAATATTTATTTTTTTTCAATTAGTCTTTTATATTAAAAGGACTCAGGGGATCTGAAGTTTTGTTATCAAAACCAGGTATATATAAATATATTTTTGACTCTTTCAGTGTTGCTGTGTATTAGCCAAATTTCAGAATACCTCTTTCAATAAATTAGATTAGATTAGATTAGATTAGTATTCTTTCATAACTGACATGAATTTCAATAGACCCTGCCCATTCAGTTAGAAAATTAAGGGAATGTACGTGTGTATACATGAATGAATGACATTAAATCTTTTTATTGTAAAGGAAAATAAAAAGACAGTGTGCAAAATCATTTTTAAAATATTTTAGGAAAAAAAGTTTGAAAACATTCCTACCATTTCCTCATGTCCTGGGAAATCTCGTGTTGTAATAACAGAGAGAATAAATGAACTGTAACCCATGCTCGTTAATTGAGTAACTGCATCTTTGTAATTAGCCAATGTGAACGGATTGTGTCCTAACGATGTGTTAATGTGCTGTCATTACGCTTTGCATAATGTATGTGCATGCTTTATTTTTGTCCTGTGCATCAGTACCTAAATGTTTTAAGCAACTGACCAACCTTACGCTGGAACGAATGACTCCTCTCCTTGGAACTGTTGATGTCTCTCATTAAAAAGCTAACTGTTGAAAGTGAACGTTTTCTTAAGTTTACTGAGCGTTTGTACAAGTTACTACAGTTTTCTAGATATCCCTTTTTACAAACTAACATAGCGATGGGAGAGTGTAAGATTTACCATTTTCCTGTCAATACAAAACTACTAGGAATGTTCGTTTTCTTCCTATAGGCTATACCCACTGAATAAAACTTAGTAATGCTTATTATTAAAGTTACAAATTGTTAGTTTGTAACCAGCACAACCTTTAAAAGGATCATCAAACATAACTATTGGAGAAAGTGCTTTTCAAGAATATTCCCATTTTTATTTTCAAGAATATTTCCCCACTGTCTCAGATAACTTCCCCCAGAATGCATTTCCCTAGAATGATTGTCTTCACCAGGTGGAATGAACTCAAGTTTGCTAAGTAAATACTGTGTGCTCAGTATGTTCTTGTTGATAATAGCACAGTGGGAGTAAGGAAATGTCATTCCTCCAAGAGTCTTTTCTCTTGAAAGCTTGCCCTTTGGAACCTGTTCACTCTGGGGCTTTCTTCTGGGGAAACGATCACATAGGATTATAGTGAGGGAAAAAAAAAGCCATTACATCTCTGAGTAGAATGCATGCTACACAAGCCCTTTCAGAAATGGGATGGTGGTCTGAGTATACACACTTGACTCCACAACTTGCTGCATGAAGGGTTTTGGGTAACAAGTCTGAAGCTGAGGAGTGACTGTCTCTGCAACTGTGACTCTGGGTGATGTCGGGGACAGCCCAGAGCTGCCTGGCCCCCCTGAAGCCAGCGGCTGCCTGGGAGCAAGGTAAAGTATGGGGGTGGGGGGAGAATCAAAAAGTTGTTGTTTATTTCAACTTTGTAGATACCAGGAAAAGTACCCACAGTAGTTATTTTCTTAAATTTGGAAAGAAAGAACATACAAACATAGTAGTTTGGAAATGAGTTTTTTAAAGTTTTGCTATCATTATTATTATTATTATTATTATTATTATTATTATGTGTGTGTGCGTGCATGTGTGCATGTGAATTCATGCCATTGTATACTTGTGAATGTCAGAGAACAATTTGCAGGACTCTGTTCTCACTTACACCATGTGGATGCCCATCAGGTCATTAGGCTTGACAGAGAATACATTTATCCACAGAGCCATCTTGCCATTCCTGGAGGTCAACTTTTAAAATAAAGTTTAAAATGTGTTAAGTTGTATTTAGTTAGTTATATATTTAAAACATATTCAAAGTTGACTTGTCGTATTCATACCACATCTTTCTAAAATACACTCATTTGTTCTCCAATGTAATATATGTATATATCTCCAAAGTAATATAATAGGAACTCTGCTGGTCACTGTAGCTCAGCCAGATGCAAAGACTTGGCATAGACTTGTGCAAAGTATGTGTGCAAAGACTTGGCAATTTAAGGATGGGTGTTTGACATAAAAAGCATTCACATGCACTCGGTATGACAGCTGCAGTAACAGCCAAGTGAATTATAATCCTAAAGACTCATAAATATTTGGAGCTTGATGTGTTAGAATAAACCAAGGATTACTGATGAGGATCCCACTTGGGAACGGTCATTCTGCTGCTAGTAAATCCTTCCAGGAAACTTAAACCGATAAGATTTATTTTGTCATAACTTTGGTTATGCTGAGGAGGGGCTGCTTCTGCCCTAAAACAGTAGGTGAAATTTACACAATGCCACAGCCTCATCTGTACATGAGTATCTGACACATGCCTCACAAGAAATGAATGTTAGGTGTAAGATTCACTGGACACACGAGTTGTTTTCAGAAGAAATTATCCTGTGTTCTCTAAAGCCTTTACTGAGTCTGCTTGTGGAAGCTAGAGGACCATTTCTGGTGTTACAGACACTGTTTGTGCCATGTTAACCACATTCTGGCTTCTATGTGATCACAGGAGTCAGACATGAACATTTTTATATCCATGACTTGACAGTTGACAGTTCTAGGCAATTGATTAGTGATGACTTGATCACATCTATTTCTCTTAACATGTTTTCATTGTATATTCTCATATCTTTCTACACTGTCTCTTTATATTACTGTATGTCTTTATAAAAGAAATATGAATTTTAAAAAAGTCTCGTGAATAGTCTTAAATGTAACTTACTTTATGAAGGTAACATTTTCTATCATCAAATAATTTTTCAACTATTTAATTGTTAAAAAGTGTTAGAATACTTTTATGAGTGTTGAAAATTTAGGTCAACCCCAGTACATGACGTATCTAAAATATGATTTTAGTTATTTCTAAAGGTTGAAAGATTTACTGACAGAAATCCCTCAAAGTAGCAAAGCCCAACTATGGGTGCGGAAATTGGTTTAAAATCAAGTGTAGTGATCATTTTTACAAATTTGTTTTAATGCTGCCACTAATTTCTTTAAATTGTTAAGAGTCAAATCTTTATATTTATATTGCAACTATAAGGTCTTCAACTTTGAAATACTTGGAAACCATCTAAACCATTTAAACAGATTATAAAATTTGACTTCAAAGTTTTAAGGATCTACACTTGGCAAAATGACATAACACAAGTATTTTCAAACATTTCAAAAGGTTTTGGGGAGACAACCTAAAGCAATTGCTTTCTGCAAACAACTGCCCAGACTCTTCCTTATTGCAAAGGACAGACATCCGGTAGCTCCTTTGTATTCCTTAACATATTAGCAAACGTAGAACACAGTTGTTTCTATAATGAAAGTCGATAGTTCACCTCTGTGAGCCCATTTCTCTCCATGAATGTGGACACAACAGCCCAACCCCTCCTCATGCTAAACACTCAAGTAAGTACCAGTGCACAAGGCATGACTTCAGGACATCTTCTCAGCACAGAGAAGGAAGTTGAGGTTACACGAGTGTCAACCGAGGGGTCGTCAGTGAACAGGGGTGAGCCTCAGAACCTTACTGGATACACACAACATTGGGGACAGCACTGGTCCCTTCTGCTGGGAGAGCAGATAGATCATGGGTGCCGTGTGTCAGGTACATACATAGCCCAAACTGTAAAGGTTACATTTTTATTTTGGATTTAAAAAAGAAAAGAAAAAAAAATGGGAGTAGAACTTGTTAAAACAGTATTTTGGTGTGGGAGAGCTATCTCTTGACTTGAATTTGAATCCTTAGAACCTAAGTAAATAAAGCTAGACACAGTAGTGTCTATCATTCCAGCACTCCAATGAGATGGCAGAAGGAAATGGGAAATCCCTCAAGGTTTGCAAACTGGCTAGCCCAGCATACACTGTGAACAAGAAAGACATGTAGTGGGAGATGAAGACAGACTGTAGGCTGTTTCCTGACCTCTACCATGCACTATAGTGTGTGTGTGTGTGTGCATGTGCGTGTGTGTGTGTGCGCGTGTGTCCATCCACATCTACATAAAACCAGATGCATGCTGCATAAACAAAAAGATAGTGTTTACTGCTATTATAAAGACTTTTGGAATTTCTGAGTTATAATTTTCGAAGGCTTTGACCTAGACATTCAGATACTTGTATGACCAAAATGTTTAGTAACATCTCTAAATCCTTATCCCCTAGATTCAAGACAGATACTATTATTATCAATATTTGGGGCCCTTTGGAGACAGGCTGGCTCCAAACTCTCAATGCTGTGAGACTTCTTCCTCCCCTTCTCAAGATCTGGGATTACAGGCAGCTGTGTCGATTGGCTGGTCAAAAAAGAAAAGGTCTGGCGGGGATCAGTGTATATGCCTGTGGATCCCTGCATAAGGAGGCTGACAAGGGGGACTGCAGTTCAAGGCCTAGATACAGCAAGATGCTGTCCCCACGAAATAACAATCAGCACCTGAGGGACTAGAGAAGATGGCTCGGTAAGAGCACTGATTGCTACATCAGAGAATCCATGTTTGATTTCCAGCACGTACATGGTGGCTCGTAACCATCTGTATATCCAGCTACAGAGAACCCAACACCCTCTTCTGGCCTCCATAGGTACTGCATGCACATGGTGCCCATCTATATTAGGCAAACACTAATAGACAATTAATAAAAAACACTGGAAGTTTATGAGCTTATTAACTGCTTTCCTGTGCTGCCCCACACTTGATGTTGTGCCAAAAGTAAGAATTTGCTTAATTTGTTATTAAATTAGCATACACTGATTTATTCTTAAATCTAGTCAGACCCATATAATCTTCTTTAGTATAACCTTTAGTTATTCAAATATAGAGCATAGGATTTCTGTGTATTTGTGTGATTTTAATGTCACAGTCGGTCTTCAGAAGATCATGGGAATTCTTCAGCACAAATCATTAACTGAGCTGGAAAATGATCCTCTAGAAAACAGACTAGCTTTCTAGTCAGAACTAGCTTTTACTCCCTTGGGTTTTTCTTGTCTTTGCAGTTGTGACCCGAGAACCCCTAGTGGCTTGGGAAATAATTATAAAGGGCATGGTGGATAGAAACTACCAGCAGCCCTTCAGCCAAAATGGCCATTCGAGATTATTGACAGTCCATTTGTATTAGGTCTTGTTAGGATTGTAGAAAACTGAAAATGAAGAAGATTGTGCTTTCAAAGGATCCATTGTCCATGAGAAATTAACACGCATAACATATACAAGTAAAAGAAGGAAGAAAGGGAAGTAAAACATTGGAAGAGCTGAAGGGACTTTTGCAGGAGCAGGCCTAGGTCTCAACCTTGATGTGAGCGGAAAGGAGGCATTAGCCAGAGACCATCTGAACAAAAACCACACATAGAAAAGGTAGCCCATTGACTTATTTGTGGTGACCCCCCCCTGCCCCTGATTTATGAGATTGCTCTGTGAGAGCCAAGGAGGAGGCAGAGGCTGGAATAGTGAGTTCACATCCCATGAAGGAGAACCAAATGTAACAGGCATAAGAGAGTTCTAAAGTCTAAAATGTTGTAGATATGGGGAAATAGTGAATTTTTGGAATGGAAATGAGACCTTTGGTTTGGGAAGAATAATGAGTAATTTTCATAAGTGAATGGAAAAAGGTGACACAATGCACGAGGGCGGTGACTTAGGGACCTTCGGGAACTTGCCAGGTATCTCCGCATGACTTCCACTGCATTGCCCTCAGTGTGTAAGTAGAGAAGAGAAGCGGATGAGGCGAGATCAAAGGGTTGTTCTTGCTCCACAGGTAGAGCAGCTCCTGAAAACTGAGAGAACATGTGTAAGCCAACATCTTGATAAGAGCTCCATTGCCAAGAGAATACAGCTATAATGGCTTAACTCAAGGATAAATTAAACTTGGATATGAAGGGAAAATAAATTGACCAATGAGGGGGAGAACCAATTTCAGAGTGTTGCATTTGTAGGCAGTCATATAATCAGTCCATTGATAGCCCGGGCAATATAATATAATATAATCTTGACTTCACCGAGAGACACGTGAACTTTCATTTTTTGGGAGTTTGACGATATAGTGTTACTCTTCAGCCTTCTGAAATATGGAAAGTCTGTTCTGTCTCTTCTGTGTTAGAGTAAGCACTATGCTAGCAGAAGATCTGGATTTAAGTGCGATTCATGGTTTATGGAATAACTTTTACAGGCTAACATTTCTAAGACTTCATTTTCCTGGAAGGAAGGCAACATCTTACTAGAGTTTTGCAGACAGAATGAAGCCATACACAAGGGCTCACAGTAGTTCTCAGTGGTATGTTGTGCATTCCATCACTTGTAACCTTTGATTCTGAAGATGGAAACCTACATCCTGTCACAAAGGCCAGCTACAGTACCAAAAGGAGCCTCAGACGAGAGCCTCTGAGCTGAGTGGCACTCTAGTGTATAAGGGGAATTCATCTGGACTAAATTTGATTTTTTTTTGCCTCTTACAGAAATATAGTTCTTATTGAATTTTCAACTCATACAATATTTTACAAACTAAACAAACCTGTATAGCCAGCTCCTACCCCTAGGAATTCCCCACATGTCTCCAAAGCCACTTTAATGCCAACAGTTACCACTTCACTTACATCAGCTATAGCCAATCAGCTGACCTGGTTTTGTAACTTTAGATAATTGAAATTTAAATCACTGGTGAGAATCATGATGTTGTATGTGAGATGTGAACATGTTGCACATAATTGCAGTTTTAAGAACAGTCTATGCACACACAGTAGTATGACCTTTATAAATAAGTGGGTAAAATCCATAGGGATATACTACAGTTAACAAGCATCAATGCTGTTATTACTTGTGGATTGAAATAATGGCATGATGGCCACTTCTCACATGTCACGGTGACATGGATATTCATATCTGTTGTCTATGTAGCCAGGATTTGAATGACAGGGACTTGGCTTACGCATATACTCTGTTTTAATAAATGCTACCAGTTTTCTAAAGTGGTTTTGTAAGGAAATTCCTAGAGCTTCACATCGTGTAAACACTCGAAAGTATCCGACTTGTAAATGTTAGTAATTCTGCTTTCTTGTGTGGTATTTGCAGTTTAAACTTGCATTTTTCTCAATACCTTTACTGTGTCACTGTGTCTTCTCGTGTGACACCTTCTTAGAGGACGTATCTTCTGAGGCCCTTTGGCCATGTTGAAATCCAACATTGACCATTGGTTCTTTTGTTTCACTATGATTAATAGCATGTGCTTCCATCTTGATTGGTAGCACCTCATTGACTGAGCGTTGAAGATTGCCCCCTCATTGTCTGGCCTTTTGATTCCCAGCCTTTGAGGAAGAGTGCTGAGAGAGGAGAAGGTGCTACTCATGGTGGACAGACTGGGGACTCTGAGAGGTTTATAATGGACACAGAACAGCAAAGCTTGGGGCAAGAAATATATTACTTTATCTTCCTATTTTAATTGAGAGGGGGAAAATAACTATTTGTCTGTGTTTACACAGCAATTATTTTATATAATATTACAAGAGGCGGAGATAAAGTACAACAGATTATTAGCTTTTGCATATGATCTAAATGCTAAACTACCATGCAACAAAGAATTATATTTCTGAAAACTAGAACTCATTTAAACTCAATAAAAGCTAGCTAGGACCCACTCACACTCAGTAAAACTACCTAGAACTCACACAAATTCAGGAAAAGCTATCAGTGAAGTTTGATTTGTAGGAAAATGGTGAAATCAATCTAAAATGTTAATTCTCGCAGACTTGAGAGATTTAAGTATTACTATCAAGTTATTTCTGAGAAAAATATTGGGTGGAATACTTACCAAAAGTGTGAAATACTGTGAACAATCTTCTGAACTTAAATAACTTTGTGCTTGAACATAATAACAAGTGGCCAGATTTCCAGTTTGTTGCAGTCATTATACTTATCAGGAAAAGATCTGTCTATAGTGAAAGCATCTTCTTGCCTGTCATTTTTGTTTAAGAATTAAGTATGTTCAGAAAAAAGCTTGCTGGTTCTATTATAGTGTATTTTACCCATAACATACAACCTCACATATAGTATTCTGTATGTAAAATCAGTAGGCACCGGGCGTTATTATTTATAAATGGTAGATATCATTACTATAGTACAAGAACTAAAAATTTGAAGACTGTATTGTGTAGATGATATTATAAAACTGGATATGTTTCAAATGGACTGTAAGAGTCAAAGGAAGGCCATACCTAATTCATTTTCAAAGTGACTACTTTTTTACTAATCAAAGGGTTTCTCCAGGCTCTTCCCCACACTTCTAGGTATTTCTCAGTATTATGCACATAGCTTTATTTGGGGTCCAGATCATTCTTGCACTGTTCTATTAACGTGGGTACCATAACCAAGGGTAGATTCTCATCTCCATCAATCTGTCGATCTGCAGGACACTCTAGAAGTCAGCACAGCAGAGATCTTGAAGAGACCAATTACATGGAGCTATCCTCCCTCTGTCTAGAAGGACCCAGTCTATCATGGTGGGAAAGGCAGATGGGCAGATGGGGCTGGTAACATTGCATTGGTAGTCAGGGAGCAGACTGTGGACAGGAAGTGAGTCTGGGCTATAAAACCTCGACACCTATCCAAGTTACTCTTTTTATCCAGAAAGACTCCACTGCCCAAAGGTCCCATGACTTTTCTGAACAGTGCCAGCAGTGAGGGACCAAGTATTCAAATATAGGAGCTTCTGGGGGAACATTGTACATTCAAGCCACAATAAACATCTAGCCCTGGGTTGCCCAGTTACTGGCAGCGATTTCAAAATGTAAGTGTTCGATTCCCTATCCCATGTGTTTGTGTTATTCAATCCATCACTACCCGGTATTAGAACTTGAGAAAAAAAAAACCCCATCTTAAATTTTAACAAAAATAATTCATTCTACGTGCTTACCGTAATTATTTAAAATAGGTTTGAATTCACTGACATATAAATTTAATTCCTAAAGCCCTTCGGTTGACACTTTTGATGCATGTGCTAAGTAGACATCAATTTGTACAGGGTCTGGCTTTTCTCTCAGCCCAGCTCTGACCTCTCCCTGCTCAGAACACTTATATAATGAGCACGCATGCATGTCTCATCTGAGAGCTCTCGATGCATAGTCCTTTTGGGACCTTTATAATCCTGCTTGAAAGCAAACCCCTTGGCTGCTCTGTCGATTTCCAAAGCAGCTCACGAACTGTCTGTAGAAATGGGGTTGGTCAATCCTGCTATTTTGCAGGCACTTGGTTTTAAGAATGTTGCCAGTGTTATCCTCGTAATCCCTTAAGTGTGTGTGTGTGTGTGTGTGTGTGTGTGTGTGTGTGTGTGTGTGTGTGTGGGGTCTACCCACACTGAACAGATTTCAGTTTGACCATCCAGGAAGGCAACTGCCCATGATTCTGACCATGGGCTCCCAGATATGATAGGGTATGAGTGGGATCTTTAGGTATAGTTTTTATTTTATTTAAAACATGTTACATTGGAATTCTTTTTTTTTTAAGTTACTTGTTAAGAGAGAGAGAGAAGAGAAAGCCTTCACGTTGTTCTTCTTCGAATATTCCGTTTCTAGCGTCTTCTGACACGGAACTCCTTTTCATTTCTCTACTGAGGTCTTAGTTCATGTTTTGGTCTTTCATTTCATAAACACTGCTCCAAAGGGAGAAAACACAACCATTGAAATGTTATTTTGAAATTCTCTAGCAAAGTGGCTAGGGTCGAGATGTCCAGGTATTAAAATCTAAATCTGCTTCACCAGAGAAGCATACCAAGCTTTCCTTGTGAATAAAGAACCAAATGAGGACAACATGCTTATGAAATAATAATTGAAAACTTCATTGACAGCTTAGTAAAACGTCTGAGGCCAACCTGGATAGCTATTGGAGACTCTGTTGAAAACTAGTAAATAAGTAAATTGGGAGATTAAAGAAAATTTGGTAGGCCGAGCAAAACTGAATAGTAATACCTTGCTTAGTTTTGTTCAAGGTGTTTATGGACAGGAGCCTGAGGTCTATGCCTGTGAAACATCCAAAAGTCTATTTTCGTATAGTCAGTGCTTTGTTTCTTAATGTAATCACTAATATATTCAAAGTTACTTCATACATTAGGAGACTAAGATAACCAAATGTCTGAGAAAAGACATGAAGGTTATGTCAACCTGGGTTTTACTTTGTAGGAGCGGGAAGACCAAATGGCCCAATTTTTAGCCATTTACAAAATAGTTTTGACAAGCATCTTTTTTTTTCCATAAGATATTTTTGCAATGATACTGCGAAATGATGAGGTCTTCTTCTGGGTGTGCATTTCCTTGTCTGTCAGTGAGGAGGGGTGTGGAGAAGCTTGGGTCCGGTTGTTCAGAGGTAGGACTAATGCTTATTAACTGGTCTGGAATGGATAAATAGATTTATTGGAGGTCAGCTTTAAAAATAGGCTATTATCAAATTTACTTACCAAAAGTTATTTTGGAGAAGTGGTGGTGACATGGATATATACATATATATATATATATGTATATTTGAATATTCATATACATATATATTTATATGTAGAAGCTGGTCTTCCAGCTCCTACAAAGTAAAACCCAGGTTGATATAACCTTCATGTCTTTTCTCAGACATCTGGTTATTTTAGTCTCCTAATGTATTAAGTAACTTCGAATATATTAGTGATTACAGTAAGAAACACAGCACTGACTATAAGAAAATAGACTATTGGGTCTTTCACAGGCTCCTGTTCATAAACAAACCGCAAAACTAAACAAGGTACTACTATTTAAATATATATGTGTGTGTGTGTGTCTTTGTATAGACATATATAGACACATATATAGACATACACACACACACACAAAGAGAGAGAGAGAGAGAGAGAGAGAGAGAGAATGAATTCATCCATGAAGTTTTTAATTAAGAAAAATAATTCACGCAATGAAAAAAAACGTTTTTAATTTAAAATCCTCATAAGATTTAATGCTGATGTCAGAGTCTGTCTCCCATCTGGTGTCTAATACCACTTGTTTAATATCATGTGTTGAATATTTGTTTTCTTTTTCATATACTTTTTACTTTTTGTAATAAATATTTAATCATTTCAAGGTTTGTACCAACTAACAGATTTTGCATTGTGACATCGTCTTAACACCAAACCCTGCTCTGACCACTCCCCTACCCCACCAGTCTCACCAAGCTCCTTCAAGTCCTAGACCTTTCTCTTCTCCAACAGGTCGTTTTCGGTTTTCACTTTCAGGTAATTGTGTTGGGTTCTTGTGGTCGTTTCAGGTAGGGCAAGCAGGGGACACTTGCCCTTTTGTCCCTGTTTAATTGCACCCACGAGATCAGCTCTAGTTGCATGCATATTTTTAAAACTGCCAAGACATGTTCCTCTCAGTGGCTGACCACATAGTCACTGTGCACATGTAGCAGGTTTTCTTTATCCGCTCCTCGGCTGATGGTCGCCTAGCTCACTCTATGATGTGGCTGTGCAGGTCTCTCTTTTGTGTGTTGACTTCATTTCCTTCAGGTGCACAGCCAGCCGTGGTACAGCTGAGCCACAAAGTAACACTGGTTTGAGTTTTCTGAGGGATTTCATACTGTTTTCATAATGAATATACTAACTTACATTCCAAAAGTTATATATTAGCTTTAATATTTACTCTTAGAGAAGTATAAATAAAAATTACGTGACAAGCATAGAAAAATATATCCCAATTTAAAAAAACTAACTAGATATATATTTGCACGTGGATGTGTCATAGAGAGGATGATACTAAAGCAAATGAAACACATAATTGCAATTTTTGTAGTTTTAATTTTGATTTATCTTCTAATCTGCAGTCCAGATCACATTTTTCACAGATAACTAGCTACAGGATCTCCAAGGACTAAAATAAAATGATGACTAATTTGTTGATGCCTGGCTTTGGGGGAGGGGTCATGAACAAATGTCTATTCACCCCAGATACAGCACTAGCTACACACTAATAAAAAGATTCCAGCAAACCTCAGAGTCACCAGCCAGTGACTCAAAGGCAGCTCCATCACTAAGACAGTGACAACTTATAAGACTGCATTCCCAAAGCTCCGTGCACAAGCTTCAGGCTACTCTGCCAGCCTCCTGCCCCTAAGAATTGTTCATTGTGTATGTAACCTGGGAGACAGACTTCCTGGATGTGTGTGTGTGTGTGTGTGTGTGTGTGTGTGTGTGTGTGTATGTGTGTGTTCAGTTCAGAGGAACCAAGCACGCATCATATGTAAGCAACCAACGAATGTGGAGTGTGGCATCTCAAACCAGTTAGGTGTCCCCAGTGGACTTGGTGCTGTCAGAGGAGCCTGAGGGAGTGAGCGGATATTCTCTCCTGGCCTATGGTAGGCTGCAATGATCTCTTCCATTCTTTGTGACACCTTACTTGGGAGCAAGTGACTCTAGGGTCTCTCTATTTTCCGTGTTTCTCTTTAGTGTGTCTGTTCTCGGTGTGTTTTATTATCCATAAGAGAATAGACAGTTACGGGTGTGTTGGGTCTAGCAAGTGAGAAACAGAGTGTGAAGAAGGGATCCGTCACAGCAGACCTAGGCACACGTACTCTGAGTCAAAGAGCCTCACAGATTAGCTGAAGACAAAGGTCTATTACAACAGAAAGAATATGAAGCAGGTTTTTAGAAAGACGATGTTTACAAAGATAATGTTTACCCTCAGGATTGATCTACAGGCAGGGTTGAGTGCCCCAACGGCTTTGGTGAGGAAGGACTTTGCGTGTCCATGCATCGTGACATGGGATGGGCAGAGTCCTTTCTAGTGAGCGTCATTATACACCGCCTCATTCCCTGACCTCTATCTTTGTCCTTTACTCCACTCTATTTTCAGTCTTGGGAAACATCTCTGAGCTGCTGCATATACAGTGTATGCTCTTCTGTAGTACTCTCTGGCACTATATTGATTCATAGGCCTTTACAATTTCCATAGTGTATACACATTCTTAGATTTATTTTTGTTTAATCATTTTTTTTCTTGTAAAGAAATCCATTTCTTGTAAACAAATCCATTTCCCCAATGGATTTGTTTAGCAGCTTGTGTTTTTAGAACCAGTTAAAAGTCCCCACAGTTAAGTCACTGATTTTTTTCTATCATCTGTACCTGAAATAACAATTTTATTCCATACTTCCATACAAGTAGTCTGTAAAAAGAAGAATTTGCCTATTCCAGAGTTAATCTTGTCAGTGTAGACTGAGTTCTCTTGGAATAGGAAGCTTCCGACACCATGAAGAAGCCTAAGGAGTCTCCATTTTTTTCCCTTCCAACTACATTTCCTTCAAATGTCCTGTTTTAATAGACACCTTTGTTCACCTCCTCTGTAAGCATCATCGACCATGAATACCTGTAAAACATAATTCAGTTTTTCTTTCCCTTGCTCCTGGAAACATGACTCTAAGACGAATGTATTAATAAATGCCTAGGCCACAAGTTTTGGCCTAGCTTGTAACGTATTTAACCTATTCAAACTAGTCTATGTCTTCCACATGGTTAGTTACCCCTCTTCACCTTCACGCACCCAAGTCTGCGATGAATCTCCTCTTTATTTTGTTCTGAGTTCAGCTATCTGCTGGTTTACATCCGTCTCCTCAATGATCCAAGGCAAATCTCCCACGCCTCTCATAATTTCCCATAATCTTCTCTTTCTGTCAGCATCCTGAATCTTATTTCTGCCTCGGCTCATTGGAAGTCGGCTTTTTTGATTGACGGGTGTTGCTTATGAAAGATTCGTCGTACAAATACGAAATGCTTGTGCATTGTTGCTGCTTACACTCCTTATGGGCCATCTGTGACCATTATACAAGAGGAAGGGAATTGAGATGGGGAAGAGGTGGACTGGAGAGGAGGGTGGTAGCTGTAGCCAAAGTATGTTGTAGACATGGGTAAGAAGTCACCGTGGAAGTCATGTAAGACTATAGGAGATAAGGGTGACTTTTAAGAAAAAGTATCAGTGTCAAGAATGCAAGAAAGAGCTGTGTGGTATAAATAAAATTTCAAGGGAATAAAATGTCAATGCTTAAAAATTCGAGAGAAAAAAACAAAACAAAACAAAGCTAATATTTCTGTAGCACCAGAGGAAACAATCCCCGTTTGAGGGTTTTCTATGAAATGGACTATTTTTGTCTAGTCTTCACAGCTCAGAATATAGTATGTTTTGGGAGAAGGAGGAGAGTAACATTTCACTATTGTTTACTGTGATACTGCCTCTTTCCAAAGAAAACATAATTCTGTACATAGCATGGTCTCTTTTACTTTAGAGAAATTCCCACGTGGCATTCATCAGCCGTGATAACATACTGCAGTTACTCTTCCTTAGAACTCGGGGGGGGGGGGGAACTGGTCTGTACTTGTTCAGAGCTCAAGAGAAAAGGGTTTTATTTTAAGTCCATCCAAAGCATAAATTACTTTGCAGATCTTTGGTTTTGTTTAAGTTTTTCTAGCTTAAGGGTGTGTGTGTGTGTGTGTGTGTGTGTGTGTGTGTGTGTGTGTGTGACAAATTAAGGGCCTTAAGAGAAGACTGGTTAGTCTAAGGAAGAAAATAGTGAACATCATTTAACATTAAATGGGGGGAATATTATTGTGGCCCAATTGTCACAATAATGATGTTGGAGAGATGGCTCAGTAGTTCGGTACGCTAACTGCTCTTTCAATTCCCATGGCAGTTCATAGCCATCTATAACTCTAGTCTCAGGGCATCCAGTGTCCCCTTCTGGTCTCTGCAGGCCCCATGCACATGTGGTACACAGACATATATAGAGACAAAATACCCATAACATAAAATGAAATGAAAAAAAAAAACTATGATGACAGGATGTACAATATCAGGTTTGAAAAGAATCTTGATTAGAACTGGGTGTGTCTATCATAAAGCAAAGAGAATGAGCCAAAAGAGGGGCAATGCCATTCCTTGAGCAGATAAGAAATACGCTTGAAATTATGTTGACTGATTTTACTTTTGTAGAATAAAAAGTTATTTCTTAATGTTGGTTTTCCCTTTTGGTATGCTTAAAACATAGTTTGGATTAAGCTAACCAGGTCAAGATAGCTCTAGTTAATTAAACTAGAGTGGATGAGAAGGAGTTGAAGAGTAATGGGAAACTGTTCTGCTTTCTGAACAGTGACTTTTGGTTCACCACATGTAAGTTTACATTCCATGCAGAGATACCGCTGAATTCAAAACTAAAATCTCAGTTTCGGTCTCTTCCCCCTGTTGCAATTGTTTTATAAATGAATTAGTCGTTCTTGAAAATACCTGTAATATTTTGTAAGTTTGCTTTTCATTTCTTGAGGTCTTGGCACTGTTCAAAGAACTTTAGGAATTTCCAAGAATGGCTATATATATGAATATACATGGTCAATGCAACAACAAATGTTGTCTTCGAACAAACACGATTCTCTTCCGACTCTATCATATGACTTTAATTTATGTGTATGTGCATGAGTCTATATAAGAAGAGTATATGCACTTGAGTACATGCATACACACAAAAACATGCATGCAAAGACACACACACACACACACACATGCATGCACACATGGGTGTGAACACTTGAGCGGAGGCTAGAGAGGATTTTGGATTCTGGAAGCAGGGGCTACAGGCTTTTATGGCACACATGTGGATGCTAGGATTCAAGTTCTCATCCTCATAATGAAACAGGAAGCACTCTTAATTGCTGAGCTATCCCTCCAGCCTCTATAATTTATGTATGTATATATTTATATATTTATACATATGCATATAGTATATATGTGTACATGTGTGTATATACATGTATATATAATTATACATATTTATATAATATTCTACCTAATATCCTCACAATATATTACATATTTCTAAGTAAATCAAATGTCCACTCACTTTTTAAAAAGATTTTTTAAAAAACTGGATAAGTTTGAGGTGAGTTCTGGGGAAAGGCTGGTGATAGAGAGACTCACCATCCCCATCAGTGTAAATTAGAGTTGTCTTGGATCCATGTCCTCCTTGCTTGACTTTCTCATGGTCTATCTATCTATCATGCTGAAGTTATCAGTGTCCTCCCTGAGAACCCGTGAAGAAGAACAGTAAAAGAATCGAAGAGTTTGTAAGAACCTACGTGGGTATGGTCCACACAGGACTCTATTGGAGATTTTATACTCTTCCTCTAGGTTGATCTTTATGACGAGTTTGCAGAACTGGTGCCTTAACCTCTCTTTCCCAATGGGAGAAATTTATACAAAAGTAGTATTCCATGCCAAGGCCAACCTGTCTGCAACGCGGCCCTGGCCTCACACGTGGGATTATATTTTCAAGCAATTTGATGTCTATATTGGAAGACTCTGCAGAGACATGCCTGACATAGTGATACAAAATACAGCTACAAAAGAATTTAAAACAAAAACCCACTTTATGAGCTTACTATACTGAGTGACCATGAGGATTGTTTTTACTGAGAAATATATATTTTGCTCTAAAAATATGATAATGCATATATACAAGATGGTGACTTTGTATACAAACCTGATGACAGGTTTTTAGACATTACATACAATTAGTCAAAGGCAGTTGTTAACCTTAGAAAATCTAAGTCTTTATGCATCAGAGCCTATGCCTAGTACATTTTAGTCAAAGAAGGGATAGCAATTTTATACTAGAATATTCAGAGCAAACTGGCAAATTTTAAATACTCGTGAACTGCACATACCAGACCATGTGTAATAAGAATGTTGAAGCAATGGCGCTTTGGTTACTTCATTTTATGTTTCTTAAAGCTAAGTTAATAAAAATACATTAAGCATACCCCTATATTTTTCTGTAGTGCTCAGCTTCTTGTGGTAAAGGTATAAAGCACCGGGAGGTTCTTTGTATTGATCAACTCCAAAGGAAATTAGAAGAAAAATATTGCAGTCATTTGCATAAACCTCGAACTTACAAAGCTTGCAGATCAGGACGGTGCCCTTCATGGAAAGCCAAAAAATGGAAGGAGGTATGTGGCATTTTACAACCATCACCTGCCATCTCTACCGTCTGTCTGTCTGTCATCTATCTATCTATCTATCTATCTATCTATCTATCTATCTATCTATCATTTATCATCTCTAGATATCTATATTTACATTTTAACAACCTATGCTCAGTAGTTGTTTGTAGTAACTTCGAAAGTTTTATTTCTTCAAGGTGTCGGTTATTGTAGCATTTTCTGCACTACGCTCAACACTGTATAGTGTTGTTGTGTTTTGCTTAATTCTATTGGTAAAATAATTCAGTGACTTCATTTTTTGAGGTTATAAATTCACAGAGATGAGGCTAATGATAAGAGGCTCGAGAGTCCTAATATTATCTAGTTTACCGAACAACAAACTGTATCCACAGTGATATATACAGTAACGGCTTTGTTTACATCTCAGAATCTTGGATTTGAGTTAAGACCGCATCCTGGAGAGACATCTAGTAAATTGCACACAGAATTGCAACTGGAGACAGAATGAGTGTGGTGAGAGGTCTAGGTGGCTTTGGATGAGTTAAGAAGACTCAGTATGAAAGAAACTGGTAAACAAATAAGTCCAGGATGAAAACTCAATTTTGAAAGAAGTGTTTGCACTTTGAATGCTTCAGCCTATTCAAAGACAAGAACCCCAAACCTACGTAGTTTTTAATGGACAGTTTACTTTTGAGTGGCACCTTTGATAGTGAATGAAAAATCTCTTGTGTCACCAGAACAGGCAGCCTTTGCAGAGGGTGGCATATTGGGAACTTGGTAATGTTTCACTGGTCCCTAGAATACAAAGAGTAGAGCAAGATTCTTCTATTATGTTTGTAAACTGTCCATTAGGTTGGCACTGATCAAGGGAGATAAGAACTCAGGAATATCTCCTCTAGGCACACCCAGTCATGTGGATGGCCCTCAGTATCATAGTTGGGAGCTGACACTCTAAGGGATCTCTTCAGTGTGGGGTTAACAAGCAAAGCTGGGTCTCTAAAACACCAATCCAAAAGGCCTTCCCTTGTTTCTAGTAGTGTGTCTGAATGGGTGGTGAGTGAATTTGCTCTTTTTCATGATTCAGGTATTTAATTTTCCCCTAAAGCCACGAATCTGGAAAGAAGACAAAAATGGTCTTATAAATCAGTGTTTAGCAGCAGTCATTAACATGCATCACTAAATACTTACATTGAAAACATTATCATATACCAGATGTAATGCACTCCTTTGAAAGAAGTCATTTGAACAATCTGGTCAGCCATTTTTCAAATCAGTTTCTATAATGGAGTCATCGTGCAAGGTGTCACTAGAAATGAACTCATTTTATGGTAATTATATTAAAGCAGCGCTATGATTTATACAATTGGCACAAAGAGGCAAGCAGCGATTATCTTGTGTCCCTCTGAAGTCATACGTGTGCAGAACACATTACCAGATGTAGTGCAGGGACAGCCTGCAATGGTTGGCTTCGGGTCAGTACTTTTTATAGAATAAATCAAACAGCAGGAGCCACACAAGTGGCTATTTATTTCTGTCACAGACCTGGGGACTGTGTAGGTGAATGGAGCTAACTTCTATGACAATAAAAATAAAAACAATAAATAAAGAAGGCAGGCTTTGTACTGAAAGCATACATGACTTTCTTGGTCTTAGCATTTATCTCTGCCTCTGACGCCCTTGAAACTCATTCCTTTAGTAGGGTTTGCATTGTTTCATCTTTGGTAGTAAGCCAAGCCAACTTGTTAGAACGGATGATGGGTTTACTATTGTGGGGCAAATGGTCAAATGCCAGGAAAGATCCCTGTGATACAATCATAGACAGATGTAGCACAGCAGAGAAGGATGCTGCTTACCTACAGGAGTGTTGGTGACCAAGAAGAGCAGCTCTCTCTCTTATTTCCCAGCCATGCCCCTTGGTTTACCCTGAGCTCAACTTGAGAGGTGTCCACTATGCATTGGAAATATCTGTGGATCTTTTAGTCCAGTAGCTTTTCAGTATTTTGCTGTCTTTGGGAGAGCTATCCTGCTGATGTCCTTCACATCTTGGACCAGAGCTGTACAAATGGTTCCCTTAACAAACCCAAAACATGACAACATTGCAGAATCCATCAGTAAAGAGACGGGAAGTCCTTTTGTAACTAATTCATTGTGTTCAAAATAAAACAAATGTGGCTGTGTGTCAAGGAAGGTACTTGGTAAACACGGTAGCCATTGTTCTTGAGACAGCACAAGATATTTGCCTGAAATAGTGGGGAAAAAGTAAAGAAGGGGTGGAATATCATTCTACTCTGTTTGACCATCTTAACAAGATGGCTGTGTTACAGATCCCATAGCTACTTGACAGATAGAAGAATCGTGGGACCCCACTGTGTGACAGACATACTGTGGGAAGGAGGTAAAGGGAAAGATGGATTTAATATTGCTATTTTAAGCAATTCTGCAAAGAACAATGGTCTCTACAAAATATATAAGGTAGGATCTATTAAGAGTATAATTTATTTATTTAGACAGATTTGACATAGGAAATGGTATCGAGGAGTACATCCTTTTCATGGTGTCTCTGTATGTTTTCATTTTAGGGAAGAGATTAATGCTAAGAGTATAGACTCCTATAATCTAATATTGCTATTCAAGGCCTCCATGATTTTTTTTTCCTAAATGTGTGTTATGATCAAAAGACAAAACCAAACAAACCCCGTGTTTTGTTGACTTAAACAGTATTTGTTTGATAGAACTTCTTGCTCGGAAGTTTGTGTGTGTGTGTGTGTGTGTGTGTGTGTGTGTGAACTAATTCTTTCTCAGAATCCATTTTTAAGGTTACAGTGAGGGTCTTGGCCAAATACAGTTTATTTTCTCCAACTGTCCGGAATGTTCTCACAGGACTGTTTTATAGGCTAATCATTTTCTTAAGAGGTTTGGGTGAGCCGAACTGCATGGCCGTCTGTGTACCAGTCTGCCTAATAAGCTTGATGCAAGGCATACATCTTTGTCTGTAGACTAAGGGTTAGAAGACTTTTAATGAGTTGGCCGAACCCAGTAGCTTAAGCATAGCACTCGGTCGACATAAGCTGTAAAGATGCGCACAATATTCAGAAGTAGCGAGACAGAAAGCCTTTTTGAAGTCTGTGACTTCTAGTTATATATGCAAGCCAGAAGGGTCAAACTTGGCAGCCACTCAAGTGAAGGCTGCCACAGTCTATAAGAGAGATCTAAGTCATGGGTCAACTAAGATCTTAGCTTTTGTGAGATTTAAATACTTTTTCTTGTAATAAAACATATTTTGCAGTAGAAAAGAGATTAGATCCTTGGGGGTGCTGTTAAAAGCAGAGAGCTTGAGAAACACCTAGAATTTTTTCTTAGACTATCTCTATTGAGAACACCAGCATTACCACCCTATTTGATCTCCAATCTTTTCTGTAGTAACAGAAGACACAGACAACCAAATTCACAATTGACACATATTCTCCAACCTCCTACACGTATTGTTAATGTTGGCCTTACAACTCTCTGATGTCACTATTCGCTATACAGATACTACTGGGTTTGGGAATGCCTACCATCCCAGAGCTGAAAACTTACCGAGTCTCCATTCCTAGGAGACAAGTCAGTGCCATGTGGGCTCAACAGAGAGAGCAAAGCTTCAACTCTCCTTCATCATGCTAAGAGCTTGTGCGCCCCTCAAGTGGCTATGTTAAAATCCTGCCCTACAAATAATACTATTAGAGATAGGGACTTTGGGAGTGGAGGCCCTGTAATTGATGTTGTTGTCCATGTGGTAGGGGCTCTTAGAGATCTCGTATTCTGTTTTATGTGTGAGGATGCAAAGATGACGACCATCTGTGAGGCAGGAAGGGTCTCCTCACCAGGCATGAAATATTCTGATGCTTTCATTTTGAACCTCCTACCCATGAGATGTCAGTGTTTGCTATTTACGAAGACTCCCCTCCCCCCCAGTTTAAGGTGTTAATGAATAGCAGCAGCTCAGACAGGTGAGGAAGGAAGGCTTCAAACCACGGTGACGGACGCTGCCATAACAAGTATCAAAGCGTGACTGTGGCTTTGGAACGGGATACCAGGGAGGGCGGGAGGAGCCCCAAGGCTTGCCTAGTAAAGGTTTGCATTGCTGTGCGAGGACTAAAGGCAATCCTGGTGAGCCTGGGGGAAGAAAATTCCAGACCTGAAGTGAGAGCCGCAGTCTTGGAGAACTTACAGTTTACAGAAGCCTTTCCAGAATCCTGCCCATGGAAATAAAATCAAGAGTCAACAGCTTAGCAAATAGTTAGACCCCCGATAGAGTCAAATTATAGTGGGTGTTGCACATGACAATGTCAGTATATCACAAGTCTTAGAAACTATCGTTTAGTGGTAAATAATGGGCATAGTGTTAGAAATTATGTGTCATTTAAAACAAGGTAGCAGTCCTATGTGGTGACTTATATAGACATTAAGTAGATTTAATTCAGGAAAGGGTTACCACAGTGGGATACTATCTTTTGTAGCCTGATTCAGTTGACAATTTCTGGAAAACTTGAAGTACTTTGTGAGTAACAGCGTTTAAAAAGATCTATCTGTCTGTCTATCTATCTATCTATCTATCTATCTATCTATCTATCTATCTATCTATCTCTATTTCTATATATAGAATCTCTAGATAATACAATAGTAAACACATTCATTTTATAGACTTTTGTATTTAATGTATGATATAATACCAGGCCATGTCTACAACAAATAAGAAAACGTGTGCAGTCCTCTGTTTCGCTGTCAGCATGTGATTTGGTACTTGCTAGCTGTCTTGTTGAGCCCCTCTGGGTTCCTTTGCAGTGCTCGGTGACCTGTGGGTCAGGGGTGCAGCAGAGGGAGGTGTACTGCAGACTGAGAGGCACTGGTCCAGTGGCTGAAGGCATGTGCGATCCATCCACTCGGCCTCAGGGGCGGCGGCAGTGCTGGCATCAGGACTGCCTGAGGTACCAGTGGACGACAGGAGACTGGTTAGACGTGAGTGGTAACAAGGGCCTGGCCTTTTCCTATGCTTTGTAATCTTTCAAAACCTTAGTAACATCATCTCCAGTCTGCATGTGTGTACGAATGCATACGTGTGACGTCACTGTGTGAAGGCTGCCACATGCGGCTGCGTGGGGGTCAGAGGACACTGTGGGTTCTTAGAGTTGAATACAAGTTGACAGGCTTGCACTTAAGTGCTACACTTATCTGCTGAGCCCTCCTTTTCCCCCCTCCCCTCTCCACCCCTCCCCGCCCCTCCCCACCCGTCCCCTCTTCTCTCCCCACCCCACCTGCCTCCTCTCTTTCTAACTCTGCCCTGTCTTCCCTGCCACCTTATTTTGAGACAGAGGCTCCTGTAGCCCTGGTTGCCCTGGAACTCCTCATCCTCCCGCTTCCCTGCTGGAGTTCCGACTTTACAGTTATGTACCTCTCCACCTATGGCTTGATGAATAAACTTGCAAGGGCCGTGCCCATGGGAAAGTCTTATTTGGTTTTCCCATTGCGTTTCCAGTGTTCAACATCGTGTAAGAAAAAAGAGACCTATCGGCTGGTGAAATGTGCAAATGAACAAAACATACAAGTGAATGAAAGTCTCTGTGACCCTTTAACGAAACCTCTTTCAAGCAAAAAATGCCGGAATCCTCACTGCAAGTACACGGTGGTTACAGGAGACTCGTCACAGGTAAGGTCGTCTTGGTTTCTTTTCCTGAGGCTGTCATAAAACACCTTGGCAAATAAAGAAGCGCCTTTGATGTAGGGTTAGAGCTACACTTGTCTGTGGGTGTAAAATCAGGATTTAGAATAGAGTTGGGAATTAAACTGAATCAGGAATGTACGTTATCCTCTAGGGCAGCAGGTCCCAACCTGTGGGTTGCGATTGCGTTGCCTAAGACCATCTGCATATCGGATTTTTACAGTAAGATTCATAACAGTAGAAAATTACAGTAATGAGGCAGCAGAGAAAATAATTTTGTGACTGGGAGTCACCACAACATGAAGAACCATATTAAGGGGTCGCAGCACTAGGAAGGTTGAGAACCACTGCTGATAGGGTTTATGACGTCACCAGCTGTAGGTAGTTGACTAGTTTACCATATCAGGGCATGAATTCTTTCTTAGTCAGTGGGCCTTAAGTCCAATTAAGATTCCAAGACACATCTCAATTAATCTGAACTCCCGAGATCTCTCAAACATTGGACCACCAAACAGGCAGCATACACCATATGATATGAGGCCCCCAACACACATACAGTAGAGGACTGCTGGGTCTGGGTTCATTCAGAGATGATGCACCTAACCCTCAAGAGACTGGAGGCCCAAGAGAGTTTAGAAGTCAGGTGGGGTTGAGGGGTGGGGACATCCACGTGGAGACAGAGGTGGGGAGGAGGTATGGGATGTGGAACAGTCAGCAGGTGGACGGGGGTGGGGGGGATAAAATATGGAGTGTAAATAAACAAATTAATTAATTTATTAATAAAAAAAACGATTCCAAGATACGTGTTACTATGTCACCCTCAGGTCTATCTCCTCATGCAGGATATCGTTACAGTCCATAGGCTTTCCTGCAGAATAGGTCTTTATTGCTTCTCTGCCTTAGTGGCTTGTACCACACCTTCCAATACTATGAGATCTTGTCCCCAGGGAGGAAGCTTCCAATCAGTTCTAGCCCAATTCCTCCAAGTCATGTGGTGTCTTCAGCAATAAGGTCTTACTTTCAAGTTCTGGAGGCTAACCAAGGACCATGGCAGCGGCTTATTTTGTTTAGGGAAAGGTCTCTCGGGCTCCGCCTACCTAGAAGGTAGGTTTCCCATGCCTGATACCTTCTTGATATACATTTTAAATTTCAATGTCTCGAATACATGATTCCCTTTAAAATTGTGGTTCTTTGGGCTTTAGGCATCATAGCTATAAAATCTCTGCTGGTAGGATGTAGACCTGTCTCTCCTTCTGAGTCTCATAACTTTAGTTTATATATTTAGGTCTGACGCATTTTGATTATTTCCATTTCTGACATGAAGTCATCCCCCACATCTACAGTTGCACATGGCTTCTCTTGGAGCCCAACACAGCTTGTGGAGGAGATTATCAATCCCAGACTGGATTCCCTTGGAATCTCTGCTGAGACTCAGTTAACCACAATGTTTCAATCAACTCTTAAAAAAAAAAAAACAAAAAACAAAAAACAAACGAAAAAACCACAAATTTCCAACTAGCTTTCACAAATTTATCAAGTTGGTCCCAAGTTCATATCAAAATTTAAGGGACTCAGAGTAGCCAAATAATCCTGTAAAAGGAAGAACACATTGATTTATGAGTATTTTCTATCTTCAGATTCTACTGTGTAAGTACCCAAGGCTGTCGGGATGACATAAGAACAGGAAAAGGGGTCAAGGAGAATAGAGCTCAGAAGGGAAAGAGAGGCACCTGATGGGCTCCTCAGACACAGTATCTAGGCTGGATCTCGACCTTCCATATTTTCTGGTGTGATTCTGTGTGAACTGCCTAAACGTCTGTGGTGTGAACTGCCTAAACGTCTATGGCCCTTTGCTTTCCAGCCTGTGAATGAAGCTGTTTAAGGGGCTGGGTTGGAGGTGATAGGCATGATATGTATGTAGCAGCCGACAGATATTAGGACTCACGGTGAGCTTCAGGCTTCTTCATTTCCTTACCAGTGTGCATTTTTTTCAGTGCGCAGGTAACTGTGGGTTCACTTCCCCACAGAAGATTACATACTGCACTAGGATCCAGTCCTCTAAGAAGCATGGGTTCCGTGAGCTTCGGCCTGTAGTCTATGGGGAATGTCCCGTGATACCTTCTCCTCAGGTGTACAAATGTGACCTTAGAAGCTGTCTGCGAATAGCCTCCTGGAAAGTGGGGAAATGGAGCAAGGTCAGTCCAGAATTCTGAATTTAGGGCCCTTTGCATAAGGCTTTTCACAGGTGGAATGCCTGGTAACCTGCATTTTCAAGTAGATATTCCAAGTTATCTTCTACACCACTGTCTAAAATCCATTTCATTAGTTATTTGTATAAATATCTTATTCTTTCTGTGCTTATTCTAACTTGTAAGAAGATAACAATAATAATCATTTGTGGTCCTCAAAGAGCATTACAGTAGCTTGTCCTTTATGTAGGCACTTCAGAAAAATTTATTAGTGAAGGGAAGAAAAAAGTAGCTTTCTCTAATCTATTCGTAACACACGTTACTCACACTCCGTTCTGTCTATCAACTTAATTAATGGAAATACAATGACATTGCTTTGTAATTTCATCAGAAGGGGGGAAAAAACCTCTAGGTAGCTGTAATAACAGTAATAAATGAAATTGATATTTACTATTTGCGGTGTGTTATGTATATAAGGAATTTAATAAGCCCCGTCGATTAGTGTTTACTAGATGATTGTAGTGTGCAACTGATAAATACAAAATAAATAAGAACCCAGTCACTGAGAAACAACATCCATGGGCTTGTCCTGAAGGATATTTTCACTCCAGTGACTATGCAGCCCCAGATTATGTCTGCATCTTTGGTAGTTCTAACCGTTACTGACTCTCACTTTGTTCTGAAAAGAGCCTAGCCTTGGAGAAGGCAGGGTGGATTTCCTGGCCTCGTTATTTGTTATCTATTTTACCTCAAACTTTACTGTGTTGACAGTGCTCAGTAACTTGTGGAAATGGGATAATGGAGAGAAGAGTAGCATGCAGGACTGAGAACGGTTGGCCCAGTGACTTATGTTTAAAGCGTTTAAAGCCAGATGCCCAAAAGAAATGTCATGCCAGTGACTGTAAGTAAATAGACTCCAAACTCTTCCCAGCATCCAGTGTTCCCAAGTTCCAGTTAAAATGTCAGCATAGATCCATGCAGTTGTCACACTCTGCCACACGAACTGTCAGACCTTCGGAGTACAGCGATGGTTCTGATGGTGGAGTTCACGCTGTGTGGGATTTGCTCGGCCCTGACTCGATGCATTAATTTATCTTTGAAGGTAAATTACTTACCACCTGCAGAGAAATCCAAGTTGCAAACAACATTACCAAGGATGGTGACTATGACCTTAACGTCGGGGGAAGAATATTGAAGGTACTGCGAAGACCGTTTCTAATTGATTTTTTCACATTGATCTTGTCATTGGAAAATGTTTTCTAGATATGTGTCCATTCCCCCTCAGATCCATTGCTCAGGCATGCAGCTGGAGAAACCTAGAGAATATTTACCACTGGTCAAAACTGAAGACAACTTTTCGGAAATATATGGCCTTAGGTATGAGACGCTTTTTCCTGTCTGTGCACTTTTTAGGGCTCATAGATATTGAGCTTTCGGCACAGCTTTGGAATCACTTACATATTGGACAGGAAATTGAGAAGGCAGTGGACACATTAGGACCTGAGCCATGTGTTAGCCTGTAATCACAAAGAGGATGCGTGTGGGGTAATACCGAAGGGATATGTTTAAGACCTTGTCTATTTTCATAGAAATACAATTAATTCTAGTAACAAAAGAGGAAAGCTAGGGGGGGGGGTTACATCTCAAATTTTTTTTTGAACAGCTAGTTCTTGAATTTCCCAGTGAGAATTCCGTGTGCTAGCCCATGGTGAATTCTGCTTCTTTCCCTGTTAATGTGCTGTCACTATGGTGTGGAAGGACAGAAACATGCCTTCTGTTTTACCTACTCTATGTTCGTCATTTGCGACCCCAGGGCCGGGGGGCGGGGGATGGGGGATCTAACAAACGCACCAAGTGCTAAAATATCCAATGTTGTTACAGACTTCAAAATCCCTATGAATGTCCCTTCAACGGAAGCAGGAGGCCGGACTGCGCATGTGAAAACGACTACCTACCTGCCGGATACACTGTGTTTAGCAAAGTGAGAGTGGATCTCGAGTCCATGCAAATCCAAAGTAAGTGCTGGGATTCTTTGGAAAACAAACAGACTCCATTTGCTAAGGTGAAGTCCAGCAATGTGCTGGTATATCATGACAGGATATTATGAAGAACCATTGTACAAAATGGTTTCCTTTACTGTTATTGGATACATACCTTTCCTGAAATAACAGGAAGTATGAGGACCTTTGATGCAAACAGTATATAGTGACAGTAACAATATAGTTCTCTTTCAAATCAAACTGTGTACCTTAAAATCCTAATCATATCAAATTCAAAGAAATTAATATTTTTAACATAAGTGTAAGATTTTTTGGGGGTAATATTTTAAGTAATAATGTCAGCTCCGGATTATAATCTATTGAACATTACACTTTTCCATATACCATATCGTTTTATCTTTCAAACAATCCCATGTCAGATAAGACAGATAGTACATCAAAATGACACAGGTGATGATATTAAGTTTCTCTTATGAGAGTGACCTGTCCCAGTGTACAGTTAGTTAAGGACCACTGAGGAGAGATAAAGATCTGCTCAGAAAACTGAGGCTGGGGAACATGCCATCTTTCTAGAAATTAACTAGTAATTTACTCAAGTCACAGGTGGTACGTGTGAACCCTGCAATATGCCAACCATGTAGTCAATACACTTTAGTTTGGGCAGGTAAAGTTAGACTTACCTGCCCAGAATCTAAGGAATGATAATCCTGGTAATAGTCTGTCTGATGAGCTGTATCTCATCAGAGGCAAGCATTACTGTGTACCCACTAGCAGTGACCACTATGAAATGGGTGATACTGACTGCTCACGGTTTTAGAGAAGACGGTAGTAGGTCTGACTAGTACTGTTTGTCAGCTCACCTTGACCTCACTCACTGAGGCTTGGGAGGGGCACACAACTCCTCTGGCGGATTATGAAAAGCCTGACAGGTTTTTTTTTTTGTGTAACTGTTGTTAGAGAAGAGATATCTGCAGAAAGGCTCCTTTGGGGGACTGCCTCCAAAGGACCCCGAGCCCTCACAGGGTGTGCAGTGTGACCTGTCAATCAACTCAGTGGTGCTGACAGCCATTGCTGGGACCTTGTCTAAGTGACTAGTAATGCAGTAACTGAGTTTGAGGATTCTGCACAACCTGTCTTTGATCCAGTGAATCTAGCTATGGTATTTTGTATAGAGTCTCCAGTGATAACAACAACAGGAAGTGTTGTTAGTGTCGGCAAATGAAGGAGGGAAAGGATTGTATTGGTGAATTAGTGTAGCTACAGCAAATGTGGGATCATACTGCTATAGCATGAAGGGTCTTCCTTTGAAGAGATTTTTTTTTTTGTTTTTTTCTGTGATTTTCTTCTTGAGCCCACTCCATCTATGTCAGAGATTTGCTGTGAAATAATATAGGTAAATAAATGTGGATAGCTATTTTTTTCATATTTTTCTTTAATTTTAGATGTAGCTGTGATTTTCAGGACTATTTAGGCCATGTATTTTGTGTTTGTGTGTGTGTGTGTGTGTGTGTGTGTGTGTGTTAAATAAAATGTTTCCTTTTGAAGCAGCACTACTATATATGCTATAATGGTAATATTTTGTTAAAATTTTAATTAATCATATAAATATATCTAAGATGCTATGAAACTGCATATTTGAAAATAAAGAGGACATTGCTGTTTCCATGGGAATGAGTTGTATTGTTTATTTATTTATTTATTTACAGCTACAGATCTTCTTTTCTCCCAGACACTATTTGGAAAGGCAGTTCCATTCGCCACAGCTGGGGACTGCTACAGTGCAGCCAAATGTCCACAGGTACCGCATATGTATTTCATTACTTATTTTCTTCATAATGAGAAATTCAGTATTTCTCCTCATTCATTTTCTTGAGTGGAGCATTGCACGAAATGTAAAAAACTAGATATTCAAAGCTTTCAGTATGCAATTATTTTAAAGTGTTCTAAATCAGCTGAAGGAAAACCACTTGAGCCTACACTAAGTTCTTTTCAAAGATTCAAGAGCAAGACCTAGAACTTATTCAAAATCCTCTTTCCATGACATGTCACCATTTTAACCTTTCAACCTGTCCCTTGGGGATGAACAGACACACATAGAAAGGTAAGCAGACGGACCATGAGCAGGGGTTGTTTATTTGCTATGGTACCACCAGTATTGTAGATGTATTAACTGAGGGCAGACAGTTAGCTGTTGTCTACATTTTGACTCCTTCTGCTCTTCCTCCCTCCTGTTTTCTCCTGTATTCATGTGGTGATAATGGTTGCTTCCTAGAAGGGACTCCTTTCTATTCTCTCTCCAGAACCTACCTTCCCTTTTGAGATCATCTTCCTCTCAAACACCTTGTCTGTGTGTTCAGACACATTCTCTGAAGTCAAAGATGTGTGACCTAAAATGTTCTATCCTTCTAAACGATGTTTGTCATAACACATGGCTTCCTTTTTTGGACAACACTGTCCTTTTGACCTTCTCGCATGGTGATTAATTCTCCAATGGCCAATCCATGTCAGGATGGATGAACTTCCTCTGACATTCCCTCTCCTTTTAACTCTGCCGTCTGGTTATATATTTGATACCATGAGATACAGGAACAGTTTGGTGGTGGTATGAGTCCTTCCAAAGACTTCTGTTCAGGGAGATTGCAAAACCTCATCCTTTCATGTTGATTTAGGTCTGTTCAGTGAGAGATATCCAAAATTCAAAGGTGACTGGTATTCATGGAAACCCCATAATTATCAAGTAGAATCAAAATTCTTCTTATCTCATTGGTGAGCTCTCCCTTTAGGAAGTAACAGAGAGACAATTATTATAAACAAGAAATTTCTTGATGAGCAGGAAAGAAAT
The DNA here is from genome assembly GCA_036184795.1 of Tokudaia tokunoshimensis. Classification (NCBI taxonomy): domain Eukaryota; kingdom Metazoa; phylum Chordata; class Mammalia; order Rodentia; family Muridae; genus Tokudaia; species Tokudaia tokunoshimensis. The sequence goes on along the minus strand of BTHU01000018.1, from coordinate 60,964,235 downwards.
GTGAATGAGAATATTTTATGTAATCGGACTTTAATAAGATGGTTATTTCTTTTTCCTTCTAACACCTTTCTCTCACAGATACCTTAAGGAAATTATGTGGCTGTAAAGTATGTAACCTCAGCTTGTAGTTAGACAGATACTCCGTGTCAACAACCTCTTTCAGAACCTTCAGCTAGTCAATGCAAGAGCAGCAGTAAGATGCTTCTCTGTCATTGGGGTACAAATGCCCCCTCATGTGGCTTTGAACATTTTTTGGAATGCAGAGCTTTGTGCCAAAATTAGATCGTGCTGGGCACAGATGGATGCTGTTGAAAGGAGCTATGTCACCCACACTCAGTCTGTATTTGTCTGCCCCAGGCTACAGTTACCAAAAATACAAAGCGCCCAGTATTTTTGGCGATGCTCTGTCAAGTATATAAACCAGATTCTGTGTTTAGTTACATGACATTTGCATGGATCCCTTCCAGATGCCCAGTGTCACAGAGAGAACGTCTCCCGTTGTTTGGGATTCATCAAAACCACATTCTCCTGGTTTGCATGTGACCGGGTACCCCAGGATATGAATGCTGAAAAGAGCACAGACACATATGGCGTTCTTTAGAGAAAATAAACTTTACCACATTGAATGTGAGACAAAGTCAGAGAGTGTTATGCGACTCGGGAATACATATGTCAAGTGGGAGGTAGCGGTCCCCAAAGGGTCCTGGTACGAGCCTTGTTTCCTGTCCTTTAGTTAATATTTGGTTCCCAGAGAGTTGGAGGAGTAAACACATTCCAGTAATGCCAGTGGACCTTGCCAGGATCTCTTGTCGCCACGTGTGGTTTCCAGGTGTTGGAAATTATGATTTATGCACACACGTACAGGTGTTTAGATGCATTTCCATTTCTGTAAGTCAAGTTCTTAGGGCCTTTGCAGCAGATTCTCTGGGGCACACTGTAGAGTGGAGCTGCACCATTTCGTTTTCCTGCCTGCAGAAATGAATGTCCCTGATGCTTCGCGCCCTTGCCAGCATTTGGTCTTGTCAAGGTTGCTTTCATTTGCTTGTTTGCCTTCCTGTTGGTGGTCTACTAGTGGTTATTTTTCACACTTTTCTAGTGCATGATGATGCTGAGTATTTTTCCTGGGGTTATTGATGGTCTTAGTCACGGTTTCTATTCCTGCACAAACATCATGACCAAGAAGCAAGTTGGGGAGGAAAGGGTTTATTCAGCTTACACTTCCACATTGCTTTTCATCACCCAAGGAAGTCAGGACAGGAACTCAAGCAGGTCAGGAAGCAGGAGCTGATGCAGAGACCATGGAGGGATGTTTCTTACTGGCTTGCTTCCCCTGGCTTGCTCAGCCTGATCTCTTATAGAACCCAAGACTACCAGCCCAGGGATGGCACCACCCACAAGGGACCCTCCCCACTTGATCCTTAATTGAGAAAACACCTTACAGCTGAATCTCATGGAGGCATTTCCCAACTGAAGCTCCTTTCTCTGTGATAACTCCAGCCTGTGTCAAGTTGACACACAGAACCAGCTAGTACATCAATCGTTCATGTATTTTACTGAATGAGGCAAATGTTCATGTCCTTGGTCGACACCAAGTTTGTTTTCCTACTGGTAAATATCGAGAGTCTGGATACACAAAGACCTTTCACCAGAACTGATGTTTGCAAATGCTCCATTTTTCTATCAACCATCATTTCATTCATTTTAAGTATCGATAAGAGTGAAAGTATTTCATTTATTTTAATGAAATCAGATGCCTTGTTTCTTACGGATCATTGAGCTAAGAGATCAAAGGCAAAATTACAAAGATTTTTTTTTCTCCATTTTAAAATACATTCTTTACGTCAGCCCTCCTCTGTATCTACCCTAAGACTCATTTTGGGTTAATCTCAACTTGGGGCCTAGGGTGGGAGTGTTCCACATACAGATATCTTATAGATTTGACACTCTGTAGTAGGACAGCAGTGTTTTCTCTACCCTCTAGCAATGTGGTCCCCAACCTTCCTAACGCTGCAACCCTTTAATACACTTCCTCATGCTGTGCTGACCTCCAACCATACAATTATTTTGTTGTACTTCATAACTGTAATTTTGCTGCTGTTATGAATAGTAGTGTAAATATCTGTTTTTCTGATGGTCTTAGGCAACCCCTGTAAAAGGATCATTTCACCCCAAAAGGGTGGTGACCCACAGGTTGAGAACCACTGTTCTAGCATCATGGGTGTGGCAGCTCCCTAGAACCTGGGCACCTGAGAGCTTCACTATGTGCTGAAGTGAACGCACACCCTAGCGGCTCAGCTGTTATGGAGCTAGACATGGTCCAAAGATCCAGAAGCTCTGTCACCCCCATAACAGTGCATCCAGGTGCTGAATAGATGTAAGTGCAGGATAGATGCAGTGCCTCGTGTTCCAGAGAATGGGAGCTTGACTAAACCTCAGCCTTCAGACCAGAAATCCTCAGTGCTCACCCACCTGGAACTAGACTAGCCCAGGATCCAGGCTGCTGAGAGACACCCGCCTCTGCAGTCCTCACTGCACTGCTGGTCTCCCTCAAGGTCCATGTCACATGTATCCTGATCCAAGAATCCTTCCAGTTCTACCTGCCTTTACAGAGGTTGGAATATTACCATGTCTCACCTTCCTAGGGACTAGAGTCACAAGGGTGTGGTGCCTTGTTCTTTGGAGTCTGAGATCCATTTAGTGATCATAAATCATGAAGAACTTCACTTTAGAACAGCGTACCTTCCTGGTCCTGAGTCTTCCTTTCCTTGGCCTAAGCCTTTGGAAAATTTATTCTTCCTCGGAGCCTCGTTAGGATCAGAGGCACAGCTACAACCCAACCTGTGCTGCTTATAAGTTTCTCAAAGAAATTCATCTCAGTGTAATGGGAGAACTACAGCCCCCCCCACCCCTGCACTGGTATGACCTATACCTAAGCGCATAGATGCACATACCTCCCAGCCCAAATGTCTAATCCTACATCAGGAATGAGAGACTCTGTTCTGTGTCTTATTGATGTTCCAGCTGCTGCTGGGCAGAGTGAGACCCAATACTGACAGAGGAATCCCTTTCTATAATAAATACAAAGACAGGAAGAGGTGATTCCCCAAAACCTTCACCTGAAACACTTAGCAGCATTGAAACCACCACAGACCCTAACTCCCGAGACATGTAGCATTGTTGAGGTTCATCACAGCTGAAAAGACCTCTGGAGTCTATCTACTTAGGGCTTCCTTCCTGCTGACCCTTTCTCCCATGACCCTTTGGTGTAGAGGAGCACGGAATAGGCAGACAAACTGAGCATTTAGCGGTCATAAATCATAAAGAATTTCACTGTAAAACCGTGATCTAATATATATATTATTATATATATATTATATTATATATATGTGTATATATATACATACATACATATATATGTGTATGTATATATATACACATATATATAACGTCACTACTGAAGATGAACATGAATGTGTGTACCGATGAGATAGATGGTGTGCTCATCTGTTTTACATAAAGAATAAGACATGATGTCACCTTGGTCACTTAATTTCTCAACCAGCATACGTTCAAAGCTAATTACTATATGATAGTATACATAAGCGACCCAAAGAACTCCACCAGAGAACTCCTACAGCTGATAAACGACTTCAGCAAAGTGGCCGGATATAAAATCAACTCAAGCAAGTCAGAAGCCTTCCTATACTCAAAGGATAAGCAGGCTGAGAAAGAAGTAAGAGAAATAATACCCTTTACGATAGCCACAAACCATATTAAGTATCTTGGCGTGACGCTAACCAAACAAGTGAAAGATCTGTATGACAAGAACTTCAAGTCTCTGAAGAAAGAAATTGAAGAAGACCTCGGAAGATGGAAAAATCTGCCATGCTCATGGATTGGCAGGATTAATATAGTAAAAATGAGCATCTTACCAAAAGTAATACACAGATTCAATGCAATCCCCATCAAAATCCCAACTCAATTCTTCATAGAGTTAGAAAGAGCAATTCAAAAATTCATATGGAATAACAGAAAACCCAGAATAGCTAAAACTATTCTCAAGAGTAAAAGAACCTCTGGGGGAATCAGTATCCCGGACCTCAAGCTGTACTACAGAGCAATAGTGTTAAAAACTGCATGGTATTGGTACAGTAACAGACATGTAGATCAATGGAACAGAATTGAAGACCCAGAAATGAATCCACACTCCTATGGTCACTTGATCTTTGACAAAGGAGCTAAAACCATCCAGTGGAAAAAAGATAGCCTTTTCAACAAATGGTGCTGGCTCAGCTGGAGGTCAACATGCAGAAGAATGCAAATTGACCCATCCTTATCTCCTTGCACTAAGCTCAATTCTAAGTGGATCAAAGATCTCCACATAAAACCAGACACACTGAAACTAATAGAAGGGAAACTAGGGAAGAACCTTGAACATATGGGCACAGGGGAGAATTTCCTGAACAGAACTCCAATAGCTTATACTCTAAGATCAAGAATAGACAAATGGGACCTCATTAAATTACAAAGTTTTTGCAAGGCAAAAGACACCGTCAAAAAGACAAAGCGGCAACCAACTAACTGGGAAATGATCTTTACCAACCTTACATCCGACAGAGGGCTAATATCCAAGATATACAAAGAACTCAAAGCTAATTACTAAAAAGGTAACCTGAGCTATTTCGACATAAAAATACTTCTTGCGCGACGTGAGCCTCAAGGAACACACACCATTAATTTGTAAGTGGTGTGCCACTACAAGTCTGCACATCCTGTGGGGACTTAAAAAGATGATCTCACAGGGGGAAAAAAATCAGCAGTTTTGAGCTGTCAGTAAAGGAGTAACGCTCTTTACAGAAAGGAAGAGTCACAATTAGGAGAGATTCCAGGAAACACATTAGACGGATGTAGTGCCACGAAAACTCTCAAAAAGTATCAAAACTTGAATAAAAAGAAATGGTAAAGTTGGGCACTTCTTAATCCCCATGAATACTCCCTCCTCCATCTGTACTCACCAAATGTGACAGGCCCCTTGGCTCTAGGTGTCACAGACTCCAAGGCCTGCCAGACTTGCTTGACGATCACATGGTGTTAACTCTGACTATACTCGTAATTGAGCAGACTTATTTATAGTCAGATATTAAACGCTTCAGTCGAATCGTTTTCTTTAAGTTCAGTTGGATCAGCTTTCTTCACCCATTTTGAGAATCATTTGAGTCATTTGAAGTTTCCAGGCAAGAACAGTCTTAAATATTGTATGTATTCATTTGTGTTTTCTCTCACCATGCAGGGGCAGTTTAGCATCAACTTAGCAGGAACTGGGATAAAGATATCCAGCACAGCAAAGTGGCTTGCTCAGGGGAGGCATGCCTCGGTCATCATCCACAGATCTCAAGTAAGTCCTGCAACACCGAAGCACCTGGGAATCGCTTCTGTGCTAAAAGTCCCCAACCTCAGAGGCAAACACATATGAGAACAATAACTAGAAACTTACAGTATATTATGAATATGCTGCATATAATGGGGTATAGACGCATACAAATCCAAATATGGGCTACACACACACACACACACACACACACACACACGCACACACACACACACGCACACACACACACACTCACACACACACTCATATACACACACACACACACTCACACACACACACACTCACACACACACACTCATACTCACACATACTCACACAAACACACACACAAGCATGAATCTCAAATTCGAACCTTATGAATGGACATGAATATATGTTCTTAAAGACAGTGATATATAACTGTACCAGGCCCAGTAGCATAGACTTAGAATGCCAGCTACTCATAGGCTGAGACAAAAAGACCTGCAAGTTCACGGTCAGGCTCTGGAGTGAGTTCAAGGTCAGCCTGGGCAGTTTAATGGGACTTTTTCCTCAAATGAAAAATGCAAAGAAGGCCGAGGCTGTAGATTACTGGTAGATCCACCTTGCTTGGACCACCGGTCCCAAGGTTCACCCCCCTCCCCCCGCTAGTATGGCAAAACTCCAAACAAACAAACAAAACTCCAAACAGAGATTTAGGGTCTAGTATTTTAAAATGATTGTTCATGCTGCGTTTCAAACGCATGACTGAAACCATTGAGAGAGACACAGGCGACTCACATATCTCCAGGATCTAGTGTCTATAAGATCCTATTGTCGGAGTCTACTATTTAAATTTGCGTGCTCCTTAGAGGTTCTATTTTAATAAACTCACCAATACAAATAAATATTCGGGTGAAAAATATGTGTGCTGAGATGTAGTGTGTAAATCCTACCATGGTTTATTTGACATGAGCAGCAGCTGGTATCAATCATAGACTGACCATTCCCTTTGGAACCGCACATGACCTTCGTGGACAGCAGCTCCTACAGGGATCCCTGGACTCAGCCACGTTATTCAAAGCAGGTGCTTTGTCTGCGTTGTGCACAGTTGCCAGCTTGTATAAAAGTCTCCTGTGTTTTCTACTTCTTTACACTTTCAGGACGGAACCAAAGTCTACGGCAGATGCGGAGGGTTCTGTGGGAAGTGCGTTCCTCACATGGCTACAGGGCTCCCAATTCAAGTCCTATGAACATTCAAAGCTTGGAAGTACCACAAAATGGGGAGGGGGATGGGTGGTGCTCTGTGAAAGCACAGATGTCTGGTGCTCCTTTCCCACTCCTGGCTTCCTGAGACTTCCATATTCAAACCTTTCTTTGGGTGCTCATCGGGGTTTCAGACCACTTACTATTTATGTTTGCAAGAGGAACTTAACAGCCGGGCAGTGGTGGTGCACGCCTTTAATCCTAGCACTTGGGAGGCAGAGGCAGGTGGATTTCTGAGTTCGAGGCCAGCCTGGTCTAGAGAGTGAGTTCCAGGACAGCCAGGGCTACACAGAGAAACCCTGTCTCGGAAGAAAAAAAAAGGAACTTAACAGACATTATCGCTCTAATCAGGATCATTTTTAAATATCATAATTTATTATAGGGAATACAAGCAAAATGTTAGAATGGATTATATGAAGAAAATATTGCTGTTCGAAGCTTAGACTGGACCATAATTATATTATACTGTTAAACACACATGTAAACAAATTCCTGTTCAGCTTCCTACAGTACAATGAAGTGTTACTGTGATTGTTAAAGTGGAGCAAATAAGAATTAGTGAATATCAAATTAATAATTATATCAAAACAGCACATAGACATCATCCTTTCTACTGATAGGATTTTGGTTCACTGTCTTATTTTTTCTTTCATTTTAATCTATGGACTTTGGTGCTTCAATAAAAATGGTTCTAAAATGTAATCCTTTTTTCTTAAAAATTTGTGCTCATGTTAAGTATTAAATAGAAAACTTTGTGGCAACACAGAGAAGATATGATATGTTGAGATTTGAGTTTTAAGGCCTACCTCTATATACATATGAGCAATATATTGTTTTTATAATGTTTATGTACCATTATGCCTTTATAACTCATATATGTAACTATCCTTAAAAAATCTATTTTCTTAACATTAAATACCTTTTTGCTAGCCAAATAGAAAGATGAAGGGTCTTAAAATTCTGATGATTCAAAGTTTTGATTCTGTTTTCCTGACACCTCCTGCACTCTAAAAATTCATTAGAGATTATGTGGTGGTAGTGGCAGTGGGTTTCTCTAGAGCAAAGTTTCTCAACCTGTGAGTCTCAACCCCTTGGGGATCTAATGACCCTTTCACAGGAGTCACCTATGACCATTCAAAATCACAGATATTTACATTACTATTCATAACAGCAGCAAACTTATAGTTATGAATTAGCAATGAAATAATTTTATCATGGGGGGGGGTCACTACAGCATGAGTGCCTTTAAAGAGTCACAGCGTTAAGAAGGTTGAGAGCCATTGTTCTAGAAGAATAGGATAGATAATACTATTAGAGGGGTAAATTAGATTGATTTACACAGTCTAGATACTCCAATAATAATTGTCTTCACACTGGAGAGCTGGGTACCCTAGCTGTCTCAGTCTGGTACTAATGGCCTTGGCATTTGCCGGAGCGATTCCAGATTGGCGATGCCGGGAGCGATGCCAGAGCGGTGATGTGGAGCGACGATGCTGGTCTTCAGTCCGTGTGGAAAGCTGACAGGTTGATGTCAGAGGAAAATGACGACGGTCTAGTCAGTGAGTGCACCCGCAAAGGCAGTAAAGAGAAGCAGGAAGAAAGCAAAAGCTCTCTCTTCCAAAGTTAGGGCATGTCTTCCTCACGTCAACCTAACGGGACAGTCTCGCACGGGTGCTCAGATGGTCTGCTTAGTGGGCAAGTTCAGATCCTACCACGCTGAAGATCAACAGTACCCATCACGAAGAAACTCAGCTACTTTCTACTCGGGTGTTCTCAAACCTGAATGAATTTAAAAATCTACCGCTATAGGCAGATTCTCAGGAATTAAGGGATTATTTTTCATGAGCATAATTTAATTGTGTGTTATATGGTGATAGGATTTTAAAAAAGCAAATTAACGAATATTTTCCCATGTCGGCCCGCTCTATAAACAAAAATGTGGGATTTACTAATTCATTTTTTCCAGTAAATATCAGTCTTACCCTCAAGATGTTTTTCTCCCAAATATTTGCTAGAGATGTAAAAGGTACCAGATGAAGTCGATGAGCATGTTGTCAAACACTTGCAGAACTCTGAAACAAAGGGGGAGATTCCGCAAATCGCTCAGACATTAAGTCAGAATGTCTAATATTTCCCATTAGATGTTGCATCTGTTATTAAAGCCATGTAATTTATAAACATCTTAATAAAAATATATTTGTGTGGCAATAGTAACCTCATTTACATGTGTAAGGGTCTGTGATTTACTAAGAATGCTACCCCAGTCTTAACAGACATATGCAACAGCAACGAGCGTTTCTTCTGCAGAGAACCTGCATGCAGAGGTGGGGCAGCTTCTACAGCTCCTGATTGGCTGCCCATGGCTCGAGTTAAGTGGGTGAAGTAGCTTTTACAGGTCCTGATTGGGTGCTCTCGAGAGGTTGGTGCAGGTTCGGTGGTAGGGCTGCTTCCTGATTGGCTGCCCGTGTGGGATGGTACTTCCTGGGATTGTTTTGGACTTTGTGCTGGGAAACAAACTTAGGCCTGGTCTCCCAAACTTCCAATTTGCAGTCTGTCGTGGAGTCAGCCTGGCTCTGGCTAACTCAATTCTCTCACACACTCCTCACATATCAAAACGGACCCGCACTGAAGTCTCAAGGAAATTACTCATTCTTCCTCAGGGCAAGAGGTCAGACACCGGGAAGTAGGTGGTGCATACAGTACTTTCCCAAGGCAGGGAGCAGATACTTAGGACAGAGCTATCCATCCTCAGTTTCCCTACGAATCACCAAAGTACACTCTAGAGGAGTTAAATCAATTGTAACTGTCAAGGGCTGGGGTATGGCTTAGTGGTAGACTCTTTTCCTACCAAGAGTGAGGTCCAGGAAGAAAACCATTACAACTGTCAGGGGATTAAAATGTTACCCTTTTCACGTGTGCAGTACCGTATAATTTCCCCTCTAAATTTATATTTCTCTCATTACTAGAGTATATGGGAACCCTTTTGTGTGTCTGTGTCCCTTGTATGTGTACGTGTGTGCAGATATGAAGTCTCTTTCCTAAATATATCCAAAGATATATTTATCTATATAAATATATATAAATAAAGATATATATGTGTGTGTGTGTGTGTATGTATATGTATATTAGGGTCTCACTATGTAGCCCAGGCTGGCCTGAAGTTCATGATTCTTACTGCTCTAGTTGGCGGCATGAACCTGGGAGAGTGGAGCCTAAAACAAGGAGTAAAGTCTCACACAATAGCCTAGTTCATTTAAAGCTTCAGACGATTTGAATCCTGAGGGCAAAGCAAGATCACAGGCAAAGGTCACGTGAGTTTAGGTTGTTATATAGTCACATGCACAGCCTGTGCTTGGAGACATCCTCTAGGTAACAATGGTACCTGTCTCAGTCAGGGTTTCTATTCCTGCACAAAACATCACGACCAAGAAGCAAGTTGTGGAAGAAAGGGTTTATTCAGCTTACACCTTCCACATTGCTGTTCACTAAAGGAAGTCAGGACAGGAACTCACACAGGACAGAAACTTGGAGTCAGGAGCTGATGCAGAGGCCATGGAGGGATGTTGCTTACTGGCTTGCTCCGCATGGCTTGCTCGACTTGCTTTCTTATAGAACCCAGGACCGCCAACCCAGGGACGGCACCACCCACAATGATCCCTCCCACCCTTGATCAGTAATTGAGAAAATGCCCCACAGCTGGATCTCATGGAGGCATTTCCTCAAGGGAGGCTCCTTTCTCTGGGATAACTCCAGCTCCTGTCAAGTTGACACACAAAACCAGTCAGTACAGTACAGTAAGTAAACCCACTCCAATTTACACCTGGGAGGGACACAGAAGCACATTCTAAAAACAACCCACATTCCGGAGGAATAGAAGTCACAAAATTTTCGTCTCCTTTTCCTTGGAGTTTCCTCACCGGCTCTCGGAATTCTCACATAGCTTTGCTTTGTGGGCCATGTTCCGACCATGATCGGCTCGCCTCGGCTGGGCCAGCGCTGCTGTGACTGACATGCGCCACTCCTCGGAGTCTGAACACACACACTCACACGCACGTGGTTTGCTGTGTTGTTTGAATCAGGGTCTCACTGTATACAGTAGGCAGTGCTCACATTCTGACGGCCTCTGTATCTTAGTGTTGGAGTTCCTCGGGTGGAGCACGCACGGAATTGCATTCGGGATTTGTCCTTGGACATCTTGGTGGCTCTAATCAGAATCAGAACAAGAAAACAGACGAGACCAGTTGGAGGCTGGCACTGCCAATTTCCTGGCTGGTTTATTGTTTTTGTTTTGCCTTCTCCCTTTCCTGCATATTTCAAAGCATTACTGCTTTGCCCAAATGTTTTGATTTCCTTCTGTCCCAGAGTCTCAACAGACAGCATTATTTCTGTTCTACAAAGAAAGGCATTTAAAATCAATCTCTTCAACATCCTGAATCTTTTTCTACCTCTCCTCTTGCCTAGTCTCTGGTCATCAAAGACAAAAAGACTTCTAAATAAAAGTGAACTGCACACACCCTCATCCTATATAATTCTCACCGTGTGTTTACAGGGAATCATCATCTCCCCTGACCCAAAATTTATTTTGTTTTGTTTTTGTTTTTATTTTTGTTTGCCAGTTGGCTCTGTCCTTGATTTGAGGACAACTCCATATTAACCACCAGAGACGTTACTCTACAGTATAGATCCAACTATGCTTTCTTCTTGCCACTTAACATTTTAAAGATAATGGTTTTGCTACTTTTATTTATTTCTGTAATAACTTGCAGTTTTTTGTAGCTTACATGTGAAAAATTACAACTGACAACAGCGACATCTGCTGGCCACTCGTGGTTATGCGGCTGGGGGGACTTGGAACACTGCCAAGTTCTACCTTCGCTGACAGATTTCTGTCACAGTTCTATATAATGATTCACCAGGCCCAGTTCGTTTCTAGGCATCATTGTCCCGTCTCTGTGTCCAGACAAAAACCCACATCTATGTCATGATCATGCACATGTCTTTCTTTTACAGCTTAGATGTTAGAATGGTCTTAATACTATCAAATATTGCCTGACCAGAAGCAAATAAAGAATTTCTTTTTGATGCGATAACTTTTTCTGATGCCTTTATCCCATAAATAGAACCAAGTTGGAGCACAGATAGAGGTGTTTCAGACCAGAATGCAGTTGTAGTGACGAAGCTTACGTTGAACAAGCTGACAACTTGTTTCTTAACTGTTGAAGCAGGAATTTGAAGTAATAAGCTCTAAGATGCCTTTCAGCTGTGCGAGTGGGTCCTTCTCGCCTGGTGTGTGAGCTGGCTGAGATGATGAATTATTATGCACAGAGGGGAAGGAAAACCTGCTCTGGGAGGGGGCACAGGCAAAATAGAAAAGAAAAATTCTAGTTTGTTATACAGAGAGGTCGTTCGATATCCAGATGTTAAAGCAAACGTAGGATCCGTTCACAGCTTTACACCTACTGTCTCTGAGGTAAGGAAGTCTCATTCCTCCTATTGTGGGTAACCTGCAGGCTGTGTGGCCTCAAAGCAAATATTTTGTCTGAACCTCCATGTTCTGGATTGCAAAGTGAACTGAATTGCAGAGCAGTAAGTAGAAGCTCCACTTACGTTCCTGACAGAGAAGGTACAGAATTAAGTGAGCCGTTTTTATGAGCATATTTTTGCTATTTGAAGGTGTCAAATTAGCTTTGTGACCTTTCTTTTTTTTTTTTTAATGTAGAAAACACTTTGGAAAGCATTTAGGTGAAGAGGGTTCCAGACTCCAGTTCTCCTACTCGCAGACGGTCTGAGCTTACAGACATCGTTTTGAGATGTCAATAGTACCTATTTCATTTTGTCTTGCCTCCAACATTAATATGTAAAGTCTTGGTGCTATGTCAGAAACGAACAAGTTTCCATGTATGTTACCAACTTATCATGGCATTGGCATCATGATCTCTGAAGTCAGGTAATATGTTAGGGAACTGATCTTAAAGCCTAAAATCATTTCATGTGTAAGGCAGACAGACCCCAGGCCCCAGTCATGGTAGGATGGCTTTCTGCTTAGGTGACCATGACAGGTCACCTTGAGCTGTCTGGTGCTCTCATCTCTGCACAGCCCCACCGCTGTGCTCCTGACCTGTTCCGAATTAGGAGTCGGTCTTCACCTTAGGAAGTATTAGCCAGCTTGTGAGTTCTATCTCAGGATTCATCTCTTTTAGCATTTCTACCCCTTCTGGCTTTTCTTCTAATTTTTCTTTCTTCTAATGTCCACTCCTTTTTATTGTTTAACTTCTCTGGTTTTCACATGTCACACAGTTAGTGTCATAGGATGGTCCGCGTCACCACTTTGAACAGCATGGTTAGCACTCTCTAAGAAGCCTCATCAAACGGGTGACCCAGATGGCGGGAAAGGTGTCCTCAGCGTGGCATGTCAATTAAGGTGCCAGCCAAACCAGTGCACAGCCAACTTCCAAAGTTCCAGCAGCACAAAGCCAGCCTCAAAAGCAGCCATTTTCCTATTTCCTCTTTTAGTGTTACCTTTTAATTTTGGCTCTTCTTCGTATCCTTTCATAAAACCGGAGGTTGAAAGAAACCCTGTTTTTGCTTTGACCGAATTAAATACACCCAAAGATGATTTTTTTCTATGCCCGTGCCAAAGATGGCAGATTTGAGCAAACGTGCCAAGATGCTTCTACTCGCACCGAGGGTGGGCGCTAATCATCTCAGACATTTCCTGTTTATCCACAGGCCTCCCTCCAAAAGACTCTTAAGCTAGGTCTCCGGATAATCACTTCTAGTCTGTCAGCTTGGCAGATCGTAGGATGTCTGTACGGGTCCTCCTAACAAGTCCTAGATAGCTAGAGAGAACTGAATCTCCAAGTGCCTGGACTGTGACCCAGCCGGATATGGGAAGAGAATTCTGTATAACAGGATAACATCAACTCATTCCACCATTCTTAGACTATAGGAATTCTCTTCCCACGTGTGATCTCTCTTTAAATAAATAAATAAATAAATAAATAAATAAATAAATAAGCCAAAACCAAAAAACCAAAACAAGCTAAAAGGCTATTGAATCTACTTTGGCTTTACAGTCTAAGTGCATAGTTTATGATGCTGGGTAAATCATACCTGCAGGAGCTTACAGTGGTTGGTTATATTCCATCCACACTAAGAAAACAGTAAGACATGCTCATTCTTAGCTAGTTTCCTCTGTTAGTGCAGGCTAGGACATGCGCAGGCTAGGACATGCACCCAGGGAGTTGCCTCCCTTCAGGATGGGTCTCCCATATTCTATTAGCTCAATTAGGTAATCACTCCTGAGCTAAATAATCTCTCGCAGACTTTTGTCACCTGGAAGATTCCAGATTTTGTCAACTTGATATTCAACACTACCAGTCATAGGTGCTAACTGTGAGAAATAGAAAAAATAAATAAATAAATAAATAGAAAAAAAACCCCAAAAACTTATGTGTAAGTATTTTAACTTCTCAGTTTAATATATCAATGTGATGTATTCATTTTATATAATACCTATGGCTTTAGAAAAGAGAAAATGAGATGGAAGAAAATGAAAGGAAATGAATGAAATAATTATTGAAATATGAGATATAAGTGGAGGAGAACCATTTTAAATGTTCAACATCCTTAGACGCCTGGGAAGTGAAAATTGTAATCACTTAGCCTGGTAAGAATGTCTAAGACCAAGTAATAAGTGATAACAAATGCTAATGGAGATGACAAGAAAGGTGAGCACTTATTCACTGCTGGTGGAGGGGGCACACTGCACAGCCACTGTGGAAATTAGCCTGGAGGTTCCTCAAAAGCCAGAAAGAGATCTACCACAGGATCCAGGCAAACTGTTCTTGGACTTCATATATGACTATAGAGACAACTACTGATCATGTTCATTGCTGCTTAGCTACATTGTAATAGCAAGGAAATACATTTTAAGAGACTAGATGTGCATTTAATAGATAATAATGGGTCAATAATGAGGTGTGGTATATTCACATAATAGAATATTATTCAGACTTTATGAAAATTTTAAAACTTGCAGAAAAATGGATAGAACAGGAAAGGGTTCTTCAGAATGAGCTAACTCAGACCAGAAAGATAGATGCTGCAACTCTCCTCCCATTTGTGAACGTTAGCTTTGGATTTTCAGATGTGTATGTTTCATTTGAAATACCCATAGAGGTCAAGCAATTTGGAAAGGACGGCGGGAGCAAATCTGTCAAAGAACAGGTGATGGAACACAGTGATATAAAGGATTACAGGGAGGGGATGGAACGGGAAGGGTTAAATTGAGAGGGGGATGGGAAGGCATGTAGGAAGGCATGGTAAAGGGAGGATTATGGGGAGGGATAATGAACAACAAAGACCTTTCAAAAGTCAGATAGCTTCCTAAAATATACACATATAGAAAGAGTTTAAATGTAGTCACTTTTGTCTTAGTCGCTGTTCTACTGTTGTGAATAAAACCACCAAGGCAACTCTTATAAAAGAAAGAATTTGATAGCAACTCGCGAAGGTTAGTTCATTATTATCACTGCTGGGAGCATGGTGGCAGGCATGGTGCTAGAGCAGTACCCTGGAGCTTTATATCCTGATCCACAGGCAGCAGGCACAGCAAGAGACTGGGTCTAGTGTGGGCCTTTGAAACATCAAAGCCCACTCCCAAGTGACACACAAAAGACCACACCTACTCCTAATCTTTTCCAATGGTTCACCAACTAGGAACCGAGCATGCAAAGATATGAACCTACAGCCATCAATCTCATTCAAACCACCACTATGCCAAAACAGGTCACAATGATCCCATTGAATACCGTAGACTTTCAAATTAAAAGCCTAGTGTCATGAATGTGTGGCCTCTTTTTGGAGTTCTTGACCACTGGGATCCCATAAAACCCCAACCCCATGCCAGGCCCTGTTGGTGGTGGTACATTCCTTTAATCCTAACACTTGGAAGGAAGAAGCAGTCAGATCTCTGAATTCATGGCCAGCCTGGTCTACGAGAGCAAGTTTCAGAACAGCCAAGGTTACATAAAGAGATCCCTTCCCAGGAAAACAAAACAAATAAACAACAATAACATCAAAGTCCCCGAACCCAAACATTACAGGCTATTTGCTAATGCTCTTGGTTATCTCACGGAACTTGACAGTAATTACCTATTGTCAAAGGCATCACATACTTGCGTCATAGCCATGAGGAAATTAAACCTGTATTCATGGGGAAGCTTTGACTCTGTTGGCTAACGGTTACAGTGCTGGCAGTACTATGCACCATGCATGCTGCCAGGGGAGAAGTTTATCATCAATCTCTCATAAATATGTAAACTACATTAATGACTTTCTTGGCTAGATAAGTCCACTAATGCAATAATGGCACAAACATTATGGGCATAACCAATCACTAGTTCTAAATGGAGTTAAGACTTGTTTCAAAAGATGAAACTCATATGTGGTGCCACTATCAGGCCAAGAAACTGTGTCTAGACAGGTTATAGGCCATAGGGGAAAGCCTGAATTATACTAAGTAGACATGCAATAAACTTATGCCTAATGACTGATTATTATACCACCTATGTGCTCATATAAACTCCTGTAAAATGCATGATAGGCGCACCATGAAAAGTAGCTGATTCACTCTTGAATTTAGAAAACTGAAGAGGAGAATTTTCACAAGTGTCTGAATGAAGTGTTTTCAGGGAAGTCACGAAGCAAAAGAATCCTCATGTTTCAAAATGCAGAAGAAAGAGATTCACAGAATCTGCAAGAGGAGTAGAAGCAAGTGTAGAAGCAGAATGGCAGGGAACGTTAGCACGCGTTCTTCAGAAACTGAAGTTATATTAGTGACCTTGACCCATGCATATGCATGTATAATCTAAGGTGTTCTGTCACTAATTCCTTTGCAACATATTGAACAATGGTGTTCTGTGACACAAAAGTGAAAGTTCTGTATTTGAAAATCATGTTCTCCGAAAATAATTAAAGTTAATTTAAGAAAAATAAACTAAAGCTCCAAGATTTGGATCTTACAAACAAAACTCCTGATGGACTGGGGTCTGGCTTACTAGAATAATAAGTGTTTTTCATGCACAGTCCCCAGGCTCTGTCTACAGCACGGGCAGAATAAAAAGAAAGGAAGAAAGATAATTTTTGAACAATGTCTACATGACTTGTTTGTTGGTGAAGCTTTTGCATTACTGCAGGCTGTATTCTTGCTATTTTACAGCCCTCTGTTCTTGTGCAGCATACTCAATAAACAGTTTTTACGTTCACAAATAGAATAATAGAATGCTTAATATTGAATCAAAATAAACCACCGCCGTCATTCATCAGGATGATGTTCACATTATGAGGTCATGACACGGTAAGACAGGGAGTCTGGGAAGCATAGGTCCATGACACAGATGGAAACAGGTGGTCTTGATGCTGTAGAACAGTGTGGTTCTAAGACTCCTGCTTCTTCTTGATTGACAGAATGTCCTTTCCTTCTCCAGTGAGAACTGATACCCCACCATTTCAGATGGTGAAGCAGAAATTCCTTCCCCAGAAAGCTTTATGTACCATCTTTGAATCTTATCTTTCCCTCTCTTAAACACTAGGCAGGTGAATATATAAAAGTAATATTAAATCCTTGTATAGCCCAAGGGCAAAGGAGTCAAAATAACCCATTGTATCAGAAGCTGGGAAGTTGCCTCCAAGAGGGACAGACCTCCTGAGTAATGGAGACAGCTAACATGTTATCTCTGGTGAAAAATATAAGAGGAGTCAAAGGGACACCCAGTTTGAAGCAACTGAAGACTTCAAACCTGTTGTAAGCCAGAATTGGTTTTAATGTCACCTTGACACAACTTAGAATCACCTGACCAGGAAAACTCACCTAGGGAATTATCCTGATTGCCTTAATTGATGTGGGAAGATCCAGCCCTAATATTCAAGACATCTTCTAGGAACAACACTGAGAATAAAGGGGTCATGGAGGAAGGAAGATTACTCTCCTTTTCTTGGCTTGGCCTCTCCTCTTACCTCTAAGTTGATTTTCCCTGTTCCTGCAGTCACTGACCCCTTCACCATTAGTAGAATCAAGTCTCCCTAGATTTCCAGTTCTGATTGAGAACCTGCAATACTCCAGGAATCCTCTGGGTCTTTGGAACCAGATTGGGACTTCTGAGGTGCCCAGCCTCATGGACTAACTACCAGGTTCTCTGGAACTCCAATATGATCAATGTAGCAAGGATGGGACTACAGTTTCAAAGACCAAACAACTGATGGTTACTAAATTCTCTGTCTCTGAGGAGTGAAACAGCAGTTGTTACTATTTTAATTAAAAAATGGTTTAAAATTAATATTTCTTTTTGTTCTGTTTGAATAGAACGAACAGAACGGAACGGAACGGAACGGAACAGAACGCCTAATACGTGATCCAATTAGTTAGCTCTTGTAAAGGTTTTAGACTTGAGCCAGTTTTTAAATCCAGGGCCCCTTGAAGGAGTGGCTGGGTTCAGCCCCAGTGAGTTTATAGGCTAAGGACTCCCTAGTCTTACCATTAACAACCTATGGCTTATTTATTTAAGGATGGAAAGATGACTTTGACATTTAGAGTCTTTGATGATCTCCCAGAGGACTGTGTTTAGTCTAGCACTCATGCTGGGCAGCTCCTAACTGCCTGTGGCTCTACCTCCAGGATCTTATGCTGTCTCCTGGCCTCCTTGGGCACCCACACACAGGGGCTCACATTCTGTCTGTCTGTCTGTCTGTCTGAATCACTCTCTCTCTCTCATGCACACATATTAATGAAAATAAAAATAAATCTTTAAAATAAAAAAGAAGTGCCCAAATAATTGAATGACCACTGGACATAGGATCCAGTCATTAGCATCCAGAGCTTTGACCTGTCACCCTTGCTCTCGGGATGAGGTGAGGATGACGACTGGCGTTTAGTTAGGTTCTGACTTACAGTGGCTCTGCTGTGCCCATAGATCCACAGGTCTACCTGGAGATGCTTCCTCAGATCTGAACTGGGGTTGAACTACTTGCCAGCTGGTATGACCTGGCAATGTCTGTCGCTGTAGAGAAGGTAGTGACTTCTAAACCTCTGCCTTGCTAGGATGCATCATCACATTAAGGCGGTGAGGTTGTCAGAAGGCAGTGATGAGTGCTACTGGGAAGCTCTCATGGATGCAGGGTGGTGTGCCCATCATAACCTTGGTTTGGTTTTACTAGACTGTCCTCTGAAGATGCTGAAGGGATTCTAGCAGATAACTACAGAGTATCAACAGCTCAACCAGGCCACACCTCCCCACATAGCATTGTATCCAAGGTACTGTTTTTGCTGGACCTGAGTCATATGACCTCAGACACATGGTCACCAGCTACCTATTTACCACAGTTGGGTTTTTCATCATAATAAAGAATAAAAGGGATTGTAAATAGTCCACTGCCACATGGATTGGGCAAACATATAGTTTTGTCCAGACATGGTGTCGAGTTTCTTACCTTCTGTGATGTAATCTGAAGAAATGCTGTAACTCAGTCAACCTCACACATCCCAACAATCTACATAGATGTAGGTGGTGGGTGTAAAGAGAAGGGGATGATGGAGAAGTGGTTTCATGGGATCTTGTTAGGGTACATTCAGTTGAGGGGATGTAAACCCTGCCAAGCTCCAGGAGAATGACCTAAATGTGTACATGAATGACACATACTGAAAAAAAAATCAGAATATTGTGTCTTATGCTTCCTGCAGTAAGAAAGGGAAAGCACCTGGCTGTCTTCTTTTGTGTTCTAGATGCAGCATATTCGACAACTTAGCAACGCTCTGCCCTTGTGTGAGAGCAAGCAACAGTCTGGAGGCTTTGAGCATTAGGCCCATGGCAGGGGTTCAAGCAGCCCTGGCACTTGGACCCTGAGCTCTGAAAGACCCAGTAGTGTTAGGAATACCAACGTTGGGAAAAATATGCTGTGTGAAATATACTTTTGAAATAAATATTAGACGGGGAAACCATTTTGTTTTACTTTTTAAAACTATTTCAAACAGCACGTTTCATCCAACACAAGGTAAACAAGGAAACAGACTGTTTTGCTCCAGCTGAAGCAATCCAAAGAGGAGAGAGTAGGGGCCCGTTGGCATTCTGAATAATGGACAGCAGAGGCTGCTGTTGTATCTTGTATGGTGTTCTTCTGTAGAAAACTTGCTGGGGCTGTGACCTCCACTGAAGGCAAGAAAGGAAAATGAAAGTGGGTCGCTAGGGGGCAGACTTCCTCCTGTACGTGCCCAGAAAACACAGGGGATTATAAATAGATGCAAGTGTTGCTACCAAAATGTCCTCAGAACAGAGGTGACTTTAAGGACAGGGAACTATGTAACCGAGGCTCACACACACAGTTATCTCCTCTGATGTTAAGTTGTCCTAAGAGTCCACCGTTGGCTGGATTTCTGAAGATTATCATTGAGTAAAGATGCTTTAATGCCGGGTATGAGTTAGGAGAACTTTGCTTTCTGACATCCTAACAAGACCAAGTGCTTGTACAAAAGTCTGTGGCATTCTCCCTGTTAGCCCAGGTCACACATCTCTTCCATTTGTGCATGGAGATGTGACATGGAATTCAAGAAAAGGAAGGAAAAGAAATCATAATCACAGACATTCAAACAGGACCGGGAGGAAGGCACTTAGGGGGGGAGCTGTTGTACAGTCATAGACAGAAAGAGCTGGCAACGGTGTCTGGGGCAAATTACCAGCCCCGTCCTTCTCCAGCTAACTGAGGGAAGCCAAACAAGTATCAGCATCGGACCTCAGTCCCTCTGTAACCCAGCAGGGGACTCATAGGCGGCAAGCCTTCAACTGGAGTTGGCTGGTGCTCACAACCCATTCCTGCTGTCTCATTTAACTTCTGCAACAACACTACCGTGTGCACGGGGATATCTTCATCCCCACTTTAGCAATAAAGAAGATATACACAATAGTCTAGTTGCATCTGCATTTTAAAGCCCACCTCATTAACAACACCAGGATTCCTCCAGCTTTGTCTGCAGTCAACAGTCATGCTCTTCTGTAGTCTGCATTGGACTTCTGGAAGATTCTCTATGAGCACTGGGAGTGCTGCACATTTTCATGACAAACAGCTGCCAAACCAGCTAACCAACCGCCTGAGCGCAGAGGCTTGCCTTTCCAACCTATGTGCAGGTGACCCTTGGGCCAGCACCATCTCCTGAGAGCTAATTAGAAATAAGCATCACAGCCCCAGATCCCCTGGACCAGAAGTTACGTGTAAACAGGATCCCAGGAAGACTGATTTGTTTCTTTCAGTACACAGAGGGCTTGCAGAAGGACAGCGATGAATCTCCCTCCGTAATAGGCCAGAGAGCACCATGAATACCCCCCACCCACTCCTCACAGCTTCCTGAGAATAATGAGAGTCTCCATAGACGGTAGCAGGAGCTACCCTTGTCCTTGCACGGCCTCCTCCCAGGGGACTCTGGTTTCCCAGCCTGTCTCAGAAGGACCAGTTTCTTTTTCTAATCAGTATAGGAGAAAGCAGACTTGGCACAAGGGTAGATGTTAAAAGAGGCGGAAAGAAGTCTCAAGAGCTCTCAAAGGATGTCCTATTATGCTGGCAACTGAGTTAGTCCCATCAGCAAGCCAATTGGCTGGATGTCTCCACTAGAGGTCACGATTGACTCTGCATCAGGACCAAACTACTACCATCAGAGCATTGGTTCTCACACATTTGGGTCTCAAGATCTCTTTAAATTCTTTAAAAAAAAAAACAAAACAAAACTGTGAACATTAGCCAGAGCTTTTGTTTAGCAGAATTATATCTATGGATATCTAGTGGTTGTAAATAAGACATGACAACTTCAAAAGATGTTTATCAAAGTTAATAAACCATTATGAGAGATTATAAATATTTTTATAAGAAAATAACTATTTTCCATAGCAGAAGCATAGATACTGAGAGGGATGACAAATGTTTATGTCTTTGCAAATCTTTTTAACATCTGGCTTAAGATAAGACACTTGGAGTGTCACATCTGCTCTGCGTTCAGCTAGTCGGAAAACCCCGCCGCAGTCTCCAGATGATAAGCAAGCATTTGCTTCTGTCTTAGTGTTATGAGGAGATGACCCAAATGTCACGGGCCCCTTGGAGGATCACATGGTGGCTCCCGGTGGTCCTTGGGTCACACCTTGGAATTTACCACTTAAGGCAAAGAGAAAGCTAGGGTTCACAGTCGCGGAATACAGTTCAAAACTCAGACCTTCCTATCCTGTCTCCAGCCATCTTCTCTGGCATTTCTCTGCCCACTTCTCTGCTCTCTGAGCTGTGGGATTCTGTCGGCTCTCTGTTAGGCCACACCCTAGGACCAGGATATAGAAATGGAGGAAGGGAAGAGGGAAGGGGGGAGGGGGAGGGAGAGGAGAGAATCCCGAGGTTCCAGAGTACCTTTAGAAGCACACCTCCAATCATGCGAGAGCCTCAACCACCCCTTGCCTCTAGAGTTCCACTTTGCACTAAGCTGGGAATGAGTGTGTTCCAGAGAGTTTAGAATCCAACTACAGCAACAGCCCTGCCACTCCTCCCTAATCTGCATATTTCCCTGTTCTTAGGTCTCTACTCTACATCTTGGGTCTTTTGAAATTTTAAGTCTTTTTTTTTACCAGATCACCGTCTGTCAAATGTTCTATATCCATACTGACTCAAATCTAGGATTTTTAATTAGAAACTTTCAAATTTGAACTCTCTGTTACCAGAATACTCTGTCTTCCCAGAAATCTGTTTCATACTTTGTTCCCATTTCTCGTGTATAATGACATCTTTAAGCTGATGTCTACGATGTCATTTCTCTTTACTAAGAAGAAATCTATATCTCAGTCTCACTACATACAGGCTTATGTCTTTCCAAATGCAACCACTAGTACTATTTTAGTAAAGGAGTAAAAGAGATATGTTGATTTTAATTCTGATGATGTTATCCTCTTATCTATTTATTGGCTTTGAGACAGGGCTGGGCTGGCTTCAAACTCACTGCATAGGGGAAGATTGTCTTGAGCTCCCATTTCTCTCCCTACAGGGATTATTGGTCTGAGCTGCCTCTCCTGCTTACAAATACATTGTAAATGGGGCTTCTTAGATGATAATAATCTCTTTTAAAGTGTCAGAATTTCAAAAAAAAATCAGAGAGATTGAAGCTCAATATAGATAAATTCCCAGTACTTGTGTGAAATCAGAGGTGATGAAATTTTAAGCATTTCTTAATTCTCAAGACTCTCATTCCAATTAGTGAATTTCTAAATGTATACTGTCTTTTCATAGAGCTGAACTTGATTTAGATCCTGGGCCATTGAATAGCAAAGATTTCTTCACTTTCAGAGAAAGTTAGCGTGGCCTCTTTAGAAGGGTTAGCTGAGCTGAACGAACTCTTTGGCATAGATCCCTGCAGTTAGCATGGAGCAAGAGCTGAAGTGTTTCAAGTGTATTTTAGTAAATAAATGCGGAACATAGAAAATTTGATTCTGAAAGTTTGCAATTGAGAAACTTGTGACTGGAATAAAGTCAGGATGGAAGATGGAAGACGAGACATTTATTCTTGGCAGCCAACACTCAGTGGCTATCTACACAGAAATGATAGCCACATGATGAATTAGCTTCTATAATCCATGCACTAGACACATGTGGTACTTACTAGGGCTTTCCCCTTTCGAAAAGATTGCTGATTTTGAAAAAAAAAATTCCTCGCTATTGGCATGTTTATATAACCCAGAATGCACAGATCCTAAGTGTTCCATTAAATGGGTTTTGAAAATGTGCACACTTAGGTACCCATGGCCTACAGTGAGCCATATGCACTGACTTTATAGGTGACATCACACTGGCACACTATTTTACACTGGTGAAAGTAACATGCATTCAATGGAAACCCGACTTTGAACTTAGAATTTTGATCCATTCCCAGATTAGAGATACCAGTGTGAAAGTCTCCCAAGAGGCTGGGCTGCAGCTTCCAGGCACCCTTTGAGATAATCATATGTATAATAAAAGGTCTTTGTCTGAGGTCATTTTGCACAACTCTAGGCTAGTGCTACTCTCTGTACACGACTGAGTGGAATATTAAGTGAGCTTTGCTTTTACTTTCCATGAATTTGGTTTCTGATGAGTTTAATGAGGACTTGGCCTTGTAAATTCAAAAGCATCTCTTACTAGGTGAAGGGGCCACAAGGCCATCTGGTCTCAGGGTCATCGACAATCCTTGGCTTTCCTCTTCTGCAGCTTCTCAGACTCCTGCCATTTGGAGATAGAGAATACGTGCCTAAAAATTCTCACTGTGTACTTTGCTTTCTTCGCATGGAGTTGAGAGCATCGACTTCTACGTAGGAGCCTGCCACTTCTGAAGCCGTACTATTTACTGAATGACGGTTTTAGATTTTTTTTTTCTTATGTAAATACAATAAACGTATCTTAGATAGATAACCCAGGAAGAACAAAGAGTTCTCTTTTTAAAATCCCTTTTGATGGGAATAGAGAAATGGCTTACAAGCACTGACTGCTTTTCCAGAAGATTGTATTATTATACACATATAATAATAATAATAATAATAATAATAATGATAATAATAATAATAATAAATTTAAAGAGTCTTATTCTACTAGGATATTCATTTCAAGCTTGAGAACCTGGACTTGTTTTCTTCACTCTATGTATTCTTTGTAGGCTGATTCCTGGCAGCCACAGGCACCTGTGGAATCACATGACTCAGAATGTTCTAGAACATGATGGTTGACATTTTGCAGGCAAGGCAGGAAGGGATTTAGCGGATACCTAAGTAAATGTTTTTAGGTTTCTCCTATAACATTTTTCATTGACAGAATTTTGTTTCCAACGCTGTTTAAGAGGTCATTTTATCCATTTGCCATTTGTTTACTTTGAGTTTAAAGCTAAGGCTCTCCACTTGGGATGGTTTTATTTAGGATGGGACCCTTTCTGGGAAGGATTTGTAGAAATGTAAAGTATCCAACTGGACAAGATTACTATTACTTCACGAACTGAGAAGCTCAAGATAGCAGCCTAGCGTGACTGGTTGTTTGCAGGGTGCTGTGCTTCCGAGGTGCTAAAAAGCACTCTGTGGACACAGTACAACGCCATCATGAATTAATAAATTGAGATACATGTGGCATGTTGCGCTTCTTCCAACTCATGTCTCTTTGCACAATGGCTTTGAAGGAGATAGAGCAAAAGAGCAGAAAGCCAAGTAGGGGTTTGGCTTTCATCTGAACATTCCTTAGAGGGTCTATGAGTGCCTCCCAGACATGTGTAATACAGATTACGGGAAACAGCTTACACTGAGAAGACAGAAAGGAAAGGAGAAAGAGGGAGCAGGAAGTTGCTCATAGCAGTCAGCGGTCAGGCATCTGCCTGCTGTCCAGCAACTATACCACTCATTCCTTTGCTTAATAAATAGGAGCTTGATTTTATTTGTATTATTTTTCTACCTCTTTATCACTTCTCTCTCTCTCTCTCTCTCTCTCTCTCTCTCTCTCTCTCTCTCTCTCTCTCTCTCTCTCTCATTTTCTTAAAAGTCCTATAATATGGCCAACTGGCCTTAAACCCAAGCTTGCCTTGAATTAATTTTCCTCTGCACCTAGTCCCCTGGTGCTGTAAAGACAAGTGTGCTCCACAGTACCCAGATCTAACTGTGTAACTTACTCTAAGGCAAACCGATTCCTGACTTCAAAGTCTTACATTTCAGCAGTTGGGCTATACAAATTAATACAAAGTAGGGCAGACTAAGGCAGTACAAAGTAAATGCCAAATGATAAGTAAAAAATTACACACTAGGAGCACTAAGATACGGGCATCCTTGAAGGAGGATAATCAAAGCCTCCAGTGAAGGGGCAGCTCAAGACAGTGATGTGAGTCACAAGGAGAGTTTGGGTAGGCAGACACAGAGAGGGGAGACAAGTAGGAGGGATGACAGTATGGACAAGAGTCAGACCAACTCACTGTGGGATGTGCAGGGCAAGCAAGCCAAAGCAACACAAAGTCTTTCGATCTGGAAAGTATCATCAACACACACCCTAAAGCAAGCGCTAACTTAGGTCAATAGTTTGATATTAAACAGGGCTATAAAGTCACGACTATAGTTTAGGTAAAGACACCATCTTTAGAGTCATGTGCAAAGGAAGTACACATCCAGCTCTAAAAATTTCTGCTTCAGTTCTCTTTTCGATAATCACTTTTTGAGCGCATTAATGTCACCATTAACTTCTTCTCAAGGAGTCTCTGTCATGTAGCCTTCTGCCCTGAAGGGACATTTTTTTTTTGACAGTTGTCGACGTAATTATTAACAACATTGTATTGAAAGAATGTGTCAGCCAGTTTAAACCAATAAGGAAAAAGTGACATCAAGAAGTATCAGTTCTGTTTACAACTTTCCCCAAAGAGTTCAAAGCAGGGTGACGGCTTCAGGTCAGTGAGGTTTTGCCTTGTGGTATTCCACCAGAGGTGGCCCATAAAGGACGCCAGCAGGTCCGGATTCCATACAGCTGTGGAGGATCCCACCCACAGAGAGTGAGCCTTTAACCAGGTGGGAAAAATTCCTCTAGCCATCCTCAAGGGGTTTACACACCCTGCATGACCACCACCCTTCCTGGCCTCCCTAGCCTGCAGATTTTGGCCATTTGCCTGCAGGGAAGGTCAGTTTCCCAGGAACACCCATCTTTCTCCTGATGCTTGTAACCAAACATGTGTTTCTCCACAGTTCTACAAAAAAACAAGATACTGACCCACTGCTTAGCGCACTGTATGTACCACATGGCTTCCAGCTGTGTCTCTCCTCTCTTAGATAAGCGAACTTTTTTTTTTTAGTTTGTGCTCTCTTGTTGAGAGGAGACCTTTAAGAATATTTGAATATTTTACTTTCAGAATCTCACCCTGTCTCATAAATGACTAAACTTTGATAATCAACTAACGTCTCAGATTCCAACTTATGACTATGTTTTTTTCTTAGAGAATCTATCTTGACTTAACAATATATTCAACCTAACATGTTGCTTGGTCCCACTTTGCTAGCGCTTTGTTTAATTCCATACACTGGAGATATTTTTTTTCCTGGAATAGTTTAAAAAAAAAAAACCTTTCTGAGTTTTTCTTGGAGTGCTCACCTCTGTTAGGTCATGAACGCTGTATGATAAAAGCAAACGGTTGTGTGGTGGTGGTGGCCTAAAGAACAGTCAGTAGAATCAAATCCCAGGTTTTACATCCGCAGTAAACCAAACTCTGTGTATATGACACTTCACACAATATCCCTACCCTTACGAGAATGGAGAAGCTAACAGAAAACAGTTGGGTTAATGTTCTTCAATGGTGCCTGGCAGAGTCAGGGATTACAACTATTTTAGAACCAGATAGAGGAACCAATTATTGTTCTTCCAACTTATGTACATAAAAAAAACCATGAAAACATCATTACTGGGTTGAGGGATTGACTCAGCGAGCCAAGCTCTTGCCACTCAAATGTCAGGACTTAATGTTCATATCCCCTGAACCTTTGGTAAACTGGGTGCAGGAACTGTAATCAACGGTAATGACACTGGGCCAATGGGTAGATGGAAGGCCTCGACAGGAGAATGCCTGGAAGCTGAGAGCCAGCTGGCTTGCTGGATGGTGTAACTGAGAAACAGACCCATCTCAAACAAGGCAGAGGTGAGGACAAAGAATGTCCCATGATCTCCATACATGCACCCCGACTCCCATACACTAACACAACACATATATGCACATGTGCACATATTGCACACATAGGCACATATCACACACAATGATGAAAACAGCTGATACCGGCAACTTCCTTGCTTCTAGTCTCAAGCCCATGATTAGAAGTCTAGACCTTGTAAAGATTTAGCGACTGTTTTATGGTGGTGAAGCAGGCATCTAGAGTATCCTTGAAGTTGTGGGAAATCTTGAGTATGCCTAAGAAGTAAATTCCCTTTGTGACTAATACCCAGGAGGAAATGGAAAAAAAGAAAGAAAGACTTTTCTGCTGAGATGTAGCCAAGAATTCAAGATATCATTAACTTAAAGGAAATGGAAAATTCAAATAAGAGCCCTGAGAAATGCAATGTTATTTAAGAATGGAAATGAGACAGTTATAAAATTTAATTAAATAAAGATCTTGTTTAGTCATTAAATTGTAGAATGTAGAAAATTCTCCATGATATTTTCCTGCTGTTTTGTTACCACTGATGTTTCACTGGAGTGGAGACTGGGACAAACTCCTAAGCAAATATTTAGACTGTTTTGAACAGAACTCTAAATCAGCTGTTATAAGAAACTGATAACATCCAAGAAGGACAGAAAATTAGACTTTCCTAATTTGTGTTTGCCGTGAATCTGTAGAAATCGGATGATGGCGATGTAAATGGAATGTAAAGACATCTTAGTCAGGAAGCTCCGTTAAGAATATTGGCTAACCCAGAAGCATCATGGGTGGTCCTTTAGAAGAAAATAACAGGAAATAGGAGCACCAGCAGGGAAAATATTCAGTTTGGGAAGAAGTGAAGTTTAGAAAATAAATATGCAATGAGTAAATTGGTGAACCATCTAATAAAAGGAGAAAGATTAAAATGTTTCAAGAGGAACTGTTCTAGCCAGGGATAGGGTCTAGGTAGCATGAGAGACAGATTCTGAAGAACCCCCTATATCAAGTTTTAGTAAAAAAAAATAAAAGAACTCCCTGCTTTCTGCCCAGTGACATCAATTCTGACATTTTAAACTTCACTACCTGATGTTATACCTTAGTACTCATGCTGATGGGGAAGAGGTCATGATGCTACAGAGAAAAAGAAAATCCTAGAGACTAGGCGCTCAAGAATGATGGTGTTGATGCTGGAGAGACGGCTCGGCTGTTAAGAGCATTGACTGCTCTTCCGAAGATCCTGAGTTCAAATCTCAGCAACCACATGGTGGCTCACAACCATCCGTAATGAGATCTGACACTCTCTTCTGGGGTGTCTGAAGACAGCTACAGTCTACTTACATATAATAATAAATAAACCTTTAAAAAAACAAAAGAATGATGGTGTTGAATAGTTGAGAAGGTTTCAACCAGTTGGACTCTGAGAACAACAATGAAATTGTCTTATCAGTGGAGAAGTGAAAAATTAGTGCAATCCATTGACTAAATGACAACTTAGAAGGTTGGAGTTGCCTTTCTAGGCATGATAGGCTAAGGCCCTGTCAGGAAGTTTTGCTCTGTAGACTGTTGCCATGGAGTCTGGATGTGACAGTACATACAACTGCTTCACCAACAGCCCTGGAGGGCAATCCAGGATTTCTCAGGAGATGGCATTGACATGAGTGACTTTAGTAAACAGAGTTCCCCTCCTATGTATCCTGATGAAATAAGTTTCAAGGGCATACCCCTAAAATAAGTCAACATTTAAAAAGAAAGTCATATATCAAATAGTCTTTCTGCAGCGGGAAACCTGAAGCATGTAGCATGAAACCCTAGCTACGGTATGAGTGTTAGACACGTAAGAGGCAGAAAAATGATTTACACATACTGCTTGCTCATATCTTTAACCCAACAAAAAGCAACAGATCAGAAGATTGAGGTTTTGTCAAAAAGTGGAGACAATTTTGAACCTCAAGCCCAGCTTAGGAATAAAAAAGGATAGAAAGGACAGAGAGAGAGAGAGAGAGAGAGAGAGAGAGAGAGAGAGAGAGAGAGAGAGAGAGAGAGAGAGAGAGACAGAGAGAGAGAGAGAGACAGAGAGAGACAGAAGCAGAGACAGAGAGAGAGACAGAGAAAGAGACAGAGAGAGAGAACATCCAGTGCAGAAAATTAAGACTTCAGAATTTCTACAACTTAAAACATTTAATATTTATTACTTCAAATTTAAAAACAAAAACAAAAAGAAACATTCTTAAGCAAAAAGAAATTCCACTGAAGACAAGTTTAAAGTAAACCACATATTAGAAAAGGAAAGAAAAGATGTTCTTGTTCTTAATAAACTCATAAGAGATGCTCATATTTTCAATAAATGAAGATCTCAGTGGAGAAACGATGCACTGTTTTTCAGAGCAGAGAAAACACAGCGGTTAAGTAAGGGTGCTTGCTGCTCTGCTAGGGGACCTGAGATTTGTTTCAAGGGCCCATGTTGGGCCACTCACAACTGCCTGTAACTCTGACTCCAGGAGAACTGAACCTCTGTCTGCACATCCCAACCACACACAAATTTTAGGGGGAAAAGGAGGATTCTAGAATTGAAAAGCAAACTCTAAAATAAAGAAAACCTAAAGAGAGATCCCGTAGATACAGATTTGGAGGAATGTCATCGTAAATTAGAAAACCGTTTTTCTTAACTCAGTAATTCTTCTTAAATTGGGTTTGATACTTTCTGTTTTGATTACTACTAGGCTTTTCTCTTCTTTTTCTCTTTGAGGAAAATGGTAGCCCAGCTTAAAAACTAAGGCAGAGAAGCAAAGAACTCGGATGTTTTCCTTTAGGTAATGGAATTAAGCAAACTGTGCACGTGTGGTGGAGTTTGCAATTCACAGCAAGAACAGCCCATCAGCCCATTTATCCAGGAGCTCAGCTATCTAGACATGGAAGAAACCATCTCTGCAGACAAAGGAGATGGGAGCACGGTGTTCCTGCTGGGAAGTGTAATGACAGGAGCCGCCCCCCTCCATCAGTTCATGGAAATGGAATGGCTCTTCCCTTACCCTCTGCCACATGCACACATGTATTTGATTGAACAGCAGGCCCATCCCTAAGAGGCTTTTCAGAAAGGAGATCTCAGGGTGTATCCAGGCTGGGAAATAATCCATCCTAATAATCTCTCAGGAGATTGGCTATGCCCGATTACATGAGGAAAGACTCTGAGATTTACTGAGGTTCCAAATCTGCTTAATGCTGTCCTTCAGCTTATAACCTTAAAAAAAAGGAAGGAAGGGAAGAAAGAAAGAAAAGAAGGAAGAAAGGAAGGAAGGAAAAAAGAAACAAAGGAAGGAAGAAAGGAAGGAAGGAAGAAATAAAAAAAGAGGGAAAAAAAGAAATTTTTTGAGTGATATATAAAATTAGGATTATTTATTTAAAAATTTCAGTTGCTATCAACTAGTTATAGTCTCTATCGTCTCTGAGGAAAACAGGACAAGAAAACCAACCAAACATTCCATTGAAAGCAGTGGATGTGTGGCTAGGAGGAGTTGAGACTTTCTATTAGTGGTCTCTTTGTGAAAATAAGACTTAAAACTAGTGTACGACTTTATAGAAAGTGAGGTAGTGTAATAGTTACAACTGGATTCGTATGTGGTTCAGATGCTGTTCAAAGGACTGGAGAGATGAAATCACAAAGTGACCTATTACAGGAGTCTAGGATTTCTTGGAATTTGAGCACTTTAGACGCATTTAGGAGAACCATGGCTACTCTGGTAGACCTAATTTGTTTCTCATTCTAATTTCTCAATCTACAGGATGAACATAAAGAGTTTGGGAAATCAGAATGATTGAAATGTATGTACCTTGAATCCAATCTAAATAGTTACACATTAGCTTTGCATTAGAAATGATTGACTTCCCAAGGCAGGAAAGGCAATGCTGGGATTTGCTGACATCGGCCTTTCACTCCTAAGACCGTTGCCCAGAAGCACTGTCGCCAGCTACCATGTATATAATGACTTTCACTCTTCACCCCACCTTAAAAAAAATACTTCTGAATTCCCAGTCATGACAACGTAAAGTTTGTTTGAATCCTCTCAGCTTCATTTTCCAGACTACGTTTGTCATCATTTTAGCCAAACTCCATAGCCTCTAAAATGACCCACTATCAGTTACCCCACTAACATTTCAGTGTTCTATAAGAGCTAGCTATTTCATTCTTCCTCAGAGCCTAGACCCCAGACCACCAATATCACAAACATCTAGAGTGTTTGGGACGGATGCTCGGGTCTCTGTCTCCCCAAGACTCTGTCAGGGAACCTGAATTTTCAATAAGCGTTCCAATAACACCTGCAGTTATTCATGCTTGAAAACCTCTGAACTATCGAGCAGCTCTGAGGGCAATTACACATTTATCCCATTCTTCATTTGCTGAGAAAGTCAAAGCAGGGCCATCCTGGCTTCTGTCCAGATAGGCCTCCCTGGTTTTGAGAATCAAAACAGCAGAGAATTGGTACCCCAGACAGCTTTTGAGTAGGTTTTTTTTTTTCCCAACAAACTGCCCAGATGATTATACATAAATGTAGGGCATTGCGACACCAGAACTCACCGGCTCTGGCGAGGCAGACCCGGAAAACTGCGGCATGACCCTGCAGGACAGGCATAGGGCCGTGTGAGGTCACCTGACCCGAATTGCAGGACTCCGGATACCGTGGAAGAGCTGAGAACAGGGCCCGGGGGCAGCTCCATCAGCCCCAGAGCAGAAGGAGAAAGGGGGCAGGGATAGGTGAGCGTGCTAGGGTGGTTCCCAATCAGGCAAGTCTTTGGTCTGGTCTGGTGGCTGGAAACTCTGGGAGGCAATCCATTGGTTTTAGAGCTTTATTGTAGAAGAGTAGAGTGAGAGAAAGAAGATGGAGAAGTAGAAGCTGGCCGTGGAGGGGTGGGGCAGGGGTACAAGAGACAGAACCAGAGAGTAAGAGAGAGTAAGAGAAAAAAGAGGGAGGGGAGGGGGCAAACAGCCCTTCTTATAGTGGGCTGGGCTACCTTGCTATTGTCAGGTAACTGTGGGGGTGGAGTCCAGCCCGAATACTAGGGGCTTGGGGCGTGGCCCTATGTGACTGATGGCCATAAAATTATGGAGCTGAGGGCCTCGTGGTGTCAGGAGTCTAGTGTCTGGGAGCGTAGCTAACGGGGTCCGTCCCTTGTTGATTAATCTACTGGGTCTCTGGAAGTTAAGCCTCGCTCAACCAGAACACAGACTGCCTTTCACGGTCCAGCGCATAAACTTCAGGCAAACAACAAGTACTTGTTTAGCATGTGTGTGTCCCTGGAATCTCATGGGACGTACACTCAACATTATTTGGTGTTTGATCTGAAATTAAGAGTTGCTGGTCTGGTGGTCTGAATGATAAATGCTCCCCCCACCATCCCCCATAATCTCCAGGGTTTGAATAATTGGTCTCTGGCTTGGCAGCATTGTTTGGGTGAGTTGGAAGTTATGACCTTGATGGGGTGTATATAGCACCAGTGGTGAGAGCTTTTGAAAGTTTAAAAGGCTCACACCATTTCTCCTTTGCTCTGTCTGATTTGAGCTTGTGGTTCAGTGTGTGAGCCCTGAACTTCTGCTCAAGCCACCAAGCTTGCTGCACGTCGCAGTACTTCCACAGTGGAACCTGATACCTCTGGAATCCTAAACCAAACGGCCAACTTCCTTCTACGTGTTTCCTTGACCATGGCATCTTATCATAGCAATGGGAAAGTAACTGACACTGTTGGGGCCCAAGAATCACTGAAGGAAGACCCCAGACTCAAATAGACCTTGCAAAGGCAAAGAGCGTTCATTCTGTAGAAATAGCCAGCATGCAGGGAGCAAATATTCATCAAAATGGCGATGACCGGAGGGGCTTGCTGGCTGCCTTTTATGCATGGCTAGGGGAATTTTCCAGAAGGGTTAGGTAACCTCTAATACGATTGCTAGGGGGCAAAGCAGTGACATTAGTACAATTTTGCTTGGCTGCTGTGTTAGTTTCATGATTTTTGGTGAGACCTTGAAGAATTTTGGGAACAAGTTTAGTTCTGTTCTTGTTTTCTCCTCCAGCTAGGTGTCCCAGGAGCAGACTCAGCTCCAGCCTTATTCTCCGTAAGTCCAGGTTGTCACTGATCAACGACCCATCGTCCGTGGCTTCCTCCGAGGAGCCCAGATCGCTTCCCAGGAATTGAAAATTTTTATTCCCAAGGTTTTTGGACCTTTCAGTACAAGGGGGCATGATGCTTCTTTATTTGCTACACTGGGTGACATACAGTAGAATACCAGTCTTGCCTTCTGTCTGCCACTTATTTGTCGGATGACCTTAGATAATTTTCTTCCCTCCTTCAAAGTTTTATTTCCCCATACCACAAAACAGCAGCAGTAGCAACAGCAATAACAAAACATAGCCACTTACCCACAGATCCCACACAAACTTACCCTTATGTAGTAATTAGGAAAATGACACTATTTTAATCTATGGTGTGATCTTTCTACACATGGAGCCTGACACAGTGTTTGATGTTGCTGGCCTATTATTAACAGTAGTTAGAAGTTGGGGACACTACAGTTATGTCCAGGGTATGAGTCTTGTCCTGGGCCCCTCTATATCTCACCTATTACTAACAATGGTAATAAGGTAGGAGCACTGGAGGTGCATCCAGTGGCTGAGTCTCATCCTGGACCCTCTGTGTCTGCTCAGTCCCAGCACTGTACCACAGCAATGGGGTCAATGACCGTACCCCCAAACCTCCAAACCCATGAAGCAAAACGAAGCTTTTCTTTCTCAGGTGGCTTTGCTTGCATACTGTGTCCCAGAGATGTAAATGAAGAATGTACTTCCATCCGTTCATCCCTTTTTGTATTTGATTATACTTTTAGCATGATGTCACCAACTTAAGGACAACGTGTGTGAGCCTGTGAATGGATTTTACTTAGTGCTTCATTTTATATTTGCATTTGTAAAACACACAGTTTTCCTTATTAACAATAAAAAATAATACTAGATAAAATTTTTTGCAAAGCACACTATAAGCTCATTATATCCTCTGAACATTGGGTATCATTTTAACTATTAAAATTAATATTGTTAACAATAGTAATTCCATATGTTAGCAGCGTCCCCATGCATATTATTAAACTTACCCTTTTGGCATATGCTTTTATATATTTTGTAGTTCTATGCAATATTTGGTGAAAATATTTGGTCATTTACATTGTATGCATACTTCCTAAAGAACATCAATCTCATTAAAAATGCACATTAGCCTCCCAATTAGTTAATTTTGAGCACAAACAGCAATGACTGACAATCAACATCTCTAAAGATTAGCAATATGATGCTGAGATAAAATTACAGATTTAAACACATATGTGAAACAAGCATGTAGTAGCCTTGTCTAGTCACACAGAGAAAGATTCAAAGACACACCAGTAGATGGACTGGGATGTGCTGTTCTGGTTTTTCATGTGTCCAGAGGTGACAGTGCCTGTGAACAAAAGCATGGCCCACAAGGGTGACACGGGGGAGCCTCCCGGCTTAAGAGGTCTCATGTTGTGACTCATGTTGTGACTCATGACAATGTGGTGCAAAGCAACAGTCAGAAAAAGAAAAGACCCCAAGTCCAACATCAATATATACTGCCCAACTTTCCCTGAGAGTTATTATAGCATTCTGATTTATGAATTTGCTAACCTTCTCTGGCTTTACTCTTGACATATTCCAGAATGAAATAAATGGGCAGAGCAGGGAATAAGTAGCTCTAAGAAAGCAAACAGAATGCTTTCTAGCAAGCCTCTTCCTACTTCCCTCTCTAGACCATAATATTATCACATTTCAGGTACAATAGCAGCAACAATGGCAACAACAAGTACCACAACATTTTACAGCACAAAAGTCCTCATAGAGTGATTCCATGAGCTAAATTCAAATTTATCTAGTGATGTGAGTATTTTTATTTTCTTATTAATTCCCTTACATGCACATAGTAAAACTGTTCTTAAATTACTAACAAAATGTTGCCTTCATGTATCAAAGAGCTTTGATAATGACTGAAGGTCTATAAAACTTAGCTAGGCTATCTACTTCTACAATAGAGTGAAATTCTGGATTTGTGAGCCGTTCTGTTTTGCAAGCCTTTGTTTCTATCATATGATTTTAATAACAACCATGTTGCCAGAGAAAAGGCTGAGAGAGAAGGTTTCTCCGTTGGGTCTTCAACGTCATTAGTCATCCATGATTCTCAATGTGATTTATTGGGTTGACAACTAAATAAAACACTCCTTCAAAGTCCATGCTTGTGTAAATACAGTATAGCATTTCACTCTTACGGATACCTCCATGTCTTGGGTTCTTTTAAACAAACCCTTTAAAGGACGTGGTCTAGGGTTCTCATCAAAACAACTGTATCGTCTACACAGAGTCTGCAGTTACTTTGAAGGCCTGCTCTGAACTTTTAAAGGAATGTTCTCAAAGGAAACCCCGGGGGAGAGGAAAGGAAGGGTAGAGATGATGGAAATCTTAGCTGATAAGGTATGAAAATGAGCACTCACTTTATCTTCTACAAATATATACATATACACATACACATACTCATACACACGTGCACACACACAAGTGCATGTACATATACACACACATACACATATATATACACATACACAAACACATATACATATATGTATGTATATATTCTGAATCACAAATAAATTATTTTACCAAGGAATTATAGAATATGTCTTTTTTATTGACCCGAACTTAATAGATTAAAATAATAAAGAATTTAACAACGTCCACCTGAGCCCTTTTCCTGAGTGCTTGTCAGAGTTCTGAATCTTCATATCTATAAAACAAAGCCTAAGATCTTCTCTAGAAATCTTGGAGACCTTGAGTCTCAGATCTGAAATCTTGTACTCCGTGATCTCATGTCTCACTGAGAAAAACATCTTACCGGAAAACATGTTCCACTGGAATATACTAGAAAACAATCAGAGAAATATCCTAAGGACTTAGCAGAGTCATTCAGCTATAACCTTCCTTATAGGAAGCAGGAAGTTGCTGGTCTGGGTTAGGTGGGAAGAAGGCCGAACTGTGAAGACCACAATGGCGTCTCTAAAGAGTGTTCTTTTTTAGCATTCTGTCTTAAATATAATAGGAATTCTGACAGCAACAAACAAGAAAAACCAGTCTCTGCTCGCTCACTAACTTAATGGAAGACAGTATTGTCCAACTTGGGGGAATATTATACAGTGTCTTAATGAATAAATAAGGTGGTTTCCTTTTAAACAGAGAAGTTTATTTTACAAGGCCGTAGTTGATAGGCCCATATTGGTTTTGTTTATCCTGGCTCGGGGAAGGGGACTGTGCTCTGTTTCTGATACATCCTCCTTGTTTTCAGTTATGACAGATATTCCTTTGAATCAGGTCCATGAAAATACTGTAGCACCAAACCCAGACTATCTACCCCTGGTCCCATCTGTATTCTGTCCTTAAACACAAGCAGCTGTGGACACACATCTGCCTCACGTCTGACACGTACAGCCATCCAGAACTCCATATAACTTTTCCTGCTCTTATGGGAAGTCATGACTGACACAGTAGGAGTTGAGAAACCCACATATTTCAAATCCTACTCATGCTCAGACAGAGATAAAATACTGACGAGCCAGGCTTGGGTTGACTGACTCTGATAGTCGGCACAGAGTGACTGATAACTTCATTTTCAACTGAGAGTAACACACAGATTATGTGTAAAAAAAAATGGAAACAAATTTTAGAAACAAAGTCATGACCACCTGAATGGGGGAACATTATTATAAATGTGGTTTTTTTTTAATCTTTCTTTATGATTTTGGGAAACCAATTTAGTGACTGCTCATCAGTGAGATTACATGATCAAAATATTTTGATATTTGATAAACTCTTTGGATCTATAATTAGCACTGTGATGTGTGTGTGTGTGTGTGTGTGTGTGTGTGTGTGTGTGTTGCACAAGCATGCACAGTAATGTATGCCACAGTGTGTGTGTGTGTGGAGGTCAGAGGACAATCTTGGCTGCAAAGTTCTTGAGTTTTACCATGTTTAAGGCAGAGGGTCCATAATTTTCTGTTGTGACCAGTTAGCTGGCACACTGATGCTCAGGTCCTGGCCTGTCTCTGCCTTCTGAGTGGAGGTATGAGAGGTCTAACCATGATTGCCTTTACTGGGTTCTGTAGATTAGATCTCAGCTCTTCAAATTGGTATGGCAAGTGCTTTACCCATTGAGCGATCCCCCAGCCCCATAATTAACACTTGAAAAAGTCATCAGTTCATGCAGAAATCCTTAGTGTTAAGGACAGGATGAGGAAATTATTTTTACTTTTTTTTTAAATTTAATATTCTTGAAGTGTTTTCCATTTTTTTTTGGTAACAAAAACAAGCTACTTGTTTTGTTTATTTATTTATTTATTTATTTCCTTCATTTATTCATTTTGAAAAACAGTTTCCAGTACAGTTTAGAGCTCTGAAGAATATTTTTGACACATGAAAAAGTTTCACATCCCGAAAATATGTTTTCAAAACAGCATGTGGCAAAAGAAGAAGAAATGTAGTAGAGAAACCCAGTAATGAAAAAAAAATAATTCAAGAAAACATGGAAATGATAGAACACATAGGCTTCCCCTGGGTGTCTTCAAACTGGAATTAACTCAAACCTCTAATGGCTGTTTTGACCAATATGCATGGGAGAAGATGTTATCCTGCCTTAGTGTCAGAGCTTCTCATCCAAGAGGCACTTAAGACACAGCTAAGGCTGAACTTTTGCTGTGCTGGAGGGGATGCTTCCTGCACCGTGCTGTGGGGCATTCAAGATGGATGCCAGAAAAAAACCACTGTCAGGGACTAACTACAGCCCACTCTAAATGATTTAGGAAGCTTGATGCTGAGCTGAATAGTGCCTAGAAATAGAGTTCTTGTATAAGTGAGGTTATATTTTTATGTTTTTAACTTTATTTATTTTATATGTATGGGTGTTCTGCCTACAAGTGTGTCTATACACCATGTGTGTGTTGGACACCTTGATACTTGAGTTAGACAGTTGTGAGCTTCCGTGGAAGTGTTAGGAATTGAACCCAATTCCTCTGGAAGAACACCCAGTGCTTTTAACCCCTGAAATTTCTCTCCAGCCCCATAAGTAAGCTTTTTTTTGTAAAAATATTACCTAGAAGGAGAGTTTCAAACAGTCTGACGCAGCGACTGGAGATAAACCAGTGCTTACATTTGTCAGGATGGAAATACTTTAGTCATTTAAAGAGTGTTCATGTTTTTTCTTGATATTAAATCTGATCACACAGAACTGCTTTTTGTCCTAGACTGTCACAGTCATAGATGGTGTTCTGTGATGTTGACGTTGTGTGAAAATGTTTATGTTCCGTTCCAGAACACCAAAGCCTAATAAGACAAAGTTGGAAAGAACTGAAATGCCCATCAGCAAGAATATGGATATAAAATAACACAGAACTTAAAATGAAATATCAACCAGAGTTTACACACACACACACACACACACACACACACACACACACGTATGTATGTATGTGTGTGAGAAAGAGACAGAGAGAGAGAGAGAAGGAGAGAAGCAGGGGAGGGCAGAAAAGAAAAAAATATATGTTTAAAAATGTAAAAAATTATATACAATTTACAAACAGGAGCTAGAGATGAGGTTCGGTAGGTTAAGAGCACTTGCTGCTATTGCACAGAACTCAGGTTCAATTCCCAGCATCCACATGTTGGCTCATAATGGCCTGTAACTCCAGTTTTATGGGGCTGGTCAGCGTCTTCTGGCTTCCTCAGAGGCTGGGCACACGTTTAAATTTTCCATAAAAGTTAAGGCAAGTATCCAAGTAATTAGATAAACTAAAACCTCCCATATTCTTGTCTTAGTAGACTAAACCAGTTGCATCAGATTAGACAAATCTGCTTCAGAAATGAGGAAATTCATTGTTGGTAGGATTGGAATAGGATTCTGGGTCATCCATTGGGTTTAAAAGAGTGTCCAGGACAGGAAATCCTTAATAGAATTTCTAGCCTTTCCCATGGCTTCAATGAGAGCACTGTTGATAAAACAACATAAAAAATGATGACATTTATGAGGAATCGGTGTTTCAAAAGCAGGTTTCTGTTCTTGCCTTATTTCCTCTCCCTCCCTCCAGCTCTTTACCCTTTAATCTACTAATGGCGTCTTTAGCCGGCTTTGGTTGGTTTAGTCATTGAGCCAAGTCTGACTGGGGCAGGAAGTTGTGCTAGCCAGGACTTCTGAGGGGGCTTCAAATTGAGACATGCTGGCAGACTCACCTAGTGTGCCAGAGTCAGACGAAAGCCCAGAAGTCTGTGCAGCTGCATTGTTTCTGGGCCAATCCGTCCTCCCTCCCACTCAACCTTGGGTTATCTCAGGCATCTGCCTCTCCTTCATGCCATAGAGAACTATGTGAAAACAACGGAGATTTAGAAGTCTTCTAATTCTCTCTAGTATATTCTTGTTGATGGATCTACTGCTATGATACGACATACGCCATGAGAAATGGCCTTCCACATAACTGCTCACATGTAGGATAATATAATAACTTAAAAAGTTGTTATGACAAAATTGAATTTTACATGAACCGATTTTTCTTCCCAAAATAACTGGTAATTCGATTCGACAGAAGGCTTCCTTACTCTTTCTTAGCTTGTGCTTTAATGAGTACTCAAGAGAGCCACTTCTTAATTTTGTTCACTTATTGCTGAAGGTGTGATGGACACTGGGGAAAAGATATGGCGACACTGACGGCACCCATGTTAGATCCAGGGAGGGCAGAGGGATAGAAGTGTCGCGCTATTCATTGTTTTAAACAATACTTATCAATATCTTCTATATGCTCCACATTTATCACCATGGGGATAGACTTATGAAGGAAAACATTCTAAAGCCTCAGATCTCCTAACAGTTGCATTTTAGTAATGAAAATAAAAGAGTCAACAGTAATTAATAATTAACCTCAGTATTCTGCACAATGCCAAATGCCAAAAAAAGGCAAACAGAGAAACAGGGACAGAATTTGAAGCTTCTCAAGGAGGTTATAACTAAGGTAGGTTTGTCCAGGGAAGGGTTTACAAAGACCAATTTGAGTAACCACTAGAAGCGAGACGAGGAAGCTCATGTGTTTCCATAGGGAGAGTGCACCAGGAAGACAGAGCATAAGCAAAGATCCCAGTGTTCAGTGACCTGTCTTGAGTATTCATGAAAAATTCATGCTAAGAAAATGCAGGAATAAGGAGACTGTGGAAGCTGGAGCAGCAATTGAGATGAAGAGGTATCAGGAGATGAGGACAGAGAAGGATGAGGAAGCTGATTGTGATGGACCTTTTGGTCCTATAAGACACATTGTTTTTTACTTGGCATGAGCTAGAAAGGCACTGGGATTGATCTGAATCTTTACAAGGTCACCTTGCCTGCAAGTCTTGAAAGGAAATTGAAGGAGGGAAAGCCTGACGTCAGGGGCTGTGACCATAATACCCTGCAAAGGACTGAAGAGCTGTGAAATGGGACTGACCTTGGAGCAGTATGCCATTCAATGGCAGACAGACTGCTAGCCATCCTCGGGCATTTATTCTTCATCTCAAACCCTCTCTCTCTCTCTTTTTTTTTTCTGAGCGTTTTAACTCTTCCGCACTTTCCAATCATTTGCATTGATGGTCCACACTGTGTAGTTAAGGAATGAAGTAGTAATCTATGCCTAAATCAATGAACAATATTCAACCTCTATGGAGGAGATTCAAGGATATGCCTGTTGCTCAAGCCAGACAATGATGTCCCAACTTGACTAGATTGTTTGCCTTGGAAGCTCTTTCCTGATGGATTGGAATCTATGGTTGCCAGTGCAAGTTTACAGGGACTTGAGTAGGAAACATAACAGCTTGCTGTTTGCATATAAACCTTTCTTTCTTTTATAAATCAATTCAAAAATATTTTCCTTTAGTTTTCAACCCCAAGAGCAAGCTTTAAAAACTCCCTTCTTAGGCTCAGGTGGTGCTCATTGCCAGATGGTATTGTGCTGAACAGAAATGAAAATGACAAAAGACAAGAAGTACTTCAAGAAATATTTCATTGCAGGGGTGGGAATGGACATGGTCTATCATACTGACCAGTGTTCAAAGGGACAAAAACAAGCAAAAGAATTCAAAAGGGTCAAATGGAACACCCAGAACTCAAGAAAATGGAACCACTGTCCAAATCATGAAAGGTTCTGTCAGACAGGCATAGATCCTCCAAAGAGGACCTTATGTCTCTTCTAACTTTTGAAAATACACTTAGGTTATTTAGATGGTGGACTTAAAAGCAACTGTCAGGAGGAGAGTCTTGCTTGATTATATCTTACAGTTTAATCATGTGTTACTTAATTCTTTATTCAAAGGAATCCTGACATCTCAGCAGCATATGTTAGCTTATCCCTGATATATTTTGGCCTCATCAACAGCTATTTTTAAATTTCAAAATAAAGTTTAAATATAAACACTATACTCTGCATGTACTGTTAATAAAAACATTGCAACAAATGATGAGAACTTATTTTATCTGAGAATAGTTTGCATACGAGGAAGCTCTCTCTGGTCAGCAGGCAGCATTTGTGCACAGGAAATGAAAAAGAAAGTCAGCTTCAGCTTAATTGGTTACATTTTTGTATTTGCATAATTTGGGCATGGGTTGACCAGTTGGCAGCTTGTGGTTGGCTAAGGCTGTGTGGCTGTGATTGGCTGTTAAAACATGAACTCCTAAATTAGGATTCTGTTTAGTCTATAGTTCATTTTACTGGGACTCATAGTTCTGAGACAGTTTTAGGATGTTTAGTTTAACACATGTTGTAG
Source organism: Tokudaia tokunoshimensis (assembly GCA_036184795.1). NCBI lineage: Eukaryota > Metazoa > Chordata > Mammalia > Rodentia > Muridae > Tokudaia > Tokudaia tokunoshimensis. The sequence goes on along the minus strand of BTHU01000018.1, from coordinate 60,922,065 downwards.
GATTCAGGGGTAATATTAATCACAAACCATTTATTAAGAATATTCTAACTATCAGATGTTACACACATGTTTCCTGATTCTTACAACAGTCCTTTGACATTTACATCACCTGCTTTTATTCAAGAATTAGAATTATAAGATCCGGAGAGGCAAGCGAGTGGCTGAATGTCAAAAGCTGGAAGTAAGAGGTTTGGAGATACTTTTCCTTCAGAAACTGTGTTAAACACCGTTTGTCACTTCATTGACTCTTTATAGAAGCTCTTCAGTGATAGGAATGGTTGATTTTCTTGTTAAATGATCTCTGACTTTCCACTTGGAAACACTTCTAACATTGCAACGGCTGCATTCAGACTTCCTATTCTTTAATGTTTAATATAAGGATAATGAATTAATATAAGGAAGGAACCAATGGGCAGGTGATGAATATTGAGTTCTAGGCATTGGTTAACAAGACCATCATCATACTAGCGAGGATCAATCTGGTGCGGCACCTGTCATTAGGGGCCAAGTTTCCAGGACAGAATTGATACTCAGATGATTGTTGTATTTCAAGAAAAATAATAACCATTATGCGTATTATATTACTTTAATTCTCATAGCTTAAAAGCAAGGGAAATTTTACTCTCGGTAATTTGAAGATGAGGAAAAAGAAGCTGTATTGCTAAAATAATTTTTACTAAAGTTTCGTGTACTTAGTGATGAAATCAGATACCAAACATTAAGTTCTATTCATTTCGTCCACCGGTCTTCAAACTATCTACTTTTCTGAGTCCACTCTAGACTCGTAAGCACATGATGTTCATTAGAGACAAGAGGGATCTTCAAGGGAACTTTCTAGGGGCCAGGCTTCCAAGAAGAGCATGTTACAGAAACAGTAGCAACTGAGGTAGAGAAGGGAGGACAGCCCTCTCTGTCTATTGTGAGGAGGGTTGGAGGCTGAGAAGATTCTTAGCCAGACTGCTCAAGAAAGCACGTTCCTTACCAGGCAAAAGCCAGGGCTGTGAGAAGGTTTTTCAGTCAGAAAAGCATGAAATGTTTGAGAACACAATCTCTCAAATGACAGGAAACCCTAGCCTCTCTGGGTACACGAACCTTTTTATTTGTAGGCCTTGGGAATTCATTCAACTTGACTAGGAGTTTAACTCCTTCTCCATGAGAAGCAGAATTACTTTGTCCTGTTACTTGTTGATGAAAATGGAAATTTTTGCTCCATTTGTAGGACCAACCTTCTTTAGGCCCCCTGGGTTAGCACTGAAGCCACCTCGGTAGGCTTCTCTTGGGGAAGAGCTGGGGTCAGAATCCTCAAAGAAAGGTATTCCTTGCATGAGATGAAAGGAGACACACGTACTTAAAAGCCTCTGAAAGACACAGGTGGCCTTCATTTCCTCTCACAACAGGAGGCTCAGAGCCTCCATAGACTAGGCTGTAACCACAACAAAACAACGGACCCTCTGTGTGGGTTTTAAAAATAAACCGATTTGTACATACAAATAGCAACCAGGGAAAGAAGATGCAGAACAGCCTAGATGAAAAAGAAAACAAACAATACTTGAATTCCTTCCCTGATTTCCAACCTGTTTGCTTTCTCAGAGCCTGGAGAACTCATTTGTTACCATTCTGCACACTGAGCAGATCAACTCACCCCTGCTCAGATTTTCCTTAGGATCTTTCTTAATGTTATTATATAGATAGCACAGCTAGAATGTAGATGGCTGGGATCTGGGGTGCTTGCAAGCATGGTTGAAAACCAACAGGATTTCTAAAGCTAAATGGAGAGTGTGTGCATGGGGCACCTTGCTTACATGATTGACGACAGAGGCTGGAAATGTGAGGTCAGTCATGCCTGCCTGTTCAGAGAGCTGACAACTGATTAGGGACAGAGAATCTATCACTTGTTTAGGGTGGCATTTCTGTAGTTTATGTTACCAGTGGGAGGTTTCTCTTGCTGTTCGAATACTTGATTGATTTCCCAATGAGCGTAAAGAGGAGGGATCATCAAACACTGGCCTTTGCAGACCAGTCTACCCTCAACCAAATGGAGGAGGAATATAAGACTATCTAAATGTCACAACGAACAATGAAAGTACTAAAATCAGCTGTTCGGCAGAAATTTTGCAAGTTAATCAGACTTCAGATTGCAAGGTACCCAGATCTTCTAAATATCTTTAAATAAAAAATCACTAGACCTAGAAACTTGTAGAAACCAAGGAATGCCTTAAGATGAATTCATGTTCCCGTTAAAGACCATGAGAAGTACAGTCAAGATGCGGAGATGATACATTTGCATGGAATAGTGCCTCAAACAAACAAAAATATATCTAATTACGGAATTACAACCTCAGTCTGATGCCCTATGTATTTTGTAATTTTTTTCTCCATGTGATGACATAAGCCCAGGTGGGAGCAAGCAGAGGGAGGAAGGGTCTGCATGGCTCCTGATTTCATGGTTGCAACCTCATGGAGAGGAAGCTTTGCTGGCCTGCATATAACTCAACATGCTGGGTTCTGATAGACTGGCAGGTCAAGAGAAAAGAGGGTAGGTAGGAAGCAGAACTGGGGTGTAACCCAAAAGGCAAGTCCTAAGGACCTTACTTCTGCCACCTAGGACTTGTCTCTTAAAGATTCCACAATCTCCTGGAGCAGTGCTGCCGGCTGCACTCAGGTGTCCAAACATACCAGGCCGTGGGACACATCCACATTCAAGCCATGTCATATAGCACCCGGTCTGGAGTGCCTCAGCAGTATTTTACATTGACTTTGCTGCCCCTAATACATCTAACATAGGATTGGAAATGGAAAAAGTTTTTTTTTCAGGCATTTGGAAGCTACTTCTGTCTATCTTGAATCCGTCAAAGTACCAATTCTCCACTGGCCTGCACTTGTATCCAGTGGGAGACATCTGGACATCAGAAGACTGAAAACACCCTCATACCTCTCTCCCAACACCATCTCCTGAACATGCTCCCGCAGTGACTTAATGGTGCTCCTGCAGTGATTTAATGATGCTTGGGTCCACAGCACTATCTTCCTTTTCTTTGGCTCACCTCCAATCCCCTTTCCTCCTCAGTTCAGAATTGCCCTGTCTTCTTTACCCCATGAATAACCCTCAACCCCGCCCTCCTAGGAATGGGTTTAGGTTCTGAGACTCCATTTATCATTGGTACTTAGCGTGTAAATTCTTGTTGTAAAGGTCATTTCAGAGACTGGCATTCTGTCAGGCAAGAAAAGCAAATATAGTTAGAAAAAATATGTCGGAGCTACTGAACTGGGGAGAGAGAGGGGGATATAAAATAGACAGGATCTTAAGGCCCACAGATAAATGTTTATTTTTGCTTTAGGATGCATACAGACCTATGAATGTGACATTTTCTAAGCAGGTAGTAGGTTGCATTTCTGAACAATTTGTGTATTGGTAGATTTGTTGACCATAATGCCCTTCCCATAGATGAGTTTTTTTCTTCCAAGTCTGGGCGAAGAGATTTGACTACCTTTCCACCCTTTGTCCTTGTATAGTTATTGTTGCCTGTAATAACCTAATTGTTTTCCCTTATAAAGTCCTTGCATTTGTCTTCATTTTTGTGTGTTATTATCATTGTAATTATTGTGTGTGCCTGTGTGTGCATGTTGTGTGTAGGAGCATGTGTGCCTGTGGACGTGAGATGACTTTGTAGAGTTCCTTCCTTCTTCCCACATTTCAGTAGGTTCCAGGGATCAACTTCAGGCCCCCAAGCTTGCAAAGAGGGCTTATTTACCACCTAAGATCATTTATCTTTTAATTTCTAAATTTATTTTTCATGTCCTTATACATGTATATATTATACACTGAGTGTATTCAGTCCTATACCCTCAACACCCCACTTGCTCACCCCCTCCTGTTAATATTTTCCCAGTTTGACTTTTACTTTCATGTTGTATGTATCCATATAAAATCACAAATAAGAGAAAACATGTGATCGTTGTCTTCCTAAAACTCACTGAGTTAACTTAAGGATCATTGCATTTTAAAGTGAAACATTTCCCTAACTTGTAATGTTTTGCGTGTGTGTGTGTGTGTGTGTGTGTGTGTGTGTGTGTGTCCAAGTACTATTATAGGAGGATTAAAAAACTGAAGATTTTGTTAAAAGTTTTTATTACAGCATTTTATATATATCCAACAGAAAGTTGAATTTGACTCTATCTACTCCACAAAAAAAAAAAAGTGTTCAAGATAGTATGGTGGCCCCGGGCCTATAACCTTGGTTAATTAGATGATCTTTAACCTTGGTTAATTAGATCTGGGGAATGCAATGTCAAGGCTTTCTGAGAGACCTACCCTCAAAGTAGAAAATGAAAATAATTCAAAACTATAATTTATTAGTTCAAGTTTCTACAAAGCCTAAAAAGGTAGAAATGACCATTTCTTTTAAGATTGGAAAAACTAATTCTAAGCAAATATAGATTTCTTGCATTTAAAAATTCAAAATGGAAATACTTGATACAAAAAAATGTATAAAATTGTCATATTAAATCACCATAGTTAAAACACTGCATGTTTGAGACTACCTGGTAGATAGCCCAGAAATGCCTTCTCTATATTCACCCTGCAGGGTTTGCTTCCCCCAAGGTCTCCAGGTTCCATGCCCTGCTGATGGCCTACATGGGTCTGAGAAGCTTGTTTGATGTTTCCCCTTCTGAGCTGTCCATTTAGTGAGAAGATCTCTCAGTAGCCACTCTCTTACCAGATCATACTGCTTACTTGAGTGTGTGACATTTAGCTAAAGGTTAAGAGCTAAAGCTTCTATAGTACACCATCTGATGTTGTGTGGCAGTTTTATCAGAGGCTAGAACATTCTATCCTTCAAGGATGCTTCTTAAGACAGAATATAAACAACTTAATAATTTCAGGATGTCCCTGAAACTGACCAGATTCACTAGGTCTCCTCATCCCCCAGAGTAAACAATAAAGACTGCTGAGAGTCATTGTTAGAAAAGCCAAGCTGCACAGGAGATGGAGTCAAGCAGCCTAGAAAGAAAATTCTCAACCTGCTGAGCTCCCTGGAGGCTGTGCCAAGTGCTCTAGCATCCCAGCTTTTGTGAGGAGTCATCTGGGGCTGGTTTTGGTGAAGCAACTGCTTTTGAGTCATTTCTGCTCCTGTAAGTAACCCCTCACTAATATTCTTATAGCAGTGATAAAATTCAGTTTCACCAAGATGAACTTTGATGGTATCTGTACTTTAGTTTTTTCATGTACTCTGTGGTAATCTAAGTAGAAATGGCTCCTATAGACCTGTAGGGAGTGGCACTATTAGAAAATGTGGCCTTGTTTGAGGAGATGTGTCCCTGGGGACAAGCTCAGCTATGTCTCCCAATACCATGTCTGCCTGTGTATCACCATGCTTCCTGCCTTGATGATAATGGACTAGACTTCTGAACTGTAAGCCAGCTCCAGTTAAATGTTTCCTGTGTAAGCGTTGCTATCGTCATGGCATCTCTTCACAGTAATAAAACCCCAAGACAGACCGTCTGGACTTGTGTGTTACAGTTTTCCAGGAAGAGTCTTGTTACCCAACGTAATTGACACCCAAACAGGGGCCTGACAGAACCAAAGATGATTTGGGGTGTGTGTGTGTGTGTGTGTGTGTGTGTGTGTGTGTTTGAATGTATAATCCCGACTATGGGTAGCAAGGCATGCAAATGCAGTTGAGCAGCACAGCAGGGTGAGGGGGGGGGATCTGCTGAGGACATTTTTTACATCCATCCTTACATTGTGTGTTAGTGCACTTTTGTGAGATGACAGTATAGTCCTTGATGGGTAGTGAGACATGCAACCAAGGATGAGCCATGAGGATTAGAGATGTCTGTGGGAAGAATCCCAGGGAGGAAGTCTCTGCCTATGTGATTTGCTTGCTTGATGAATACAGAGATGTTCTGACAGTTCAAGATTTAAGTTAAAGACTTAAGAGGGATTTTTACAGTCTTTGAGATTAGCTCACAGGGGTGGAGATTGTAGGCAATTAGTTGCAGTGTTGCCCAGCTACTGTTGTGTGTTTAGAAATGCATCTGAGGGTGAGATGATAGCCAAGCAGATACTAGCTTATAGAAAGGAGCAATTGCTACAAGAAAGGGAGATACTGCAGAAGCCTCTATGTTAGAGTCCAATTTGGCAGGTAAATTAGATAATAAGAGGAGGAGGTGGAGGTGTTGACTTGTTGCTGGTTCTTGAGACGTGGGGTTAGAAAAATCCCATCTTGAGATCCAAGAACTTGGAATCCATGGGAAGATTCAGAGTGAAGAGGAGAACATGGTAAAAATGATAAAAGTCACTTGCGGGTCCCACCTATAGCAGAACAAGACAAAAAACCCTGCGTTGTAGGTGGGGGCCTTAATAATGGTCTTGTTCAGGAATGATACAGTATGAGTGAGCAGGAAATACTCAGGGCTTGACCTGCTGGGATTAAAACTTTTAAACAAGCAATGAAGAGCCTGTCACAGATAGGTTTGTGAGTGGATGGGGTCAGTCTGACTGCTGTGGAAGCAGAAACACTGAGAAATATAACATCCCATCTCTTTTTTTAAGGCAAAGGCTGCATGACCTGAGACAGTATGAGGGAAATTAGTCCCTGATGGACTGGTTTATAAATGCCATTAGGAACATTTGGTTATCTACATTTGATGTCCCTATAAATATCAGGAACTGGAGGACCACAGAGGAGGGGCAGGTGCTATTGAGGAAACGAGGAATGAAAGGAGCTGTGTCTGAAGCCCAGTTCATTAGTCCAGATAGAAATATGTTCACCAAAGAGTCAAGAATGGTTAATCAAATCTAGAGTAAAGCTTTGGTGCCGTGCTAGGTAGGATGTCTGCTTGGCACTAATGGTTCAGCTATCAACAATAGCCTTCTGACTATATTTAAGACTCCCCCCACAAGCGGAAGTTCCACGTCTGATACTGTAAGCCAGGACAAAATCCTGTGGCTGAGGAGGTCAGAGGTCCTGATGGGAAAGCAACTTCTACCCTTTTACTAGACAGATGTGATGCACCTGTCAAATGGCCTTTTAAACTTGTGCTTACACACAAATTGTGTGGGCCTCCATGCAGAGGCCCTGCTGGAATCGGGTGCGAGGGTTCTGGCGGAGGGGGAAGGCAGGGGAGCCACTCCTGCTGTCTCTTCGCTGATGCCGCTGCTGTCGCTGCTACACAGCTGCTCTGATCTGGTCTGATCTGATCTGGTCTGAGGCTAACGAAGGCCGTCTAGCTGGGGAAGGTTGCAACAGAGCGTTCGGTGGTGTTTTGGGAGAGAGAACCTCTTCCCATGTGTTACAGCTTTGTGACAAAATCTCCCAGGCGACAGAGTAATCCTCAAACACCCTTTTATTGTTCTATAGGATTCAGGATAGGATTTATATACAATTTGGGGTTGCTCCAGGGTTTGGGCAGCAGGTACTTCTCATTGGCTTGGATTGCGAGCTTGGGGAAACCTTATTTACATGTGGGGAAGGCTTGGTGCTGCAACTATGTGACTGATAGCCACACGTCTCTCCTGGGGGGCTGCAACTGGGACAGGAGCCAGGGTCCAGGGGGTGTGACTGAACTCCTCCCGTCCCATGCAGGTGGAAGCTCCGCCCACAAGGTTGTAGGTGGAAGCCACCCCCTACCGGGTCCCGGGGTTCAAAGTCTTTGCTCTACCTGAGAACCGGGCTGCCTGTGCACAGATCACCTCCCGACAAAATTGCTCTTGCTGTCAGCCTCAACTCAAAAACAATGGTGATGCTCTGGGGTGACTATAGTACAGTGGCCTAATTCTTAGTTGTTGGTGGGCGTCTATAGTCACCCCTACCAAAACTCAGGGATCATTGTAGAAAACCACCTGGAAAAAAAATGTCAGAACTAAGGAAGTGACAGAGCGCTGTGTAACAGGTTCCTTTGAGATTGGAGCATTTCACCTTGCAGGTAAGCTTCTTCAGACATAAAGGAAACAACTCAAAAAAGGTTCAGGAAGTCCCTAAAACTGACCAGATTTACTAGGTTCCACTCTCTTCAAAGAGTAAACAATAAAGACTGGGCAAGTCAAGCTCAGACCAGCCAAATTACAAAGACCGAGCAAGGCAAGACAGACTGCTTGGAAAGAGCAGAGCACAGCCAAGCATCCTGGAATGAACCCTTGGGGTCTTTTGAATAAGAATGGCCTCCATAGACTCATATATTTGGATGTCTGGTTCCCAGTTTGGTGGACCGTTGAGGAAGGATTAAGAGTTGTGGCCTTGTTGGAGGATTGGGGAAACTATATCATTAGGACTGGATTTTGATGTTTCAAAAACCCACACACCAGGCCCAGTCTCTCCCTTTCTGTCTCTGTGTCTCTGTCTCTGTGTCACTGCCTCTCTCTGTGTCTCTGTCTCTTCTCCCCTCCCCCCCCATACCCCCAGCATCATGCCTGTCTGATTTTTGCCATGGAGATCATGGATGAGTCCTCTGAAACTGTAAACAGGTCTCAATTAAATGCTTTCTTTTATAAGAGTTACTCTTCATAGCAGTAGAACAAACAGTAACTGAGACATCACTTTCAATCAGTTGAGCTCCTTGAAGGTTGTGCAAGGTGCTCCAGGATCTCAGCTTTTCTGAGCCGTCACCAGTATTAATTAGAGCACACTTTGGTCATATAGCTGTCTTTGAGCCATGTGGTGATTTGGATGGGAATGGCCCCCATAGTCTCATGAGTTTGAATGCTTGGTCCATAGAGAGTGACACTATTAGAAGGTGTGACCTTGTTGGAGGAAGTGTGTCACTGTGGAGGCGGGCTTTCAGGTCTCCTATTCTAAAGCTGAGCATAGTCTCCTTACTTCCTGTGGACCAAGAACTCTCTGCTCCACTTGCAGCAATAAAACCCTAACTAAGACAAGTCATTTCTGTTTCTGTAAGTAACTTCAATAAAACTTCACTGGTCCACCAACTTGGAGTTTATTGGTATTCATACTTTGTTCTGCACATGTGTATGTGCTGTGTCTCCCCAGGAAAAGCCTTGTCATACAGCACTGGGCTACTGTGCCTAAACCAATGCTCCTTGTCCATTCACAGCCTTCTCAGAGCACCAGGCCACTTACAAGGCCCTGCCTTCAGCACAGTCCTCAGCACCAGTGGGAATTAATTTTTCATTGCTCATAGTTCCCTCTCTTCCACATCTGAATTTCATCCCACAAAGAGAGATACCATTGAATTCTTTCTGTTCAACATCTAAAGCCTTAATACAATGTTCCCATGTCATTCTTGTATAAGATATATCTCAGATGAATATTTGGAGAAGAGATTACAACATTCTTTCAGACAGCAACATCCAAATGGTGCCCAGGGCTGTACTTGGATGTAGTTTGAAGGAAACATTTTATGACTTTCTCCTAAGTCAATGAAGTTAAAAGCCTAAGCATTCTTGGACTCTACCTTTCATCATGTCTACTTCTCTCCTTCCTGGGACTTTGCTCACAGGAAGCCTGCCTCTTCAACAGGAAATAGTTGTAGGCGTTCAATGGATTCATCACTGATAATGTGAACATAAGACAGTTGTCTAACACCACAGATCTTGCTTCTTCACCGGAACACAGGAAATGTTTTAAAAGATTTTTACTGGTTGTGAAAACTGAATGTAGCAACGGCTGTGTCCAGTGAATGTGTTCACCCGGTTATTGGCTCACAATAACGGAAGCTTTTATTACTATTATCTCCTGAAGTGATCTGGTGTTGGTCATATCCCAGGCCAATTTTCTTTTGAACAGTGTTTTCATAAGACCTATTTTCAAGAAAGAGCCTTGTTGGCACCTAGCGAGCTTCCTAAGATATGACATGTGTTGGATCGTTAAAGGTCTACTTCCTTTCCTTCAGGGTAAAGCAGGTTAATCATGATGCCATTTCCCATGGCTCCCTGATGAGGCATAGATTTGTCCGTGGGTCCGGAGACAGCAGTCTGTCAATGATGCCTGAGTAGTAAGTGAAGTTGCGTCAGCAGCTCAGAGCCGTGGGTGTGGGGTCAAGCAGTTGGCCAGGAAGGCAGCCATTGGCAGACCTGAAGAGCCGACAAGGAGTGCCCTCCTCACAGCCCCAGCCTTAGCATCCTCAGGAAGAGTCCTTTCTCACAAGTTTGGGCTGAGAACTTTAACTCCCTCCCGACCTCTACATGCTTAGAGTTCTCACTCCCCATATTAATGTAACTATAGTGGTGTTTTCCCTAGAACTGACTTTATCAAGCCACTATACTTTAAGTTTCTCTGTGTTCTTCCAGGAGCGAATTTGAACTGCCTGCATTTTACTAGAAAAATAAGCTTCAAGAAGCAGGAAAGGGTATCTCTGAGGCCAATGGACTGACCCAAAACAGGAGCTCAAGGCAGTGACAAGTTAGTACTTTAAAAAAGAAAATCATTGAATAAATGTAGTGTCTGTCACAACTAATTAAATATATTGCTTGACAGCATTTCCTTGTTTCAAACAAGCTAAGATAATGAATTTCGTACTGTAATAAGGGACTTAAAGCAGTGTCCATTTGTCAGTTTCAATTCATGTAGATTTAAACTGACTTACTTAACTCTTTGGTTAGGATTCCTAACAAAGCGACTGTCAGGCATATGTGGTTACTGAGTGTGAGACACACTACACTTAAGTACCCAGGTGTGCATGTGCCTATATGTGTGATGTGTGGTATATGTGTGTGTGTGTGTGTGTGTGTGTGTATGCATTTATGTATGTATGTATGTATGTATGTGTGTGGTATGTGTATGTGTATGTGAGTGTGTATGTGAGTGTGTATGTGTGAGTGTGTGATGTGTGGTGTATGTGTGTGTGTGAGTGCCTATGTGTGTGTGCATGTGTGATGTGTGGTGTGGTATGTATGTGAATGTGCCTCTGTGTGTACCTGTATGTGACATGTGATGTGGTGTGTGTGTGTGTGTGTGTGTGTGTGATGTTTCTGTAATGAGTACGTTTCACCTTTCAACCAGGAAAATGTAATAATTATTCATCAGACCCCTAATTTCTTGCAGGGTAGGAGCCACTGTCTTTGAGGAGTTGCCTGGGAGTTTGTGAGTCTCCTCTGTCTGAGATGGCCTGATACTGTTTCTCTAATACTGGTACCAATGAGAGAATTTGTTTTAAAAATGCACCCAGGTGTTTGCGGTTGAATATAACTGGAGTCTAGATTGGACTCTGGAGGCAGACCCCGAATGCCATGCCCCTGCCTCCTAGATGAGCTTCATTCTGTAACTCTAGCAGAGGCACATTTGACAGGCTTCTTAGACTGTGGGTTCAGTGCCTGTGAAGGTGGAGGAGGCCAACCTCATAGTACCTCATCATCCATGGAAATTTAAAATACCGCCAGTTACCATGCCTAGTGGGCACCTATGACTGCTAATTTAAATTCTGGGTTAATTAAAATGAAACTAAATAAACATTTGCACCTACCAACCACATGGAGAGACTTTGCATGCACTCCTGACCCCGTGACTGTGGATAACACAGATACAGAACATTCCCACCACCCCCGGAAGTTCTGCTAGATATTGCTAGTCTGTAAGGTACCGGTCTCTTACTAGTTTCTAGCTTAATTCTGCCAGCGAGCACACTCGTATTTGTGACAACACTGGCAATAGCATCTTCTCATTGTGCTTCTCATGAGTAAGTAATGTGACAAGCAAGTGTGCATCCAGGAGACAAGAGTGCCGAATTCTTGAGTAAAACGGATCAGCCTGTCTGTACCCCTCACCTACTTGGCATCTCTTGCTCCCTCTCCTGTGATGTTGTCAGGCTTGTCCATCAACAAGGTGTGAGACAATGAAGGCAACCGAATCCCTCCCTTCATCAGTCGCAGTCTCAGCATCCGTCACTACGTCTGGTTGTCCAGTAAAGGATGCTAATGGATTCATAAATTTTAACTTCGAAAGTATCGTTCCTAGACGAAAAGGCCGGCTCCCTGCAGCACACATCAAGACTCAATGAACAATGCAAATGAGGAGTCTGAGAGGATTCAGAGATGCTCTAACACTGCTTCCTGTCCATCCCATGCTCACTAGAAGCCTGGGGTGCTCGGACTCACGGGTCACAGAGACTATGTCATGCTGACAATTTCCCGGGGTCTTAGTAGTTACACTTCCTTCCCTTTGATCAAAGCTTGGCGCAAGTTGTTAACTACAAGGGAGAAACAGTTAGAGAGTTCAGCCCTGTGATTTGGCTCTCGGGCAGCCAACTGCACGGAAACAAAGTACTAACTCAGAGAGTTAGCTTCATAATTCATGCTAGAAATCTCTTCAAGACTAAAAGTCTGGCCTTTTACCAAGCCATCTGGTTCATTCAACCTTCTCCTCTCCTATCAGAATTCTGAATGCAAAACCCTGCCAACGATTAAGTGTTGAAACCATTTCTAGCGGTTCTTAGACGTGAGTTAGGAATGGTGGGGCGAGTTCCAGGGAGGCATTTGAAATGAATGTCACTTTGGGATGAATGTTTGCCATCTGCCTTTGCAGGTTTTAGAGATGAGGAGGCTGAGATATTTTCGTTTAGCTTAGAACCAATTATTAAAAAGCCGATTCTATGACCTACAACGCAAACACAGAAAAGGGAAAGATAGTGTTTTTGAGCATGATTCAAAATAAACAAACAAACAAACAAAAACCCAGATCATGTTGCAGAAACATCCTTAGGCATCTGGGCATGGATATTAGTAAAAGTGGCAAGTGTGTCAAAACTGTAAGTGTCAGGTCATCCTTTGTTGGAAGTTAATAAAAAGAGGGAAGTGAAAGATTGCTCATTATTTTTAATGGCCCCACTTTCCAGCAGAGTGTCTGCATCTCCGGTCTTTGCATCCTGCCTTCTTCCAGGTCATTACAGCACAAGAAACTCCTGAGGGTGATGGCTTTGTTTGAAAGAGTTCGTGTAAGGGCTTGAAGTCTCAAGCTGACGGGTTGTTAATCACTGAGCCAGAGCCAAGGTGGCCATGCAAAGAAGAGCCGAAGAGTCCAAGAGCATTCACTAAACCTGGCTGTGCTGGACCTCCTTCTCAGCATGACCACAGTGACCACATCATTATGGCTGTCCACACTTCAAATGCTTCATTGTTCCCTTTTGGATGACGTAAGTTTCAGCCGTTCATAAAAGTTCTTCTTACATTGGTAAGACAGAGCCGTTGTCGTGTGTGGTTAAAAGTAGCCTTCAGCCTTGAAAATTTTCCTCTGTGCGTGTGTGTGTGTGTGTGTGTGTGTGTGTGTGTTCTGTGATGTGATATATATATATTATAAATGGCATACTTCATTTAGTGCAGGCAACTTTTTGTGCACTGTCATTGGCTATCAATACCCTGAAATCCAAGACATAAATTTAGAGATGTATGAAATAAACTCACTAGTAGTGAAATGCAAAAGTCACAAGCAATTCTTCACTTTACCATGTTATTATCCAAAAGTAAGTCCTCAGTATAGGGTCAGAACTGTTTTATAATGCAGTACAAAAATGTAAGCTTACAAATATGAAACACACACACACACACACACACACAAAATGGAAATGTCAGCTTTCAGCTCCAGATTCTATATTGGGTATACCCCCCCCCCCACTGTCATGTTCTCCTTTCCAAATAAGGGATAAACTGCCTGTGCTTTAGGAAGCCCTTTGAACTTCTCTGTTCACAGGTCCATGTGTTTTGAAAGAGAGATAAGAACTTGGGAGAAGAGCCTGGCATGGGGAACGGACACACATGCTAAGTGTGGGTGGAGCTGGGGGAGAAAATGGCATCTCTTTTTCTTTTTTTCTTTTTCTAAAGTAAATGGGGCTGAGTCTTTTGACGTGCTTCAGGCAAAATCATCAGAGGCTCACCTATTTATAAACTCAATAAACGCTCTGTTTGGTTTATATGTGTTTCCATAAGAGCATGTGTGTGTGTGTGTGTGTGTGTGTGTGTGTGTGTGTGTGTGTGTTTTAAACAAAATAAATGGTTCTCTTTGCCAGAAGTATTCAAGCAGCATACCCTTGCAAAAAAAAAAAAAGTAAAGCAATGGTGGAAATATAGTATATGTTTATTCATTAGCTGTCAGGCACTTCTGGGCTCAGTACCCACACACTCAGGCTCTTTAGTGTGGAGTTTAATAACATTCATGTAGAACAGTGCTGGGGACTATATTGGTAGAGAAATATCCATGCTGACAAAACATACTGTTTTGCTTGTCTTTATTTAAGAGAAGAAAATAGGATTTCCCTTGCCTTATCTAAACACTGCCACATGGTTGATTTTTTTAAAAAAAATGCAGTTTACTGTCATGCTAGAAGGTAAAGAATGAAGCCAGCCAGTCAATTTGAAAGAAAAAGGAGCATATTTTAGTTTTTCCCAAAGCCCAAGAGATTTTTGTTTGCCTCAGAGTTATTTTCTGTTCTTCCCTCCACAATAATCGATCTCTGCCTCCTGACAACCATCTAGAGTTGTTTGATCTATTTAGTTTGAAGAGGAGAACTTGGTAAATTGTTGAGCAGAAAACTGATTAGGAAAGAAGGGGATGGTTGGATTGCAGGGAAAGTAACAGACGAACAAAGAAAACAAACGCATTTTCTGTCCTACAGTCAGCTGAGCAGGGGTGAGTTGGCAAAGCCATGTCCCAGGTCACTTGGCCTCTTTAACTTAATAACCAACTCATTTTTAAGGATCCATGGTGGGGAGGGGATCATCAATTACAACACACACATCCCTCAAGTGCAGGGTGTGTATATGCAGAGCATCCTTTATTATCTATAGAGAAACAAATCTTGTTGGTTGCATTTCGCTATCCTGATAGGCTCCTGAATAGCACTTTCCTTCTGCAGCCTATTCACACACAGGGGGAACCACGCTGACCTACCCACAAGCGAATGCAGCAGTTATTGGGTTAGCTGAGGAAAGATGAACAGGGTAAACCTCAGAGAAATGTGTGTGTGTACAATTACCGGTGTCCGATTGTGTTATCTGCCCACTTCACTTCGATTCTGTTGAGTGTTCTAGCGTGCCTGATCAGGATGTATTGCTTGTAATCAACCCCAATCTAGACTAAAAATAGGTTTTAAGACTCTCCGCCTCTTTTCATCATTTTGCTTGTCATGATCGTTGAGTTCAAGTGCTGGTGCACACGGGGGATTTCCTAAAAATAGTCAATGTTATTAAGAGACTTGGGGGGATATTGTGCTATAATTTGCTTTCTAGATACAATTTTTAAATAGGTTTACAAGAATCATTGCTCAATTATCATAAAATTCCTATGGAATTACATACTCTGCATTAATTAGCATGAGCTCACTTTGGCCCGCATGTTATTATAATGGGTACTCCAGTCTGTAGGGAAGGCCAGAGAAGACAGAGAAACAAGGGTGTAGGCATCCAGAAAGCTGAAGCCCAGGGCACAGCAGTGAAAGATACCAAGGCATGTCACCCAAGAGAAGGTGGCAGGGAGCTTTGTGCAGTGGAATCTCCTTCCTCTTCCCCTGATGTTTCACGGCATAAAACTGTGGGCATGTCCCTTGCCAAAAGAATGAAGTCCCAGGTTTGGTCAGGAAGGAGTAAATGAAGATGTCAGAAAGGTCATTTCCTTCCAGGAGCAATATTAAAAAAAATTGACTGCTTGCTCTGGCCAAGAAAGGTTGAATTATAGTTCTTTGTTGTATGATATATGTCCTTCCTGTGAAATAAGTCTAAGGAAATGAATCAGCATTCTTTCCCACCCTTACGTTTTGCCAGATTATTTTATTATTTCATTTTTTTTGTTTGCTTAACAATTTGGACTTGCTTGAAATTATCCATAGAGATGGGATAACTCAAGGCAAAGCCTACAGCACGTCTCAGTAAGCACAGTGTCAAGGCAGTTGCTCACTGGCTGACCCCAACTGCCAACTGTTCCCAACTGTTGTAGGGAAATCAACTGAGGTCACTTTAATTCCATCTGATTTGCAGTGTCAGACAGACAATACCTTGATGAGTGTTCTTGAGGGGGAAAACCAAATAAACAAATAAATAAAATCAGAAAAGAAAAATACCTTAATCTAGAAATCTAGATTAAGCCAGTGCTAAGCCAGACCTATCTAGGAAATAGCAGCCTGCAAAATATATTGATCTACTGTGCAGATGAAACTGAGCTACACTCTGATTCATTTCTTTAGTTGTTAATAAATCCACATCTGCCAAATATTTTCAATTTGTCACCCATTCCAATAGGTTACCCAAATTAAAAAATCAGAGAATTCTATTTTTTCCCTATTGGCTCCTATAGCTTGCTTCCCTTTTTTATGGTACTTCTGTTTGTATCTTGATGATACTTCTGTAGATCTACAGAAGCCTCTTAACAGGCTGTAATTACGTTCTGAATTAGTCCATCAATAAGGACAAAAAAAAATAGATTGGCAAGTTACCTTCCTACTAAAAGCTGGTAATTATTAACAATCAGAGCAGTAATTAAAATTACATCTCAAACTCTCCTCTTATTCAATCCATTAGTTCTAAAAACTATGCATGTAGTTGCCCTTGCTCATCTACCAGTGTGTACCAGACACCTAGGATCAGCAGGTCGTAATAAGTACTCGCAGAATGGATAGGTATGTTGATGATAAGTCAACCCACTTAAAATGCTGCTTTAAGCCTCAGCACTTAGTAAATGTCCTTTCCTATAAGAAACACATGAGTACTAGCCAATGGCCTGCTTATTTGGAGAGAAAAAAATGATACCAATAGATAAATAATGAAACAACCACTAGAAAAGATAATGTTTCAGAAAAGCTAAGGATGATGCTGTTTGGAACATACACACATGCGCTCACACACACACACACACACACACACACACACACACACACACACAGAGAGAGAGAGAGAGAGAGAGAGAGAGAGAGAGAGAGAAGAAAACTCATATAACAATATTGTTGGGATCAGAGCTTTGAAGAGCAGGTATGAGTTTGTGAGGTGAGAAGAGTTAGAGAGTTAGGACAGGATAAGCCTACAACTCAATTCCTTGATCTGTGTTCCAACTCTACTTCCGGTCAGTAAATCTGGATATAGGCGATATAGGTAATGCTAACCACTCTGGGTAAAGGGGAGATGACAGTAGCTTCTGTCACACAGGAGACTCGTGGGACTCACAATAGCCGCTGTGGTAGTGAGTGATCCAGTCCTTACGCAGCTACACAGAGCTTCAGAGTCACGTGTTATTCGGATGGCGGCGGCAGCATATCTCAGAAGGAAATGAGCACCAGATGTTCTGTGTGCACGTGACCTTAGACACTGCAGACAGCTACAGCCACCTAGGGAGACGCTCACTATGTCCTGTGTGGGCGACTCTGATCCTCAGAAGTTACTTCTGTCTTGGGGTAGAACTCAAACCATGGGGAGTGGTTGTAGGACTAAGATTTGTCAGTGAACAGCACTTGACATGAGCATAAAACACTGCGGGGGGGGGGGGTTGGTGAGGGAGATGAGCAAAGAGTATTCTTAGATTTAAAAACTTGTGCTGTCTTTCCCCCAAATCCCTCTAATAAATACAACTTCCCTTCATGCTTAAGGAAGCATCTTTCACAGAATGTGAAGGATTTATTGGTACAACTGCCTCATCTGAGACTCCAGGAAACACGGACACAGCGTGCAATTGCTTTTCCACTTTAAACTTCTGGGAAAGCCAATCAAAACCACAGCATAGCATCCCTTGTGCCTCTCTTGGATTGCGGCAGTGACACTGGTCTCCGCCGGTGCTTTCCTTCTGACCCGACTGACCGGGAGATCTCTACACCAGGTTTGTCTTCCATACCTAGATACATTCTGTTTGTTTCAATGGCCTCCCAAGGGAGATAGGGCTACAATAACTCCCTTCAGCAGATGTGGCGACGTTTGTGCAATCCTGGATTGCCAACAACATGAGAAATCAATAGCTATCAACATCATATTTCCGTTGCTTTTCTTTCAGTGATTTTTAAAAGTGAAAATCAGCATGTTATTGTTTGTAGACATATATCCGAAGAATTGCTATCTCCCTACAGAGCAAAATATTTCAGTGACTTAATGAAAATGAAAACTCATGCTAACCCCCAGGTCTGTTTGGATTCATTGAGATTCCACCCACATAATAAAAGAAGTCCTCTTCCCACTGGGGTTTTCTTGCAGTAAATTCCCCTTTTCTTGATAAAATCTATAATGTGTGTTCATTAGAGATGAATAAAATCAATGATGTGTTTATCATTAGAGATTCTCCTATTGGTTTCTAGTCACTAAAGAGAACCTTTCCTTTATAAGCTGTTTGACTCTGAGGTAGTCAACAGAGGGCACTCGTGCACTTCATGTGGAATTGAGAAAAAAAATTTTTTTCCTCAGCTGTCTAAGCATTGACTAGAGAAAAGTGAGTTTTTTAAATGGGCTGAAAAAAAAAAGTAAAACATAAAACATCGATACAAAAATATCGCTTTTACAAATAAGTCAAACAAAATAATTTTTGGAAGATTACCCTATAAATCGCTTAAAAATATTAGCCAAAACGTTCGGAATACCTAAGATTCAATTCACAGACCGTATGAAGCCTAAGAAGAAAGAAGAACAAAATGTGGATGCTTCAGTGCTTTTTAGAAGGGTGAACAAAATACTCACAGGAGGAAATATGGAGACAAAGTGCGGAGCAGAGACTGAAGGAAAGGCCATCCACTCACCAAACCCGGACACTATTGTGGATATGTGGGTGCCGGAAGCCTGATATGGCTGTCTCCTGAGAGGCTCTACTAGAGCCTGACAAATACAAAGGTTGATGCTCACAGCCAACCATTGGACTGAGCGCAGGGTGTGTGTGTGTGTGTGTGTGTGTGTGTGTGTGTGTGTGTGTGTGTGTCCGTGTCCCTGATGGAGGAGTTGGAGAAGGGACTGAAGGAGCTGAGAGGCTTTGCAGCCTCATGGAGGGAGCAACAGTGTCAACAGGCCAGACCCCACCTCCATCCCACCCTCGGAACTCCCGGGGACTGGACCACCAACCAAAGAAAACACATGGAGCGACCCATGGTGCTGGCCACATATGTGGCAGAGGATGACCTTGTTGGACATCAGTGGGAGGAGAGGCCCTTGGGCCTGAGGGTGTTCAATGCCCCAGTGTAGGGGAATGCCAGGGGTGGGAGGGCGGGAGTAGGTGGGTGGGTGGGGGAGCACCCTCATAGAGGCAAGGGGAGGGGGGATGGTATGGGGGTTTTTGAAGGGGAAACCTGGAAAGGGGAAAACATTTGAAATGTAAAGAAAATATCCAATTAAAAAAAAGCAAAGAAACAAAAATAAAACAAATTATATGAGACAAAAAAAAAGGAAAGCATTTGAAAGGAAAAAAAAACCCAAATAAGTCAAACATAAAAGAATTTTTGGAAGATTACCCTATAAATCGCTTTAAAGGGATTTTGACAAACAAATGCAAATAAGAACAGACATAAAAATCCTTTTCTACTAAGCTTGACTTAATTCAATCTGAAATAAGTAACCATTAGAAATAATGCAGTTTAAGAATGACGAGAAAGGCTTTCTTACATTCCAAATTTAGCAGAAGCTAGGATTTTGACTTGAAAAGAATACTCTCCCCTGATTACATCATGGAATCAAAATTATCCAATTTAAAGTAAAAAACAATGGGATGTTCTCTCCTCAGCTCTAAGAAGGAGGGATTTTATCATTCTAAAACACAGCCCGGCGCTGCTTCATTGTTTCCCCTTGGGTCGCTTTGTGTCAGAATTGATGCTAGACCCCATAAAACAGAGATGTCAGAGCCTACCAAGTCCTTGTTCTGTTGGGCCCTGTGCTCCCAGGACCACTGGATCCCATAATCCCACAGAGGATCCTATAACTTTGCAGTTGAATGGACACCTCTGAATTTTTTTTTTCCAGCAGCCAGTTGCTAACAGTAAAACCCAGTGAAAGATCCAGAAAGAGCTCCTTAGTGGACCTCAGAGGGAACAGAGTCTGGGGACAGCACCCTTATCAAAGACCAAAATGTCATTCATTCAAAATAAGTACATATTTATCTAAAATTCTAAATGCTATTAGCACTATGTTGAGGGTAAGAGTCATAACAGACTAAATCAACAGTGACATGTATTTTAATAAATCTATTTTTTTATTTTGAAAGAATTAAAGTTTTTTTAAGTAATGGTGATAAGGAGCCAGGAATGAAAATTACTTTGTTCTGCGTTAAATTCGACTTCTATAGGCTTACCATGGACTATTACAGTGATTAAAATATGTTATGTGGAATTTTCTCTCTCTTGATTAAAAATTATTGCTAAATCTTATTCTTCAAGACTTATGCTCTTAAGATAAAAGTATTCTCTAGGACTGGAGAGATGACTCAGAGTTTGACAGCACCCACTACTCTTACAGAGGACCTGGGTTTGGGTCTCAGCACACACATAATGGCTCATAGCCATCTGTAACCTCAGTTCCACGGAGATCTGACACCCTCTCCTGGCCTCCATGGGTACCAGTCACTCTTGTAGTATACATACATACATTCAGGCATACACACATACACAGAAAATAAAAATAAATAAACCATATATATATATATATATATATATATATATATATATATACTCAATTACTCTATGCAAAGTTATTCATCATTCTTTTGAATACATATAAAACAAAAGTATTAACACATTGCTCATTTGTCAGCCTCCCTTTACACTGACAGTTCATTTTGTTTGTCAACTTGATGGGCTTTAGAAGTCACCATGGAAACATATCTTGGCATGTCTATGATAAATTATCTAGATTACATTAGCTGAAATGGAAAACCTCCCCTAAATGTGAGTGGTATTATTATATAGACTGAGGTCCCAGGTTGAATAAATAAGAAAAAGCAAACTGAACACAAACATTCATCACTGTTGGTTTTGTGACCATGAGTTGAATGTGACTAAACCAGCCACTTCCTGCTTTTCATGCCTTTCTTGCATTGCCCGTATGGACTACCTCCCCTGAAACTGTAAGAAAAATAAGTTTTTGGGGTTTGTTTGTGTTTATTTTTTATTTTTTATTTTTTTATTTTTTTTTGGTTATGGCATTGAGAAAGAGACTAATATAAAAGATTAGTACCAGGAGTGGGGTTTATTGATGTGAGACCTCTATTTGGTAGTTGTAGACCCATGAAACTGGTCTTCAGGAGGTATATAGAAGATCTTTTAATTTTGCTCTGGGAAAGCTTTCAAAGGCTGTGAGCAGACACTGCTTGGATATTCTAATAGGAGTTTAGAAGACAAGATGTCTGAGAGAAATAGAATCAGCAAAGCCTATCTCATGAATTTTTCAAAGGGGAGACAAGGACTCTATTTGGAAATGGTATAGAGGTCATTTAAGTTATATTCTGGCTAAGAATCTGGCTCCGTTTTCTCATGCTCTGGGAACCCAAGTGAAGCTGAAGCTGAAAGCAATGGACTAGTATTTCTGCTTGAAGAAATTTCAAAGTAGGCTACCACTAAAGCTGTGGCATGGCTAGTTATCATTATTCGAAGTGAGATCTATACTGGAAACAAGCAACAATGAGCAGAACAATGTGAAAAGCATGTACTTTGTTGGAAGAAAAAAGACTGGAGAAATTTTAAAGTTGCTTCTAAGACTATAATTCTAAAAGAGAAGTGTAATGTTCTGCACTGGGGAAAATAGGCAAAAGGTGTTTTAAAAGAAAGAAGCAACCCACCAAAGGCTTCAACTTATAAAGATACACATTCATCTGTAAGGAGGGACCATAAATTGAGAATGCCACTGAAGAGGTTTTCTGGTCAAGGGGAGCAATCATCCAGGGAAATACTTTTCCAAGGTAAGCACACAAAAATTGTAACAATTGTGGTTCAAGGGGGCCAGGTTCCATCTGAAATAGGACCAGAAAATTGGAAGTATTATCGCGTAGTATTCCGGGAACGAAAGAATCAAGAATAAGGCATTCCTGAGTGCCTTGAACCTTGGAGAGCTGATGAACCTAGGCAGTGTCGCTAAGAGTCCCTATAGAGAAGCACTGAAAGAGGCCATTGTGTGAAGCTGTTGTGAAACTCAAGTTGAATGCAGACTCCTGGGTGCTACGATGCCAGATCCATGGGATTTTCAACAAACAAAGCTGAAGGCAAGAATTGGAGTCAACTCAAAAGAATGGCTATGTGTGTTGAAGGCAGGAAAGCAAGAAGGCTCTGCTCTGATCTCTCCTTGCTATACCACCATTGTTTCCTTTTGGAATGCAAGGGTTTACTCTGTGCCATTATGTATTGGAACAGTGTAACTTGTTTTGTTTGTTTGTTTGATTGTTAATTTTATCGAGACTCACAGTTAAGATGTTGCCTTGAATCCCAGGTGAGATTTGGATTTTAAAGTTTTCAAATTGTTTCTTTCTCAGCCCCGTTGTCATTTGTATAAAGGAGAGCTACTGATATTTTTAATTATTTTGTATCCAGCCACTTTATTGAAGGTGTTTATTAGCTATAGCACTTTTCTGGTAGAATTTTTGGGGTTGCTTATGTATACTATCATATCATCCCGTACATAGTGATACTTTGACTCTTCCTTTCCAATTTGTATCCCCTTAATCTCCTTTAGTTGTCTTATTGCTCTGGCTAGAACTGCAAGTGCTATATTGAATGGATAGGGAGAGAGCCTTGCTTTGTCTCTGATTTTAGTGGAAATACTTTAAGTTTCTCTCCATTTAGTTTCCTGATTTCTCTAATACCTTTAACATGAAGGAGTGTTCAGTTTTATGAAAGGCTTTTCAGTGTCTAATGAAATAATAATGTGATTTTTTCTTTCAGTTTATTTATATGGTGGATTATGTTAATGGATATCTGCATATTGAACCATCCCTCCATCCCTGGGATTTAAAAACCAGCAATAACAATAACAGCAACTATGGGAACTTGTGAATTTTGACTAAATGTATTTTATATAAGAATTGGTCATATGTAAATGGCAATAAGGAATGGAAGGTAGTGGCAAGTGGTTCCAGAATTGAAAGTTAAGCTTAGTTGTCAGTTTGACAAGTGTTAATAAGCACCATGGAAATAAATCTCTAGAAATGTTCATCAGGGATTATCTAGATGAGAATAATTTAGGATCGAGGACTTATTTTAAATATGAACATTGCCATGCCATGGGCTGGGCTGTTGGACAGAATTAATAAATAGAAGGAGAATATAGTCTGTGTATAGGCATTTATCCCACCCTCCTCATTGGCTGCAGATGCAACATGATCACCTTCTGCCATACTTTCATTGGCATGAAGGCCTGTATCCCCTAGAACTGTAAGCCAAAAATCAACAATAAAAGTTTCCAGTATGATGGTCTTCTGACCCTGGATCTCTGTGTTTTCCTCATTGGTACTGAGCTTTTAAGAGAAGCAATGCATTCTTTTTTATCTTTGTAGCCTCCTTCTATATCAATATTTAGTTTTGACCAGTTGACCTCTTTGTCACTGGGACTTCAGTCTTGGCTAAAGAAGTGTTAACTGACATTCTGTATTGATTTCCAGTGTGTACTAAACCTTCTTTTAATTGTCAACCTGGAGAGTATGCTCACATGAAAATTAAAGAGGCGAATGGCTGAAAATACCACACACTTCGACATGGAGAAATATGTAGGGCATAGAGAAATAAAGCTGGAACAAAGCTAAAAGCTTCTGCCCTGCTGCCCAGCTTGTGTTGGAAAGTGGTAAAGAGGCTTTGGGGGGGAAGAAATGTCACGAACAGTCTTACTCAGCTGTGGACCCTGAAAATGACACTACCTGCCAGGTAGACCTCACTGGTATAGTAGTGGCTTGCCTGTTAACCTGGTAGCCAACTGCCTTCTGATTGGATCTGAAGTCTGTTCCATGGGATTAAAATTAATGTGCTGTATTGGAAACCTAGTCAAAATGCTATGACTGAGCAGGTGGTAAGGTAAGCTCCAGGTGAGAAGCTCCCACAACTGTTTTTATGAATGGACATGATATGCTGGTCAAACCACCTTCTACTTTGCTT
The DNA here is from genome assembly GCA_036184795.1 of Tokudaia tokunoshimensis. Lineage (NCBI taxonomy): Eukaryota > Metazoa > Chordata > Mammalia > Rodentia > Muridae > Tokudaia > Tokudaia tokunoshimensis. Next base: position 60,898,101 of record BTHU01000018.1, on the reverse strand, counting down.
CCATGCGGCTACCGGTTTTGGTCAGAAGAGCTTCTTTTTTCTGTGGGCTACAGTTACAAAAGTGACTCACAGATGGTCTAAGCTATGAGAATAAGTGATACTTGAACACTCAGCCCTGAATAAGGCATCTTCTTGACTGTATCCAGGGCTTAGGGAACACTGCAGAAGAGGGAGTAGAAAAGGGGTAAGGGCCAGAGGATGAGGTAGGGCATTGCGGAACTGTCTTTCTGGGCATGCCACTCTTGAAATCCGTGCAGCCAATCAACATCCCTTCATGGAAAGGGCAAGGGACCCATGAAGTACATCCTTCCCTGAACATCTATAGGCAGTTAATTGTTGTTTGGAAAGGAAGAAACAATTTCTTTCGAGGTGTAGAAGAAGTGACCTACTCATCCTCCTAAAGATGACCTCTTACATATGCATGTCCTTTTATATACTCTACTTAAACACACTGATTAAAAAAAAAGACAGGAAAGTAGAAGGCAGATGAGTTGGGAGGAAGAAAGTCAGCAGGATGAAGATATAATAATATCTCGTGATGTATTAATAATATCAATCAGGACACTATATACGTGTTTGAAAATGGCATAATTAAACCAGTTATTTTGTGTAATTATTCTATGCAAAAAATGAGGAGAGCAAAATTTACAGCCTAGTCTATATTCTTGGACCTACTCTGGGTAAACTGAATAGACTGAGCTCCTAAATGATGTGTACTTTTTGGAAACATTTGAATACAAAAGGGGGTAGTCGAAAGAGAAAGAAACTCAATTCAAAACAGCTTAAGTAGAAGCAAAATTTATTGGGCTCATACCATTGCAGAATCCATGGATGGAAATGTTTGCATTTAAGCTTGACTAAATCCAGACGTTTAAACAATGATATCAGCTTGGTCATCTCTTGGTTTCATATTTATATCCCTCTTCCTGTCAGCCTCACTCTCTCATGCCTTAGACAGGATTCTGAGGAAGCCACAGTCTACAAAGATGCTGTGTTTCCATCCTTAACGTTTAAAGTGTCCACAGGCCCGTTCCGATTGGGACAGCGTAGGTCAGGCACTCTCCTGTCGCCCGCCCTAACCATTAACAAGAAAATATGTGCATCTCAATAGCTAGAAAACCCTATTATGATTAGTTTTGCCAACTTGATATGAGAGTCATCTGGGAACAGGGTACCTCAGCTGAGAAAATGCCTCCATTAAGTTGGCCCATGGGAACGTTTGTAGTCCACGTTCTTAATGATTGATGTGGGAAGGCCCAGGCCACTGATGGAGATGCCACCTCTGGTCCTGTGATCCTGGCTAGAATATGGAAGAATAGAGGAAGTCACAGGGAGCAAGGCGGTCAGAAGTGTTCCTCCACGGGTCCTGCTTACATTCCTTCAGGCACTGCCTCCAAGGTTTCTGACCTGACTTCTCTTCATGCTGAACTACAACTGTAAACTGAAATAAGCCCATTTCCTCCTCCTCAAGTCACTTATGGTTGTGTGTTTATTACAGCAACCAAAAGCAGACGTAAGACACACCTCGAGTCCTCCACCCACTCCTATTGTCTATACACTCGCTGTAACTGCACAGAGTGGGGACTGGGCAAAATCCCAACAGAAACTCTGGTGCTGGACGGGAAAAAGAATATAAATGTCAACTATGTTAGGCACCACAGATTTCTCTGCAAAAAAAATATTCAAACCAGTATTTAGTCAACAAAAGCTAAATTTGCATGCAAAAGAAAAATGTTATGTGTGGTTTATCAGAGAAAAGGCTGTTTATTTGGAGAAAATACTGTGGTTTCTTTTTTTTTTTTAAATTTCTTTTAAAAGTATGTAGATTATAGTTTGGAAGAAATGGATTTACCAGCATATTAGCTGTGGATTATAAGCATACCATTTACCGTTTCTGAGAATTGATTTCTTTTTGGTAAAGCAAAAGTGGTATTGTATGAATTTTGGAGTTCTAGGAAGAAAATCCATCTATGTGAAGTGTGTGGAATTGGGGTGCCATGTAACAGGGGAATAAATCTTATGTTCATCATTACCCAACTGTCTTCTATCCACTCTCTTGATCCTTCCTTCCACCTTCCTGCAAATGGGCAGCTATTGGTACAAATGGACCAGCATTAGGGTGTCCAGGTTTTAAAAATCCTGGCTCAGACCCATTTCCATTTCCATTTCCATCCACACCTTGTCAGCAGATAGTAACTTGGGATACAGTTCATAATCACCCAGGGATGAGCCTAAAACTCTTGATACCCAGCCTTCAACCCTATACAAATTAAGCCGGAACTTGAGACCCTTGGAGACTTGAGGTGATATCAATGTCTACCCAAGGTTGACAGCCCATCTTTTTATGTTCTTAGATTCTTTGTCACCTGATATAGATGCTCGTGGTAAACTGTGGAATTCATAATTATGCCTATAGTAAACAGTTCTTTAATTTTTCTGAGTTTTGACACCTTGGACATTTGCTAAGCGAGGAGGAACCACCCCTACCAGGGTGTAGAAAGAGCAAAGACCTTAGCCTGCGGACATCATTCAACCTCACTGACAAAGTCACAGCCTATACCCAGACATGACCTTTATCAGAATGTTAGGGCTGAGTTTTGACTGTGAAGGATAGTACCATGCCTTCATGAGAAACCCGACTTGAAGTACCCAGCGGTAAGTCCACCTTCTATGCTTTTCCACCTTGTATACAGAAAGGCTTTGCTTCTCCATGGGCCTCCAGCTGTTCAGGATTGTCTCCCCAGGTGGGCCCCAATACTGCCCCCATGTCCCCCTCAGGTGGGCTCTGTGTTGTGCCCTAGGTCACCTCAGGTGGTCCCCGTGTTGCCCTTGAACTAGCTCTTTCAGGGATCATCATTTCTTGATCTGTTGCTTCATTATACTTTGGATTTCCATGAGCACAGTGGACCAAGCCAACTATGGTTCGGGGAAGGTAACTACAGTTCACATTTTCTTATGCTCTGCAAAGTATTTAACTTAGTATATTTGTTATTGGCTGGTTAAGTGATTAAATTGAAGACCTGGTGATTTAGATGTTATTGTATTAAACTGTTAATAATTCACCAGAAAAGACTCAAGCCTGACTTAAACAGTGTGAATTGTAGCTTATAGTAGTTCTTCCAGAACATGTATATAGGATGCTATGAGAGACTATAATAAAGTTTCCCAACCAACCCTGCCCAGTCTCCTCATACATCTTACGTTTACCATCCTTAACACAAGAACCCCAAGCAGGCTTATGATTTGATATTTTAATGATCTTTTTTCAGACAGGTTCTCACCTGCTTATAAAATCAACATAGACAGTATTCGAGGCCAAGAGCAGGTTAAAACCTAGTCACCTCGTTATTACCTTTACTGGGGGCAGAAATGAAGCCTAGAACCCTGTGACCTCATTAGCTCCCGGTTTACTTGACTCCAGTTGGGTAGCCTTAATGAGGTGACTGAGTTCTCATCCACTTTGACTCTGGCAAGGGACAACATCTAAGGCAGATTAGGACATGCGAAGAAATCCCCAGTAGAAGTCATAAACCGCAGCAGCCCAGTACTGAAGCGATTCAGACTCAAGCCCCAGGACTTTCCACTATGGCTCACACTTAGGCAAATGTCTGACTGACTGTCATCTCACCCCGAAGCATCCCCCTATAGAGATGTCCAAATTGCCATCACTTAATAGATGGAGAAACTGAGCCTTGAAACGGGCAGGTAACTTGTTTAAGGTCATATGGCCAATAACTGGCAGAAAAGGTCGTTCTTCCTTTAGAGGCAGCTGCTCCTGAATCCTTCCTTCTCTTCACCTTAGAAAGTTGTTGTGCGAACACTCCCAGGTGATTCTGAATGCAGTGGGAGAGGGGAAGTCCTGAACCTTGGCTGTGCTTTACAAATGTTGTGATCTGTATGGGTGTCATGATAGAGAACTGTAGTGTCACATGAAGGCTAAGCAGAATGAATGAGTTGAAACTCTCAGAGTGCAGTGCACGAATTCGGAGTATTTCTCCGAAGCGTTTCCCTCAGTCTAATAATGCATAAATAAACGGCTGTTTATACACGCTTCTACATGTATGCACGAGGAATCTTAATGAATGTGAATTCTTCGCTGTGGTTATGGGTTCAAAAGTATTTTAAAAGGAGTAACCTCTGAGGTGCTCTTGCAGAGGACTCAAGTTCTATTTCCAGCCCCCAGGTCAGGTGACTCACAAATGCCTGTAATTCCAGTTCCAAGGAGATTGAAAATCTCTGGCCTCTGCAGGCACCAACACTTATATGCACAGTCTCCCTCCACCACCACACACACATAATTAAAAACAATCCAACAAATCTTTTTTTAAAAAGTACTTATCTAGGGGGTTATGGCTTGGCAGGAGGTGCCTGTGAAGGGTATACAGCACTCTCGGAGAGAAATCCCATGTTTTTGGAAGCAAACATCTAAATAGTTGTTTCTTCTCAGAGTCGTTTTGCTTAGGAGGAGTGCAGGAAGGGCAGAGGCTACTGCAAATAGGAACTGTTCTATCAGGAGAGAACGCCCCACTCAGTCCTCCTTAACCTCTGGAAATCCCTGCAGCTTTGGTTCTCTGCTGATGACACTGAAGGCTACCAGAAAAAACAACAGCAACAACAAAAACCAAAAACACAGTTCATGTGAAGACATGAGACTTGATGGTGACAAGGTAAACCTGGGGTCGTTTGCATGAAGCAGGCTTGTTAGAGCGCGCTTCTAATCCTCGCATGGAGACACTAGGAGCTTCCTTGTTTTTGCAGCTGTTACTGATTCCAGTTTGAACCAAACTGCTCTCAGCTGAGAACCCGACGCATCTATCATTTTTAATAGTACTGAAACTCACGTGATGCAAGAAGTTCTCTGAAGTGTTGTGGCCCATTTTTTTTTTCATGAGCCATATTTTTTCCTACTTAGTAGTTTGAGTTTTCTTCTTTTTTTTTCCCCCCCAACCAACCCCATTTAACAGAGGCAAAGTTGAGCTGGTATTAGCAGACATTTGAGCCCACACTGTCAAACCCGAGGTTAACAAAACAAGGGGCAAATGGCTTTTGTTTACTGCTGCTTAAAAGGCAGGAGAAAAGGATTGAAAGTCATGTTGGCCAAAGATCACCGTGGTTTCCCGGAGGTTTTCGTGTTCACACCATCCACGGCTTGCTCTATGTAGATATACACGTATGTGCCCCCAAGTGTCTACACATGCCCAGTTTCACTTAGTTGCTGGATTAATACTGATGACACGAATATACTTCTCTTCAAAAAAGCCTCCACTTGTGAAATAGGTACCTATCAGATCCACATTCCCAGTGTGCCGCAACAGGTAAGGTAGCCAGGCATCTCTATATTCTGAAATGGTTATTGAACTCAGCATTATTAAGGATTACAGAGATCCAAGCCCACTGATCCCTGCCCAGATGCTTCCTGACTGTAGCATGGAAGATACTGTCACAGAGTCACTGGAGTCTACTTATCTATGACACTCAAGGTCCACTGTCTTGACTTGCAGGTCTGTTTGTAGGTTGGCTGAAGACTCACGAGGGACCTCATACAGGTTGACAACAGATGAGGTCTCTCAGCATCTGATGAAACATAGAACCCCAAGAAAACCTAACAGACAAGTAATATTTAGTTACGCACAACAAATTAAAATCCCTTACATGGTGAGATTCCCTCGTGTCTTCTCTGCTGATTCTTGCTTTGATCTCACGTAGCCGTGTGTGATACAAATCCAAAATGGAATTAAAAAGTTCAAAGCAACAATTATTTCTCTGCTACTAAGATGTGTGTCAAATCATACCAAAGATTTAATTTTTATCAAAGTTTAATGCATCAAGCTATGTAACAGCAGACACAATGGTGAGGAATTCCTGATATCGGTGCCTGGACAGAGCCAACACCATGTTTCTTTGTGGCTGCTACTGTATGAAATAAAGCATGGTATATGAAGGAAAGGAGAAAAAAAAGGATCCTACCTTTTTCTCAATGCTTATTTCACAAAGCCGCATGACACTTCAATTTCACAGGTGGCCGCCAGCCCGTCCTTTGATAAGTGATCTTATAAAATGTAATAAATTGATTATGGCCTAAGTTTTAATTAGGTGGAATGTATCTGCATCAAAACCTTTACAAATACTGCGCAGGCTTCCTGTGAGTACTGCCAGTGTTATAACTGTCCACACATTCAAACTTTATTAAAAACTTTCTCATTGAGAATTCTGTATGCTCTTCTCTACACCTGGAAACATAGACACAACCATTAAGTTAAATGGAATGTAATTTGCTATTAGAAATAAAACTTAAACAAAAACAACCCCCCACACCCGGAACAAGTCTGCAATGTCAAGAATTCAGCACAGAAGAAGGTAAGTGGGTGGTGTGTTTATGGTAAAAAATGCACCCAGCTACACAGCTACATGCTTCTGTTGAAATGAACCTTGTAAGACTCACTGTTGAAGTGAACCTTGTAAGACTCAGTCTCATGTCTTATCCCTAACATCTATATTCTATACATAACTTAGATATAGTGTTTTCTATGATTCTCAGATTTCTTGATGAGAGAGACAATACCTTATGGATATTTATATATGGTTCATGATACAAGATAGATACTCAAATAATAGGTATCTTTTAGTGTGTTAATTTGCTCACACCAAAACACAAGTATGCAATACATATTGTGTATATATATATATATATATATATATATATGCAGATGCATCCCTGTGTTTGTATAAATATATTACTCTGACATTTCTAAATAAGATATCTTGATATGCTTAGTGATGGGGTTTCCTATCAAGGGCATTATTCTATCAGAAATTCCTATGAGCACCTGTTTCACTTTTTTAATGAGACAAGTAGCCAATGATCTGGAGGCATAGATGAGGACAGGAACCTACTTTGAGAACACTAAGCAGAGTGCCTCTTTGAGGGGAAACTCTACCGGTTCTGAACCTGGAGAGTGGTCCCTCTGGAATGCATGTGGCCACCATGAAGGAAAGCGGTGTGTGGTTCTAGGTTTATGAGGTCATGGCCAAACACGATGAGTGTTAAGGATGGTCTTTGGAGCACACAGTGGGTGCCTTTCAGCAGTTAGTGTGCAGGGTAGCAAGGTGTCCTTCCCATCAGTGGGCATGTACTGCACACATACATTGCACACACACACACACACACTCAAATGTGCATTACACACATGCACACACATGTGCTGTCTGTCAGGTCTTTCAGACAAAACAGCACCTGATAATGTGAATGTTGGGATGGGGGCTCTCAGATCAGTATGTTACTGTTGTAGCACAGAGCAAGGGTCTTTGACAATGGTTTCCAGAGAGTTCGGCCAATTAAGAAGCAAGTAGAACACTGGACTTCTAGCTAATAGGAGCAAGGAAATGTGTTGCAGTAAAAGGACTGAGAGAGGCTGTGTGGTAACCAATGATATGAAGCTATTCTTCCAGGAGACAGGGATGTGTGTATATTTGGTTTCTGAAAGGGAGAAGATACTGTAGTCATTGGTGGGTTGTTGTAATTGCACTTGGAAAAGGAAAGAACTATTCTCAAGAGTAGCTTTGTGAGGAAAGTATATATATATACATATATATATACACATATGTATATACATATGTTTACATGTATATGTATACATCTAAACACACACTTATACACATATATACATACATTCATACATACATATATACATACACAATGAGATGGCTCAACAGATAAAGGTACTTACCATGCAAGCCTTCTCACCTGAGTTTGATCCTCAGAACCCGTGTAAGATGCAATAAAAGTTATAAAGCTATTCTCTGGCCACACACAGGTTCAGTGTCGTTTGTGACCACACACATACCATGCAAACACAACAATAATAAATTAATTTTAAATTTTTATGTCTAACTGTGGGCTTTAAAAAGTCCAATTACTTGAAAAATTTCCTTTTTTACCCCACCCCACCCCACCCCTCTTTTCCCCAAATAAGGAGCACTTTGGGAAGAAGTCTGCTGTCTGCTGAGAATCTCAAGTCCCTGGACAGAAGAAGGGAGGTAGAGACCATGCATTCCTTAGTGGGTTTGATTTTCTGAGAAGTGTTATAACTAAAGAGGAAGCAATGACTCTATGAAAAATTATATAAAGAGTAAAACGCTTGAACTCTCCTCAGAGAAAGAAAATGTTAGACTCCACATTAAATATTCTGTGGATGAAATTCCACTGGGTGGGGGGAGAGGAAGCCGGAGGTGGAGGAGTGGCCAGGAGGCTGATCTGAGGGAGCACAGCTGCAGGGATTCCTTCACACACTTCTACAAGAAAGAGCCCTGGGCACTAAGACCAACCAAACCGGTTTATGGCTTTGCTGCCATGGCTGACTGTGGGAAGCCCTGGGCAAACTAAGTCGGTCATATCCAGAGTGGTCATTCTCTCTGACTCTCATCTTCAGTTCCTCCTGAGTCTACCCTACCAAATGAGACAGGAGGGGGGTCATTTTCTAGTAGCAAAGGTTCCAAATACCATCCACTATTATCACACAGGATTTCCAAAATAATTTCAGCATCCATTGTGGTGATAAAGCCCCAAGTTTGTTAGCAAGTATTTCACAGGTGGAAGATGGGTGCTACGCTTAACTAGTTATTGTATCTCAGCTTGCAGAGCGCTGTTCACACATTGCAATTATGAGATGACTCTCTGGTCCATTTCTTCAAAAGTAATACATGAGTTACTTTGTTTTATTTCTTGGTGGTCCTGCCGCCCATTGCCACGGTTTTATGTAAAGTGGTTCAAGTCACAACTGGACTAATACGGACTTAGTTCATGGGGTTGCTTTTATCTGAAATTATCTGTATTTTGCCAACTTAAGAATAAACGACTATAGTTTACTTGCAATAACATCAGACACTTTAAACATTTTAGTAAGCTTTGACAAATGCAAATTATGTGATTGTTCTCGCAGTCACAATCTAGAACATTCCTGTCATTGCATAACATTCTCTATGAACTTTGTGATTCCTCCCTTCCTCCCAGCCCTCACCCCAGGTAATCAACCTCCTGCTTTTTTTTGCCGCTAGCTAGCATGTACTTCAAGTGAAAAGTCTCAGTACGTACTGCCTACTGCCGTTGTTGCCATGCTTTGAAGACTTGCTGCTGTTCTTCCTCGTGCTGGTAATTCGGTCCCACTCTTCCTGAGTGTTGTATTAGGCAGGACTCTTTTAATGAACCCGTTTTCATTTGGGTTATCACAGTCAAAGTCGCTATGCACACTGCTGTGTCCTTTGTGCATGCAAAGCTTTTCATGTCTCTGAGAAGTGGTTAGAGGTTAGACGGCTGGGCCACAGGATAGGTATCGAATATTAGAATAGTCGGCTGATCTGTTTCCCAGAGTGGTCATTCTACTTCCTGTCTCCACAGTTACTGTCTTCGCTCATATTTTAGCTATTCAGGTGACAAGTCACTTTAGGAAATCTTCATTCTCTTAATAGTTAAGGATATTAATAATCTTTCACATGCTTATGATTCACGTGTCTCGAGGAAAAAATGTTTAGCACATTTTACCCACTGAGTTACCTTCATGTTATTAACATTCAAGATTCTGTATGCATTCTTCATTTCGTCTTCTATCAAATATGTATTTTGGAGATGTTTTCCTTCAGTGACTGATTGTGACTCACTTCAAGGCTATGCTCCACACTGGCTGGTATGGGTGGGGAACCTAAAGCTCTCATATGTTACTGATGGGGATGCAGGCACTTTGGGAAACAGGTTGACCATCTCCTACAACATCGAATGTGCGCTTGTCACGGGATGCGGTAATCAAGCTCCTATTGTCTGTCAGAGAGAATGGAAACACACAGGAAGAAGCAGTGTTCGCAGTCCCTTCCGAGCCTTGGAAAATGATGAAAGGCTTTAGATGTAGTGGAGTTCAATCCATCTCTTTTCCTTTTGTATACTCAGTGGATTTTTTTTTTTTGTTTTTAATATAGTTAAAAACATTTTCCCAACCTAAGGTCGCAAGATTTTCTCCTGCATTTTTTTCCAGAATTTTATGGATAAACCTTTGACTCCTTTACAGGTAAACCATTGACTTGCGTGTAGCTAATTACGAGATATGTTATGATGTGTAAACCAACCTTTCCCTTCTCCTCCCCTCCTCCAGCCCCTCCTGTTTGTCCAGGATGCACTCCTTCTACTGTGTCGGTGTGATTTTGTAACAGGTTGGGCCAACTAATCCTTGCCATGGAATTACCATGGAACATTTGTTTAAGCTCAATTTGTCTTGTACTTGTGGATCTACTTCCAATGTCTCTCTTTTGTACTGCCCATAAGACTTTTCTTCCTTCAGTACATTATTATACATTACTATTTTATAGTAAGTTTCATAATAACAAAAAGGCTACGTCTAGAGTGGGAACAGAACTCAAGTCTTCTGCAAGAGCACTGAGCACTCTCAAATGAGAAGCATCCAGTCCTGTAACTGGTTCATAACCAGACTCCCAAGAATATTTGTAGTAATTTCTAATACTAGTTAATTATGATTTTTTTAATCATGAAAAAGATTTGAATTTGCCAGATTTTTCTACATCTGTTGAGAATATCATCTGCAGTTTTCTTCACAAATTCGGTATTGTGCTTATTTACTATCAAATGAGACAATACCTGGTACCTTTGGAATGAATCCCAATTAATAATGGTATATCAAATATTCATTTTTGGGTTTTTTTTTCTGATAAATCTTTCTTAATAATCTTGTGTTCAATGCAACTCGCAAGGATACCAGTGTGGAGGACTTTTACTACTGTGACTATGGCTGGGTTGATGAGAGCTCAGGTGTGTGGTCTCCAGCCAAGGGTCTGGGGTTTCAGATTGTTATGTCAGAACATTGATTGTCCTGCTGGGAGTTGCAGCTTCCTCTAAGTCTGGCATGGGCTGGACCAAGAGAGAAGGCACACACAGATTTCTACAGAAACTATGATTCCTTGAAAATTTTTTAAAAAGAGAATACTGGTGTCCTTCAGAGTAGAAAGCAAATTCAGAATGTAAAGAATTTCTTTGGATTGAGCCCCAAAGATGACTTGTGAACCTGAAACTATGAAACATGAACACGTGGGCTAAGGATATTGAATAAATAATTAACCATTTTTAAAAAGGGCTTTTTGGTCTAAGTCCCCGGTGCCTGTTAAGCTGCATCTTTCTTTCTCTTCTGGTTTTGGTTTTTGCTCTTTGGCCTCACAGTAAATAGAAAGGCATTTCCTCCTCTTCTGGCTTTCTCAAAAGATGACGTGAAAAAGTAAACTACGCAAAGACCAAGGATTCAGGAATAAACATTATAAAGTGAGACTGGAATTTTTATGTTTTATGATATGCTACAAAAACTCATAATGTTTTGTATAAGGGATAAATGAAAAAAGTCCCAATATAACATTTGCAGGTAAGCATTTGAAACAATAGACTGTTATCTAGGCGGTTCTGGTTGTGCATTTTTGAGAAATTAATTCTGAATCAAAACAGTCTGAAACGAGATATTTTGGCATAAACAACCCAAGAACAATGTTTTAAAATCAAACCCAATATCGTGTCAATGATTAATGGGAAGTGGGTAGGAAATGATGTTGAATTTCTCATTGTGTATGGGTGTGGTGAGGGTAATCCTTTTTCATTTATAGATCTCCTGTGTATAGAAAATTCGAGAGTTGTTTACAAGGCTAGGGAGTTACCCTTGTCAGTAAACTGCTGGCTAAGCAAGCATAATCTAAGTTTGGATGCCTAGTGTCCGTGTAAAAAGCAGTACAATGTGTCCACAGAGCAGAGAATTCCAGATTCAGGATCTCATAGGTCTGCCAGCCTAGGTAATAAGTGAGCTCCAGATTCCATGAGAGATCCCGCATCAAAAAATAAGGTGAGATGCATCGCATCTGTGGCACGTGCGCACGACCATAAGGTGGGAGGTACCGTATCTCTGGCACTTGCGCACGACCATAAGGTGGGAGGTACCGCATCTGTGGCACATGCGCACGACCATAAGGTGGGTGGTACCATATCTCTGGCACATGCGCAAGACCATAAAGTGGGAGGCACTGCATCTGTGGCACATGCGCAAGACCTGCTCAATGCAAACCTTGACTGAGGAGCTGGTCTTAACTCACAGCTGCTGGAAGAGGAACAGTCAATGTTTTCAGGGGAATGGCCTCCAGAAAGTCAACCACAAGCTAGTGGAAGGCCACACACCCAACAGTATATGAGTAACACAAACTAAATTTGATGGGTTTTTTTTCTTTAAAGTGATGATACAGAATTGGGGTAGGTAGGGAAGTGGGGGATGGTCATTAGAAGGGTAGGGGGAGGAGAGTGAATATCATCAAAATACTCTGCATGAAATTCTTAAAGAAGTAATAAAAATGATAAAAGGCAACCTTTAATTTGGGTAAGGAAAGAGAAACAGGTGGAGTGTGATTGAGCCTAGACACTGTTGACCTCTGACCTTACAAGCACCCAAATGCAAGCACACTTGTATGCACATGAGCACACGTGTCCACTGTTGACCTCTGACCTCACAGGTACAAGCACCCATATGCAAGCATGATCACACATGCCCACTCAAACGAGGACACGCCACGTATACATTAAAATAAAAAATTAAAAGCAATGTTTTGCGGCACTTAGTATTTAGAGATAAAAGCAGTTTATATAGCTGCCAAATTCCCAGAATTAAAGGGAAATATAAGTGGTACTTCTGTTGCTTAGCATGTGTGCCTTTCTGGACTCATCCACATATGCATATTAGTAGGCTTAAAATATAAAATTTAAGGTAAGAACCAGGATTTTGAACATAGATGTTATGAAAAGAAATCGCTTTGCTCTTCGAGTGAATGCAAATAAAAACCACATTTAAAATAAGCATCCCATTTATTTCTTAAGGCCAAACAGAGTCCCTCAAAGACTGCTAAACAGCCACCACACTGAGAGGTACTCCAGAATTACCAAAGAGAAGAGGCCGTGGGACTGGAAGGCATGCCAGCAACATCTGTCCAAACAACTGAAGACGATCTGTGACTGGATGAAATTAAACATATTTTTCAAAACACAGCCCAAACGGGAGAATAAAACACTTTAGGAAATAAACACATTACACATCTGTTGAAGAGACAAAAATAAGTAAGAATAATACAACATTAAACGGTATAATTATGACTTCAAATAGAGGAAGTGATGAATATGTACATACAACCACAATTCACAGCCTATAGTTGATTTAGAATGCTTTTATTAGAACACAGTGCAGTCAACTAGATGGTAGGTAGTTAAGAGTCTGAAGAGATGACCCAGGAACTAAAAGCACTGGCTTTCTGAGCACCTGGGTTTGATTCCCAGCACCCACATGGCAGCTCACAACCGTCTGTTACTCCAGTTCCAAGGGCTCTGTAGACATCTGGTCTCTGCAGAACAAATTTTTAAAAAATTGAATAAATGTTAGTTAAAAGTAAACATAATCTTTACTCATTCAAAATCATTAGATGAAAGCCTTTGTCTTTTTATCCAGTTCTGTATAACTTTAAGCAAATTGAAGGAGTCCTATCAGTGCAATTATTAGCATTCACTTTTTATCTGACAAATGGCTTCAATAACATTCTTACATTTAAATATAAAACACATATAACAATATCTATTAATTACATGTGGATTACGATAAACTTTCTATCACTGGTTCAACATTTAAAATTTTTCCCGTGTTCAAATCAGAATGAAAATGAAAATGTATCAACCAACATTATCAGCTATACCCTCAAACTCAATGGGAAAATTCTAGAAGGAAATGCATCATGCTAAAAATATCTCTGTGCGGTATAATCTCAAGCTTTTAAAATTATCTTTGCTATTAATGTGCCACCCCATCAGTTTTTAAATTTATAATGATATGTAAGAGACCAGGGCAGTCCCTCATTGTCATCATCAAACTCAGAATGTCTTCCTTAAACGAGATCAACTTCACTCAGTTAAAAGAAAGACTGGAGGTTTATCCAACAATGTCACCTGCTTTTCCTACTGGACTAATTTGTGAAGGATTTGTCCTTGGTTGAAATACATAGAAATCACCATCGCTATGTTTTATATACACAATTGTGATGTTTTACACAATCACATCGCTATGTTTTATATAGATAAAAATCATCTTTTAGAAAAACAACCCCTTGCCTAACTTGAATTATAACCCAATGACCACAAGGCTGTAAGAGTAAATCCGAACCAAGCACACTGTACTGCCAGTCACTGGCAAGCAGAGTCCAGAAACAAATTGAGCTTTTAGTAAAAGGTATGTGTATTTCGATTTTGCTGGAATTTCTCTCTATGAAACTCGTTTCGGAGAGCTGTCTACATATTCGTTGGTCCCTTGGAGCCCTGGGTCTGTTTCTTGTCTTGTCCCTGCCGAGCTGGTGTCTGTCCATGGAATCAAGTGCCCTTCAAGTTCTTTATTTATTTTTTCTGCCCCAGGGCCCTGTCTGAGGCATCTGAAGATCCAGTTACAAAGATCTTCTGTGTGGACTATCTGTCAGGGCCTCTTATTTTTCAGGCACTAAGCAGCAAAGCGATTTGGTAGACAGCAGAAATTCAAATATGTGGTTTTATGGGACAGACACTGTTGAGTCTTCTCTTCATACTAGCATGGCCACAGTGCACAGAGTGGTCTTTGTTCTCCAGGGTCTGTGATCACTCTGGGCAGCCCTGGACCTTTCATTTTGTATTGGCTCAAAGTTTTGGACAGGAGAAATAGTTCAGACCAGGAAGTGGTGATGCATCCTGGGCCACGCTATTTTCCTTTGTGTCTGTGCACCCTGTCTCCATATTCCAAATCCATCTTGGGGCTCTTTTCTGCTCACAGTACAGTAATTTCATATGTTGTCTTTCCCAATTACTTACAAATGTAAAATCTGTATTTGAACCTTCATAGCACTTCAGGCAACATCAGGTGTACAATTTAAGGGTCTGTCATAAACAAGTTGAGAAAGAAGGGGGGGAACAGTTCTATTTGAAGCACCAGAAAGGTCTATGGCTTTCAGTTTCCATTAAATTATGCTAGAGAAGTAGCAATTCATATTTCTGTACCTGGAAAGGAAACAATGTAGCTCTTCTGGTCCTCTAGAGCATTCCTTTCTCCTTCTATAGGTTTACTTGCTCATGGCTACACTCATAATATAGAACAGAGGTTTGAACAAAGGTCTGGGTGGCTTTCTACAATCTGCTATATGACTGGTTATGAATCGGAATGTAGGAGCCCCGTAAAGGCTGAAGCTACCATACTGATCTGCCTTGCCCTGACATCATTAAGGAAACTTCTTTGAGTTGTTGTCAGTGGAATCCTCATGGGAGGAATAGCATATTTCATTTAACCAGTCAAGATAGTCACATTATTTGAAAATTTTGCTGACAATAATCTAAAATAAATTGGGTCACAAACAAAAAACCTTTAGAGAAGGAATAAGATTAGGGAACTGTGGAAACTCTGCATGACCCAGAAAGTGTGAGTGCGTGTTTGCTGGTTTCCATTAAATACCAGTGGCTAATGAATGAATTAATAGAGCTGACATTTTTCTAGCACGTTTATTCATTCTTGTAGTTAAAGCTCAGCTAAATGATCCTCCATTATCTTCTTCGCCTGTCACCCATCCCTGTCTTCTTGGTTTTCCTTTCCTAGTACAGCTTGTCTTCACGTCCTGGTGATTTTAAACTTCAGAAAAAAAAAATAGTTTGAGCATGGAACACAGTAAATGTCTTTGAATGTACAGATTGTAAACATTTCCACATAAAGAATGAGAGGATTTCATGATTCAAGTTCAAGTTAGATGTAAGCTACATAATAAAATATAATAACCCGAATGTATCACATTCGTGTTTATATAACTCAGTTCTGAAGTTTAATGTACACACATGCACACAGCCAGGTCTTAGATGAGCAAAGTCTTCATGTTGCTTTGTTTTGGGAATATGACTCCCTCCAGTCTGCATACCCTAAGGGTCTGAAAAAGAAAGGCAGAGAGAAAGATACTACAAAGTTGACACCCCAGGAATATGACTCCCTCCAGTCTGCATATACCCTAAGGGTCTGAAAAAGAAAGGCAGAGAGAAAGATACTACAAAGTTGGCACCCCAGGAACCATCACCCCGCTGTTTTCACAGGCTCATGAAGACTTCTATCTACTGTTGTCCCTGAAACCACAGAGAACATTTCTCCTCTAAGACAACAAATCCAAATCAAATGCCCAGTCTTCTTTCTTTGACATCCAGTTAAGACGCGCACAAAGTTGCATGACAGGTCCAAAGTGGCCTGAGCCCAATAAAATAAAGAAATGCAAAAATTGATGTCTCAAAAGCCAGGTAAAAGTGGCCGTGAGTGCTGAAGCAATCCTGTAAGCCCAAGTCTCAGGATCCTGAGGCAAGAGGGTTGCAAGTTCAAGGCCAACCTGTGCTATTTAGCAATACCCTGTGCTAAAAAAGCCAATAAGTATAATATATATATATATATATGTTACTGAAACTGATGTCTGATGTCTGTTGTGTGGAGTTTTGGGCCCACTAATGTGTCCTTTCACAAACCCAAAGATGGATGTCAGTGCCAAACACCCTGGTATGCCACCACCTTCCACAGACTCTGAAGAGTACCAGGCCCAGACGACACAGGTTTTAGTTTGGGTCAGTTTATAAGTCTCATACCTTTATCTGAGGTAAGAGGCAATGGAAGGATTTTGAGAAAATAAAGCCCAAGTTAGCAATCGTCACAGGGGCATCTACAGAACAGCGGCTATGTGCTGAGCAAAAGCTGACTGGGAGAGCGACTGGAGGAAGCTGGTACCAAAAAGATCCGTCCAAAGTGAGATGAAGAGAGAGTGAAGCGACAGAGTAAAACAGGATGTATTTTCTAAAACCCCTAAGAAAACCAATTCGTGCATCCCAACACCTCCTCCTGTTTAAGCAATGAGCAAAAGCTCTGTTAATTGGGGAATAGAAAGAAGCCGTAGAAAGCGTCCACTTTTTAAGCAATAGCCAACTTCACATCCCACAGTAGCATTTCAATTCTAACGTGACTATGCTTCAGGGTGTGTCATCCCGGCACTGTGAAACTCCATCAAGCTGCCTTCAAGCAGGAGACGATGACAAATCTTTGAGGAAATTTCCTTTTCGGCTCAGAAAGATTAAGTTCCTTGTGGGCGCATGCTCAGCTCTTTCCGTCGCGCACTCTTCTGTCTCCGTAAGTCAGATTTACAGCCCTAATTTCCCCCTTATTAATTATATCGATAATTAATCTATCAGAACTTCAGTCTCATCGTCTAAAAATAGGGTTGGGTGAGACCTATGCCTCAGGGAATTTAGGTTCTTAAAGGTAAAGTATCTGACATTCTTTTTTTTTTTTTTTAGTATCTGACATTTTAACTCACACACAAAACGCGTACATTTATACTTTATAAATGGGGGCCATGATTTCACCACCCTCCCGTCCACCAGCATGTGCTGCAAGCTGGGGGATTTGTTAAATTACATTAAAATCATGTCACTATATGCATCTCTATGGATCCTGTCAATCTCCCCTCTCAACATTTTCCCAGTGACAGAGGCATTCCCTGGTTGCTTAATTCTGAGGTAAGTGCTGTATAGATTCCCTATCATTATTTGATTTCTTCTAAGTCTGAGTGCTTCTATTTCAGCAGCTCCTTGGCCACTAGCAACTTGAAATTATCTGCAGCAGTCACCTAAGTTCACCTCAAGTTCAACTGTCTCCTCATCATGGGTCCCTGATGACGACTGTCTTTCCACCAATCGCCATATTGCCAGTACAGCTTCGCAAAGCTCCAAGAGGGCACCTAATAAGTCGCCAAGCTCACCATTTAAATCTTTCCTTTCCTGGCTGCCAGCACCCCTTAGAGCCTTCGATACTGATTCCCAGAAGCATCACCCTGGCCTTCAGTGCTCAGTGACCACTATTACTTTCAATTTCCTCCTGTTTGAGTTTTAGCCTATATTTTCTTTCTGCCCATACACCCCGTATCACTAAACACAATTGAATTCCTATTTCTTAAGGTTATCTGAAATGTAGGCTCTTGATTTTTTTCTTTATTCTTGGACCTGACTTGATTGATTAAAATAAATCTGTTGAGACTCACATCACTTTGGGCACTCAGAACCTCTTGGCCTCCCTGTGTCTTAGGAGAGATGTATTCTTTCCTCAGAGTGTAGGGAAGGCATCTCTCATACAAATGTCTTGACTTCAGAGAAAGGCCAGAGCAATCTTCTATTCACTGCTTTGGGGCAGAAGGACAAGAGAAGGTAAGAGGGAGCTTTCTGTACCAGAGGTTTTTCAACACAAGGTGTTGTAATTTTTGGTTCCGAATTCCAGAATCTTACCCTGAAATCTTCTTATCAAAAAATTCCCTTCCATCACTAGATCCCTTTTTCTAAGGATTGCTGGTGACCTTTGCTTTATTTCACATTTTCTGGGATCCTATTGGCTACCAATGATATTTCAATACTCTCTCTAGGTGTAGCTTCTGGTAAAGAGTCCAGATGTCTCTTATTCCTGGTGTATTTTAATGCTGAGGGAGTGAAAATAATCATCACCAAAGAAATTCCAGATCTCCATGGCAAAATGAATTATATGATGAATAATCAAATGTTTGAGTGGGTACCAACTCACTGAATACTGGTTTAAGGGAAACGACGTCTGTTAGCGGATGTCTGTGTAAGATATTTGATGATGAAGTTCATTGGAAGCTGCTACAGTTTGATGGGAGGAGGAAGAGACTATGGTTTGCTGTTGCAGAATTGATAACAGGATATTGCCATCTTGATTTGGATAAGAAGAGTTAAATATTTCATTCTAAGCAAAAGATGAATGTTTCAGGAGACAACGTGTTTTTGCCCCGATTTAAACATCACATAACGCATATACTTACAAAGACATTATCAGGTTCTTTATTTATATGTGTGGGTTTGTATGTTTTTATGTATGTTAGAAAAGTAAGTCTGATTTACATTTAAAAAACAATGATGAATCTAAAAATATCTCTTAAATTCTGTTGGGTCTAACTCATCCCTCCCCTTAATTAGTCATCCCCCCCCCCACCTTGTTAGCCCTTCTTCTCACTGTTCAGTTTTGTGATCTTACTTTGATACTTCAGTTCTCTCGCATGCTCTGTGGATGGCATCTCTGCATCTATAGTATATGGAAACAACATTCTCAAAGCAACCCTGCTGAAACATACCGATGTGCTTATTTGATTGGCGAATGGCGGTGTTTATAGCGGGGGCCCAGGGTGAAGTAGCACGGATTAATGACTCTCCTCCCACTTCGACAGGTCCCCTTTCTAAGCACCAGCATTACCCATTTAGAAAATGGATTGATAATCCGTGCTCGGGGTGCCAGCTCTTCAGAATGCCAGCTGCGACTAAAAATTCAAAATATCCCCTCCGACAGCTGTATTTCTGACAACAAAATTAACACCAGCCAAAATAACGCTGCTATTCAAAGGGCATAAATGATCAGACGCTGCAGCCTAATGCAAGTGGCCGCATTCTGGAGTACATTAAGAACAGATGTCAGCAGCCAACACAAGACTAAATCGAGCAAAACAAAATCACGGTCTGCTCTGTTCTGCTGAGGTGTCCTCAGATGTCCTGTCTGGTACTGGAAGCTAGAAGCAAAGCATTTAGCATCAAGTAACTGTTCCCCTCAGAATGTGAAGTACCCCTTCCGCCCGGAGCAGGGATTACCTATGCATCCATTTGTCCAAGGAAGGCTTCCCAAAGAGCACCATATTTGTATTTAAGCTCTGTCCTCCTTCAATTGAGAAAATCAATCTTTTAGAATGACTCGACTAGAAGTTAATGTTGAAAAGTCTTTCATTTCAAACAGTTTAATTTTTCTTCTAAGATATAAAAGACTTTGTGAGAAAGATGAGGCCGTTCAGTCTGGCTTAAGGCTGCACTTGAAATGTCTAACGTGAACCCTTGGGTCTGACACAGCTCAGACAACGGACACCCACATAGTCATCAGAAAGCTTATGAAGGCCAGAGACCCAGAGGAGCATCAGTCAGACATGGAGAGAAGTCACCTGGAATGTTCCCCGATCTCAGGAAGCTGTTGTAATTCTTTCCCCCACTGATATGAATAAGACGACACAACGGGAAGATGAGAAAAGTTTAAGCAAACAAATAATTCCCATTTTTTAATAACTTAGGTGGCCAGTGCTTGTTCTTCAAGAGAAAGTTTGCTCGAATAATGAGTAATTTTTGAGTTATTTTAATAATTCGATCTTCCCCTTACATCTTTGGAATGTGTTTTTCTTACCCAAAGGCAAAGCATATTATAACATTGACCTAAATTACTTTTAAAGTCATTTTATCCAACAGAATTCAGAGTGGTAGTCTGCCGAAGAATCGGCATAAAGTATATATTAAGGAAATGCCTTGATTCTCAATTTTGTATTGAGAACCAGAGAACTTTTGCTGGATATGTTGGCACATGTCTTTAATCCCAACATTAGGGAAGCAGAAGCACGCAGATCTCTGTGAGTTCCAGGCCAGCCTTATCCACCTAAGAAATTATTGTAGGCCAGCCAAAACTACATACTGGAGACTCGTTTTAAAAAAGAAAATAGAGAAATCAGGCTTTCTCAACCTGTGTGTGTGTGTCACACACATACATACACACTTTTAGCCTGGCCACCATAGCAAAAAAAGAAAAAAACACAGTATATCATCACCATTTTGCTTAGTTTTATCTGAAGTGAATTTTAGACTTCACGATGCTTCTCTAGTTTTTCATCCTTCAGGGTGCCGCCCAAGGTGACCCATGAAGATAGTTATTGAGAGAAGGGTTCTAAATGTTCATTGATAGGGAAAATAGTTACCACTCCGGTTTCCAGGAAAGATTTTAGAATCTGGGAGTCAAAGAGCAAAATTGTGATTATTACGTCGGCTTCCACAGCTTACAGTGAACCCTTCAAGCAAGGGTCATGAGGGTAAAAACTGGACACTATCTAGTTTTAACCTGCAGGCTGTTCTCAACCACTAATGGATAGGAATTAACTTCAAGGATGCTAGTCTCAAAGTTAAGAAGGAAGAACAACAATATCAACCAACCAGAACCCCCAGAGCTCCCAGGGACTAAACCGCCAACCAAAGAGTACACATGGAGGGACCCATGGCTGCAGCCGCATATATAGCAGAGGATGGTGTTATCTGGTATCAATGGGAGAGGAGGCCCTTGGTCCTGAAGAGACTTGATGCCCCAGTTTAGGGGAATGCCAGAGTAGTGAAGTGGGAATGGGTGGGTAGGCGAGCATCCTCATAGAAGCAGGGGGATAGGATAGGGGGTTTGCAGAGGGGAAACCAGGAAGGGGGATAACATTTGAAATGTAAATAAATAAAATAACCAATAAAAAATAAAATGAAATAAACCAAGTTAAGAAGCTGTTCCTGGGATTTACATTACTGTGGGTCTGTTTTTGTTTTGTGTTCTGTTTTGTTTTTTCATTTCAGAGTCAAGGTATATTTCATACGTTGTAAATACAACATTTGACCTTCAGCCTTAAAGGTCAAATGCCAGTTTTGTGTTCCCATTGGTTTAGGTGGCAATGAACCACCTAATAAACAAGAAAAGGGCCGAGAGCAGTGGTTCTCAACCTTCCTAACACTGCAACCCTTTAATACAGTTTCCCATGTTGTGGTGATCTATTATCATTATTTCATTGCTACTTCATAACTGTGACTTTAACACTGTTATGAATTGCAATGTAAATATCTGATATGTGGTTCTCCCCATCCCAAAATGGGTCAGAACGTACAGGTTGAGAACCTCTGGCCCAGCTGAGGTGCCTGGAAGAGGCTCAGAAGAATTGGAATACCTAGACGGAGCGGCCTTGATCTCCCCACAGGGTAGATCTGTTCCAGGCTTTTGGCTTTTGTGAGCTGTTACCCATGGTGAGGTAGCGTTTGGTGACTACAGCTCTCTTTGAGTTGTAACTTTGTATGAGTAACCCCTACCCCATATTTCTGTAAGTCACTCCCCAAAATCTCATTGGTTCAGTCAGTATCTTTACTTTAGTCTGTCATTGGGTCCCTACCTGGGGTGAAGAGATGTTCGTTCACCTCTCTTTAGGATAGTGTCACGCACGCGACAGCTGCATGTATAAACTGTGTAATAAAACATAAGTTAACTTGCTGTTTACACTTGGGTTTCATCTTCAAAATGGTTCATTGTTTATATGGCAATATGGAAATAGTCCTTAAGGAAAAATGGAAAAGAAAAAAAAATAAAAGGCTCAAAAACACTCTGGTTCAAGCATTTGGGAGAAGGGATATTTAACCTGCACCAGTTTCTCCCTGTTAGAAGATACTTAGTCTAAGTATGACCTTGCCTTTCTTGAGCCCCGTACTTCTAGCCAAAGGCTTATCGGTTGATTCATGGATGCTTTTTGTGTCATTATTATATCTTACAACACATCTCATTTACGAAGAGGCACACTCCAGAGGGGAAGCTCATAAATTTGCTGTCCTCCTGAAGAAACCATTTCCCACAAGCAGCTGGCCTTACAGAATGGTTGAGCACTCCGAAGAAGATTCATTTATCACACCATCTGGGAACAATGTCTTGGAAAGTTAGTATTCTGTCCTTTAGGAAATGGTAAATGTTCTGAACCATGAACGGCGTGGCACTATTTCTTCTGCAGACAGACAATGGGAGTCAGAATCAAAGCTAAGCATGCCGGATTTATCACTAGTACACTCCACAACCCATTATGATGTTTGGTTTTATGTTTCCTAGATCTTTGTTTTTCTGTTTCACCAAGACGAAATAGCGATCCCATGCAATTATAAGAGGGAGTTTCCATTTATCATTTGGAGGTTTTCATCCCACTGGATGAACATACAAAAACAGATTTATTTATTTTTTTTTTTGCTGAGGATGTTAATTCTTATGTGGGGTTGGTGCTATATAGTAAGTTAGGAGAACTGTGGACACGGCATGGATACTCTCTAAGGGTGTCCCATTTTCTGTATCTGTGTCTGGTACTAAAGCTGAGGAATTCTCAGTGTAAAACCAAGTGTAAACTGAAAGTTCACTTATGTTTTATTATACAGTTTATACATGCAGCTATCTAAGTATGACCTTGCCTTTCTTGACTCCTGTACTTCTTGCCAAAACTTTATCAGTGGATTCACTGATCATCTATTCCTAAAGAGACATGAATGAATGTCTACTCAGAGTTAGAGTACCCAATCAACTGAAATTCAGGTCAAGTTGAAGGTATGGATGAAATAGAAAAGAGTCATATGGGTAAGATATGTGACTACCACAGGAATGATGCTTGGTACATATGTGTGCAAACATATACTTCTGAGTTCTGTGCATATATGCACGTATGTAAGTTTATATGTAGGATATATGTGTGTGCATAGCATCTATACATTTGCCTTCAAAGATGTTTCCTTGAATATTGTATGGAGTATGTCTTAGTTAGGGTTTTAGTGCTGTGAAGAGACACCATGACCAAGGTAACTTTTATAAGGGAAAACATTTAGTTGGGACAGACTTAGAGTTTCAGAGGTTTAGTCGATTATCATCTAGGTGGGAAGCGTGGCAGCATGCAGACAGACGTGTTGCTGGAGAAGGAGCCAAGACTTCTACATCTTCATCTGTGGGTAGTTAAGGATAGACTGTGTCACTAGACTAGCTTGAGCATAGGAGACCTAAAAGTCCAACCCCACAGTGACACACTTCCTCCAACAAGGCCACACCTCCTAATAGTGCCACTCCCTATGGACCTAGAATTTAAACACAGTCTGTGGAGGCTGTTACTATTCAAACCACCACACAGTGTGTATTTGGATGGTCATTTACATTATAATTTGGTTAATAGTAGGTGCACATTGAATATCATGACTGAAATAGAAGATGGCTAGGCATCATTCTCAAATTCTGAACATGGAATTAAGCTCATTAATGGGAAATTAATGTTTGTTGGAGGTGAGAGTGTTTGGTTGGTAAATGGATATGTTTTATTATGGAGTTATGTTTGAAATCTGAACCTCGAGGGCAAGAGTGATCTTGTACAAGGATGGACAGACACGAACACCAGTTAGCTGTGGATGGTGAGGGGGATGGGCATCCTATTCTCTATGTATTCCAAGAGTTAATTCATTCTTCCTTGGTTTCCTCTGCAGAGGTAATAGAATTCTTTCACAGCAATGATGGTGAAAGCAGAATTCATTTTCTTGTCCCAGGTGACACCCAAGGATCTCCTCAACTGCAATTGTGATGCAAGCCAGGCATCCAGCACTCAGGGGCCATGCCTCTTCTGTTTCCTGTCCAGTCCTGTGGTGTGCTCTGGCTCTGACTCTAACAATCCAGGTTCCCTCAGACCTTAGAGCATAATTCTGAGTGAATCGAGATGCCATTCAGAATCTTAGTTTATCTTCTGCTTTAAAAATATCAGAATCGATATCTGATGGTGGAGCTCAGACTTTGTTGACCATAATGATTTTTTCTTTGAAAGATTTTTCTAAACATTAAAGAATAAAATCATATATACACAATTAAAATGAATGAAGGTATATCACTTGCATAAAACAAACAAACAGAAAACTACAAATAAACAAAAAATGGGGGGTGGGTGGAGAGATGACTCAAAAAGTGGTAAAAACAGAGTGCCCTTCCAGAGGTTCATGTCCTTTCACCCACATGTTCCAGGGGATCACATGTCCTTTTCTGGTCTCCAAGGGGACTAGGCATAGAAATGGAACACAGTTACACATGCAGGCAAAACACCCGCACACCTAAAATAATAAAAATAATTTAAGAATATAACTGCAGATAATCATATTAACCAAATTAGACCAGTTTCCAGAAGAAAATATCACATATTTTATCTCATATTTGCCTCCTAGATTTTGTATAGATGCATAAAATTCTGTAGGCATATCCTGCATGATTTGAAAATAGATGTTCAACAATCTAGAGTAATAAGGAAGATTAACAGTGGAGGAAGTTAAGAGTGAGGGAGGAGAAATGTGATCAATGTACAATGTATGCTTGTGTAGGAATGTTGTTGTTCACTGAAGTACCACGTACGACAGTTTGCCCAGTTCAAAAAAAATAATTTTTAAAAGAATGTATTTGCATTGTTTACTAATATATATTTTATTTTCTGTTCCATTACACAAGTATACTTGGTGTAATTACTAAAAATCAAACTCCATTTAAATTTAAAATGAATTTTTCAAAGATGATGAGATGGATCCTCCTTGCTCGTGAGATAAATGAAAAGTGAAAATTTGAAGTCAATTGTGAAGTCAAACACACAAATCCACTTGAAATGACAGTCGTTATTATATGTGGAAGTATTTTATCTTTCATCAGTTTTTCTGGTTTCTAGATTCCTTATTAAAAACAAACATTGAAACTATAAAATATTCTTTAATTTAGCAAATATCAAAAGTACATTGTTTCAGTAGGTGGTCTGGGATATAGAGGAAAAAGCCACTCATTTCCTTAAAGCTTCTGTCAGTGTTTCTTTAATTACTGTTTAAAACTGAGTGGTAACTCTTTCTGCCATCTCCTTCAAAGTCCTTGTTTCCAGTCACTTTGCTCTTTTGAACTGAGGTTCTTACTAATTTGTGGTCACTGCAGGGGAGGAAGTGGTCGGCATCAACCTTGGTACTAATGACTATCAAACTTGGGGAAGATCGATAATCTGATTATCTCCAAGGTTGGGATCCAGACTCAACTACATGACCTAACTCATTCTCCATGCGGTATGTGAAGACTCCATCCTTCAGGTTTTACAGGCTTATACCAAGGACAGGAAAACACATCAAGCTTTTTCTCAGCTGGAGGGTAAAATGCCCACGAGACTATCACGTGCACACCTGCTCCCCATCCATCAGTCAGCCAGCACTCTTTATAAGCTCTGTGGACATTCAAGGCAGAGTGCAAAGTCAAACTTAGGGATGAAGATATTATTGTCTCCCCACACCGACTGTCGGAAAGTTGAAACCAACAGTTGCACACATACACGCTCTTCTTACAACCGCGCAACAGTCAGTCAATGCTCTCTCTATATTAAGGAATTTTAGTTTTACTCACAACAAAAACAAAGTCCTGGGTTATGTTGGCCCCATGAGAACGTGACTCTAAGTGAGCAGAGGAGATCCATATGCGACTGTAAAGTTGTTACTTCATTTTAACGAGAAGAAAAAATTTTATATACCACCTTGCATTTGGGAGATTTTATTTTCCTTGCTTATATATTTAATGAGTTTATCAGTTTTCTTGGCTTTGTGTCATGATGTAAGAGGGTATTATATGACTTTTTTTTTTAACTGATAGGTTAGAAATGGAACCCCCTAATATGGCTATCTCTACTTAGATGATCATTCATTAGTTCTAGATTTTAATCATTTTTAAATTAAAAGGGGGAATCACAATAAGGGTAAATGTTAAAAATGAGAGGAAAATTTTGATACCTAAGGGTAGGTACAAGTATTTGACAGATTGCTGCCTGACTTAATTGTCAAAAAGTATTGTGCAGTTGGTGAGTGTCCTGCCTAGCTTTATGACCTGTCTTTAAGATGTGCCAGCCAGGGCAATAGTGGCATAACACCTATAGAAGTAACCAACCAATATCTGATTGGATTTAAGGCCCACTCCTTGAGATGGAGCCCATCTCCAAGGCTGCTTGGGGGACTAAGAACTCTTGACTAGATGGGTCAGGGACCTAGGGTAAAACCAGATACTACTGTTTCACAAAAAATAACCTAGCAATAAAATGAATCCTAGTGACATTCTGCTGTTCCTATAGGTCAGAATCTTGCCAGTCAGCATCATAGAAGCTTCCTCTGCAGTAGATGGGAACAATACAGAGACCCACACTTAAGCAATGTGCAGAGAGTCAGAGAGACCTCTGAACACTCAGCCCTAAACTGGATGTCTCTATGAAATCCCATCTCTCAAGGCTCAGAGAATCCTACTGAAGAAGAGGCAGCAAGAGTGTAAGAGTCAGACAGAATAGAGAACACCCAAGAAGACAAGGCCTTCTACACAAGGAAGGATAGACACACATATGAACTTACAGAGACTGCGGCAGCATGCACAGGGTCTTTACCTGTGGGGTCCTACAGTTGAAAGGAGAAGTGAACACATAACCCCTTCTTGAACACAGAAACTATCTTCAATTGATAACCACTTGCAAATCAATATTTAGTTTTCTCCAAGGGAATCTCTCTGGGGAAACAAATTACTCTTAAGTGTAAGCCACCTGCTTTGCAGTGGATAGAAAATTAAATCAATGCATCATTGGAGGTTCCTTGTCTTGATGTTGTACCAGTTTTTTTTTTCTTTGCTTTATTTATTTACGTTTATATATTGTTTTGCCTTACAGGTTTCACATACATATCATGTATTCCAGTTTTGTGTTTTTATGAGATTCCTAAATGTACAAACACGTGGGGTCTTCGTGTCTATATCTGTTTCTTGTACCTTTTCTTGGGCACTTTTCCTTTTATTTGTTTTATCCTATTGAGATTTATTTGGTTTTGTTTGATTTTGTTAAATACTTTATTTTATTGTGCTCCCTTAGGTGCCAGTTTATTTTCTAAGGAGAGACAGAAAGAGAGTAGCTCAGGATGGGAGGGGAGGTGGGGAAGAAGAGGGAGGAGTAGAGGAAGGGGAAACAATAATCATTTTCAACGAAATAAATACAAAAGAAAGAGCCACCTACAATTCACTGGAGATCAGTCAGCAGCTTTGGATGAGGACAGATTGACACAAAGCCTCTCAGGAAGCCCTGAGGGAGCTTGGATCTACATTTAGGAATTGGCCAGTGAGGCCTTAGTAACATGGGTGTGTAAACCGTGGGCATGGGACACATGGACTTGTTATGAAGAATTCACAATCTGATTGTCAAACTTTAGTGCCTTATGCAAATGTCTTTTTTGTGTAGGTGACTTTGGAGAAGATTCAGATTATATATATATATGCGTGTGTGTGTGTGTGTGTATGTCTGTCTGTCCTTAAGAACTCACAGAACTCTCAAATTTCTTTTTAAATTTAATTTTTTTATTTTTATTTTCTAAGTTTTTTTTATTTACATTCAAAATCATTTCCTCTTTCCCGTTTCCTCCCTCCCCGAAAGTCCCATAAGCCCCCTCCAAATTTCTATTGAGCCAGAGCTTTCAAAGTCATATATTGTACCTTATATTTAGATACATCAACATATAACAAATAGCACATAACATATAACAGCATGTAACATTATAATGTATAATGCATAACATGACACATGACACATGATTATATAATATAATGTGTAGCATAATCAATGTGTAATAATATATAATAATTCATATATATGTATTATTAGTAATATCATGTGTAATATTGTATATATACATGTTGATATACTTGAAAAAACAAAACCAAGTTAGAAAATGATATCTCAAGTAGAACTAATTCTATGAGCTCATCAGCAGGTGAATGTATACAGAAGCAGATGGTCAGGAAGCAAGGGTATATAATAATACATGCGATTCTAATATAGATCCTTTTTCATTTTAAGATCCTGCAAAGTCCACCTGTCATAATGCTGATGTAATTTTTTTCTCCAAAGGAGAAGGAGGCTTCAGGTTCACTCCTGGGGCTGGCGAGGATGTGATCCAAAAGCCATCCAGCCAGAGCTCAACTCCCTTTGGATGCTCCTGAGCATAGACTCCTTCTACCCGCCTCCCTAAGCTTCAGCCTCTGCTCATGTAAAACAAAAGAAAGCAGTCACTACAAAGACAATTTTCAAGTGTTGCTGAGGAAACCAACACCAAACAACTCCCCAAATTAACAGTACAAATGAAATAAAAGTGATTTTATGCCTGGAGATTAAAACGTTGACAATTATTGAGATAAGGAAAATGTTGACTGATGATTTTGGAGCTCCCACTCCTTTTAAATATTCCCAATGTGTTTATTACCTTTTGATCATATTTCCAGTTATTTTTTTTCTGTCATGTTAAATCTTGTAAACATATTTGAAGGCAAGTTGCTACGTTCTTACATCTTTGATATACTTAAGTTATATTAAATATGGTTTACTCCTATGTACTGTACCATGATGTAACATTTATCGCCCCAATACCAATGAAGAGTGGCTGTAGGGTTAGAAATAAAAGGACTATAAAAATTTGTTTGTGAGAATATTTTAGGAATCATTTTAAACAATGTATAAAATTACGTGTTTCCATATAACCCACAGAAACTGTGTCAGCATACATGCAAGACCTGCAGAGATTCAAGGGTGTCTTAGTCAGGGTTTCTATTCCTGCACAAACATCATGACCAAGAAGCAAGTTGGGGAGGAAAGGGTTAATTCAGCTTACACTTCCACATTGCTGTTCATCACCAAAGGAAGTCAGGACTGGAACTCAAGCAGGTCAGGAAGCAGGAGCTGATGCAGAGGCCATGGAGGGATGTTTCTTACTGGCTTGCTTCCCCTGGCTTGCTCAGCTTGTTTTCTTATAGAACCCAAGACTACCAGCCCAGAGATGGTACAGCCCACAAGGGGCCCTCCCGCCTTGATCACTAATTGAGAAAATGCCTTACAGCTGGATCTCACGGAGGCATTTCGCCAACTGAAGCTCCTTTCTCTGTGATAACTTCAGCCTGTGTCAAGTTGACACACAAAACCAGCCAGTAGAGAGGGAGATGTGGTCCCATCACTGACAGCAGTAAGTAGACACTGAATCACATCCCTGAAGAAGCTATCTACAGTAGACACTTGCTTGCAAAGGAGAAAAATCAAAATTTTTTCCAGTGGAGCATCAGTGGGCATATTAATCATACTCAGGGGGGAGGCTCCATGCTCAGGAGTAGTTGCCAAAGAGCAACAAACTCTGGAATTTTTGTGAGCCTTTTATTTCATTTTGCTTTGTTTTGCCTTTTTTTTCCTTAGTGGTTTTTGTTTGTTCGTTTTGATTTTCATTTTTGTGTTTTTGTAGGTTTTTTTGTTTTTAATTTTTGTTTCTTGCTTTCTTTGTCTCTATTTCTTGTGTGTTTTGTTTTGTTTGTTTTTGAAATAGAGAATCAGACAATATTTTGGTTGGGTAGCATCTGGGAGGAGTTGGGAGAGGGAAAACATGATTTAAATATATTGTATGAAAAATAATTTGATAAAAATGATATGCTTCAACTTGGTAGGTACCTTTTAGCAGAGTTTAGGATTCGTAACTAAAAATAACAAATTTCTAAAACATTAGTAGTATAGCACAATTGATTCATTAATTTTTGGCCTAATATATTTGAGGTTTTTTATAATTATAGTTTATAAATACTGTATTTTCTAATGCTAGAGCTAGATATATCTATGATTGTATACACAACACAGACTAGATGCAATTTTAAGGTAATTTAGTTATCAACAAAGAAATAATTTAAAATAGATATTTGAAATTAGCAACACTTTTATTGATTCTTCTGCTTTTTTCATACAAATTCATATTTTTCCACACAAACTCATTGATTCTTGATAGTAAATTTGTTTAATTCATGATTATTGAATTGGGCTGTGATGGAAACTAGGCCTTGATAATGCCCTAGACAGAGTGAGAAATTTCAACACAAAAGGCCTGATGCAAAGGTGTGGTAATTGTGGTGAGTATCTGCAAAGTGGCTCTGCCAAGTTCTTCAGCCTAGGTGGTCACCGGCTTCAGTCATTTATTAACAAGTGATGCTAGCAAGGGTATCCATCCCAATGACTGAAAAATCCAGCCTAGAAGCGACTTACTGACTTCAGTATTTGAATAGAACTCTTGCTTTGTCTGGATGCGTGAATCATGTCATGAAAGGCTGCCCTTGGTTTCCCCATCTGGCTTGGATTTGGAAGCCTGTATAGTAGGATTTCCCATCCTAACAAAGTTAAATATATGTATATGCATATATAGTTATTTAAATATATACTATATATGAACAAAGTTAAATGTAAATAAATGTGTATATATGTAGCTATATATGTAATATATGTGTATATTGTATATGTATATACATATATATTTAACTTTATATATAATGTGTATATGAGTATGTTTTCATGTGTAGAAGGAAGAAAGAAGAGAGAAGGTGTGGCCTCTTTCTTTCTGAGTTTGTGCTTAATCTACATCCCAGCTTTTGAACTGACACTGTCTCCATTTATAGAAGTGTTTAGGTTAACTGGTGATAGCTTTCTGGAGAGGGGCCTGGCTTCTCTGCTCACCTCTGCTCTATTGTAGCAGTTTGAGACGTTGCAGTTGTGTTGACCACACAGTGACGGAGGCTGCAACCTGATATTTTCTAAGGATACTCAATGTCAGCAGCATAAAGTAGATTTCATAAATATGTAAATATACATTCTCCAACATATAACTTTTAGAATTCTTTTAAAAAGGGAACACTGAAAATGATATCATATGCACACTTTAAAAGAGGCCCTATAAAAACAGTTTTCAGTTCCATTCCATCAATCTACCAAGTAAAAAAGATAAATAAAATTAAGGCAGCAGATAAAAGATCAAAGTAGTATTTTTATTACCAATAAAAAGTTCCATGATGAAACCTGGTGTGAGGGTTGAATAGTCTAGCCAACTTTCCATCCCTCCTGAAGGCACATGGTTACATAGAATACTCATGATTTTGGGTCTCCAACTTCTACTGCTTTGGGCGTCTGCTGGAAGAGACTTAGGCTCAGTTAGTTTCATCCAGTTAAGCAATGTTCACCCATGGTTATCATAAACCATCCAAGTCACAAGTATGAAGGATAAAGATAGGATCAGAGGTCAGGAAATCTCAGAAGCGCCCTTTGTTGAGCAGGACTTTTTAATTTAGGTTAAATCAAACTTTTATTTTCAATTCCACAGGGATTTTACCTATCCTAAGACATCTCAACCTTCCCGATGCTGAGACCCTTTGATACAGTTCCTTGAGTTGCCATTCCCAACGATAAAATTATTTTTGTTGCTACTCCTACTGTGTATTTACCACTGTAATTAATGTAATTAATGTAATTAATAATGTAATTATCTGTGTTTTCCAATGCTCTCAAGCAATTCCTGGGAAAGGTTGTTCAACGCGCTCCCCCCAAAGGAATGGTGGCCATGGGTTGAGAACCACTGTCTTAAGTTATCCTTAATACTTTATGAATATTTCAGAAAGAACAAATTGGAATAGTATCTTCAGCTTTTAGCTAAGGCAAAAATAAGGCTGAGTGTGCTTCTCAGTGGTACAGTGTGCTGGATACAACAACATCTTCATAATGTTTTATATCCCGTGCATTATTGGCTGATATCATCTGTTGTGCTATAGAGCATCAGAAATCCATCTTCTCCAGCTGTGCCTTGCTTTCCATGACCTACCTTCTTTGTCTCCTCTATATCTTGGAGACTTTCTACCCTATAGTTGCTTCTGTCCCACTCTCTGTTTCCGTTGTCAACTAAGGTAGCTTCCACAGATGAATGAGAAGAAATGATTGTTGTCATCTATGAGTGGATGATTTCACATACAAAAAGAGAGCTCATGGCTCCCAGTAAATTAAAGTGGTGATATGTAAGGGAAAGAATACTACTTAAATTTTATTATTAAACGTTATTTTCATTTAATGAATACCAGACCCGAAAAAGCAAGTAGAGTTTTATACTTGTAGGAACTGAACTCAAAAAGACCCCACCAGAACATTGTTGAATTAAAAGCCGTAGAACTCCCAGAAGTAAATAAGAAGTCAAAATAGACAGTGTAGGAGGGAGTTAAACACCAAAGATTGCTCTTGCCCTCAAAGATCTCAGCAGACCTAAGGAGAACTGAACTTCTACATTGGTGGCTGGAGGGGAAAGAGGACACATAAGAAGGACTCTGGCTTTCTCGGATCAGGGTTCTAGCTGGAGACCTCCATAGTGCCAGGTTCCAAGGTGCAAGGCAGCTCACATCAGAAATAAACCAACTGTCCAGAAGACAGAGTAAGGAAAATCACACTCTTAGATGTAAAAGCTGCCAAGAGAATAATAAAAGCTCTCTTAGAATTCACAGCCAGAAGGCAGCCTTCAAATGGGTTTATGACCTGCATTAATTAATACCACCTGTGTGGTCTGTGCTCTCCAGTTCGAACCTCAGAGTCATTTTGGTTTGGGCTAGAGCCAATTTCCAGAAGCAAAAGTAACTGCTGTACAGAGAAATAGACAGACTCTCTCAGGTTTAAGCAGCTCTAAGAAGTGACTCGTTTACACCCTCCAAATCACAAAACACACAAGGAAATGGCTGTGAGAGTGGAGCAACAGAAACAGGAAAAGAGTGGGGGATGGGTCAACGGGTAAAGCACTCCCCCTCCCACTCTCCAGCACCCACATAATAAGCTGGGCATCAGGGGCTGGCATCTGTAACCCCAGCACTGGGATAGTAGGTGGGAGTTAGGCACTGGAAGATTCAGGGGGTTCCTTTAGTAGCAGTCTAGCGTAAAAGGCAATCCCCAGACTCAGGGAGAGATCCTGTCTCCGAAAACTAGAGGGAGAACCATAAAGGAAGACACTGCAAGTCAGCCTCTGGCCTCCACATGCACATTGTTGGGGTAAGTGCACCCCAACACATGC
Source organism: Tokudaia tokunoshimensis (assembly GCA_036184795.1). NCBI lineage: Eukaryota > Metazoa > Chordata > Mammalia > Rodentia > Muridae > Tokudaia > Tokudaia tokunoshimensis. The sequence goes on along the minus strand of BTHU01000018.1, from coordinate 60,864,482 downwards.
ATGCATCTATGCATACACCACCGTCACAAAAGGAAAGAAAAGATGAAAATGTGTCTGGCATAATGCTCAAATAACAAATGTTGAAGATTTGGGACAAATTTACTTAATGGGATGAAAGGAATGGTGATGGTTTGAAGGAGATGTCTCCACCCACCCACCCCCACCCACCCCCGCATACACACTTTTAAGTATTAGGCATTTGAATACTTGGTCCTCCCTTGGTGACTGCTTGTAGAGGACTAGGAAGTATGGGCTTGCTGGCGGAGGTGTGCCACTGGGGCACACTTTGAGGTTTCAAAAGACTACCACCATTTTGAGTGAGTTTGTCCTTTGCTTGCTTGCTGTTTATTGTTTGAGGTATGAGCTCTCGGCGAATTTAGCCGCCGCCTGCAACCTGCTATCTCCTCTCTCAGCCATCATGAACTCTGGTACCATTGTTGTGTTTTATAAAAAAGAAAAGGAAGCCAGGGATATGTTTGGTGGATAAACGGTATAGTGTGGGGGAAGGGGGTGCCTCTCTGAGCCCATCTGAGGCATCTCTTCCCCCTGAGGGACCAGCCACTATGTGAGCTGAGGGAGTAGAGACACAGAAAGTCATGGGGGGGGGGAGAGAGAGAGAGAGAGAGAGAGAGAGAGAGAGAGAGAGAGAGAGAGAGAGAGACCAGTCATGAGCATGTGGGAGGTGGAGTGGGGGGAAGGGACAGAGAGGGAAGAGAGTAAAAGAAGAGCAAGGGAGTGAGGAGGGGGCCAGCAGCCCCTTTTATAGTGAGTCAGGCACACCTGGTAATTGTGGGGCAGAGCCTAGACTAAATGCCAACAACCGTAGCCCCAAATAATCTTCTTTCTCTAAGTTTCCTTGGTCATGGTATCTTTTCACGACAATAGAAAAGTAATTAGCACAGAATCTAAAGGGAACTTTGCAGAAAGGGGTAAAATAAAGACAGAAATAAAGCCAAGAAATTTGGGGGGGGGGGAAAAGGGAAAAAGCCTTTAAGAAAATATACTGGTAAAATAATTTCACTGACAAAGAGCTAGGATGTTTGTTAAATCCAGAAATGGAGATAGAAGGTATGTCTGAAGAAAAGTCCAAATAAAGGTAAAGCTGTATGAGGCTAAGACATGAAGATAACAAGCTACCCAGCCCTAGCATATGTTAAAATGGGAGCCAGAAGCAATTACTTACCTATGCCTTTTCTGTGTTCTTTCTATTGTTTGTTTTATTCCTGCATCATCTATTTTATAATGGTTAAAAGATTTTCCAGAATTGTTGAAAGTCGTCAACTGCCCAGACATGGGAAGTCTAATGAAAACTGAAAATAATGTGTGTCTAGAAAAAAACTGTGGCAAAACTAAGACAAAGGCAAAAGGATGCTTTGAAAGCATGGTGGTTTTACTGGTGTCTTCTTCACAGCAGAGGCCAAAAGACCTTCTTAGAGAGACACTGCAAGTGTGAGCAAAGATCCCAGTTAGGATATTGGAATTTAAAGAGAAAGGGGGCTGGAGACTGAACACCTCAGCATAGTGTTGTAAGGTATGTTAGTCAGGGTTCTCCAGAGGAACAGAACTGATTGTCTGTCTGTCTGTCTGTCTGTCTGTCTGTCAATGATGACAGACACTAGAAATGTGAAATATACCTTGCCAAAATATATATGGAAAAATGTTTGATATCTTTTAGGCAACAGAGAAATGCTGCTAGAATAGAGCAGAGGTGAGCAGAGAAATGCCAATTCAAACTACATCGAGATTCCCTCTCACCCAGTCAGAATGATTTTCAGTAAGAAAACAAAACCCAGTCATGAGAAATGAGAACTGAGGACAACACTCTGAAATGGTGAACTTTCTCTACTCGCTGGTCATCATATTAACTGATAAGGAAAGTAAGCTTTATATACAATGGGATTTTGTCTAGCCATAAAGAGAATGAGTTTGCATCTTTTGCAAGAGTATGGATGAACTCGAGATTATCAAATTAAATACCTCAGGCAAAAATGAAGAAAAAAAAAACAAATATCGACTTCCATTTGTGGACCCTAATGCATATGCATGCATTCATACATGTATGTGATATATAATTATATAACTATGAATATATATACATCATGAATACATATGTCATATATACATACACATATATGACGTGAAAGTAAGAGTGTGATCATGGGTAAGGAGTTAGAGGAAAGAGAAGGGAGAACAATGAAGACCCAGAGAGAGAATTGGTCCAAGTACAGATAAGTGAAGATGCCTTTATCAGACCTGTTTCTACGTAGAGTGAAGAGTTACAAATAATCCCTTGTAACTGGCTGAGGTAGCTCAATGGCTTAACATTCAAGTAACATTCACAAAGCTCCATCTTCTTGTATGTTCATGGACATCTCTTTCTTTAGGTTACAGAAGTTTTCTTCTATAATTTTGTTGAAGATATTTACTGGCCCTTTAAGTTGGAAATCTTTCCTCTCTTCTATACCATAATCCTTAGGTTTGGTCTTCTCATTGTGTCCTGGATTTCCTGGATGTTTTGGCTCAGGAGCTTTTTGCATTTTGCATTTTCTTTAACTGTTGAGTCAATGTTTTCTATGTTATCTTCAGCTCCTGAGATTCTTTCTTCTATCTCTTGTATTCTGTTGCTGATGCTTGCATCTATGACTCCTGAATTCTTTCCAAGGTTTTCTATCTCCAGAGATGTCTCACTTTGTGATTTCTTTATTGTTTCTACTTCCATTTTTAGATCCTGGATGGTTTTGTTCAGTTTCTTCACTTGTTTGTTTGTGATTTCCTGTAATTCTTTAAGGGATTTTTGTGTTTCCTCTTTAAGGGCTTTTACCTTTTGACCCATGTTCTCCTGTATTTCTTTAAGGGAGTTATTTATGTCCTTCTTGATGTCCTCTAACAGCATCGTGAGAAGAGACTTTAAATCCAACTCTTGCTTTTCCAGTGTGTTGGGGTATCCGGGACTTGCTGTGGTGGGAGAACTGGGCTCTGATGTTGCCAAGTAGCCTTGGTTTCTGTTGGTAGGGTTCTTGGGCTTGCCTTTTGCCATCTGGTTGTCTCTGGTGTTAGTTGGTCTTGCTGTCTCTGGCTGGAGCTTGTCCCTCCTATGGGACTGTAAGCCTGTGTCTGTACTCCTGGGAGACCAACTCTCTTCTGGCAAGGTCTGTGCACAGAAGGCTGTGGAGCTGTCTGGTTCCCTGCTGCAAATGGCGGCTGGAAGGGAAGACTCCTGTACCAACAGCAACACTGATCGTATGCCCTGTGCCCTCCTAGCTGTTCCTCTCCAGAGAGAAGGTGGAGATCTCACCTCCACACTCAGAAGTGAAAGCACTGCTGGGAGATCACTCTCTCCTGGCTCCTGATTGGCTGTGCACAGAAGGCTTTGGAGCTGCCTGGTTCCCTGCTGCAGATGGAGGCCAGAAGGGCAGTCTTTCACTTTCCTAATTAGGTTTAACCTAAGATTTCCCTCCTTCCCTCCTCTCCTTCTCTTCTCTTCTCTTTTCTCTTCTCTTCTCTTCTCTTCTCTTCTCTTCTCTTCTCTTCTCTTCTCTTCTCTTCTTTCTTTCTTTCTTTCTTTCTTTCTTTCTTTCTTTCTTTCTTTCTTTCTTTCTTTCTTTCTCTCAGCAATTATGATGGCTTTTTCTGCGTATTCGTTACTGGCATATATGGAAGCTACTGGTTTTGTGTGTAAGTTTTGCACCCTATCACCTTGCTGAAAGTGTTTGTCAGTTCTAAGGTTTTTTTGTGGAGTCATTAGGGTCTCTTCCACACAGGATCGCAGCATCTGAGAACAGGATATTTTGATTTCTTTGTTTCCTATTTCTATCCCTTTTATTTCCTGGTCTTGTGTTTTTGTTCAATATAAGACTTCGAGTACTACATTGATTAGGGGTACAGAAAGTGGATAGACTTGTCTTGCACCTGATTTAAGTGCAACACTTCAGAGTTAGTTTTCTTCATTTGTTATAATGTTGTATGTACATCTGCCATGTATAACCTTTACCATGGAAGATATGGTCCCTTTGATCCTAGTTCTACAACAAGATATGGTCCCTTTGGTCTCAGTTTCTTCAGGGGCTTTATCATAAAGGGAAGTTGGACTTTTTTGAGAAAGCCTTATGACATCCAGTGAGATAATCATGTAATTTCCTGAGCCGGGCAGTGGTGGCGCATGCCTTTAATCCCAGCACTTGGGAGGCAGAGGCAGGCGGATTTCTGAGTTCGAGGCTGGCCTGGTCTACATAGTGAGTTTCAGGACAGCCAGGGCTACACAGAGAAACCCTGTCTCGAAAAAACCAAAAAAAAAAAAAAAAAATGAAAAAAAAATCATGTAATTTCCATCCTTGAGTCCATATATACATACATACATACATATATGTATGTATATATGTGTGTTTCATATATATATATATATATATATATATATATATATCATGTATTTATTTATTTATTTGCAAATGTTGATCCATTCCAGAATCTCTAGAATGAAGTCAACTTAGGCATGGTGGATGATCTCTTTTTTTATGTGTTTGCAAGTATTCTTGCATCTATACTCATCAAGAAGATTGATACATAATTTTATCTTTCCCTCTCTTGGTCCTGTATCCTGTTCCCACTCTCCCTCCCTCCCTCCCTCCTTCTTTCCTGTATGTTTTTTCTAGCTGGTTAATATTGGCTTCAATAGGAGAGTGTGGGATTTTCCTTTTCTATTGCACGGAAGCATTTAAAGGGAAAATGTCCCTTTTTTGTTCTTGTTATTCGGCTGAGGCCTGGACTATTTTATGCAGATGGGTTTTTTTAACTGCTGCTTCAGTCTTGCTGCTTGTTGTACATGTTTAATTTATTTTCCTCATCTTGCTTAAATTCCAATAGGTCATTTATATCTAGAAATCCACTCATTTTTAAAAAATATTCCAAGTTTGTGGAATATAATTTTAAGATATGTATATGTAGGCATACATATTTTACAGCCAATTTTAATAAAGTGTTCAACCTCTCTTCTTGCCCACCTCCTACCAGAGGTAGCAGAAGAGAAAAGTTCTTAGGATATGGGGGAAGTGGACTTGTTCAGCAGTAGTTTTTTGCGGGTGAGTTCAATCTTCTTTGTCAGCAGTTCAGTCCTGTAGCAAACTCCAAATATGAATCAGCAGCTGCAGACCAGTCTTCCCTGCAGGTGGACACCACACATGAACCAGCCGTTGTAGTACAATCCTGAAGAAACTGCACGTCTTGCTGCAGGACCCTCACGAGCAGTTCTTGGGTGAGTTTCTCTCAATGGAGGCTTTACCACAACTTGAGCTCAACAATGCTATGTAAGGCAAACCAATACATGCCTGTCATTAGGGAAGAATAGGGAGGCAGAGCAAGGCAAACCAACGCTCAGTGTTCATCACTGTGCGGTCATATTTATATTCTCCTTCATCAAGTATCCCTTAATGTGTCCACTATAGCAAAACATCATTTCACCTGTGTCTGCTTCAGTAAAACATTGTTCCCCTGGTCTGCTCCAACCAAAGGTCCTTTCACCTGTGTGGCCCAGCAAAACATCATTTGACATAACTGACTTTCCAAACTAACCAGAAACACTTCATATCCTAATGGTCTTCTAAATCTCATTTGTATCTGTTGTAAAGACTCCCATTTTATCTCTGATTTTATTAATTTGGCCCTTTCTATCTCTCTGTGTCTCTGTCTCTGTCTCTATCTCTGTCTCTCTCTCTCAGTTAGTTTGGCTATGGGTTTGTCTATCTTTTCAAAGAACCAATTCCTGTTTTATTGATTCTTTTTGGTCTTTTTGTTTGTTTCTGGTTCTCTGATTCTTGTCTCGATTTTAATTATATCTTTTAGTCTACAGATTTGGGTTTTGGCTTGTTCTTATTTTTCCAAGACCTTAACATGTGTCATCAAGTCATTTTATTGATGGTATCACTGACTTTTTAAATGTATGCACATATAACATAACCTTCTTTCTCACAATTGCGTTCCCCAAATACCATAGGTCATGCTTTTATTTTATTCTCTTTCAGTAATTTTTTTCTTTTTCTTTTTTTATTTACTATCTTTAATCATTTTTTTTACAATCCAGTCATTATCCCCCTACTGGTCTGCCCTCTGATAGTTCCTCATCCCATTCCTCCTCCCCTGTCTTCAAGAGAATGCCTCCATCCCACCCACCCCAACCTACCCTGTCAGGCCTCCCCACTCCTTGGGGCCTCAAGTCTCCTGAGGGTTAGGTGCATCTTCTCTCATTGAGGCCAGACCATGCAGTCCTCTGCTGTATATGTGACTGGGGCCTTGGACCAGCTTGTATATGCTGCCTGGTTGGTGACACAGTGTCTGAGAGATCTCGGGGGTCCAGGTTAGTTGAAACTTCTGGTCTTTCTATGGGGTTACCCTCCTCCTCAACTTTTTCCAGCCTTTCCCTAACTCAACTACAGGTGTCCTCAACTTCAATCCATTGGTTTGGTGTAAGTATCTGCATCAGACTTGGTCAACTGCTCGTCGGGCCTCTTGGAGGGCAGCAATGCTAGGTTCCTGTCTGTAAGCACACCATAGTATCAGTAATAGTGCCAGGCCTTGGAGCCTTCCCTTGAGATTGATCCCAATTTGGGCCAGTCACTGGACCTCCTTTCCCTCAGTCTCTTCTCCATTTTTGTCCCTGTATTTCTTTTAGACAGGAACAATTCTGGGTCTCAATTTCTTTGGTGATCCATTCATAACTCAATAGATGTTTGCCCTCCATGAACCTATGCCTGTTAATACAGTTGTACTTGCCATTTACTTGGTGTCTAGTTTTAATTGATTGTAGTCCTATAGAGTACATACTGTCTTATATTTTTTATATTTCCTATCATTTGTTTTATGTTCTATCAGACACTATTTTAGAAGTGTGCGCACTGCTGTGAAGAATGTGTACTCTATAGTGTTTGGATGCAATATTCTATGTATGTCTGTTAGACCCACTTGATCTATGATGTCATTTAATTCAGATGTTTCTCTGCTTACTTTTGGTCTGTGTGACACATCTGTTAGTGAGATGGAGTGTTAAAAATTACCCACTATTGTTGCATTGGGATGAATCTGTATCTGTGTATGTAGTGGTAATTATTTTATAAGATTGGTTTTACCTGTGTTTGATATATGTGTTCTCAAAATTATAGTAGCCTCTTTATGGATTGTTCCTTAATCAGTATGAAGTGACTTTTAAAAAGTTCTTTCAATATTGCTTTAAAATCAGTTTTGTTCATGACTCCTGCTTGTCACCCTATTCCCATTTGCCACCCTATTCCCATTTGCTTGGAATGCATAACCCATCCTTTCACTCAAAGGTTCATTTGTTTTAGATGGTGAAGAACATTTACTAAATTCTTGTTTATAAATCCTATCTGCTACTTTGAACCTTTTGCTGGAGATCTAGGCCACTAATATCCAGAGGTGCTACTGAATAGTGTGTGTTATTTCCTGTCTTTTTGCTGATTTTGTATTATTTGGTGATTATTATTATTATTATTATTATTATTATTATTATTACTGAATTTCCTGAGGTTCTAATGTTCTTTACCTTAGTCTGTGACCTCATAGAAATGTTTATCTTCATTTTTAATATGAAGTATCATTTAAATATCTTCTGTAGGGCTGGTTAGTGAATCCTTTAGCCTTTTTTAATCACAGAAGTTTTTCTGTCTCCTTCAGTCATGATAGTTTTGCTGGGTATAGTAGACTAGCTTTGTGGTTGTCTTTCAGGTCTTAAAAGACACCATCCATACCTTTAGAGTTTCCATTGAGAAGTCTGATGTTCTGATGGGCCTCCCATAAGTGTGATTGCATGTTTCAAAATCATTTATTTTCTCAAGCATACTTATATTTGACAATGATTGGATGAGGAGAGGTTCTTTTCTGGTCTTGCCTGATGTTCTGCTACCTGTACTTGGATGAGTTTTTATTTTCCTAAATTTGGAAATTTTTCAGCTATGATTTTGTATAAAATTTTTATGCCCTTCTCATGAAATTATTCCCATTCTCTGACAAGCACAGTCCATATTTGGGCTTTTCATAGTGTCTTGTGGATTTTCACTCTGTTGTTCTTACTTCCTCATCACTGTCTACATGTTTTAATTTTTCTACCTCACCTCAATCCTGATATCCTATCCTCTCCTTAAGCTATTCCTTTGAGTTAGTTTTCCCCAGAATCATTAAGTCATTGACTACTGGAATCACTTTCATCTCTAGTATTTCAGGTTGGTTTTTCATCAATGTTTCTCTTTTTGAATTCTTCTTTATATCTTGTACTGACAAGGACTTTGTGTTCTCTTGGCATTCAGTCAAGGAGGTTATTCACATTTTCTTTGACTTCTTTGGACACACTTTTGGTCATTCTTTTGAATTCTTTTCTGGGATTCTGTGGAGAGCAGAGGAAGCCCTGAATATGTAGATTTGAATGACAGTGTGTTGTTGGTATGGCAACAGCCATGTCAAGGACCCTCTCAGCTCAAATCCATGTTAATGGCAAAGTCTTCCCCTAGGGGGAGCCTTAGAGGGATGGCAAAGCCTTCATTGGTGGTCTTGGGGGTCAATGTTCACAGTCTATGCAGAAAATATCTATCATAGCTTTCTATCCAATATTTATGGCCTGACTACTCTCCTACTGAGATTGTTCTTTTTGAGATTTGCTAAGCCTGTCTCCTGGATCCAGCTGTATACCATAACTTTGCCTGCTGGTTTATCCGTCTGTAACGACCCCACCTCCTTGTTCAGCTGCATGCAATAAAGCCCCTTCTGCATTTAAGTATATATAATGAAGATGTTGAACTTCATGGGTGCTGTAGTTTCTCCATCAGAGAGCCCAGTCTGCCTCATCCCAGTTTTCTGTCTGTCTCCATTTTCCTCGATGCTCCAAACCAGGTTCATCCCTGAAGCCACAGTGAACACAGAGACCATTAATGTGGAAAAAGACATGTTTTATTTAATTGTTTTTTGTTGGTGGGGAGGGAGGCAGGGGTGGTGATGGTGGGATGTGTGTGCATGTGTGTGTGTGTGTGTGTATGTGTGTGTGTGTGTGTGTGAGAGAGAGAGAGAGAGAGGTAGTATGGTGTGTGTGTGTATGAGTGTGTGCGAGAGTGTATGTGTGTGTGCACATGTGTGCACACAGATTTTGGGATTTGTACATCTAGTGTTAGGTCTTTTGTTGAATTAAAAGTAAATCACCCTTACTCTTTCATTGGAAGTGGCTTCATATCCTAAAGGGAGTAGGTTGTAGTAGTTTAAGTATTTTCTCAGCTAGAGAGCCACAGGCTTAGTCTCCAGACCTCCTCTAATTGCTGGTTGCAGCTTTGACTGTGGTCCCAGGTGCTGGTCATACCTGTCGGTGGCCCATCAGGGTCTGAATGTTGGTCCTATTCCTCATTGTTTCTCCCAGTGCTGAATGTCCTGCATGCAACGGGTGTCTGTGTTGCCCTGAAGAGTCTGATGGGTTTTTACCTCATTGAATACTGTGAGCTTTGCTCAGACGTCCCTTCCCCACAGTCTACAGCTGCTCTCCTGTCCAGGCTCAGCATACAGTGCCGTGATAACGTCCTCCGAGTTTTCCAAGAGTTTGCTTCATAGAGCATCAGGGGCCAGCAAGCTGCTAGCTTAGCAGGGGGGTTTTTGTTGGCATTGTCGTTGTTTTAGATATTTTCTTTTTTTACATTTCAAATGTTACCCCCTTCCCATTCCCCCCTCCCCCTGCTCACTAACCCACCCACTCCTGCTTCCCTGTCCTGGCATTCCCCTACACTGGGGCATCAAGCTTTCACAGGACCAAGGGCCTCTCCTCTCATTGATGTCCAACAAGGCCATCCTCTGCTGCATATGCATCTGGAGCCATGGGTCCCTCCATGTGTTCTTTGGATGGTGGTTTAGTCCCTGGGAGCTCTGGGGCACTGGTTGGTTCATATTGTTGTTCCTCCTATGGGGCTGCAGACCTCTTCAGCTCCTTGGGTCCTTTCTCTGGCTCCTCCATTGGAGCCCTGTGCTCAGTCCAATGGATGGCTGTGAGCATCCCCCTCTGTACTGTTTAAGCACTGGCAGAACCTCTCAGGAGACAGCTATATCAGACTCCCACCACTCTGCTCAGGTCCCAAGAGCAAAGGGTTTTCCATAGCATCTTCCTCTGCTTTTCCTGCCTTGAGTTACTTCTCTCTCTCTCTCTCTCTCTCTCTCTCTCTCTCTCTCTCTCTCAAATGTCTGCTAGTTTGCTGAGGCTATCTCAAGTCTGGCTCCAGTCACTCCCTCTTACTGGAAGTGGGGATACCCTCTCCAACTCTTTGGGTGTCTCCAGGACAGACTGTCTTTTCTGTTGTGTTTACAGTTTGTGTTTTCCTTTGATAGAGAATTCAGCCACCATCCACCTGCTCTGACAGCTTCTGCTTGCTTGAGTTTATTCCTTGGGGTTTCCAGCAGACACTGCATGTGCACCATTTGCCTTTTTGTCTCCACCTCCTGAAAATATTCTTCCAAAATTCACATGTACATCTGATCCCTACTTGTGGCCCTTGAGTAAATATGTAAACTACTTCAAAACCAAAATTTTATTTAAGAACTCAAGTCTTTGCAATGGGAAAATAAAACCAGGCTTGTTTTCTGTAGTCAAGGAAAGAAAAGTGCGTACACTAATTCTTTTTGTTGGGACTGAGATTTTACTCTCAGGGACCTGAAATCTAAACATGTTCTCTCGTCAACCTAGACTTGGTCTGGAATTCAATCTCAGCTCTCACTTATTCCATTCTGTTTTATTCTCTTGGAAACGATCCCCCCCAATCACCACCCAACAAGACAGAACTCATAATAAATGTCCTTTCAAAAATCTGCTCTTATTTTTAATGATATGTTTGAATGAGCCTTAAAAATCTAAAGCTGTTATCATCATAATGATCTATCCATGTTAATCATTTAGATTTTTAGATGGAGTTTAGATTTCACCTGGCTGAAATCCAATGAATGTTCTTGTTGGGAGCATAATCACTCTAACATAAATATTCACTTCTTTACACAGGTTCATAAAAGCTCTCCAGTTTCTCTAGGAAAGAATTTACTGAAAGAAGCCATGTATGGAACAAATCATTCTTCAGATGTAACTCCACAGCTGTGAGATCTCCAGGCCCAACTTGGAAAAACATATGGAAAAATCCTGAGGAAAAAAAAAGGGGGGGCAGGAGGAAGCCTAAGAAAAGGCATCTAAAGAGTCTAGCTCCAGGGGAGATACTTCAAAGGACTACTCTATCTGAGAGAAGTGTCTGAAATTACTCGAGATTGGATTTATGTTTTTGTATTCCAGAGGTGTTAAAACAGAGCTCGATAATATGCTGGTAGCTTTGGAGGGTGAGTATGCTTTAAGAATGTCAGAAAAGAGCTGAGAATGTATTGCTCTGTAGCAATATAAAAAGCCTCATGAAGACAAACTAAACAACCAAAAAAAAAAAAAGCTTAATTCCTGAATTAAATTTGAGGGCAGATGCAGCAGGCACAGGTTTGTCTGAGCATCTTAATTGATTTGCTTTTGTACTTAGTCTTGGAGATTGACCCCAGGGCTTCATAGGAACCATTCCAGTGCCCTCCCCCTCCCCCCCCCCCTGTGCCGGCAACCATCTTTGCATGTTCTTCATTTGCTACAGTGTTTCACTGAGCTCCCCTGGCCGCCCTTGAACTCATTCTGTGGGCCAAGCAGGCCTGCTATCCCCTTGCCTTCCGGGTTATCTGGGGTCAAAAGCTGCATTCTGCTGTTTTAAAACAGTTGTTATACCCCTCAGCTTTTCCTTAACACATTATCTTGTGAAAAATATTAGGAAGAAGAAAACAAGAAAATATTTACTCTTCCCATGCACAAACTCTCTTGTGTTTTCCAGTGTATGCCCCATGTTGGCCACATAGAATTCATTGAAGGTATGTTTTCCTTACTAAACATTTTGAGTTTTGTATTTACTCAATATTAATAAAGTTGCTGGTGACCATTCATTACATCACACTCATGGACTCTGCTGGTTCTTAAAGTCCATTTAATTTGTTAGTCAGTTTAAATTGTTAATAAAGATTATAAATGGGTGTGGAAGACAACATACAAACAGCAAATGAACCATATATAAAAATCTAACTCTAGGTCTAGAGAGGCAGCTCGGTGGGTACAGTGCTTGCTGACCAAATATAAGGACCCGAGTTAAGAAGGTCCCTGGCATAAATGTAGGAACCACAAGCCGCAGCACACACCTGTAATCTCAGTGCTGGAAGGAGGAGGTGCAAACTCAGATCGTGGGGACTCACTGGCCACTCATTCCAGCCAGAACGAGTACCCCAATTTAATAAAAGATCCTATCTTAAAAATAAGTTTAAACATGATAGGAGATCCCTGACACACTTGTATACACCAACATGTGTGTGGACATACACATACATGCACGATTACAAACCAAAAGTGAACAGACAATCGTACCAAAGCAGGATATTTGATCAGACTGTGAACTCCGAAACTGGGTTATTCACTGAATAAAACCTGTTTCTAGTTGTGGTGTGACTCAGCCTTTAGAAGGTACCTTTAATTCCTCTAGCTGGAGTACAGAAATGCCTTTAGTATTCACCTTTAATACCAGACAATGAAGGTAAAGTTAGTTTGTAGAAGGAAGCAGCCATGTTTGAAAGTGACTTCTAATTGAGTGGCAGAAAAAGTGATGAATCAGAGAAAGATTTGACACAATAGGATATATCCACTTCTTGTAAGGAGAGGGAAAGGAAGCTACTTAAGAGAAAGCATTAGAGAGAGAGAGAGAGAGAGAGAGAGAGAGAGAGAGAGAGAGAGAGAGAGAGGAAGAAGGAGGAGGAGGAGGAAGAGGAGGAGGAGGAGGAGGCAGTTTTACAGAGACAGTTGTATAAAGACAGGTTGCAGCAGAGAGAAAACAAGTTAGATACAGGTGAAGACAGAGTCAGGAAATGAGTCAGAGCCAGAATATTAGAACATATTGCCAAAGTTAGTAAGAAGCCAAGCAGAGCAATTCAGGAGAAGGCCTAAAGAAGTCAGACTGAACCAGTTAGTGGTAAGAGTAGTTTTGGAATACTGAGATATTCCAAAGAATAGCTGAGTAGAACTAGCAAGCCAGAGATCAGGACAAACTAGTATTGGATAAGCTTATTCAGCAAGTCTCAGAGGCTGAAAATATTCAAGGTCTAGATTAGATTATAAGGAGGCTAGAAGCTTCCAGGACTAGGCGTAGGTTAGCAGATGGAGACAGTAAACCTCAGATATGACAATTATTACAGGAGAATAAATGCATTTATGAAGTATGGAACCCATTATCTATAGTTACCAATACAAGCATGAGTCAGACATTGGAAAGCCAATTGCTATCTTTACTATAGTAACATTTACTAAGAAGCTAACTAACCCTTATAATCATGGGAAAAAATAGTCTGGCCACAATGATGGAAAGAATTTGTGCTTTTATCCAGATATACGAGTTAGAACCAACTAGAGAAAGTTCCAGTCAACCACTGAGAACTCTCTGCATCAAATGCATTCATCATCAGCCTCCCAGGGTCCATCCACGCCAGCTAGTCACAGTTGACCCAGGACTCCCCTTTCCTTTAGTGATAAGGATTTCTCCTGTCTCTTCGTGCAGTTTAGTCTGAGCCAAACAGAAAGTGATGGTGGCAGACTTCCTTGATATAAAACGAGGTTGAAATAAATGACCCTCGCTTGTTCCAAATGCTTGATGATTCTCTGGGGCAAGATCGAGAAAATACTAAGTTTTTATTTTGAAAGGTTCAGAGAGAGGAAGATGTTGATAAATACTTGTAATAACATGTACAATGGGAAAGGATACAAAAGCCAGAGGACCTGCTCCCTGGCTTGAGACTTTAAAGCTACTCAAGGAGATACTATTTATACTAACTTGAAGTTTACCCAGAGTTTGTTCAGTCTAAGGCAAGACACACTCATGGTAGGTAAGCAAAGAGAAGCAGGGAAGGCCAAGGAAGCAGTAAGTGAGGGGTTGTAAGTGGATGAGTCTTCATGGACTGTTCATTCCTGGATGCTCTTATTAAGTGACACCCCCTGCACAGTTGCTTAGAGAAACAGTTTCCTTTGTCAAGTTGACAGAATCACTCATCGAGCACTTTTGTATCAGGCTAGGATCTTACAAACGAGGATGAAAATATGCACATTTCTATCTGGGAAAAACCTCCAGTGCAAAGAGAGATAGTTGGTAATTAGATTCAAACCACTTTAACACCTTCAAAGAAGAGCCTGATGTTAGGAGGCATTTGAACCCATCAGTTTAACTTGGCCTGCCTGGATCCCTGTGGTGGGGTCTAGGGAGCTGAAATCCAAAGGGGAACAGGGTTTAAACAAGCAAGGCAAAGAGCCTTCTACATGGAGTTTCTGAAAGCTGTGTCAATGAAAGAGCACTGTGTAAGGTCTGGTCAGAGGAGAAATTATGACATTGTGTTTTCAAATTAGCTTACAAAGTAGTGAATTTCCACAAGGCTTTCTTATGTATCCTTGGCTTTGGTTTACCTGTATCTGACCTCTTCGTCATCTTCTTGTTTCCACTCTTACTTAAACCCTTTACACTCAGTTTTCTAACCTTAGTACTTTAGTGTCTCATGTGATGTATGATCTTCTATATCCATTTTTAAATGTGGACGTTAATAGTCAATAAATCATCCTCAGATTTGCCCAGCTTCCACACATAAATGGGTTCCTAGATTGTTCCCTGATAAATTAAGGCCTAAAGGTAATTTCACATCTTAGAACATCAAAGCTAATGAATTTGATGAAATAAAACGAACAACGTTTGAACTGTTCTCTTCATATTATCTGGAAATATAAAATACTGTGAAATGTAACCCAGAGTTTATAAATTAATTTTTGTCAATACATAACTAAATGCTATCATTTACTGCTAGGAGCTATTTACTAAACACACCATGGGATTAAATGGCAGGCAGAGAATTTTATTCTTTCACATGAAGTGAAATAGCAGGCTGCTTTCTGTATTTCAGAGGTAACAACAGGCACTTGGCAGGGTGGGCCAGCTAGCAGGTAACTAAGTATTCCTTCTGCGAACAGATTCCAATATGATCAGAAAAGAAGAACAAGAAAAAAAAATCTCAATTCTTTCCTCACCAAAAATAGGTATTTCTTTAGAGTGGAGGTAGGCAGATCAAGTGGTAAAGACTGTGTTCAATATGGATGTATCTCTGGGTTTAAGGCTCAGTACTCTTAGGTGGCAAGTTTAGAATTAGCAGGCTTGAAGGTCATAGAGGGTAGATGGAGGAGAGTTAGACCCCTTCTTCATAATTTGCTTCCAGGCTATTACCTGTGTCCTGGGTAAGGCACGAGTTTTAAAGAAGGGGAACCCAGCACAGCTTCCTCTCCTAGGAATTTCAATGCTACAGGAGGGGAGGAGGTGAAGGAGTCAGGTCATTGTTGGTGTTCCTGATAACACATGACTGTTGGGAAACTTGGGGTTTGCTTCTTTCTTTCTTTCTTTCTTTCTTTCTTTCTTTCTTTCTTTCTTTCTTTCTTTCTTTCTTTCTTTCTTCCTTTCTCTCTGTCTCTGTCTCTCTCTCTCTCTTTCTCTCTCTCTCTTTCTCTTCCTGCCTGCCTTCCTTCCTTCCTTCCTTCCTTCCTTCCTGTCTGTCTGTCTGTCTGTCTGTCTTTCTTTAGTTTTAATCTAGTGTGTTATATGATTTTTTTGATTAAAAAAAATGGGTTCTGAAGGCCAATAGGTAAAGGCTTTGGCTGTCAAGCCTGGCAACATAAGGTAGATCCTGGAACTCTCATGAGACAAAGAGAAAACCAACTCCTGCAAGTTGTCTTCTGATCTCTAGATACATTCTAAGGTAAACATGTGCATGCACACACAAACACACATCATAAATACATAGAAAAATAGATAGACAGATCTAGAGATACATAGCTAACATACACACATAATACATACATTAGATACACAGATAGGTAGCTAGAAAGAATAAATTCTTAGCTAGATCTTTATCCCTGGGTGGAGACATTGGCTTTTCTCAGAAGACAAAGACATTCTAGCATCTGGTCCCTTAGGAATTAATGTAAATGGGCCTATAAATCACCTGAAAAAAAAACCTGCCCATTAGGAAAACTGTCTGTCCTAGAAAAGTATAAAATAGAATACTATAAAATCTACTTTAGCATATAGCTTGGCACTGTGGTCTCCCTGTCATTGTCCACTGCCATCTCTAGCCATGTTCTTCTCAACCATGATCCCCATGGTCATTATCCACTCATCCCTTAGGGGGACCTTGGTTTATAATAAACTGCCTTATACGATCCACTCTGTATGTCTTCTCTGAAGAACGTAAGAACTGTGCAGCTGGAAGGAGAGTGGAGCAAGATTCCAATAACAGTACTGTGAAAAAAAATTGTGTTTTGTGGACTTCTTTGTGTTGAATGTAGGGTTTTCATTCTTCCCATAAGAGCCTGGGATCTTGAAATATATACTCCATCTCCTCCTCTTAATTACTCACTTTCTTTGCATAAAGCAATGCTCCATTATGTAATCCCTTAACATCTGGTAGAGGCTATAAAGAGATAGTTTGCATAAGCCTTAAAGGAACAAGAAAATACAGGGAATGCTTTAGAAGTGTGCTCACCAGTCAATGTCAGACAAAGTCACTGTGGCCACAGACATCCTTTTCTCTAGTTTTCTTTTCTTTTCCATCTGTTGTGAAGTGAAAGTCAGAGATGAATCTCCTGTATGTCTGTAATATATACTACTTGGTGCAGGCTCCATGCTACCCAGAAGTTAGGATCAATGACATCCTGCATGCCAGTGGCTCTTAACCTTCCTAGTGCTGCAACTGTTTAATACAGCTCCTCGTGCAGTAATCATGTGGCTATACAATTATTTTCATTGAGACTTCACAACTGTAATTTTGCTAGTTATGAACCATAATGTAATGGTCTTAGGCAACCCCTGTAAAAGGATTATTTAATCCCCCTACACACACACACACACACACACACGGTGAGAACTGCAGCATATGCCTTACTTTCTACTTTCACAATAGTACCTGTGAGGAAGACTTGACAATGGCTATGCAGTTCTGCCCCAAGTTCATATTTTACATGTTGTACTCTGGGTTCCTGGGAAGTAGAGGAATACAAAGAGGTGATGAGAAACTTCCAGCTCAAA
This sequence comes from Tokudaia tokunoshimensis, assembly GCA_036184795.1. NCBI lineage: Eukaryota > Metazoa > Chordata > Mammalia > Rodentia > Muridae > Tokudaia > Tokudaia tokunoshimensis. Next base: position 60,847,296 of record BTHU01000018.1, on the reverse strand, counting down.
GGTCTCAGTTGAGAACCTACTAATGCAGAAAATAGAATGCTGGGTGGGGAAAAAGACTTGTTGATCAACCTGAGTTGGCTCCTCAGAGCCCATGTTAAGATGGAAGGAAAGAACTGATTTCACAGCGTTGTCCTCTGATCTCAGCACACACACACACCCTACACATACACACACACACACACACACACACACACACACACACACACACCTAACTGGCTTTTGTTGCTGCATGTTAGTATTAACACTTAAACAGTTCTCTCAGAAGATTGTATTGCATGCTAGGAAACACTATCTTAATATTTGAGCCATTTTTTTAAATGGGCATGAGATCACAGAATGTGTATAACATAATAGAAAACATACATGACAAAAGGAAGAAGAAGAAGAGGAAGAAGAAGAAGAGGAAGAAGAAGAAGAAGAAGAAGAAGAAGAAGAAGAAGAAGAAGAAGAAGAAGAAGGAGAAGGAGAAGGAGAAGGAGAAGGAGAAGGAGAAGGAGAAGGAGAAGGAGAAGGAGAAGGAGAAGGAGAAGGAGAAGGAGAAGGAGAAGGAGAAGGAGAAGGAGAAGGAGAAGGAGAAGCAGCTTGGGAAGCTTTAACACTTAGCATTCCTTCGGAGACAAAGAAATTCCCAAGCTAAGCTAGAAGTCCAATTCTCCATGGCAATAAAACAACCCAATGAGTCTGTTATCACTGAAACCAAATAGTTATGAAGAGAAAGGACAGAAATCTGACAATTGTCCCCTGATTTTCTAGCAGGAGATGACTTGATATTTTTATGAGTAAATGCAGAAAGGCACTGATAAATAAGAAAAATGAATGGAACTCAGGAGATATCAAGTATTGGTTTTTTTTCTTCTTAATATAAAAAGACCAGTCAGTAGAAAGATTATCAATGCATGCATCTATCCTTTGCATGAATCTAGCCCACATATTCAAAACATCATTTCAATATACAATTAGTATATAACAACACACACAATCCTGGGGCAGTTTGCAACCATTTTATTCTTCCTAAGAGCCTGTTATCATGTTTACTTTAAGCTTAGCACATTTCAACAAGGCAGCAATGTTTCTACTATGGCTAGAACAGATGAAGTTGTACAAAGTCATCTAGAGCTACGGTCAGGGGATAATGAGGTTGAAAAGATGGGTTGACTATGTCATTGTTAAAATTTCCCAGGACATTGAAGCCTGTTAAGTACCATACAAGAATACGGTCAATCAGATGCCAAAGAATTTGGTGATCTTGAGAACAGTAGAAAAGAACAATAAGATACAGCCCACGGTCATCTAGAAGGCAATCCAATGATTATCATCAGTCTTGTGTATCATAAAATGTTTATACTAGAAAAGATGATATTGTTGGGAAATTTTAATCAAGTGTTCTCAAGTTATCTTTTTAGGCACTGAATGAAGATGATTGTCATTTCATTGAGTTGCAAACATTTCAAAGTTATGAATTTACCTTTCTCTACAAAGAACACATCATAGAAAACATGAAGTTTTAACTTAGGAGAGTGAGCTGTCTAAACCTCTGTATGCATCTGGAAAGCAGCATCCTACTGCCAGCACAAAGGATTCATATATAGATGTGATTATGAACACATCTGTCCCGTTGACCGAACACAAGTAGCTTGCTGACCTATGCTGCCCAGCACTCACCAATATATCATCATTACCTCACCCGGAAATACATGCAAGATGGCAGCTGGATTGAACATTAGTTTCCATTTTAGGATTCCACTCACCCAGAAACCCCCACCCTCTCCCATACAAAACAGTCATAGACTTTGTTCTGCCAGTATGGGATCTTAATTGTAAATAAAGCTGAATTTTCAAAATTTCAATTAAAATGTCTTAGCTGTGCTATCATATGGAGCCATTCCCCCAAACCCTTTATGGCATTCGGGTGAAGCAAACACAAGTTTGCATGTTCACCTTGCTTATCAGTGTCTCTCTCAAGAGCCACTCCCAGCTCTTCGCCATATGACCTAAAAGTAAAGTCAACATTTTCAATGAAAGTTTTAGACACCTATGTCCACACATGGCGCCCACTCATAGGACTGCTCACCCACAAGGTTTCTCATTCACACAGCTGTGCACACTGTTCCTACTGATATTTGCCGTCATATTCTCCCCCAAACACAGTCATTGACGAAACTTGATATGGACCAGGATAACCAAAGGGAGAGAAGCAACACCACAACAAAACAAGGAACATTAAGACACGTCGCTGGGGTGTCAGCCAGTTCTGGGCTCCGGTTCTGGGCTGGTGCATTATGACAAATAAAAACTCTTGTGTCTTTACCACCGGTGTTTAACCTACGGTGTTGCATCTGTGTTTGGCCAAACTATGTCAGGTATCATTGCGGAGTCACCTACTCACTGTGCCACAACAATGGCACATACATGCCACATTCTCTAACAAGGTTTCAAATTTCTACGGCTGCTTTGCTTAGTAATTCCTGTTGGTGAATGACCAATGCTCTGAAATATCCTTTGGGGGAGTCAATTCTCCAGATAATTGTGAGCACAGATGCAGCTCTGAATTCTGTCACCAAGCTGAGAAAGATGTCATCTTAAAGCAGTTTTTTTTTCTACCTCCGTATCAGCTCATGTCTTACCCACACATGGTAGGGATCACCTGTACACACAGTGGGGATCACCTGTGTGCACAGTGGGGATCACCCAATCACACCTTGTGGGATCACCCATTCACACAGTGGAGGATCACTCATTCACACCTTGTGGGATCACCTGTACACACAGTAGAGATCGCCCAATCACACCATGTGAGATCATCCGCTCACATCACTTCTTTCCGATTAAATGGCAACTCAACCACTCAGAAAAATCTAAAGGCCATCACAAGTTCTCAACCTAACTTGTACTCGAAAGGAGCTGTTTGGGATGCGGACCATTGCTCAGTGGGTAAAAAGCACTTGTCATGCAAATCTGATCTGATTTCAGAACCACATAAAAGCTAGATACTCTCCCAGGGCCCCTATGGAGATAGGGGATGAAACAGGAGAAACCTCAGCTAGCCTGGCTCACTCTATCTTATCGAGATGGGAAGACAAGAATTCACACATGAGGGTTGTCCTCTGACTTTCAGGTGACTCCACATAAACATACAGACACATGTTACACACACATGAAGACACAGACATACAGACCACGCCCACATACAGAATGACTGTTTCTGGTTGTTTTATTGCTTTTTTGTTTCATCTTATCTGGGAAATACACATCATATCTAGTACCACTTTGCAAAAAAAAGCATTAAATCTGGTTCATAGAACGGATTCTAATATTGAACACAATGTAACTATGTACATCACACACTGCATACAGACTCAAACAGTGCAATATTGACCAATCACTTGATATTTTTTTCTCCATTTATGCAAAGGTAAAAACTTCTGTAATATAGAAAATTGCTGCCATCCACCAAGAGCCTTGCAGCAAGCAGCACACACAGGGGTTTTGCCAATTATTTATGTGGTGAACTATCAAAGACAGTGTTCGGGACAGCCCATCACATTTACGTAAAAGGAGTCTAAAGGAATTTCGATAAAATGCTGAATGTCAAATTTCAAACTGTGGATGTATTTTAGATGGAAGTATCGATGACTCAAAACTAGAAGGGAGGCAAGCTGTGTGGAAGCTAAAGCTGTTCCTATAGGTAACGAGGACCAGGAAACAAAACAAACAATAGTAACAAACACAAACCATGTATTGAAGAACTAAATCGTACCTCCTGATGGAAAGCTGCCTCTGAGACAGGATGTTCCCACTCCTATAAAGAGATGAGAGAATGCTGCAATGCTGACAAGAGCTGTTGGGCCAGATCTCTTGTTGATCCAATGATTGACAGCAGTGTCCCCCTTAGTGTCTATGGGACAAAAGTCCATCAGAGAGCACATAGGCAGAGATAGAAAGAACGGCTTGGTATTTTCCAACAATTGAAAGCCTTAAGGTAATTCTCCCCAACGCACACAGAAAACCCAACATTAAGAATCAGGGGCCTGGAGAGATGGCTTAGTGGTTAAGAGCGCTAACTGCTCTTCCAGAGGTCCTGAGTTCAATTCCCAGCAATCACAGGGTGGCTCACAACCATCTGTGATGGGATCTGATGCTCTCTTCTGGTGTTTCTGGAGACAGCTACAGTATGCTCATTTAAATAAAATAAATTAAAATCTTAAAAAAAAAAAGAAATTCAAACAACAAAACCCACTAAGAATTCACTTGACAAACTTCAAGCAAACATCTTATTAATCCTTAAGTAGGGTGCCCTTCCTTTCTATAAATTTTTTTTACTTTGTATAATTGTGAATTTTTAATGGCTTTCTAGATGACCATTCTAAGGATGTTCGTAATATAAAATAATAGCTCCAAGATACCTGAGCAACGAACAGAAGCTGTGATGTTGATATCTGTGACCAACAGCCTTGCCTGCTAATTTCACATACTGCATGAGCTTTGTCTGAATCTGTGATGATATTTTACTGTGATATACACTGATCAAGGGGTAAGTAAAGACACAGATAACATTTCATTTCTTGCTAACACTGCACAATTACCACCATGGTTCCAATGTCTTACATTTATTGGTACTTACCCATGACTAATATTATGCAGCTCACTTTAGGTTATATATTCAGGATAATGTACACATTTTTTTTTTCAGCAAAGAAACCAGCTGTCTAGTTTCTTATCAGAAGTTAATACATCTTCTCGATTGTCCATTGTTGCAGTCCAGCCTCGACACAGGATCGGAGTTCTCAACTGGAAGCAGGGATATCTGGAAGGCGCATAATAAATATAAACAGACTACTTTTTGGGCACAAGCTGACAGGCAATTTTTTAAGGCTTAAAGTTTCTCTTCTCTCTCATTCCCTGCTCTCTTTCTCTCTCGCAGCTTGAGGCTACACACACTCTGCATTTTCCTGTGTGTTTTTCTTTTCTTGCATTCTCACACTCATACTCTGTGTGTTCCCCTTTCACTCACACACACACTCTTCTCACACATCTCACACTCACACCACAGGCACTCTCCTTTCACTCACACACACACTCATCACATACATCTCATACACACACCACATGCACTCTCCTTTCACTCACACACACACTCATCACACACACCTCACATTCTCTCTTCACAAGCTCTTCTCATGATCTCCGCATTTACTCTCACTTGCTCTTTACATGTTCACTGCTCGCTCTTTACATGCTCTCTACATGTTCTCTACATGCTCTCTACATGCTCCTTTGCCTTCTTCTCACCCCATTCTTTTATTGATACTCCAGAAGCAGATAAAAAAGACATTGTATAATCAATAATTTGCCAAGTCAAATTCAAAAGAATAACCATGTCCCACAAAGAATCAAGAGTTACAATTGTTCCCTAAAGCTTCAAGCTTCCCTATTCCCAGGCCTATAGCCAAAATAATAATAATTGCAAACTTATCATTTAAACTTTAACTTTAACTATTATACTTCAGAGCTCAGAGTTCCGAGGCCAGCTACTTGCATTTTCTTGTAAAGCTCTAATGATAAATGACATGGGCAAAGCTGCCAGGCAGTGGCCAGAAAGAATCAAGTTAACCCTTAACTCAGTAGTTCCCCTAGCTTTCCACTTCTACACACTGCACACAATGACTCTCCTAAGAGTCCCAGTGTTTTGACTTGGTTTTACTATTATAAGATTTTACATATTCTATACTTGCTTATCCAGGAACCACTCTCAAATGTTGTGCAAAACTTTCATAACTTAAATAATTTTTTCTTTCTTTGGGGTCCCAATCTAATTTATTTTCTAATAATTTCGTCAAACTTTCTTTGCAAGTCAAGCATTAATCTGGATCTATCATTGTGCATTGCATTGTTTCTAAGATGAGGACACACAGCATGCACCTGGGCTGCTAGGACTGTGCTGTGCCCCATGCCTCAATTTTTAATTGTTTAAGAATCATTACATCACGGAACATCTACTTTCACAGAATTTGCCAGAGCAGAAGGAGAAAGAAGTAAGAAAGTCAGATATAATAGAATAATTATGCACGACAAGGCCAACTGAAAAACAGTCACGCACAAATGAAATCTATATAGCTGTTGTCCAGGGCTAAGGTTAGGAGAAATGGGAACAACTGTTGTTACAAAGAGCTGCCGTGGGCTACTGAGATGTCTCCATCCAGGCCTACTGCAGGCAGTCCCTTATTTCAGATGGTGGGTCCCCTGGAGGGATGTGTCTCCTGCTTCTCAGGGTCCCAGACACCATCCTTTTCTACAAGGAGCTGCTGTGGGCTTCTGAGATGTCTCCATTCTGACCTACTGCGGGCAGTCCCTGTCATTGTTTGCTGTTCCCAGCAGTCCATTTTATTTCTTAAGTAAGAAATTGCTAGATAATGTCTTTTAGACCAAATTAATTTTGATGAATTATAGCCTTTGGGGTGAAAGTCAGATTTTTATGAATTTGGCCTTTAATGCTGTAAGACTTTCATGAGTCCACATAATCAGGGACTTTAGTATGAAGCTGCTGTTGACATACCATAGGAAGACAGTGTCTACAGAAATGCATCAGAGGGGAGTGTGAATTGACACATGGGGCAGGGAAAAGGAGGGAGGATGGCTGAGGGAAGGAAGGACAGGAAGGATGAGGAACGATGGTGCAGTTCCTTGCCATCTTCAGTCAGAGAACAGAGGAAACTTCTAGCAGTAGGGAACACTCAGAAAACTAGGACTTTGTAATATTATTTTGAATATATCTATGCTTTTTGCTTACGAAATTCAATAGCCTTGTCCGGGGAAAATACACCCCTTTAATAAGCAGGTGCAACTAGGCTGGGAAGTTCTTCCTGAGGCGTGGCAGCTGCATTTGTAACCATCAGGAGTAATTTAGGAAGGGAGCCACATCTGAAACAGGATGGGACATCTCTATCGGATGAGCCGTTTCAGACCCAACCAGTGGCTAAGGAACAGTCTAGTAAGATGGAATCTACAATGTTAACTGTCATTTCATCATTCACATTTGAACCTGTAAGATTATAGACTGAACCCTGTTCTCAATTTTCACAGGAAATAAACTCTACTATAGAAGAAAAAAGTGGGTAAGGCAGTGCTGAGTTTTCCAAGTAAGAAAACCTTGAATGTTAAGATTGGATTAATGTCTATGGTACTTTCACCCAGAACTTTTCATTCTGCAGTTTCAAAGTTATGAACTCAACCATGAAGGTGTGGATGAAGCCCAAGAACGGGTTTTTCTCCTAGGCAATTTATAAAGAAAGGTCCCATGGAAAGCCAGGGGATGAGAGAAATGTTGGGAGCAGCTTAGCATCTTTGGAAATGAGCATGCTGTTCTCAGCCCCGGAGAGTGAGAGGACATATTGCCCTCAGTCCTGGAGGGTGACAAAACAAAGATGGAAAGGAGCTAGCATGAGCCAAGGATCACGGCATCGAGGTCCTAACTGTGATTCTGAACTTTGTCATTTTGTCGTTGCTGTTTCTGCTGCTGTTGTCCCTTTGGGTTTTTGTCTGGGACACAGGTGATGCATGTGTAGACATTTAGCTATGTGTTCTGGCTTATCTGATCTGACATGCAATTATCACACAGGAGAAGATCACGGCCCGTGGGCTTGCCTTTGCTTTGTGGTGTTACAGTCAGCAGTGATGTTCTTTCTTGTGCTTCTCATTTGCTTTCCTTATTGATTCTGGAAAGAGGAACAAAGAACTGGTTAAATAAATATTCAAAGTACACAATTTGATATTGGTACCATTTAAGTAGTAAATACTTAAATTTAGAAAATACATTTGTATTTTCTAAAGATCCACATCTACTTCATGGATTGAAGAAAAGAATTTGACTTTCTCAGTTTTTTTATTACCCAAAATTCATGGTTTGCACCAAACTGTCATCTCTCTTAATCGTAATCTTTCACAAAACAAACAAGTTACTAAAATTACATTAAGATTAGATTTACATAAAGATTACATTAAACATGACAATGCCACATGACATTCTAAAGTGGATGAGGGGAAATCTCATAAGACTCATGCCTAGATGAAGAGTGACAGGCTTCTAAGAGAGAGAATCATTCTTCTCTAGGGATGAGCCCTCCCCCCTCCCCCAGTAGCTAACCAATCTCAGGTTGTCATCCCTAAATACACATATACATAAGGCACACTAAAAGAATTTAGCAAGTTGTATATGTGTGTATGCTCATGCATGTGTGTGTGTGTGTGTGTGTGTGTGTGAGAGAGAGAGAGAGAGAGAGAGAGAGAGAGAGAGAGAGAGAGATGAATAATAATTAAATAGGAATTCATAAAGTTGAGAGGGAGTGGGAGGAGATAGAAGGAGTTGGGGAGTTGCAAGAGAAAATTCTCAAAAATGTTTAAAAAAATGAAGATAACTCTCATACAAAATGTGTTCACGTGATCCTAATATGTGCCTCACAACACAGGAGCAGCAAGCCGCTGCTCACTGGATTGATCATACCTTATTTACTTAGGAATTCTAAAAGAAACATCATGATTCCTTTAATTATTTCTTCCAGACGCAGCTACGGGGTCTAAATCAGTATATTCTTGGTGGACTGGGAAATGATCACTTTTAATGTACATGACAGAAAATAAACATTGTCTGTGCGTTCAAAGCTTCTTTATATGTTGTAGGCCAAACACGCCGTTAGGTATTGGGGAGAGTTGATTTGAAATAGTATTTGAGAAGGCAGACAAGGAAAGCAGCCATCACAGTGTAGGGTGAGAAGCGCTCTCAAAGAAGTGCACTAAAGATACTCTGAGAGCTCTGTAGAAGAGAGCCCGCAATCCTTACGCTGATCGCAGCAGAGTCCTGCAAGTCATAGTGGTATTGTAAAGACCTTTTTTAAAAGTTTCTACAACCTTGAGAAGAATGGCTGGAGAGACGGCTTAGACATTAAGAGCAATGGCAGCTCCTCCAGAGGACCCAGGTTCAATTCCCAGCACTCACGCTGGAACACATCCATCTCTAACTCCAGCTCCAGAGAAGTCACTGCCATCTTCCAGCCTACATGGAGACCACATGTGAATGGGGCACAGACCCACATGCAGGCAAAACAGCCGTATACACAAAATAATAAAATAATCTTTGAAGTTTCTATAGAATTTTTCAAGGCGAAGAACAAAATGCTAACAAAAACAAACAAAAACCAAAAAAAATGTATTCTAGAAGAGTGTCCATCGTATGTGTATCTATAGTTCTTAGTGTAGTCTTCCGTCTTCCTGAAAATTGCCATAGAGACGTTATCAAAGACCTGTATAAGGTATACATGATACAAGAATGTTGGGTCCTTGCCTCAGCCTGTTGTGGGCTGACCAAATAACTATCTGTGCAAGATTGCAAAACAGGAAGATTTGAGAATCAAGACTACAAGTAATCGAAGTTTTAAGTATTTACCATTGCATAAAGAGGAAGATTGTCCCTTAGCCTTTATAAAAACAGTGTGCTTGGGATAAAAACCCTATGATATAGAACAGATGATTCCATATTAAAAGAATCCTACAAAACCAGAAAAGAAATGATGTCATTTGCAGGAGAATGGATGGAAGAACATTCTGCCGAGGGAAATAGACTCACAAAGACAAAGAAATACAAAGCTATTCTTACCCACCGTCCTCCTCTACATGGTAGAGACCCCAGGGCTGTGTCTTTATCTCTACCCATGCTGGAATACCACTTTCTGCCAGTCGGTTCTCAGCACATGCTACCTCATGATTGAGTTTTACACTTTATAATATAAAAAAAAGTTAAATTCAGTTTTATTTATCTCAGTTTTTTTATTTGTTTCACTTTTTAAATATTTTGAATATTTTTCTTGCAAGTCTCTTGCAAGCAACATGAAATACTACTTCAAACTCATCAAAATCACTGTGCTAGGCAATAGCTAGAATCACATGGGGTGAACAGATAAATGGCTTTGGCTAGGTAAGCAATCTACAGATGGATTTCAGTTTTTTTTCTGTGGATTTATACTCTTCATAGCTTTTGGAGAGTTATTTATTATCATTAGTCTGGAGACTGATTCTGAAATATAAGGTTTCATATGAAAAACCAAATAGAACTTTAGGAAGAGAGAGGGGAAAGAAAAACATCTTATTTATTTTGAAAAGGCAAACCTGTATGATTTGTGTCTAGTTGTATGTCCAATACTTATTTAATGCACTACAACATTCATATTTGGGGATAGTACAGACAGCTCATAACAATCATTTGTTGTATAAACATTCATAAAACAAATTGGATTGACATTCCAAGCTAATCAATAAGGGAACCCCAAGGTAGCAGAAGCATTGAATCTATCCACCTACCAGAACACTCCATCTCTGGTGTTTGGTTTAACAGCTCAAAATAGAAGAAGTATCTCCTATGGCTAGAATATTAAAGATTATTTTGAAAGCAGAAAAACTGGACTCAAGATCACTCAAACTATCTATGCCAAGTGTGCTAGCAGCACTCCTGGGGAAAATCTTTACCAAAATGAAAAATCTACCTAAAACAAGTATGATTTTTTTTTGTATGCAGATGGTGGGGTTTCTATAGGTTAAATAAGGTATTAACAGGCCTTCAGCAATGTCTTATTTCAGGGGTTTGGTTTTGTTTGCAGTGTTGGGAAGTCCAAAGCAGGGCCTCGAGAATAATGAAGCAAGTGCTCTAACCCTGAGCTGCAGTTGTGGGCACCCTAGGAAGTTGTGATGGGTCAGGTCTAACAGCACATCCAGCTGCCTGTGTGGTGGAAGAGAGAAAGGCAGTATCTCAGGGCGGGAAGCTTGAGAAAGAACCATAATGTGATACCAAGTTGGTGAAATGCTTGTGTAAGTTGGTGGAATGCTGACCTAGTATGCAAGAGACCTGGTTGGATCTTCAGCACTGCATAAAGCCAGCATGGCGGTTCTTCTAATTTCACCAAGGGAGGTGAAGGCTAGAGGAACAAAATCTCAAGGCCGTCCTTGTCTCTATGTGACCTTGTTTAAAATGAAACAGAAAAGGGTCATAGGAAGAAGAGTCTGGGAAGAGGAAAGACTGGCTTTGGGGTAACCTGGCTACTGGATAAAATGACATTGTTTTGAACCAAATGCAAAATGTGAACCAGATTCTAACTTTTTAATGAGATTCACAGGTTATTTATAGTCATATGGAAGTATGCAATGACTGACCTGTGAAATTGATAGTACAGATGGGAGTTAATAAAAACTATAATTGGGCACTGACAGAGGAGGAAGATTAATTAAAGAAGAGAAGCCAGCAAGAGACCGGATCTACTTAGAGATTCAGGCCCAAAGGATCTCCCTCCCTTATCTCCTTGTGACCAGGCTGGGCTCACTGTCACAGGTGGCTTTCTGTGACACCTGTGAGACTCATCCTATAACCCCTCAGGTAGAATTCAGTGCACTGTTCAAAAGGGAATAGATGTTCATCCCGCATGCCACTCCTGCTGTCCCTCCACAGAACTGACATGACGAAGTTCTTTCCTTTGTATCTAGAGGCAAAAACAAACAAACACCAACCAACCAAGCAAACAGATTGAAGCTGATTTCAAGTAGCCTTCTGACCGCAGTTCCTACATTGGTGTAGTTCTGAACGAGGAGATGAAACTGAAGGGGTGACCATGAAATTCAAACTGAAAAAGCAAGTCTGGAAACCTGAGGGTTAGTGTGAATTTGGCAAACTTTGGCAGGAGTCCCCGGACTCTTCATTAGCTGCCTTCTGGATGCAAGAGCTGCCAAAGTGTGAACAAGCCAGGCACCGTCCCTTTGATACCTGCAGCACCATGTGTCACAGTCTCCAAATTGGAGGGAGTGGCGGAAGTGGTGGAGGGCTGGGGTGTGTTTCTCTGGTGGGGAAATACATGGTTGCCCGCTGAGTTGAGCCCAGAAGTTAATAGACACCCACAACTGCCTCTTTAATTATGCTCCTCAGGTACAGAGGAGGAAGTGCGCTGGAACCTTTATTCCAGTGGTTTGATGCACCTAACATAATTGTAGAGCTTTGGGTGTGTCCGTGAGGCTGGATTATATACCGAGCAACCATCCAGCTAGAAGACTTTTTTTTTCTGTTGACCGAATGGCAGAGCATGCAATTTTAAAGCTGGAAGTTCTTGGTTTCCTCTCCGCCGCAATGTCTAAACACAATTAATCAGTTGCCTCTCACAGTAAGTCACACTAATTAACCGCATAAATAATCGCAACGCGTGGAGTGATGTTACCGCCAGCTCTAAGTACTCTGTAGCATTGCGAGGCCTTCAACACATTATCACGGCTCTCTATGTAATTAAAATCCTATTCAGTGGACTGAAGGGAAAATATTGTAGGTTGTTTCACCAGGAATCGATAAGTAACTTACACTTGCTGGTATCAAGAACAGCATCTTTTATGTGGCTAGAAATATGCACCCCCCAAGTGCCAGTACTGGGACCTGAAATGTGCCTTTTGCTATAGGAATGAGGTCATAGCTTTTCTCTCCCAAAGGAAATTAATTCCAATTTGTTCTAATTTTTTTTTTAATTTCCCACAATCAGGAAAATAGAGTTGAGTGGCTCTGATAAATGGCTGCAAAGGAAGTGTTAACTTCCACAAAGGCCATGGGATCCTCTTGTATAGACTTGGAGTTAATTCTTTCATTTTTTACTTTGTTTTTTTTATGCTTCGGGATTTGAGCATGAGTATCTTTCTAAGAGATTATTCCAATCATCAATGATCTTCAAAAAAGAATTAAAGTGTTTTTTTTAGATTTAAATTTTTTTTCTGTGTATGAGAGTTTTGTCAGCATTGCATGTGCATATACCATATGTGTGTGAGTTTAGAAATATGCAGATGTAAGGACAGAGGAAAGTCATGGAGGAGTACTGCTTACTGGCTAGCTATTCACGGCTTGTTCAACCTGCTTTCTTATAAAACCCACGACCGTCAGCCCAGGGATAGGACAATCTTCAGTGGGCTGAGCCCTCCCTGATCAATCAGTTATTAAGAAAAAGCACTATAGGCCTGCCTAGAGCTTGATCTTATGGAATCGTTTTCTGGAGGTTTCCTCCTCTCAGATAACTTTAGCTTGTATCAGGCTGGCATAAAACTATCATCTGAGAATGAACAGACCCTTCAGATGAGTTCAAGCTCTTTATGAAGGAACTTGCCTTTAGCCTTGTCATTGCTGCGCTCTGCAACCTGGCTCCTGGTCACATTTGATCTCTATTACTGTGATGAAACCCTTAAAAGCAACAGAGAGGAATAAGGAGTTGTATATGATTTACACTTCCAAGTCATAGTCTGTCACTGAAGGGCAGAAACTTGAAGCAGAAATCATGGAGGATGCTGCTTTTCAGACTTACAGCCTTATGTTTAGCTAGCTTTCTTATATAGCCTAGGATGATCTGCCCAGGAAATGGGACTGCCCACAGTGGGGGCTCCTCCTATATTGATTAGCAGTTGAGAGAATCCCCTAAATATGTCCACAAGCCAGTCTGAAATGGACAATCTCTCAGAGGAAACTTCCTTCAAAGATTACTCTAGGCTATGTCAACGTCACAATTAAAACTGAGCATGACAGGCTGGTACAACCACTCTGGAAAGCAGTCTGGCGGTTCCTCAGAAAACTGGGCATGACACTCCCAGAGGATCCGGCTATACCACTCCTGGGCATATACCCAGAGACTTTACCTGCATGCAATAAGGACACATGCTCCACTATGTTCATAGCAGCCTTATTTATAATAGCCAGAAGCTGGAAAGAACCCAGATGTCCCTCAATGGAGGAATGGATTCAGAAGATGTGGTATATCTACACAATGGAATACTACTGTGCAATTAAAAACAATGAATTCACGAAATTCCTAGGCAAATGGTCAGAACTTGAAAATATCATCCTTAGTGAGGTAACCCAATCACAAAAGAACACACATGGTATGCAGTCACTGATAAGGGGATATTGACCCAGAATCTCGGAATACCCCAGACACAATCTGCATATCAATAGATTTCTAAAAAGATGGAAGGAGAGACCCCTGGTCCTGGAAAGACTGGATGTAGGGGAACGCCAGGACAGAGTAATGAGAGGGGTTTGAATGGAGAAAAGAGGGAGGGAAGGGGGCTTATGGGACTTTCGGGGAGGGAGGAAACGGGAAAGGGGAAGTGATTTGGAATGTAAATTAAAAAAAAAAAACTGAGCATGAGAGCTCCCAATTTGAGCGAGTAGATGTTGGATCTAGGAATGTGTCCCTAGGGTGCTTAGGTCAGAAGCATTGCAGGATTGGGAGGAGAGAGTAAGACTCTGTCCTTCAAGAAAGAGTATGGAGAAAGAAAGCCCTTTTATGCCTTTGTTTTGCTAGAGGAAAGATTTATTATTCTAATTCTAAACAACTTGCTTTGGGGTGCTACTAGGTGAAACCTACTCGCTGGAAATTATGAAGAAAAGACCCTGCTTGGAATCCTATGTGAAAGGCCATGATGAATGCAAGTTAACTAGGTGCTAACATGATTCATGATGGCACAAAACAGAATTAATTGACCCGAATTTAATAGAGCTGAGAAATCAGTTAAAGATAAAGATGCCCAGAGAGACTTTAACTTTCTTAGGAAAAATGTTTCAAATAAGAAAAAAAATTCTTTTAAATAAAAACAATCAAATTTCACCTTTTCAGTGTCTTTCCCTTTGAGGAGGGGGAGGGGAGCTTGCTTTCCTTGTTTCCTTTCTATGAAATGTGCATCCAAACCTGGTCATCCCCTTTCTACTGAAAGTCTTATCTTAGAAATCTTTCTTTCTTTTTTTTTTTTAACATCTAGATTGGGACGCAGTCTTTTTATTGTGGTTGTATGTGGACTCACTAAGTTGCACAGCCACATTCTTCCAAAAGGACATCAGTCTCTTCATCACCAAGCTCAAAATGAAGAGCATTCGCTTGCACGCGCTCTCCTATCTTCAGCGCGGTTTACTGGCTCCCGATAAAAGGCAAACAGTAAACGATAAGCCTTGAATTACGCTTGTGGAAGACAGCAGAGGTCGAATCGTGGAGCCATTTTGGAAACAGATCCAAAGGATAAAGTCTTGACCTTTCATTTCCTGCCCTGGGTTTCTTTGAAGCGGAGAGTTAACCCGGACTTGAAACCGCTCCAGACACAGTCAGACCCAGTTGTTTTTGGCCTGATGATCTGCGCCCCCGCCCACCCCCAGTGATGGCTCTCACACACGACTGGGTGTCTTTGAGGACTCTCTTCCCTCACAGAAACAGGCCTGCAGACCGGCATGCATTTCCTGCCTCGCACTGCAAACTTCTAGAAGATGAGCTGGTTTTCACGCATAAAATCAAATGAGTTGTCCGCTACTTCTGGAGAGCCTTTGCAAACAGACCCTTCTCTCTCTTTCCCTTCTGTCGTTGTTGGTTTTTTTCCCCCCATAGAGCTGTGCTAATCAACAGCCTGCTATTAAAGGAAAATAGAGAGCACATCTCCTGGGTGGCAGGAGACAGAGGAACTTGCTGGGAACACCCCTGGAAAAGCAACAAAGCTGGTTTCCATTTTTCTTGAGGGAAAGAGAAGGGGAGAAAAGTTTTGTTTGTAAAAACCCAAGGAATGTGGTAAAATAGCTTTAACATGAAGACTACAACCTACTTCTGTACATCTTTGCTGAGGACTGAGGTCAGGGTGGGACACAGTGCTGATTAAAAAGGAATCCTAAAGCTGTACTCCCCACCAACGCCCCACCCTCCACCCACTCCCCGACTCCCCACCCCCATCCCCCACCCCTCCACTTTCCCCCTCCCCCCCACAAACCCTAGTCTCTAAAACTTCTAATTACCTCCTGCTTGGAAGAGACTAATCCTCCCAAAGTAAACATGATCCTTATAGAGAACTCATGTTCTTTAAATTATTCTAAATCAGGGTCGAAGTGATTACCTCCTAGAGAACTAAATTATTCCCCTTTGAAATCAGTTTTATTGTTCCTCTGGTGTTATTAAAGAGTGAATTTTTAATACAAAAAACCCCCCAATAAACATGAGGCTCAGATATTGAAGTTATATTTCTAGCATGCACACCAGGAGATCCATCTTTTTGGATCAGTCGGGAGTGTATTATTTTAAAACTATGTTTATTTTTCTTGTTTTTACGGTCATGCTTACTTTCTGAAGTTTGTCTTTTTTTTTCCATGTGCATTGTATATTCTACTTCATATCAAGCATGAAAACAATATATTTTATAAGCGAGGACATTGCCAAGATAAAAGTCTGATGTGTTCAGATAAAGTCTGTGTTTGTGTAGAAATTCCACAAATACTACGCTCCCATTTCTTTGACTGTTGAGACTAAATATTTAAAGGACTCGTCTCTCAAATGGAGTATTAAATTGAAAATGGCAGGTGGTTACACAATGTATTAACAAATTGGTATGTCTGTACTAATATTTAGGCTTTGAGTACATACTGACTTTATAATCATCTGAGGTATTTATACTGCTAACCTATTGAGGAGATAGGGCCCTGAAGTCAAAGGCCACATCTTATTTACTTCTCTCTTAGAAAAAGTCAATATCATGCCAAATAGCAAAATTTACATAGATGTAGAATCAAAGGAGCTATATCCAACTGCCGATCCCACCCTTCCTCCCATTTAGTTCATTTGAGTCTAGAATTAGACATCCATCACATTGCCTGACAAGACAACATATATGAATGGCTTCTCGAACTTACAGCTGTATGAATGGATTTGTTTACCCCTGGGATGGTAAGAGCCAGTCTGCTGGGTAAAGATTTAGAGAGGAGAGGTCTGTGGGCGTGGGCGGCAGGTCAAGGACAGTCGATCTCTTGGGCATTTGTGTTATGGGGTCAGGCCTTTCAGATCTGAGTTGCTGAAGTCCATGGTGTTCTTCCTACTTGAACTGCTGTTTCCATCTCTGCAGACTGTTGGCAGTGGTTACAGATCCCACACACATGAAATGCTCAGGCTCTGCTCTAACCCCCAAATCCTGTGTGCCCACAGGATCAATGCTAAAGGATCCATTGGAGTGCAGTTCAAAGCCATTTCTGTCTTTCTCTAATCTCCCTCCACACAGGTCCTGTTCATAAACGGTAGTTTCCTTATTTCAACGTAAGCTCTAGAATTTACAATTAAAATTCTAGTTACTAGCTACCTACCAGAGATGCAGGCAGCATGTGGGAAATGTCATCGGTCGGCCAGATGTGTGAACTCAGTATTCAGTAGAACTCCTCCCTCCTTCTTATGAATCCAACGCCCCCACTGCAAGGTTTAGAGGACCAGGAGTGTGTGCCTCACGCTGTGATTAGCAGACTCACAGTCTAATAAAGATGCAGGCAGCTGCATAATGAGAAGTCTGGCACCGCTGACCAGAACGAGGTGTGGTAGTACCGGCTCCAGGAGCTCGGGGAGCTACGCCGATGGGGCTGTGTTATTAGACATTTTCTGAAAGAGAGGTTGGCTAAAGAAAAGTGTACATTTGTTGGGGCGGGGGGGAAATGAGTCTTGATGAGAAGAGAGAGCTTCAACTGGGGCAGAGAGATGGAGGCCTGTGAACAGAGGAGCTGTGTCCAGCTCAGGGCTCATGCAATGCCCCTAAGTACATGTCTGGGGAGTGGGAAGGGTACATTTCTTTCACCTGTTCTGAAATAAAAATGGGAATGCAATGGCTTTAAGAGCAAGGCATAGGATGTTTTGGAACCTGTTAGAAAAATAAAAAAGAGATTGATTATCGGAGAGGTGGAGAAAAATATCTAGGGATATGCTTTTGGGCTCTGTGGACATCTGCACGGAATAAATAATTATTTACTAAGTAACTGACATGTACTAGACCAATGGTTCTCAACCTGTAGGTTATGATCCCTTTGGGTCAGTTGACCCTTCCACGGGGATCACCCAAAACCATTGGAAAACACAGATATTTGCATTATGATCCTAACAGTAGCAAAATTACAGTTATGACATAGCAACAAAAAATAATTTTATGGTTGGGGTCATCATGACATAAGGAACTGTGTTAATGGTTCACAGCATTAGGAAGGTTGAGAACTGCTGGTCTAGACTGAAGTTGGAGTGCTATTACAGCCTGAGTCCTCTCCCTTAAGGATATTCATCTTATTGGGAACAGGCTCAATATTTAAATTAAACTAATAAACTCATATAAGACACAATTTGAAGAAGTAATTTATTCCCCAAAGAAGATCTGGCATTGCTATGTGCCCACGTGGGCTGGTTCTAATCAGATATCAAATAGCCGAAGGTATTGCTTGCTTCTGGCCACTGGCTTTCTGATTTCAACATGGAAGGATTCTTTCTAGCAAGGTATCAGGACCTAGACAGTGCCATTCTCATAGCAAGAGACAAAGATGGAAAAGCTATTGCACTGCACAAAAGTGGGAACAATTGAAAGTTAGGGAGCAATATAAAGACTGAACCGTTCTGTTATTAATTCATACAAGCTAATCTATGTTTATTAATACCACACTATCCTATAAACCTTAATATCAACATATACATCTTATGTTCCAGTACACAAATGTCACTGTTTACCTACCCTGGGAAATGTAGTATGACTTTCAGTTTATCAGGGCAGATAGAATTTAATTGTCTGTTCATATGAAAACACAGCTAAATAAAAATGAAAGCCTAGCCCCGAAGAGGAGGATCAAGCCAGGAGGGTGTCTTTCTCTTAGTCAGCCCCTAAGATCCAATGGTGTTTAAATTATGTACGTTATTAAATTAAAAGCAAAGTAAAATAATAGATGAATAGGGCTAGCTACATTACAATCTTTCTTCCTGTATTCTTGTAGCTGACAATAAGATATGGATTTTTTTTTATAAGCTGGTAGGACATGCTAGATTGTATGGACGGACCAAAAGAAGGCTGTCTTCCCCACAGTTTAGTGAATAAGATATGATTGCTGATATCTAGTATCAATTGGATGTAATAATTGATAATGAAATACAGTCACTAAATACTAAATTATTAAAATTAATTTACTTATATCAGTACATAAGCATACATGCATATGCATGCATCCATACATATTTAATGTGATTGTGCATTACTGTGACATGAGTATAGGCACTATATCTAATATTTTGCATAACCCTTGAATTGTTTTTGTATTATTCATTGGAAGGAGTGTCATTCAGAAACTGTGCCCTAGAGGTGAAACTGTTTCAGAAATATCAATAATATGAGGCTCAATTATTCATCCACTAATTTATTATTTAAAGATGTTATATAAAATATACACAGTGTACATCCTTAAGTTTACAGCTTGGTCGGTTTTAGTAGTTATGTAGCCCAGAAAACTACATTAGAGAAGAATACACTGTATTTCCGGTCTCCTAAAAAAAATCTTCCGTTTGAGTTCCTTTCCTGTCTGTTTATGCTATCATTATTTTCCACATTCTGAGGTTTTAGCAGCATAGATTAATTGGGCCCGTTCTCAGATACAGTGCAATCGGAATAGTCATTTGTATTATTTTTCTACCTGGCTTTTGAATATTTTTCCAATCCATCCCTGCGTGGTAAAGTAGTCACAGCTATCTTTATTTTCCCTTTGGTCATTGAGCTATACTCCTTCCCCACCCCCCACGCAGTCACGTGGCTACAGCCAGGTTTGCCCCACCCCACAGTTACCTGGCAACAGCCAGGTAGGGCCCACTATAAAACAAGCTGCTTGGCTGCTCCTCCCTCCCTTGCCCCCTTCTCTCGCTCGCTCTCTTCTCTTACCTTTCTCTTTCCCCATTCCCTTCCTCCTCTTTCCATGTGGTCATGGCCGTTTCTACCTCTCTACCTCCCACCAACGCACCCCCCTCCCCAACACACACACTCTACTCTTCTACAATAAAGCTAAAAAAAACCACGAACTGTCTCCTTTCATCTAAACTCACCGTGCTGGAGCCATGGAACAGGCCTCTCAGTGTTTCCAGCTGCCAGATTGGACCAAAGACTCGCACACCCTCCCCCTCTACCTACCCCCACCCCGCCAAGCCCCCTCTCCCCACTGGGTCTCCTCCACAGTTACCCAGCCCCCCCCCGACCACACACACACACACACACACACACACACACACACACACACACACACACAGAGTTTGCTTATCCCATCTCCTGTTGATCGTAGTGCTGGTTATTCTGAGTGTAGATAGATAACCGTGTGCATTCTTGATGGACCTAGGTGAATTTCTCAGTGTGGGATACTGAGGCAGGATAAGTAGATGTTTAACTTTAGAGGAAAATGTTCAACAGATATCCAGACGATCTAGACCTTCAGAAGAACCAGCACTACCCTTTAATGTCAGTTGGCTTCATTCAGCTTAGACTGTTGCTACCAGAAATGCTAGCCGAGAGACCCGAATGGTGGAAGCCCGAAAGTAAAAGATCGGGTTTCCTTTACAGTAGAGTACTTGGTACAGGCTCTCTTCCTACCTTGTGGATGGCTGAGAGGGAGTTAGCTCTAGTCTCTTCCCTTCTTTCTAAGGACACTAATCCCACCATGGGGAACTCACCCTCCTGACCTGGTCCAAGTCTAATTATCTCTCTAAGGACGGACATTCAAACGCTTTCATATGGAATCTTGGTTTAGAAATACCGAGGGAGCCACTCAGCAGCCATCAGTGCTGATTTTAGCAGTTTTGAGAGATGTGACACGATGACAGAGATTTTAATTGGTGTTTTCCTAGTGACAATGGTGTTGGGTCTCTGTTATTGGCCTTTTAAAAAATTATTTTTGAGGGTTTTCATCACTTTTTAAAGAGTTTAAATTTCTATTTATTTGTGTATGTGTAGGTTGTAGGGACATGTGGCAGTCAAAGGACAATGTTTAGGAATTGTTTCTCTCTTTCTACCATGTGGGTGCTGGGAATTGAACTCAGATCATCAGGCTTGGCAGTAAATGCCTTTTGCCTGCCAAGCCACTGTTTTAGTTAGGGCTTTATCGCTCTGAAGAGACACCATGACCAAGGCAACTCTCATTAAAGAAAACATTTCATTGGGGTTGGCTTACAGTTCAGAAGTTTTAGTCCGTTATCATCATGGTGGGAAGCCTGAAAGCACCCTGGCAGACATGGTGCTGGAGAGTTCCTTATCTTGATTCGAAGGCAACAGAAGGGGACTGGGTGTCTCTCTGGGCATGGCTTGAGCATAGGAGACCTCAAAGCCTGCCCCCACAGTGACTCATTTCCTCCAACAAGACCAAACCTATGCCAGCAAGGCCACACGTCCTAATGGTGCCCCTCCTTATGTGCCAAACATTCAAATGCACGAGTCTGTGGAGGCCATTGCTATTCAAACCACCACAGCCATCTTGCTGACTGCTTATCCCTTGTTAAAAGATGTGTTGATTTGTGTGTGTACAAGTGTTTGCCTGCATGTATGTATACAAACTTTATACTTGTAGGGGGCCCACAGAGGTCAAAGGAAGACATAAGATCCCCTGGAACTAGGATTATAGGCAGTAGTGAGATGCTGGGGGGTCCTTTGCAAGAACAGCAAGTACGCTTAGCCTCTGAATCATTTCCCCAGTTCCTCTGGGATGGTTTGAATAAAAATTCTCCTATAGACCTATAGAAAGTGGCACTATTAGTAGATATAGACCTATGTTAGTGTCATTGGCGGCAGACTTTGAGGTTTCAGATGCTCAAGTCAGGTCTAGTGACTCACTGTCTTTTCCTGCTGCCTGCCTATCCAGATGTAGTACTCTCAGCACCATGTCTGCCTGCATGCTCCCATGTTTCCTGCCATGATGATAATGGACTAAACCTCTGTACTGTAAGCCAGCTCCAAAGAAATGAATTTGTTTATAAGTTATGCCATGACCATGGTGTCTCTTCACAGCAACAAAATGCAAACTAAGATACCTCCCCATCATTACTTTTCAAATGTGATATATTGTATTTCATTGCTGATTTGTAGGAGCTCCTCACATATTTTTTATAAAACTTTTTGCTAAATAAACACTTTAACATATAGTTCCCTATATCTGTGAGTTTAAAATTCACTTCCTACTTTTTTTTTGTAAATGTGTTGATCATGAAAACCTATTAGTTATTTTTATCATTACTATTGTTTTTTCTGTGTGTGTATGTATGTATGTAAATGTCTTACCTACTAAGGTATTTTTTTTTCTGGCCAAACCAAAGTTGTAATATACCAATTCTTTTTATTCCTTTTAGTTTTGAGGCTGTCGGTCTGTTAGTTAGATCAATGTTTTCTGCATACAGTGAGGTCAGGATTGGGGTCCTCCTGTGCCACAAGGACAATACACAAACACCATTTATAAAATAAGAAGGAGGAGGAGGAGAAGGAGGAGAAGGAGGAGGAGAATGAGGAGAAGGGGGAGAAGGAGGAGAAGGAGGAGGAGAAGGAGGAGGAGGAGGAGGAAAAGGAGGAGGAGGAGGAGGAGAAGGAGAAGGAGGAGGAGGAGCAGGAGGAGGAGCAGGAGGAGGAGGAGAAGGAGGAGAAGGAGGAGGAGGAGCAGGAGGAGGAGCAGGAGGAGGAGGAGAAGGAGGAGAAGGAGGAGGAGGAGGAAGAGAAGGAGGAGAAGGAGGAGGAGGAGGAGGAGAAGGAGGAGGAGGAAGAGGAGGAGAAGGAGGAGAAGGAGGAGGAGGAGGAGGAGAAGGAGGAGGAGGAGGAGGAGGAGAAGGAGGAGAAGGAGGAGGAGGAGGAGGAGAAGGAGGAGGAGGAGGAGAAGGAGAAGAAGAAGAAGAAGAAGAAGAAGAAGAAGAAGAAGAAGAAGAAGAAGAAGAAGAAGAAGAAGAAGAAGAAGAAGAAGAAGAAGAAGACGTGGTGCTTATCTACTGAACTACTGTGGTATTTTGAATAAAAAACAAGACACTGTCTATGTGTGCTTCAATTCCTAAGCTGTTTATGTGCTCTACCAAGTTATTTTCCTGCCCTATGCTCACCTATACTGCCTCAGTGTGATACAGTTCTCGGTTGTCAACTTGACTACATCTGGAATTAACTAAAATGCAAACAGCTGGGTACATTTGTGAGCGATTTTCCTTAATTCGATCATTCATTTAAGGTGAGAAAACCCACCGTAACTAAGGATCTAAATCTGAGTCACACCTTCTGGGTGCAGCCTCAATGAAGATCATGGAAGAAGGAAACTTTGCTCTCTCTGCCTGCTTGTCCTCACTCTCATTGATAAAATCGTTTCTTCACTGGCCTGGAGTCTCTTTCTTTGAGATTCTTATACTGAAGACTGGTTGATACAGTCTGCCTTGTGGATGGAACAACTACTGGATTCTTGGACACTTGGTCAGGAGACAGCCATTGTTAGAGTAGCTGGACTATAACCTCTAAGTCACTCTAATAAATCCCCTTTCTCTCTCTGTATCACTGTCTCTGTCTCTGTCTGTCTCTGTCTCTCTCTGTCTCTCTCTCTCTCTCTCTCTCTCACACACACACACACACACACACACACACCACTAATTCCTGAAGTAATGTGCTGTGCATGTCTTTCAGTGTGCTCCTTCTGAAGATGACCTTGGCTGACTTTGATTCTGTATATCCACATCCATTTTAGAATAGGTTTACAAATTTTACAAAGAGCTGGTGAGCCTGTTGGTATTCCATTAAATTTATAAATGAATATTTGACACAATGTCCCCTGTGTCACCTTTGAGTATCATATCAATTGCCCATTTTTTTTATAGCTACTCCTAGCTGCACAAGGACATCTCATTTTCTAAGTTTGGGCAACTAATAAGTGTAACATTTTAATGTGTTCCCTTTTTTTTTTTTGGTGTCTATGGTCATGATCACATCTTATTTTTTTTTAAATTCTTCTCTCATACAATATATCTCAACCATAGTTCCCCTCTCTCCACTCCTCCCACTTCCCCCACCTCACCTCCCCTCTCCCCAGATCAGATCCCTGTTCCTCTGGTTCCCTTCAGAAAGGGTGGGGCTCCCGGGGATATCAGCTAAACATGGCAGAACAAGTTTCAATAAGCTGTTAGTGTGCCTGCAGCACACAGATCCATTCCCCACCATTAAACATGTTAATATTCCTCCTCTGTTTTCTAAAATGTCAGGTTTTTCCCCCTTTTGCCTCTGTGTTTTTGAGGTATATTCTCCAGCAATTTCCATCTCCTATAGTGTTTTTATCAGTATTTTGTAATTACTCTGACCTCAAACAGTGAACTCAAAATGTTTGTCTTTTCCTACTTGTTAAAGCAAACTATGAAAGATTGACATTATACTTTCTTTAACTATCATGGGATCCATTAGTTAAGCGTCTGGACCTACAAGTTTCTTGTAGAAATATCTCATTGCAAATTCAGACTTTAAAAATAGGTCAATTTGGATTTTTAAATTAGTTTTTGTATCTGTTTTGTTATGTTGTAGTTTTGGGCAGTTTTCAGGCCTAGATGGTTGAGTTCGTTGCCGTGACATTTTTACGTTATCTAGACATCCTGTTTGTGGGGCCAGCACTGTTGGGCTCCCTTCAGTCCTGGTGTGGGCTCCTGGGTTCTCCTTGATCAGACTTTACACGGGTTTTTAGATTTTATTAACGTTTCTACAAAAGCAAGTTTGAGCGTTGTTGGCTTTGTCTGTTTTCCATTTCATTGATGCCTGCTATTTTGTTTCCTCTCTTGTCTGTACTCTGAGTTAATTTGCTCTTCTCTTTTAGAGTTTGTTTCTTTCTTTCTTTCTTTTTTTTTTTTTTTGCATTTACATTGTTCACAAGTTTTCTTAAAATGAACACTTAGAGGAAATTTTTCTTCCATGCACTGATGGGGTCATTTTGTAAATTCTTCCATATCCTTCAACTCAAAATTTGTCCCAATTTCATCCCAATGCTTTTTTTGACCCAAGATTCTAGAAAGGAGCATTGCTGAACTTTTTGGAGATATTTTATTGCTTTGGCTTTTAATTAAATTTCACTCAAAAATGCACCCCATATGATTCCACTCCTTCGAAGTGTATTATGACTTGCTTAATGGCCGACCATATGGGCTGTCTTGGAAAAAGGCTCCTGTGTACTTGAAGGAAGTGTATCTTGTGGTTATTGGATGCAGTGATCTGCAAGTGCTGGGCAGGCCACTTTGGTATTGTGCACGTACATCATTTCTCTACTCCCTGTCAGCTTGCTCCATCAATCACTGAGACAAGTGCTAGAATCTAAGATTTATCTACGTCTCCCTTAACTCTGGTTAGGTTTTTTTTAATCCAATAATTCAACCCCCTTTTTAAGCTCATACATGTTTAAAATTGTCAGAGAACAGGGCAAAATAAAAGCCCGAAGTATCAACTTGCCATAACCATGAGGTATTCCTATATAAGCATTACTATCTGGTAATACTTTGAGTTTTATTTTACTTTTACTTACTTTTATTGAAAAAAAGCAATACCATCTACCCAACACTTATTGTTGGCATGGCGTGTCTTTCCCTACCATTTTAATCTCACAACATGTAGATCTAAACAGTTAAATTGCATTTCTTCCAGTTGAATCAGGTATAGCATTCTCTTGGTTAGAAAGGTCATTGAGGCTGCATTTAAGTCTTCCCATGTGTTATTCATGTGCAATTTGTCACATTGGTTTCTTACTTCTGTTTCTGCTTTTCTGATCAACTATATAGCTGTCAGACTTTATTTCTCTATTAACTTATTAGATAGGTTGACTTGTGCCCTAGTAGTGTTTTAGAGCGCACAGTCTATGTAGGGATGAACATATGATTTTGAAACCCCAGCACCCACATATAAAGTTGGGCAGAACTGCACCTGCCTGTCACCCCAGCATGGGTGGGGGAGACAGTACATCATAGTACAACCTCCAAGAGTCCCCCACTTTGTGAACGATGAAAGAAACTCATAGTAGTATTAATCCAGATGTGTCCTGTTTTGGCCCTTTGTTCTTTTAGTTATAAGTCTCACATCTGCATATATTATAAATAATACAACACATTTTTCTTTAAAGCTTTAATATCTTGTAAGATTTCATTCATGTTTATTTTAATATTTATTTATTTGCGTGCATGTTGTTTATGTGTGTATATGTGTATGTGTATATATATATATGTTTGTATATGTATGTATGTGAGTGCATGTATGCATGTATATATGTGTTTGTATGTATGTGTATATATGTGTTATATATGTGTATGTGTGTATATGTGTGTATGTGTATGTGTCTGTATGTGTGTGCATATGGTGTATGTGTTTATGTGTGTGCATGTGTATATATGTGTGTATACATATGTGCATGTGGTGTATGTATGTTTATGTGTGTGCATGTGTATATATGTGTGTGTATGTGGTGTATGTGTGTGACAGGCAGCAGGCTCCAGTGATCCTCAGATCCATGTTCTCTCACAGTGCTGGGGTTTCAGGCTGGCACACACTGGCTTTTTGCAAGTGTCCTGGGGATTCAGACTCAGGCCCTCATGTTCGCATAGCCTGTACTCTTACCTGAGCCTAGAATGTCTCCCCTACCCAAAAGGTCCAATGATGTTAGAAACAACGGAGTTCGTGTGCACATATATAATGAGGATGCTGCAAAAAGTCTCCCAGTCTTGCTCCCCTCCCCCTCCCCAGTGCTCCCCATGAGGCTCTCTCTCTTCTGCCTGCTCTCACCCATCTTCTGCTAAAAGTCCCTTCGTATGAACCTGCTTGAGGTGCATTCAGCATTCGGGTGACCAGAATGTGCTTTGAAAGTTTTTTTCCCACATGCTATAGAATTCTGTGGTAACAGTTTTGTTCACCACTTTAAGGGTTCATCTCCTTGTTCTCTGAAATCATTACTTAATGAAACATGACCTTTAAAAAAATCATTATTTCCTTAAAGGTAAGGCATCTTCCTGCTGATGTCATTATCAGCAGTTCAGGCTAAGGGGATTTTCTTTCTTTCTTTTTTAATGTATTTGGACTACTCAGGATTAGATTACAATGGATGGATCTCTAGACTAATGTGTTCCGTCCATTTTAGAAAATCCAAAGCTTTTGCTTTTCAAAAACTTTTTTTTTCTTTCCTTCAGGTTTCCAGTTGTACAATGTTAAGACTAATTGGTAGCACTCCAGATGATTAGAAGATATTCCATGTCACCCCATTTCTTATGTTTTGATATGAAATTAAATTCCTCACATTGACTTCTTTTCAAAGCATGGATAAGTGTGTCCCAAGGAGTCTTCAGTTTGGTGCTGTAGGGTTTTCAGCGCTAGCATGTCCATTTGTGGTGTTCTGAATAAGGGTGATCTCCATAGGCTCATTCATGGATTTGAATGCTTAGTTACGAAGGAGTGTAGCTATTTGGAAGGATTGGAAGGATTAGGAGGTGTGGCCTCATTTAGGAAGTGCGTCACTGAAGGTGGGATGGGAAGTTTCAAATCCCAGGTCTCTCTCCTCCACTTCTCTCTGCCTGCTACCTGAGGATCAGGATGTAATATGAGTATACATGGTCCTTCTCCAGCACCATGCCTGCCTGCCTTCCACCATGCTCCCTCCCCACCATGTTAATGAAGGCTCAGCTCTGAAAATGTAATCAAACCCTAATCAAATGCTTTCTTTTATAAGGCTTCCCCTATTTATGGTGTCTCTTCACAGCAATAGAACAGTGACTAAGATACTGTTTCCTTGATTTTTCTTTTTCTTTTTTTTAGAGATTTCCTTTATCTGCTTAACCTCCCAATCTTTTCTGCTTGTGCTCATGTTTTCCAAAAGACCTTTCCATATGTTCCATTCAGCCGTACCAAATGTGCCTCTCGCTCACGCTGACATCTGGGCCAGTGGTTCAACATCTGGGTCATCCTTGGTTTGTCTCTCTTTGTTCTTTTCTTTTCCATTGAATCAAAGGTTCTTGTCTCATGTCTCAAAAATGTTCCATGTCTCCAAATTTTGCATGTAGGCATCTGCTGGAGACTGAGTTGCATAGCATTTACCTCAGTGAAATACTATTCTGTTCTTTGCTAGGTGATTATAGAATGGAGGAAAGACGACTGAAAACACCCAATCATTAGTTCCACAGCACTGTTATTGAATGGACTTAGTTACGTGCAGCTTATTTGTAAATTCCTGGTTCTGATGGTGACATCTGAAGGTCATGAGGCCTGTGCTCCAGGGAGACTCTAGAACCACTTCTGGCAACTATGGACAGCTGTGATCTTCCTGACTCACAGGAAATCTCTTTCTGCTTTACAGTTCAGCAGATGTAGCTTTGGTTATTCTGAGAACCTTTCTTCCCAGCTTGTTTTAGTCAGGGTTTTGTTGTTTTGAAGAGACAGTGTGACCACAGCAATTCTTATATAGGAAAATATTTAACTGAAGATAGCTTGTAGTTCAGAGGTTTAGTCAGTTATCATCATGGTGGGAAGCATGGCAGCACAAAGACAGTTGTCTTGCTGGAAGGATAGCTGTGAGTTCTGTATCTAGTTTGGCAGGCAGCAGGAAGAGAGAGTGACAGTGGGCTTGGCTTGAGCATTGGAAGTCTCAAAGCCCAGCCCCTGTGATACACCTACTCCTACAAGGCCACTATGCTGATGGGGGCCACTTTCATTCAAATCACCAGACAGCTACATCTTTCTCTATCACCTAGGTAGTTGGCTACTTCTCCCTCGAAGGCCTCATCTGCTTCAGTGGTGAACGTGTGTAGTGTGACTTCCTAGGGAGACATGAACAAAATGTCTTTACTGTAGATGGGGCACTCACACTAGACTGGAAAAAAAAAGATTCAATAAGACTAGTTTAGTGAGCAACTGGGTTTATTGTTTTTGTCTACAGGTAAGGGGTTGAAGCATGAATGGCTCAAAAGCAGATCCATTACCAAGAAGCCCACCCAACATAGGTGACAACTCATGAAGGATGCATCCATGTAACACTCTGCAGGATATGTAGGCAGCTAGACAGACTGGGGAGATTCCTCTCCCAGCAGTTCTTATTTCATATATAACCTTGGGCAGGGCCTTTGTGAATACTTTCAGTTTCAGGAACTTTTAAGACTTGGGTATTGACTAGTTCTTGAGTCTTAGCAAGTCTTCTTCCATGGTGGAATGTTTATATAAGAAAAAAAAACTGTCACATGAAAGATACCATCTGTTACAGCTCTGGCCTCCTCTATCTTTGGTGGCCCTCACCATGTAGTCTGTGAAGGTCCTATGCACCTTTAAGGGTATGTATCTTAACTTTCCTGCCAAGTAAATAATAAAAGCTCCGTGTATTTAGGGGTATTTGTGTATATTCTACTTCCCTGAATTGGGAGAGGAGTTGGAGGTTGAATATGACCAAGATTTATTACATGAAATTCGCCAAGAATCAATAAGAATATTTTTAAAATATTAACTATAAAGTGGAAACATGATCAGAATTCAGGCACTGGGCTTGCTGAGATGTTGTATAAAAAACTGTTGCTAGTTATAGCTTGTTTTAATCATTGGTCACATATATAAGACAGACAAATATATGTCATCCTGTAAGCTGGAGACAGCCACATAGTGTTAAATTAAACAGTCATACTCTCAAGGACCTTATTCCTTGGCAGGAGACAGACTATTCACCTGGCTTTTTAAGTTGGTTACACTGAGAAGGATAAGTATGGCTGTGATTTGAGTTTTTAAATAGAATTTTGTGTGTGATTGATTTAAACAGAGGGACTGCTTGCATCGGGCTGCTGTATAAATGTGACCTCAGCACAGGCACCTGTCCACGAGTTGCAGTATAGAGGCATCAATTTCTAAACTGTAGGAGCATTAAGTTTCACTCCTCTCTCCTCCTAACTCTAATAAGCACTATTAAAATGTAGTTTGGGGTTTGATCCTATCTTTTCCCTTTGGTTTTGTCTCTCTGTGGCATATTAATCAGCACTGACAAGCTCAGAAGGGCAAAAGCAGCAGGGGGAAGAGGGGTCCGGATGACTGTATTGGTGCAATTGATAGCAATTACTTAGTACCACCACAGCACAGGCCGCCATATACTTGTTTCTTGTCCACTCTCCTGTCCACTCTCAGTATTGTTCTTTTTTGTTAGAACTCTCAAACCCTCTTCTATCCCATTCTGCACTTGCTAACAGGCTCGACACTTTTATTACTCAATTTATTATTATTATTTATTATTCCAAATAACCAATTGTGTAGTTGTCAGCTCGGCACAGTCTTTGGCTTTCTGTTTGACTAATTCTTTTTCTGTCCCACCAACACTTCCTTTGCTTTTACTCCATTTTTCTCTTTACATTTTTAAATGTTAAATATTTAAGTCCTCAACATTTAGCCTTTCAGAAAAGACCAAACATGTTACTGTTTTCTTATCATTAAAAGTAGTAATAACCAAGTGGGGCCCATACTACACAACAGACTAAAGTCTTGCCTATCAAAGAGCACAGTCAATAGAAAGAAGGAATGGAGAAGAAGGCTTGCAAAGTTTATATCTGGCAAGTGTTTTGATATCATAACTATAGAAAGAACTATTGTAACTCAACAAAAAAAATTAAATAGCCTGGTTTTTAAATGAACAAAGGACATGAGTAGATGTTTGCTCGAGAATGAAATACAAATGGCTAACAAGTAGAGACATCCAATGTCATCAAATAAATGCAAACCTAAACTTTAGTGAAACCTCACTTCATACACATTGAGAAAGCTTCTATCAACAGACAAGTACAGGGAAGGATGTGGGAAAACTGGTACCCTTGTATACATCTCACAGATTTGTAAAATGGTACAATTGTCAACATTCCACTATGGATCCTAAAGAAATTAGAAATACAATTACCAGATGATCTGACAGTTCATCTCTTTGTATATGGAAGCAGGATGTCACTGAGATACCCATATATCTATGTTCACAGAAGCCAAGAGTTTCAACTCAATGAAAATATCCATCTATGGATAAATGAATCTACAAAATGTAGAATGGACACATCCAGTTTTGGAAACGTAGGCACTTCTCATCACATGCTACAGCTCAGATGAGCTCTGAGATAAGCCAAGGGCCAAAATATAAGTGCTGCATGATTCCATTTGTGTGAGGTAATTTAAAGTAGACACAGGAAATAGAGGAGTGGCTACAAGGATGGGGGAGGAGAGAGAGGAGGAATTGTGCATTGGGTATAGATTTTCAGCTTTGGAAAAAAAAAGCAAAGCTCTGTGTGTGCATTTCAAATAATATCAACATATTCAACATCACTAAAGTGGAAACCTTGAAACGTTTGGATAGTAAATTTTTATGCCATTTTTATGCCTCCCCAAACTGTGAACTTAATGATATGAAGTTTCTTATAAGTACTTCAGTTGAATTTTTTAAAAAAAGATATTATACTACTCTTCATGTTTCCAATTGTGAAATATAAAGGAAGAACAATGCTTTCTATTAAACGCATAAATCAACAGGACGTGAGTTGGGCAGTATAGAAGCAGCATCCATAGTGTGAATATCTGAAATCCAACTGTTCTGCGTTCCCGTGTTTAAATACCATCACAATGTCTCAGGTGAGATACTTCACACCTGCCGGTATGATGCATCCTTTCATAAACAACAAAACCATTTGAAAACATTAGGTAAAATCAGAGTCAGGCCATGCATTTGAAACACATATGAATTTGTGCTTAGAGTTGAATACTGTCCCTAAAGTTGTTCATTATGAATATGCCACTGTTACAAGTCCTAAGTCTGAAACACTTCCAGCTCTAAGTACGTCAGATAAGAAATATTCTACCTGTGTACACTAACTTATATGTATATTCATTCAATATGCCATTGTTCTCTCCTCTCCTTCTCTCCTTCTCTTCCTCCCTTTCTTCCTTTTCTGTTCCTTTCAGTCCTCCGCTTCCTCTGTGTCCTCCTTCTCCTTGCTCCGAATCAGCTGTGACTGAAAGCATGCCTACCTGCCTCTTCTCTTCCCTTAACTTCCACGATGGAAACACAGACATGCATCCTTGAAAAAGGCTAACTTTAGTCTACTTGCCCTCAATCCAAACAACATCAGATCTTGGCACACGTGGCTGAGCAATCAGTTCAACTCTGCGTTGTCGATGATGATCATGATCTTATACTTTTGCTCAGTTTTAATGCCACAATTAAGTGGTTTCGTTTCTTTTTATTTTGATGGTTGTTATTGACCAGATTTTCCAATTCTTGGCATTTTCTTTATGTACCAGACTTTAGTTCCTGTGTATAGTTATGTCTCAAGGAATCTCTTCTTTTTCCAATATTCAAAATGTCATCTTTGGCTCGCCATTGACATAGAGCATGACCTGAAACTGACCCTCTGGGTTTCCATTCTAGTCTATTACTCTGCCTTTGTGTTCATTTTCACTCAAGCATTTAGCAACTAATCTAATAGGATATTGTTCTTAGGAAATTGTTTTTCTGTCTTCTTCTGAGTTATGTTGTTCGCTTTTGATAAGTTACAGTTGTTCTGTGCTATCTGAACACATGAATGCTTATGTCTGCACCCTGATTGGAATTCTTAGTACTTCCCAAATCTAGGGATTTATGATTTTCATCATTTCTGAATATTTTCCTCCAAATATTTATTTTCTTACATTTATTTCCCTTTTGAATATTCCTCTCTTTTCCATGTTGTAGAACTTGCCTACTTCCCTTCTGTGAATAATTTCTTGTGTTCATGTGGCTCACTTACATTCTGTTATTGTTAAGTCTTTAACTATGTTTTATTTAATTAAATGCTTTTATTCATAAGGTCTTCATTGGGTTCCTTTGTGATTTTTCCTGCTTACTTTTATAGTATCTTCTTGCTTATATATTTTCTATCCTATATTCCAAGAAATGCATGAAGCAGGGTTGTTTTATGAATTATAACTGATCATTTTATTGCTGGAAGAACATATGTTTCTGAAATTGCTTCTTCGTAGGAATTCTCTGAGGTATGAATTGGAAGCACTCTTTTCCAGAATGCGATGCATTTGTCTTTAGTCTGTATTGAAGAAAGGTACCAGAAAACTGGGCCAGTTTTAAGTGATGCTCTGTAGACATTAATGCCAAGGGTACTAGTGACAATCCCATGTGAGAATAACTAGTATTTCAGTTGTCACTCACTGTCCTGGCTAGTTTTATATAAACTTGCACAAGTTAAAGTCATCTGAAAGCAGAAAACCTCAAATGAGAAAAATGTCTCCATTAGTAGGGCATTTTCTAAATTTGTGATTGATGGGGACAGAGCCCAACCCATAGTGGGTGGTGCAATCCCTGGGAATGTGATCCTAGGTTCTATAAGAAAGCATGCTGAGCAGGGCAGTAAGCAGCTCTGATCCATGGCCTCTGCATCAGTTGCTACCTTTAGGTTCTTACCCTGCTTCAGTTTCCCCCTCACTGTTCTAGATAATGAACTGTTATATGGAACTAAGAGTTACATAAGACCTTTCCTCCTTGAGTTTCTTTTGGTCATGGTGTTTCATCACAGCAGGTGTGACTCTAACTAAAACAAATTGATATGAGGGGTGGGATGTTGCTGTGACAGACCTGACCTGACCTGGGTGCTTTTGGGGAAGATGATGGAATGACTTTAGTACTTTGGACTAGAAAAACTAGCAAGGATTCAAAGCTTGGTGAGATTTTCTGTGGGAGCGTGGGAGATAAGAATTTTGGGGGCAATGAAGACAAGGGAGGCCTCGCTTATGCTATTTTGAGTTAAGAATCTATGGTTCTGGTTATCTGAGGCTGAAGACTGAGCTGTCATTAAGAGACACCACTATTGAGTTGAAGTTTTCTGGGCAGTGTTTCCTTAGGATCAGAACAGGAAGACTAAGGGTGGCCCAGGGTACCTTGTGCTGGCAGCTAAACTTGGTGGTGTTTAAGTCACCTAGGTGCTACTGGTTTTGAAGGCAAGAAGGGAACATGGAAAGCAGCTGAGGCTTTGCACTATCCTAGGAGAGGCTATTGGCAAAACTGGAGCTCAGTTACAGCAAGAGAAGACAGCCTTTTGGAGATGCTAGTCCCGTGGGATGACCACCAAGAACAGCAGTAGTGTGGAGTGAGGAGATGGAGCCAAGAAACAAGCTGTGTGTGATTCAGAAGGTAGAGCCAAAGGAGTCTTTGGAGAAGCCCAGGAGATTATGAGTGGATCACAGCCACTGGACATCGAGTTGTTTATGTTTGGAGTTCAGGTTTACTTTGTTGAGGTTGTAAATGTCCTGTTTCTTCCCTCTTGATGTAACAAAGTATTTAACTTGTATTTGATTTTACAGGAGCTCACAGTTGAGAGACATTGAGCTTTTAAAGAGATTCTTGAAATCTTCCAAAGACTGTTGATGTTAAAAGCTACTGTATCAGTCTTTGAATTTTTCGAGCTCCAAGACTTTTAAAAATCGCGATGTTTATATAGCAATGTTAATATTCATGTGTGATCTCTGGATTAAACAAGAAAGGAAAAGGTATGATTTAACAGTGACATTTGTATGTCAAGTTGACAAGGGGTTATTGTCCTGACTAGTTTTATATCAACTTGACACAGGTTAGTATCTGGAAGGAGAGATCCTCAATTGAGAAAATGCCACGGTAAGATCCAGCTACAGGGCATTTTCTTAATTAGTGATTGATGGGATGGGCCCAAACCATTGTGAGTGGTGTGATCCCTAGGCTGCTGGTCCTCGGCTTTATAAGGAAGCATGCTGAGCAAGCCAGTAAGCATGTTCTTTCATTGCCTCTGTATAGGCTCCTGCCTCCGTTCCTGCCCTGCTCGAGCTCCTGTCCTCACAGTTTTTGTTGATGATGAACTGTTATATGGAACCGTGAGTAAAATAAACCCTTTTTCTGCACAAGTTGCTTTTAGTCACAGTGTTTCATAACAGCAATAGTAACCCTAACTCAGGAAACTTTTCTTAACCTCCATCCCAAACCTGAGATGGGAGGACTCATCTTTGTCTTCCCAGATAGCACGCCATCTCTGGTAACAACTATGCTCAGGACATTTTCAGTCTGACTGCTGGTATTGCCTATCCAAGTTCGGAGCAGAAAAATCCTCAGTGACTGTGTATTACCTAGGACATTGCTTATACATTGCCTATAAATAATTTTCACTTGGAAGAACACATTTTATCAAACTTTCTTGTATATTTAGAGCACCTATAGGTCTCTAGCTTGCAATGTTTCTAGCAATCGAAGTTTATATTTGGACAAATATAATTACCAAATTCTAGAAAAATAATGCATTGACTAGCTCTGAGTACTTAGTTACTGGCCATATTATCTCTTTTGGTGTGTTTATAGAAGTTTTAGTATAGAACATTTTCACTGTAGTCGCAAAGTACGCACATTTTAGAAATAACTTATTCTCACACGGTATCATTTTGCAAAGCAATACCCTACTATAATTTGTGAAGATTCTTCGGTGAAGATATTTGAAATTTTCTTTCTTCATTTAGACCTTTGTTCCAATTGAAACAGATCTCTATTGAAACCAATTTCCACAGCAATAATTAGTTGCTAAGCTCCACTTACCTAGTAATCCATTGCTTCCTATCCTTTCATAATTTCCAAATACACAGACTCTCTAGAGATCCACCTTACGACTAAATGTATTTAATAATGTTTCCAAGCTTGTATTTCCTTTTGTATTACTGTCTTATGATTTTATTGAAAAAACTAAGTCTTTGAAGTTGAATTAGCACAGCACTTATTAAATTTTATAATGATTTAAAGCTTCTTTGTTTGTAGAATTACTGAAGTTTACAATATTGTTGAACAGTGATGTGTCTGCCTTGTTTCCCTCATATGCTTAGTCCAGCGCTGTTCTGGGCATGGAGCATAGCAGGAGGCTTTGAGCTTGGAGTCGATGGAATGGTTGAAGCCTCTAAGTTCTTGAGAAACCACTTGCTTCTTAATCTGAACAGGGGGAATGACTTCAACATACTTCACTCTGCGTTCCTTTGATTATTCATGAGCGTACATCTTAACTTTCATGTGTATATTAGTGATTTATAATTACTTTTTGCTGTCTATTCAAGTTCTTTGTTCCCTCCCTTGTATTTCTACGCACAAATTGTCTCTGTACTAATTACATAAACGGTTTCTATGTTAAATATGTTAACAGTCAGCCACATTTGAGGCGATAATTGTACTTTGTTATTTGAAATTTGTATTGATTTTCTCCCTACATCTTCCATCTCCAGGCCTGTATGTTTTTTTTATCTTTGAATATATTGTGTATATACAAGGTGTATAATGTATGTGTCAGTGTGTATGTACGTCTGCATGCATGTTTCTTCGTGTTGGTGTGTGTCGGGGGGGTTGGTTGGTTGTATGGTATGAATAGAAAACATCTCCCACAGGCTCAGATGTTAAACTTTTGGTCCCCAAATAGTAGTGGAAATTTTAGGAATTAGGATCTAGCCAGAGAAAGTAGGTTCCAAGGCTTTCAATGTTATTCCTGGTTTAACCCATTGGAACTCTCTTTCTCTGCTTCCTATTTATGATGAGGTGAGAAGTCTCACCATAATGATCTGCCTTTCCATGAGTCCAGAATCAATAGAGCCCAGAACACTACCCTGAAATGTCTGAAGACATGAACCAAAATCGAACACTTTTTTCCTTAAATTATATGTGCCAGGTATCGTTAGCTAGAATGTTAACAAAATCAATGAGATTCTCCCATAAGTAATAGGATGCTTTAAAGGATTTTAGTATTTCATAAACTGAATGGTCATAGTTTTTTTAAAATCTTTTCTATTGGGTGGTTGTTTTGCTTTGGTGCTTTTTAGTAATTGTTTGAGAGACGATTTTACTGTGTAGCTCTTTCTGGCCTGGAACTTATTAGGTAAATTAGACTGGCTTTGAACTCATGGGGAGCCTTCTGCCTCACCCCCAACACACACACAGACACACACACAAAGAGACACACACACACACACACACACACTTGATAAATAAATAGATAAATAAATAATATTTTTAAAAGAATTTGTGTAAAGGTGGCTAAATATGGAATTTGATGATAAAGTACTTCTCTAGCATTTGCTAGCTCAGCTGTCTCCAGCACTGAAAGAAAAAAGGGTTTCCATAAAGACATATATTATATGATATATAATTTATATCAATTCAATATGCCAATTTATTTTGCCTGAATTGCTGCGGCAATAATTGAGAGTATTTTAACATATAAATGAAAGTTCATGAACAAAGGTACCCACTTCCTCATTATTTTCTTTTGAAAAGAGATTACAAGTGTAAGATAAACTGACTTTAATTGCAAAGAAAAAATGTCAGGAGTGACATTTCCACACTTCAGCATACTAATGAGCGCAGCTAAAAGAAATGTAAAATCAACCAGGCGGCTGTCATTAGTTTCTTCAGGACCTTGCTTCCAGAGGAATAAACAATTAATGTGTTAAAATGAATCACTGCTAACGTATCATTAGGCATCATAAATATCATCCTGACCATGTTGATTGGACCCTGACAGGGATGGGCACAAATGGCATTTAGTTAGCAGTATGACAAGCTAATGAAAACATTCCAGAACAGGAATAAGGGTGTCCCTGTGAGAAGAGAGCACAGTTGTCAGTGGAGAGTCAGCAAGTCAGCCATCGGACCTTTGGACGAGTCACCACGTTTTATGCTTCTGACACATCTCACCACAACCTTCGACTTGGCAAGCACCCTCAAAGCAGGGCTGTCTCAGAGAGTGTCGCTTAGGCTATGTGAGACTGAGTACCTCGGAGAGTTTACAGGAGGATACCCTTCTCTTCTGTTGTAGTTAATTGAGTCACAGTAGCACTTGGTCTTGAACCCTTGTCTGTGTGCTACCGTCTATAGTCAATCATGCCAATAGAGTTAATTCTGCACTTTCTAAAGTATTTTAGCGAAGTAAAACTCAGGGATTATTTTTTTTTCCATCCGAAAAGTCACAGAAAAAATATGCAGGGTATCTTTTAAGCTGTTACCGACTTCCACTTCATACTCTAAGCATCAGGTTAGAGATTTTTATGCAAGTTAAAACAAATTGTCAGCAGTTGAGATAAACAGGAGGGAGAGCACTTTGACAATGCTCGCTGACACAGACAGGGACAATTGGGAGCTGTCTCAAGTCCAGCCTTCTCCTATGTGAAACAGTAATGAAGAAAAAAACCTTCTAACTCCTTGCCTCTGTTGAAAATTGTCCTCAGTATCACAGTTTTTAAAATAATTCATTCATTTATTTCAGTGCATGCTGGGAGCCTTGGGCCTCACAGAATGCTGAGGATGATCTCAAATAAAAAGCATCAACCACTGCTACACTCAGGGATCTTACAAGCACTTAAAAACCAAAGAACAAAAATCATGAGGGTGTAATTACAATGCAGACCAATGCATTGTTCCTAAGAGCAGAGGACATAAACCATGTAGGTTGGAGTTGGGGACCAAGGGAGAGAGTCAGGAAGACTGGGGACCAAGGGAGAGAGCCAGGGAGTCTGGGACTGGGGACCAAGGGAGAGCTCCCCTAGTGAAATGACCCTTGAGCTAAAAATGAAGTGGAAGGGATGAGTGAGGACAAATATTCTAGAGGGACAGAGAGTGAGTGCCAAGGCCCTTTGACCAGAGAGAGCTTGAGGGCACTCTACCCTGCCCTCATTCACAAAGTCCTGTACTCTAGCCAGGGACAGAGTCTGGCTAGAGTATTGCTATTGCTGCTGTTGCTACTGCTGTCCCAGGGGTTAAGGCTGAGACCAGGACAAAGGGAACTAGCTGTATGGCTGGAGGGAGATAATAAGTAGACTATCCAGTGTATAGATAAGCATTCCCAGAAACCCTGCTTTTAGAATGACCAGAGATGTGTGCTTTGGGTCCTGTGTAATAATATCAACTCTTATTAAAGCAACAGTGAAAAACTTAGCAACCTGTGACCCCCGAGGAAGATCATAAGACACAAGGCAAACAGATAAGCCCAACAGTAGAAAGTTGAGTTGCCAGTGAGTCTTGATAATTTTTCCAGATTTTTCGTGTTCTAAGAGGTCCAGTTTCCCCTCCACCTGTTATAACACCCTGTGCATATCTCTTTTAAGGATCAAAGGATGAAATTGACAATGACTAAGATTCATTTTGCTCTTATTTTCATAGCTACTAAGAGGGGACTTCACTTCATACAATGTAATGTCTGTCTTCCTCTCAGTCAAGAAGATGTTGGCTTCATACACAAGAGGGCTGAGAAAAAGCAGAGACAACCCCCCAGAATCAGGGGCTGGAGAGACGGCTTAGCAGTTCAGAGCACCAGCTGCTCTCTCAGAGGATCCGGTTCAATTCTTAGCACCAATGGCAGCTTACAGCCATCAGAATTCCCAGGGGATCTAGAGTCCTCTTCTGGTCTCAGCAGCCACCAGGCTCAACCATGATACAACGTATACAAGTGAAGGCAAGGGACTCGTACACACAAATAAATAAACAAACCCACAGAATAGGATTGGCTGTTTTATAGTGAATCTCCTTGCACAGGGTGAAGGCAGGGTGACAGAACATGAAGACAATCCTCACTGGCTAATGTCAAGGCATGGACTTGTTGTACAAGGTTGAAGAAGAGTGAAGTAGCCTGTTTGGGAAGTCTGAGGCTCACCTATCCAATTGGAACTTGAGCACGAGTCACCCTGTTTTGATTTTTATAGCCATCCGTTGGAGTCTGGAGCAAGATACTAATATAAAACAATGGCCTCCTTTAATTCTTCTCTAAGAATTGAGACTTAATCTCATTGTTCCTTTATCTTATTTATGTTAGCATTATATTGGCCTAGGACTTCCTAGCATAGTCCTTATTTCTTTTGTCTTATAATCCCTCTTCTCTGACATACCTCTTTATTCTTACTAAGACTTTTGGTGTGTGTGTGTGTGTGTGTGTGTGTTGGGGAAGCAAAGGAAAACTTTGATATCATCCTCAGGAATAGCAATGACCTCCCTTGACAGAGAGTCACTCATTGACCTAGAGTTCACCACATACTCGATTTGGCTGACCAGAGAACCTTGGGGATCTGCTGGAATAGAAGCCTGTATTCCTGAATTGCCTTGTGTACATGGGTTTCACATTCTTAGGCTTGCAGCTCAAGTTATTCACTGACTGAGCTAGTTCCCGAGCCTCCCTTTTCTAAATCCTAATGTATTTTGTTGGCCTTCCATATGTCAGAGATCGCTCACACCCTTGACCTTTAGCATCCTTTCACTTCCAGGCTTTGGGGAAACCCCCTATGTCCAATCCCTGGAACACCGCCTCCAAACGCCTCCTAGAGTGACCTCAGGTTTCTCTCATGCTCCTCTGACCGCGGGAGCTGGATTTTGTCAGTCTGTCCAGCACTGTTGTCTGTCCAGTGTTTCACCTCAGTTCAGTCCCTTGCTAGTCACTAAACCTCTCTAGCATTGCTTTTCCGCTCAACCTTCTGTTTTTCTTGCCCGAGTCAGCTGTCCACACTGCTGTGCCTTAAGGATCCAGGTTCTGTGGTTCTCCCCAGCACTCCTGACCATAATCATAAATCTAGATGATTTTAGTGTCTTGTGGAGAGTGTTTTTGACATCTGGCCCCCCACCCTTAACTACAGAGGGAGTCTTCCTTCTGCCTTAGCAGTCACTGCTGGAGACTTGCCTCAGCCTTGTCATTGCTGATAACTGGAGCTACCTCATAATTTCAGCTATAAACGCCTCATCTGCAAGTCACCTGCTTCTTCTTAACTCAGCCCAATCCCAAATGTCTGCCAATCCTCGACCCTGTACAGAGCTATGGTCGCTCTTTCTTCCATCTCAGTTGACTGTCCTACACGTGCTTTATGGGTCCATTTCACTGCTTATGCTGAATTTATAATAAATAATGAAGGGACACTGGGGTAGCTCAGTGGGCAAAGGGGCTTGCAGCCAAGATTGATGACCTGAGTTCAATTCCCAGGACCTAGATAGGAAGGGGAGAGCACCCCCACCCCAACATACTAAAGTACACTGAGTACTGAGTACATGTTTACTTCTCAAAACATAATGTGATAAAGATTTTGAAAAAGAAATGAATTTAAAGCCATATAATGCATAGAACTATTTAACCTGAATTAAAAATGACAATGCAACAATAATTACAAAATATGTAAAATAAATTTATATTTTATATATTTATATATTTATAAAATTTATAAATTTATAATATTTATGTATTTATAATGTTTGTACTGCATTCAAATTAAACTTCCACCTACATTAAAATCCATTTAAGTATATTTATTTGGAAATAAAGTTTAAAAAGAAATAAGTAAATCATTGAATACAGAAACTGAAAGGGTTAAAAAAAAAGAAACTGAAAGGGGATAGGCAGCAGGAATTTCAAGGAACAATGAAAGAAAAGACAGTTCGAACCAAAAGAACTATAGGTAGAAAGCAAAATAAATAGACTGCAAAGCAAATTAAGAGAGGGGATTGATAAAAGCACAAAGCTAATGAAAAGGTAAATGACAGAAAATACTCAATGGCACTCTACCTTCAATCATGAATATGAAATATGACATTTCACCTGAATGAAAAATAACATTGAACTCATGATAAAGTCAGTATCCTTATAAGAAGCAAACACATTCTCATATTCATTCTCTCTCTCTCTCTCTCTCTCTCTCTCTCTCTCTCTCTCTCTCTCTGTCAATCTCTGTCTGACTCCCTCCTCCTCTCCCCTCCATCTCTCTTTGTCTCCCTCCCTCTCTTTCTTACCATCTCTCTTCCCCTTCCCCTCTCTCTTTTTCTCTCTCCCTTCCTCTCTCTCACCCCTCTCTTCGGCTCTGTTTCTCTCCTCCCTCCCCTGTCTCTCTCTCTCCCCTCCCTCTCTTCCCTTATCTATCTTCTTCCTTCCCACCCTCCCTCTCTCCCTCCCTCCTTTTGTCTCACTTTCCCTCCCTCTCTCTCTCTATCTCCCCTCCTCTCCCCCTCTTGCATTCTATGTCCCTGTCTCCCTCCATCCCCCTTTTCTCCCCCTACCCCTCCCATCCCCCACCTTTCTCCTATTCGAGAAAGATAGAGCTTTCTGAAACTCAGGAGACACTAGCCATACTAGCGCCCTGATGTCAGACTCTTCCATCTCCAACTCTGGAATTTTAAAAAGTTAACTTGTATTGCTTGAATCACCAAATCTAATCCATTTCTGTGGCAGCAAACAAAGAAAGCAAAGGTTAAAATTAGTAGTGTAAGACCCAAGGCAGGGACTAGAAGCAGGGTACAACACACTGCAGCCTCTCTGTGCAGAAGACAGCAGCCAGCGTCAGAAAGACTAGAGCTCTGGCGTGGAGTAAAATATGTCCCCAGTCACCTGGATGGTGGGAGCCGGAGCTCCTGGTGTTGTGTGAGGATTAGGGAGTGCAGGTGTGGTGACGGGCATTATGCCAGACATAGTAAGCACTTAATAAATGGCGGCTGTAATCTTATTAATAAATGACAGTTGAAATCTTATTTATAACAATGCCGTCTAATTTTCTGCTTGTTAGGGATGTGGCAACTTGAGTCTGGAGGTGTAATAGTTGCTCCTGTTGCCTGAAGGATGAAGAAGTCACACGGGGTGAGAAAAGGAAAGCAGGATTGTCTCAACTCCCAACATGTATGTTTCTCAATCATGTTAAAAATGCGTCTATAAGAACACTTAAAAATGTTAAAAAAAAAAAACCTGCATAGTTACTTTCTGAAATGGGTCTCTACTATATAAATCCAAAAACTTCTTGAGCAAAGAGGGAGGTGACTATTTCTGTCAGCGTGGAGACAGTGGGTCTTCGTGCTTGCCCTTTAGAAGATTCTGTCCCAACCTTCCTTTCAGTGACCTGGAAAATGTTACTTGAAGCCCATTTCTCAATCCAATCAACTTCCAAGCTGCCTAAATTCCAGTTCTTCCAGAAGCCAGATGCCCCTCTAACTGAACAGCCTCTGTTCACTCTTCAATCAAGGAAATGGCAGCTGATATCTTAACTGCTTCTGTCTGGCAAAAAAGGCACACACCTGTTGACGGATGGGCTTGATGCAGTTCGAAAAGGAGATATCAAAGATAAGACATGATTCGTCTTAATGTGGCACTATTTAAGAGAAGCAACTGAAAGAAAGGCACAGACTCCACTTTTATGGGGGTTGTTTTGTTTTGTTGGTCATGTTGAGATTTGAACCCAGGGTATCGTGGGTGATAAGCAGGTGTTCCATGGCTGAGTTATTACCCAGGACTGAACAGGACACTTTATGAGTGAATACAGGTATGTACTGTCATTCTTCCTGACTGATATGTGGCCATTACCTACTCACAAAGCGTTGGATCAGAAAATCCCACAGGGACTTGTAGGCACAAATTTTTTGCAACCTACTTTTAATAAGGGTCCAACTTCTCCTCTAGTCCACCATCCAGCAGAGGCAGAGGAAGAGAAAAGTTATTAGGAGATGGGGGAAGTGGACCTGTTCAGCAGTAGTTCTTTGCGGGTGAGCGCAATCTCCTTTGGCAGCAGTTCAGTACCACAGCAAACACCAAACCTGACTTAGCAGCTGCAGACCAGTCCTCTAGGCAGGCAGACAATAGGCACAAACCAGCAGCTATGGTTCAGTCCTTTCAGCAAGCAGACACCAGACAGCTGTAGTTCAATCCTGAAGAAGCTGCCAGGCTCTTCCACTGGCCTGAGGCGAGGCTGCAGAAGTGCCAAGCTGTCACAAGAACCTCACAAGCAGTTCTTGGGAGAGTTTCTCTCAATGGCGGCATTATCACATTGAGTTCAACAATGCTATGTAAAGCGAACCAATACATGTGTGTCGTTAGGAAAGAATAGCGAGGAAGAGCAAACCAATGCTCAGTGCTCGTCTCCTGCTGTCTGGGAGATCATATTTATACTTCTTCATCACGAGCTCTTTCACGTGTCTGCTGTATCTAAACATCCTTTCACCTGTGTCTACTTCAGGAAAACAGTCTTTCATATGTTTGCTTTTGCAAGACACCCTTTCACCTGTGTGCCCCAGTAAAACATTTTTGGCCTAACTTTCCAAAAGAACTAGCAGTTTCCACTTCAAGGACCTATCAGAA
Organism: Tokudaia tokunoshimensis; assembly: GCA_036184795.1. Lineage (NCBI taxonomy): Eukaryota > Metazoa > Chordata > Mammalia > Rodentia > Muridae > Tokudaia > Tokudaia tokunoshimensis. The sequence continues at coordinate 60,803,371 of BTHU01000018.1, read as the reverse complement.
GTCATCAGGATAACCATTCCAGCTTTTGCTAATACCCAAATTGTGCATATTTAAATGCAGTGATGCTGGATTTCATCGATCTTGGCAGATGAGAAATGTTTATAATTCTATTCTTAAATGGACACACATTGCAAACAGGCAGGTCAATTTAGTAGGGATACCCTGTAAAGTGTCTCAGTAAATATACAATTTGAGAGTAAGGTTCTACGGCTGTTGTAGGCGAGGTTAGGTTCTGATTGCCTTCAAGTCCTTGGGCTTGTAGGGAACAAACAGCTTTGGAGTCCGGAGAGTTATAGGATGTCCTGATCTCTGCTCGGGCACATGCCTCTTTCTGCTCCTAACTTGGTTTTCCCATGGGCAGACTTGGCCAGTGCTACCTACATGTGCTGGGCTCTTTTTCTCTTGTTAAAACTCAATCCTCTTCTGCACAGTTAGCATGCCACAGACTTCACAGACACCATCATCCCAAAGTGGTCGCATATAACAGTCCAAAACTTTCACCATCAGATTATAGAGATTGTAGAGCACCAGGGAGCTTCCTTTGTGCATCTATGATAACAGACTCAGCCCCTCTAGTTCATCGTCCTTATTTAAGCACAGCTGTCCTACACGGCTTGAGAAAACGAAGGAGTGTTTTAAAATGTCTTTTCCTCATGGCAATGATGTTCTGTTTTTTTAAGCCAAATTATGTAAATGTGAATATGTAGTTTGTACCAAAGTTCCATGGAAAAGTGATGAGTGAGTTAAGCAGCCATCAAAGAGGTGAGGCGAGATACTCACCATGGTTCAGCCAGTGACAGCTTGACACGAGACCCCAAGGCTGTGTCAACACATGATGTGATGGTTTGTCCATGCTCATCTCACTATTAGAAGGTGTGGCCTTGTTGGACGAAGTGTGTCATTGTGGGGAAGGGCTGGGAGATCTTCCTCCTAGATGCCTGAGGATGCCCAGTCTGTTCCTGGCTTCCTTTGGATAAAGCTATAGAACCCTCAGCTCCTCCTGCACCATGCCTGACTGGATGTTACCATACTTCTACCTTGATGACAATGGACTGAACCTCTGAACCTGTAAGCCAGGCCTAATTAAATGCTGTCTTTTATAAAACTTGCATTGGTCATGGTGTCTGTTCACAGCAGTAAAGCCCTAATTAAGATTCGTGGTGAGAACAGTTGGTTGAAAATGGAGAAAGATCAATATTGTGACACTTTAGTGTCTCAAGAGGTCACATTTCAGATAGATGTGTCTTGTTTTCAACTGACCCCGTTTGTTAACTACCTTGACATCCTTATAAGTAGTTATACAGCACTTTCTGACACGAAGCACTTTGGTCCATCAAACAGGCCACCCGGCAAGTGTCTTATGCTACTTGCATGTGACAAATACAACCAAGTCTTGTAGACACGGGTGGCTTTTTCCCCCCCTCATATCTAACACCAAATACTAGTCCTGCTTTAGCCAGGTTTGTAGACTTTCTCCTGAGTGATAATGATATGAATATCAGATGCTGTTTGAGTTGAGCTTCCAAGAGCAGAGCTCTTGACACTGGCTTTTACTTCTCTTTGAAAAGTTCAACCTTGAACTAAATGCAGATCTAATTTGTGTAGAAGCAGGCATCACCATAAGCCGCTCAAGATCTATAAGATCTGCATTTGCAAGGACAAGAGCAGAAAGATACTGCTCGTGGCTCTCAGTGTTGCAGTGCATTCTTGGGGAATCAGCTGTGCTTTTGAATATGAGCATGGTCAGCTGGACTGTGGGAAAGCCAATCTCGCCATTCCTGGCTTGCTAAATGCCTTCTTTCCCACTGGGCAGCTAACAGGTCAGGTGCTGTTGAAGAATCCATCAGAATTTCACTTTTCAACATGGTTAAAATCACATCCCGAGTCAAACACAATTAGTTACATTCATGGGGCAGATGGTATAGTATTCAATAATAAAGTATAAATTCCTTCCCTTAATTTGAGTAATGCATTTCATGTGACCTCTTTTGAAAATTTCAAAACTGATTTTCCTTAAACAGGTCTGTATGTTATTTGGATGCAGGCCCAAACAGGTTAAAATTGGTTTAATACTTAAGTCTCAAAGAACATTATGTAAATGAAAGCAAGTCAGCACGCAGCGGCTTATGGTAATGCCTGCTTCTACACAAATTAGATCTGCATCTGGGATAAAGAGACAGCAGTGGTTTGGACAACTTCTGAGTCTCCAAATGCAAGATGCTATGGTAATTTTAAACAAACTATTTCATATTGGGTGAACCCAATGTCTAGTGTTAGTTTGTTGAAATCAAATCATTGATAATATTAACTAAATAATACATATGTTTGTGTGCGTGTGGTCAAACTGGAGAGTATCATTGTAGCACCAAAACCATAACTTTTGGACAGTTATGATATTCTATTTCATGTTTTGTTGTCCAAAAGTTGTGTGCTTTGTTAAGTTGCTGTCACAAAGTATCCAAGGAGACAGTTTGGAAGGAGAAAAGGCTTATTTGGCTCATAGCTGATGACTCGATCTCTTATTTCGCCCTATGATGAGGCAGACTGTCATGATGGTTGGAGCATGTGGAAGAAGTGACCAGTTACCTCATGTCAGAATATATATGTATTAAAATATATGTATATATACATATATATATATATTTTACTTCCTCAAAACAGACTCATCTCCCAATATCCCATTTAGCAATGAATTTCTCGCAGGAATAACCCTTGATGTGGTTAGTGCCCCCATGTTCCAATCTCTCCTCAACACCACCACCACTTTGGCACAAAGCTTTTAGCACGTGACCCAACCCATGATAGTACCCTTGGCAGACCTTGGGTTACGATTTTTCTTAACCACAACTCAAAGGGGATTTTGTTTCTGTTTCAAGCATTTTGTTCAGTTTTCCCTCTGTGGAATTTAGAATATGCTGAGTTTTCCCATTCTATATTAGTAGTGCCATTACAGACTCCAAACGAGTCACTAAATGCCACAAGTAGAAGAAATTCCATCTGTCTTTGATTTCGTGGGTAATATCTGCAATGCACATGTATTGGAATTGCTGCATCCTAGTGCAGCATGCATGACAGCAATTGGTCCTGGTACACATGGCTTCTCAGCCTTCTGTGGTAAAGCCTCTAGTCACAGGGTGAAACCTATTTGTAATTCTTAAGCATTATTCTTTTATTATGCTAATGAGAAAGTAAAGTCGTTAAGATTTTCAGAAGACACACTTAACTCCCAGAGCCCATGAAGGTCCCTACAAAGACTCATGCTTTACCAGCCAGTCAAATGCTTTCTTAACAGTACATGTAACTCTGTGACAAAAGTCTAGGATATAGAATGTGCTGAAGAGAAAAAAAATGTCCCCTATTGATTTAAATTTGCTAAGTGGAGACTATGAATTAAGTTGGCAAGATATCAGCATGGAAAAGGGTACAATTTCTACACACAATGGCATTTTTATGATTACCTGTAGCTACATAGCAAAGAAAGAAACTCAAGAGACCAGTTAGTGCTTCTCAACCTGTGGGTCGCCACTCCTTTGGGGACCGAACAACTATCTCAGTGGTCGCCTAAGACACCTTCAGAAAACAAAGATATTTACATTACAATTCATAATTGTAACATAATTACAGTTATGAAGAAGTAACAAAACTACTTTATGGTTGGGGGTCACCACAACATGAAGAACTGAGTTAAAGGGATACAGTGTTAGGAAGGTTGAGAAACACTGGGTTAGATTCTGGACCATCAAAGGCAGTAAATTGTGAAGGGACTGGCCCAATAAAGGAGGGTTTTGGCTTCCAGGGTTGATTAAATTTGGGGAGAGTGCCTAGGAAGTACACAGAGGAACTCATGGGAGGTGTGTCTCTTCGTGAGGATTGTGTAGATTCTTGTTGTCTCTTCCATCCTGGCTCTAGAGTTCTTCCCGTCTTGCTGGTGTGAAGTGACTCCTCTTTCATCAGACTTTCATATTCTCTTTTTAGACACCTACAGGAATAACATACTTTTTTGGAATCTTTTTTTCTCAATTGGCATCTACTCAAAAAATAATTTCATGTTAAAGCTGCATATTTGGAGCTGAATTGCCTTCAGCCTACTTGGGAAGAAAGTATGTTCAACCATGACTTCACATTGGTAGTGAAATGAATGGAGAGCAACCCCTTCAGACACGTTCAGTAGCCTTCACGCCCAATTTAATCTCCGAGTATTCTTTCTGCATTACAGCTGTGTCATCGTCTTTAAATTATCTAATATTTACTGTCTGTTTGGTTTCTAGATAGCAGCCATCCTATATGCCAAAGCTTTGGGTATATCCCTTGTGGACCTATGTGATCAATTTCTGCTCTCAGATGCACGCCTCATTTCTACATGGCTGGAGAGTATATCTATAGAAGTTTCTAAAAATACCAGTGAAGTAGAGAGGTCATATTGTGAAGGAGATGGGTACTTTTAATTTTGTCTTGGCTCTGCGAGTCACTGGCAGCAAGTCCTTCAAATGCACCATTATGCACACAAAGTTTCAGTCCTTGTAGTCATGAGGACAGAGTTGACATAGTTGATGTCAGTTCAGCGATGCCAATGATGATGTTGGTGAGAAGCAGGGACGTGCTCCTTAGTTTTATAGTCTTTTCTTGAAGGACCTTATTATTTCTCATAGATGTATTTTTCCAACTTCTTCCCTCTTTTACATTCAGATTAAGCACAATCATCCTTGATCAGAAGTATTCATTTATTTGGAAGAAAAAAAACCCGTCATGGCTTAGATCAGTGGTTCTCAACCTTCCTAATGCTGCAACACTTTAATACAGTTCCTCATGTTCTGGTGATCCCAACCAAAAGATTATTTTTATTGCTACATCATATCTGTAATTTTGCTACTGTTATAACTTGCATTGTAACTATCTGTGTTTTCCTATGGTCTTAGGTAACCCCTGTGAAAGAGTAGTCTAATCCCCAAAGGGGTCAAAACCCACGGTTGAGAACTGCTGTCTTAGAATGATGTAATTGACATCATTATGTACCAGTATGTAGCATGTTAAAGTTTCATCCAATATCCACTTTGAGGCCTAATCCCTCAGGCAGCAGACTGTAACAGGGTAGCCCGCTGGTATTCATGATGAAAAGCTCTACCGATCTTCAGTATAGTATGTATGTTGTTTATCTATTCACATGATGAATTTCTTTAGCTGGACAACTACCTGGTATAGCATATGCTTGGCTCATGGTCAACAAATAATTTGGAGTGGGTGAATTAATCCGTGTTGTCTGGGGTATAGGTTAGGTAAAACTAAGGGGCTAATTATCCAATGATTAAAATCTAGACTCAGTGACTCCTTGGAACAGACAGAGACAAAGAAATGGAAGTTAACTAATTTGGAATTGAATTGAAGACAATTAATCCTTCACCTTTGGAATACAAATAACCAGTACAATGTTCTCCCACTGGATGCATTTAGACAAAAAGATTCATTTCTTTTAAAATGAAAAGTCAAAGTGTCGATGATTCATATGTCTAGGAAAGTATTCCGATGGGAACTTCCAACAATGAATAAAAAGCACCCTTCTACAAAAGAATGCTTTTAATAATAAGGAAAGTGGGTAAATCTGTGATATCTGTGGTGAATCATCTCCAGGGATTTTTTCTCTTCTATGATATCTACGTGGTCCACCATGGGCAAGCACACATCATAGGGAAATCCCATCTCTACTCTTCCATCTGTAGGACTCATCAACCTCATCTGCAAGCAGGGTAGATGACATCATTCTGTTATTTTGATTCCAGGTTAGGTGACTGTGAACTTCCCTACCTTGGGAACTAGGAACAAAAGTACACATTAGATCTTCATTTTGCTGCCAGCCATTAATCTGCCTGTTGCAATGTGGAAAAGCATGTTCTGGGAAGGAAACATTTTCTATGTTGTGCCTTAGACAGAGAGATTTAGGAGAATAAAAAGGCCTGGCACATAGTAGAAGAGGTTTTTAACATATACATACATATATACATATGTGTGTACATGTCATATAATATACACATATATTCAGTAAATGACTGTATATGGTCAAGTCATATACAGTCATCTATATAGGAACAAAATGGGCCATCTAATACAAACTAGACAAATGACTTGAACAAAGATTTGTAACACAATATTATAGTTATTTACTTAGAAACAACTTAATACTTTGAAGGGTTTTCTATTATATTGTGTTACAAATCTCTGTTCAAGTCATTTGTCTATTTTGTATTAGATGGCCCTTCTTGTAAGGGCTGAATTTTTTAGTACAATTTGTCTAAGTCTTACTGCTAAAAAAATCCATGATACAGAATCAATACATTTGAAAACATTTATGATTCCCATACCATGTTTGGAGTTACATGTAGTGGTTAATGTTAATAAAGAGTTCGGTCCCCAGGCCTCAGCACCCACCGCTCCTTCCATGTATCCGGCAAAACATGACTCTTTAACTCGAATAGTTAACCAAATATATTTATGTATAAGAAACTCCCAATTACATATTGCCAATTTACAATGATAAAGTATTATCCCAATATTTCTAACCTCTCCAAAACACCAGAAATAGTCTGAAGCCATCTGGATATCTGCGTATCTTCCTCTGCTCTGCTGTTCCGGTCTACCCAGCCTCTCTCCGCCCCTCACTTCTCTTAGCTCCTCCTCCTCTCTCCCCTCCAATCACTGGCCTCTCACTGCCTCAAATGTGAATGGATAGGAAATATCTTGCAACAGTTACATCTAAAATTACTAAGAATAATGTGTTGCATATATTGTTTTTGTTTTGCTTTCCTATGAAGTATTTTCTTGAGAGCTTGTTTGGAGGTTCTAGCAGGGGAGCACAGCTACTTGTATACCCCTGACCAAAGATTGGTCCTTCTCTATTCAGGAAAGGTTGTAGTCCTCTTCGACCGAGCGCGAAGCTTCTGGAGGGAGGAAGAGGACACCTGCCTAGTCAGCCAGATCAGCCGAATCAACCCTGGCAATCAATGGGGTGACAGATGTCGCAGCCAGATTGCCCTCACATCCTGAAGTATTTTCTTTATGAACCTGTTTCAACAATAAAAGGAAAATGATTTCAACTATGTACATGCTATCAAATATTGGAAACTAATATTGTCTAAATTGATATAGTTAGGATAATAATAAAATTATCGCCTTAAAAAAATAACTGGGTTCCAAAAGAAATCCCATTAATGTTTATGAAAGTAGAAAAGTATTCGGGATTTGACAAGGAAAAATTCACAGAACCACATCATTCAAAATTAATTCGTTTCAGAGAAAGAAAAAATAGGATAAATAATGAAGAGAAATTCAGATCAATAGAGACAAATCCAAAAACTATTTTGATGATAGTAACAATAATATTAAACAACTTTTAGAGCTGAGCATTATATGTTTAGGGTTAGACAGAAACATGAGCATAGTTAAGACCTTAATGTAAGACCTGGAGCCTTGAAACTTCTAGGGTAAAACATAGATAAAATTCTTCAATATTTAGGCTAGAGCTCCCTGAAGAAAGAAATGAATAGAAAAGGAAATAATTCCAAAAACTGACAATGTGCTTACATCAAATTACAAAGCATATGCATGGTGGAGGAAAACATCAGCAGAGAGAAAATAGGAAATGCAGAATGCAGAAAGTATTTGTGGATTATACATGAAGCAGGGAATTAATATGTAGAATATATAAATACTTACAGAAATGAAACTCTGAAAATCTCATTCAATTAATAGAACCAGTAAACTGAATAGAGATTTTGCAAAAGAAAAAAAATGTAAGTAGCCAATAAATACTTAATCTACAACTTGTGGATGTTATTTGAAGTGCGCTGGAGTTGACATAACACAGAGATCCTTGCTTTTACTGTTCTAAGACAAAAGTTAGAATTATTAGCTTAGATGCCCATCAGCAGATGGATTGTTAAAGAATGTCTGGCATACATACACAACGGAATTTTATCCAGCCAAAAAAGAAGAAATTTCCTAGACAATCAAGGCAGCTGGAGATTTATGTTAAGTGGCATAAAGGTAAAATACCATATATCTTCTCTCATGGGAAGACTAGGTTTAAGTTGAGAGATAGATGAACAGACAGACGGACAGACAGGGAATAGAAAGGTGGTGTTGGAGAGATGGCTCGGCACTGTTGGATATATAATATATCTTATATAATAGCATCAGTGTAAAAGCAGACACTATTATATGCCAGTCCTGAACACACAAATGTCTTTGCCCTTGAGTCCAACCCCATGCCTACCTGTCTTCCATGTAGCCTGACTGGAGTTGCCAGTTGGAAACTCTACAAATTTGCTCAAATCAAAGTCTCCCTACTAGGAAAGAAAATAATTTAGTCGTGATTCTACTCTGTCACTCTTCTCCTATTTTTCTTTTATCGACTAGTCTTTTTTTTTTCTCCATGCAATATATTCTGGTTGCTCTCCTGCTCAATCGTTCTGAGATCCCCAAACACCCCCCTCCCAAATCCCCATCCTTTCTGTCTCCCTTAGAAACAGACAGACATCTAAGGAATAATAATGAAATAATAAGATTTAAAAAACAGAATAGGACAAAACAAATAAACAGAAGAAAAAGAGCCAAGGGAAAAAAAAGCACATATAAACAGAGACACGTTTGTACACAGAGACACATTTAACAGCACTCAACTGGAAGCCATAATTTATGCAAACGACCCATGAGACTTTTTTTAAAAAATGCTATGACAAAACATGCTACCACTGAGTGTTTTGTGCTGGCCAGCTACTGATGGGCATGGGTGGTTGAACCTTAAGAGTGCTTTGTATCTCTAGTGAGAGTCCCTTAACGGAAACGAATTTTTCAGTTGTGAGTGATTATCAATTGGACATAGCTTCTGGGGTAGGGATGGGGCCTGTGTATACTTCTCCTTTCAGCTGTAGGACCTATGCAAGTCCTGTGCATGCTGCCACAGTCTCTGTGAGTTCATACATGGAACTGTCTTGCTATGTTTAGAGGGTTTAGTGCCCTTGCTGTCTTCTATCCCCTCTGGTTCTTAAAATCTTCTAACCTCTTTGCAGGAATCCCTGAACCCTGAAGGAAGGGATCCTATGGAAGCATCTTGTTTAGGACTGAGTATTCCAAAGTCTCTCACTTATTATACATTGTGTGGCTGTGGGTCTCTGGTTTTTGTTCCCCCATCTACTGCAGGAGGAAGCTTCTCTGATGATAGCTGAGCAAGGCACTGATCTGTGAGTATAGCAAGATCAGTAAAGCACAAATTGTTCTCTCCTTGTCATTTGTTCCCTACCTTGCAAACATCTTTACCTCAGAAGGGCACACTGGAAATGTCACCAAGTTCTCCGAAATTAATCATGTCTTCACATTTGAAGAAGACAAACCTATGCTTGTCTGAGTCACAGCTGACATTCCAGACTTCGAAAACATCCTCCAGTAAATATTAAATGTCTAGAAACAAAATGAACTTAAAAACCTAACTTTGGTGGAGACAGGTTCCTTTTATTGAGAAATACTTTCTCAATTTATTGAGGAATATATCCTACCTTTGAGGTATATCCACCACAGTTGCAGAATTATTAGACCTTGCCTTGACCGAGATTTTGTTGGAGTCAGATAATGTATCAAAAATTAAAGACCTCTTGAGGAAGAGCAGTGAGAAGGCACACCAAGAAAGAAGAATCACATAGGCCATAGTCTGGCTGAGAAAGAAAGCTGGAAGCACAAACACTACCTAATCCAACCATCTCTCCACTGCACAATGATGTGCACCCTTTCACAAATCTTAGTGGGTGATTTGCTTCTAAGGTGTGATGTAATGCCCACTGATGACGTAGTCTCAGCTGGAAGAACCTGATTTCTATCATGGTTATTTGTTATGCTCTAAATATAGACAATTGTTCTCACTTTTCGCCCTCTCTCTTTATTTGGGCTTTAACACCTTTACTAGAGCTAGGATGATGGGTGGTGAATGTCTTTTTTATTTCCTCTGATGAAAGAATGAGATGAGAGCTGTACCCAAGCTCTGAAAATATACAGCATGGGCTGAGCCCAGAGCATCTCTTTCTCTTTCTTTCTCACTATCCTTAGGCCTAAGCCTGAAAGCTTGTAGCTTCCATACAATCTAATATTGCAAGTTGACTGATTCAATCCAGCCTCTCTTCCTCCTTTTGCTTCTGACTGAATTGCTCTGCTTGGCTTCATGCTAAACTAACTTTGGCAATCTGTTCTATTCTTCTGCCTCCTCCTCATTCTCTGGCTCATTCTGTCTTCCTCTGTGTCTAGCTTGTTCTCTCTAGTACCTGCCTTTGTAAAACTGTCCCACTAAAACTGTCATCTCACCACACACCCACACACCTTCCCTCCCTGTACTGCTATTAAGTAGCCTCTCCTGTGCTGTTTTTGTGTGAGTTGGGCGTATCCTATCTCTGACTCATGCTGTCAAATCTTTCTCTTACTCTTCACTTTGCCTGCCCCTCAACTAGATATCACTTTCAAATATGGCTGCTTCCTTCTACAAACTAACCTTATCTTCATTGTTAGGGATTAAAAGTGTGTATTAAGGGCATGTCTGTATTCTCGCCAGATCATACTGTAATCCATGGTATGTCTACATTCTGTCTGGGTCATATAGAGCTAGAAGTTCTTTGGATATGATCCCTTGCCAGAGCAGCCATGTTGCTGGATTAAATTTCTTCTACAGACTGTCATTTTAAACATAGATTCTAGGATGTCGTCTGTTCCATTTGCAAGTCTGAGCATATAAAACATACACTACTATCAGGATTTATATTTTTTGCCATCAGGAGTCTTAAAGTATTTTTGGTTCTTACCATTATTACTGTTGTATGTGGATGAGGCATTTGTGAGTGTGGGCACACCTGTGCTAGGGTGCATGTGTGGATTTCAGAAGACAACTGTGGGAGCTGGTTTTCTCATTCCACTGTGGATCCTGAAGATGAAACTCAGGTCATAAGTCTTACACAAGCAGGCATTTCCTGCTGAGCCATTATTAGAATTTATAGCCTTGTTATGTATGTACCTGACCTTTGTAAATTCTGTATTTATTGCCAATGAACATAAACTGTCTTAGGCAAATGATAGGTGTCTTCTCCCTGATACAGAAGAAAGTAGGCACGTACACACATGTGTGCATGTGCACATTCATGTGTGTGCATGTACACACACACAGACCCATGAAAAGTTAATCATAAATCATTTGAAATAGCTTTCCAAAATCAATTTCAATTCTAAGAAATTTTGAATTACCTATTCAATGCTTTTCCTTTGCAAGCTAGCAATTAGAGGAAAGAAAAAATTATATACAGTGTGTCATACTTTCTATTTTTAACAGTCATTAAAAAACATGGCCAAACTCATTAATTCTGATGAAAGGAAAATGTCCATGCTATTGTTTATTTCAAGAGAACTGAGAAACTCCATTTCAATTTAAGGCATTAATGACATAAATGGACTATCTATCATATTCATTCTTTGTATTAGAATTTTCTTACCTTTTTACCCGTGGTGTGTGTGTGTGTGTGTGTGTGTGTGTGTGTGTGTGTTTTATGACATATTGCCATTTTTTTCATTGAATATTTTTCATGGAATCATCTATATGTAAGTTCTTATTAGCTAAAGCAGGGTAAATATTCAAGTGGTTTTGGAGCATTATATTGTAATGTTAAGAAAACGCATTTTGGAGTGAAGTGTTGGATTCAATCATGTCTCCAATACTAACTATGTAATTTGGACAGTGTATTTAAATTCTTGGCTTTATGTTGCCTTGTGTATTAAATGGATAAAGTACTAACCCCTAGACCAAGGTAGTTTAAGAGAATGAAGTGAGTTCATGCGTGTTAACTGTATAGACAATGCTTAACTTATTAAATTCTCAATAATTGTTATATTTCTGTTGTCTATGTATTACTCATTAGATTTCATGAGACAAAATATCCATATATGAACATATTGACTATTTTTAGAAAATTAACTCTGTTTAGGGAAATATTTGGCTGAACAAGGTCTAACATGTAGGGAATACGGTATGGGCTAATAGACAACTAAAAGATCAGATGTAGCTAAACAAAACTGAAGAAGCACTGGGTGAGAGCAGAAGTGTTGTGGAAAAGCATGGGGAAGAATGGAGAGCTGTGGAGGGCAGGTGGAGGGGGCGGGGCTGGCTTCAAGATGGCAGAGAAAGGGAGCCAGAACCGCCATGTTGCTACGTGTTGCTACAGAATTGCGCTAGGGTATACAAACATCCTCCTTTTGTTCTCAAGGGGCATAGAGACTCCAGGGCTGTTAACTGTGGCTGGTTTCCAAGCAGAAACTGTCCGGAATCCATAATCCTGCTTTCTTCTCTGTCACCCGAGGAGTTTTCATTGGCTTTCAGTTGTGCATATTCTCTGATATCCACAAGAACCCTAAAGATGAGTGTCTTCTTGAAAGCAAGGGAAGTTATGAATAAACAGGTGCCTCATATTGGAAACCTAGTCTCCTAGGAATTCTGTTGAAGATATTTTTAATTGTACTTATTCGTGTATTTGCGTGTGTATGTGTCTACTTTATGTGTAAATGTAAGAGAACAACTTGAAGGAGGTGCTCATTCTTTCTTCCACCATGCAGGTCCCAGGGATCAAGCTCAGGTAGTTAAGTCTTGGCAGCAAGTTCCTTTTCCCATTGAGCCACCTTGCCAGCCCCAAGTCTTAGTTGAGTTCTTTCTTCGTCTGGTTTCTATGGCAGAGTAAATATATGATTGATGTTAGGTATGTCTTTTATGTGCTTTGACATCCTAAATTGCCACATCCACCATCATCCATATTAGGCAGCTATTCACAGCTATTAAATACCTGAGACAAAGCAACTTAAAAAGAGAAACAATTTATTTGGTTCACATATTCAAAAGCTTGACATTGTAACCACTTGAATTTTTATCTATGTTCTGTAAGGGAATGTTACATAATTGGGGGAGAGGGTGGTGGAAGAGTCCGGTTCTTTGCTTGGAATCAAAGAAGCAAAGACAGACAGACTGACAGCTGGACAAATGGACAGAAGGAAGAACATGTCCCAATATCAATTTCAAGAACAAGTTCCAGACACTTAACTCCCTCTGGGTCCCATGTCCCAGAAGTTGTTACCCATCACATACTTGGACCCATCTTCCCATCCATGAGCCATTAGGGTGCTACCCAATCAGCAGCATGATCCATTATGTAAACTAACCCAGAGGCATGCTGGGAGGCATCAACAGGAAAGGGTAGAGACTGCCTAGAGTTAGCAGGTAGGAGGTCATCCTTACCTAACAAACAGCTGTGAATAAAGTGTCCCATGGGTATCTGTGGATCATCAGACATCCCGCAGAGGTCATGCTACCTTTATGCTATGACAGGAACATCACTTTTCTTCTCTAAGTAAGCATATTTAAGAAAATCAGTGCACGAGTTTGAAAGGTACAAAAGTCGATGAGATTTTCTCAATTATTTAGATATGAAAAAAAAATCAGGCCTGTCATTCTAATGACTTTGAATAGAAAGCACTGTTCTGCGCTATAGTATCATCGATGCACTGGTTCAAGCTCTTCCTGTGTTTGTCATCCCACTCTAGTTAGCGCTACAAAGTATGTCTTCTTATTTCAATCAACCTGTTTGATGACTAGTGTAACATGTGTGTTAGTTACACTTGGGGATAAACACACCTGTCACTGACTTCATCATGGCAAGTCTTAGTGTGGCTAAGGGTTAACAGTAGGGGTGAGGTGTGATGGTGAGGCTGGGGGTCAGGAGTAGAGTTTGATGGTTTGCATATGCTTGACTCAGGGAGTGGCACTGTTGGGAGGTGTGGCCTTGTGGGGGTGGGCTTCAATACCCTTGTCCTAGCTACCTGGAAGTCAGAATTCAGCTAGCAGCCTTCAGATGAAGATGTAGAACTCTCAGCTCTGCCTGTAGCATGACTGCCTGGATGCTGCCATGTTCCCACCTTGATGATAATGGACTGAACCTCTGAACCTGTAAGCCAGCCCCAATGAAATGTTGTCCTTATAAGACTTTCCTTGGTCGTGGTGTCTGTCTGTTCACAGCAGTAAAACCCCAAGACAAGGCGTGAGGTGAGATGGTGAGGCTGAGGGTCAGGAGTAGGGTTGAGGTGAAACGATCTCTCCATGCTTATATCCTCTTCCAGACTTACCTAGACTCCATTCTGTTTCCATAGCGTCAGGTTTCTGAACCATTTGTGATATCATCACATTCTCATCTTTGTAACTCATGGAAAGATGCGTAAGTAAAAGAATTAGTAGTCTTCTTCCTGCTTATACCTGCTTCCCACCCATACTTTCTTACTTATTCCTTCTTACCACTCATTTCTTCCTAAGACTCATCCCTTCTTGCCATTCATTTCTTCCTAAGACTCATTCCTTCTTGCCTTCATACTTTCTTACATTCATCCCTTCTCAGCATTCATATCTTACCATTCATTTCTCCTTATCCTGATTCCTTCTTACCACTCATACATGCTTATATAGTTTTACAGATGGTCTTGTCTATGTGGTACAGGTTATCAAACAAGAGTTCAGCACTCCTCGGGTACCACATGTATGCCTTTCTGCCTACTTTTTTTAATAAAGCAAGGATAGCATCATGAAAGGGGACTCTAGCACCCATGTCTTATATAAATATCAATCTCTAGCATTTCTGAAAATCTGCTTTCTGTAGGCTAACGTCCTTGGCAGTTTCAATGGTCCCATCAAGTTCAAGTATGCTTTTAGGAATAAACATTGAAGTCTGCCACGGGGCATGTACTATGGCATGATATGATGCAGTTTCTGATGTGATTGAGATTTGAGGCAATGGCTTGAAAGTTTTAGTATTGAGCTTGTTGTTCACTCACTCACACACCTTTGAGACCCTTGCTAGAAAACAATTGTAGCGAAGAATGAGAAAGAGTGTCTTCTTACAAAGAGGAAGGTGGTGGGGGAGGGGAAGAAGAGGTCAAGGAGATGAGGAAGAGGAGGAGGAAAGGGAAAGAGGAGGAGGGGGACAAGGAGGAGGAGAAGGACAGGGAGGAGTAGGACAGGGAAAAGGAGGAAGGTGGAGGAGGAGGGAGGAGGAGGAAGAATTACTTAAAGAGGCTGATGGAGTAGCAAGTCTCAAGATGTTGAGCTGTTTCTGCATAGAGAATCTGACTCCGGGATTCTGGATCCAGAAGCACAACTGTCATCACATAATGTCCATTCAGAGGACAGAGCTTCAGCACAGACCTAAGCATGCAAGAGCTTTGGAAACAAATCCCCGAGCAGTCTGGCATGCATCTTCACTGGAACTCCTATGTTCCTGAGGATCTTTATTTTCCCTATGTGTGAAAACATTCACTTTTATTCATTCTTCTCCCATATATTACATTCTGACTGTACAGTTTTACCCACTCTCCTCCCAATCCCTCCTCCAACCTCTCCCCCAGATCCACTTCTCCTCTCTTTAAAAAAAAAAAATAGAGCATGCCCCCAGGGACATCCCAAGAACATGGTGAACAAGGCATAACAAGTTCGAATAAAACTAGTCACAAACTCTCCCATCAGAAGACAACCCAGTAGGAGGAAAAGGGTCCCAAGCACAGGCAAAAGAGTCAGAGACACTCCCCACTCCCACTGTCGAGAGTCCCAAGAACACCAAACCGCAGGATCATAAGGTCACTTCGGTTTTCTGTGAGGTCCTATGAGCACTGACTTGATTCTCTGGGTTGTTTTCTCCAGGTGTCTTTGTCCCCTCTGGCTTCTATAATTCTTCCTTCCCTTCTTTGGCAGGATTCACGCTCTGCTTGGCTGAGGGTCTCTGCATCGCTCCTATCAGATGATATCCCTCAGATGACAGCTGGGCTAGACTCTCCTCAGTTTACTGCTGCTCACCTGCTCCAGGCACTGGTCTCACACTGTTAGGAGTGGGAAAGCTCTTAGTGGTTCCAGGAATCCCACTTCTATGTGCTAAGAGAGGCATCTCCTGGGTCCTCACAAACTCTTCTATCCAAGCTACATCTCCTGGAAGGTGCCCAAATCCTTCTGGGTTCCCTTCCTCTGCTGGCTGCGATTTTTATGTTTCTTTTGAGCTAAGCCATGTCGCTAAGACATGTTTATCTGATGTATTTTCTCCTTTTCAACCACTTCTCTCTCTCTCTCTCTCTCTCTCTCTCTCTCTCTCTCTCTCTCTCTCTGTGTGTGTGTGTGTGTTAAGGAACTAGCATCTAATCAGTTTACTTTGCTATACTACGGAATATCTTTTATTAACAACATTTTGAGCTCTGGATCCAATGCTACATCTTTACTTTAAAAATATTGCTGCTGTCTATTTTGTAGTAACAGCCAAAAATATCTAGTATCCTGATGACTAGATGCAAATAGTTAGGTTCTTTCTGGTATTAAGCAAATGAGTCCAACTGATAAACAATGAAATTAAGGCGATAATTGGACCCAACTGCTGTTAATAAATCACTCCCTTGTATTGCTCACATTCTACAGAACAATGAGCCAGGGAATTTGTTATAGAATATCAACAGAGGAATAATGTGTTCTTAAATTAATCATCTTCTGGAACAAAAATAATAATTCAAAGACTATACCCTGAAATTGAAAGATTTTTTTAAAAAAAAATCCACCCAGAACAATCCAGTTTGGAGGAGAATTTATTTTATAATAGGAAACAGGAACTAGGAAATGAAAATATGTATATATTTAATATTATTAAAATAACTTTTGGATTATTAATAATCTGTTGTAATAGTTAAAGAGGTTTTTGTGGACAATTCTTTTTAATCTTATAAAAATACTAAATTTTAGGCTTCTAGAGATAGAACAGTAGCTTCTTTCCTGTATTTTTCTTGATTTTTCTCTGGAGTGATTCCCTCTTGTCTGTTGGATGTCTCTAAGTAACATCTGGCTGTACGCGGATGCTAGCATTTTTCTTTGTAACTGGATCAGTGATGCTGATTTATTAATGGACTCACTGACTGGCAACAGAGAGTCAACCACTGTTGGATGGTGATACTTTAACTAGCTGTGAGACTAAGCTCCAATTTTGTTAGTAACAGAACAGAGTGAAATATTTATGTCCTCGGACCTACTTCAACAAATTATAACAGATTTCCTTTTTATAACAACTGGATTACAACAACCTGACTTACACATGTAGAACTCGGGTTTAGGGAAGTAGTTTTGTACACTGTCCACAGACACCACTGAATGTGCCAGGCTGTAGTTATGTTCCAAGTGTGGACTATGTGTGAGATGTGGTAAGAGCTTTTAAATCTATGCTGATGTCTCTCTGCTCCAGGTGTTTGAATTGGCTAAATAACTTGAAGTATTTTCAAATACCTATAACAGTTTACGTCTAAAGACTTGACCCATCACAAAAGTGTCATGTTTACGGCATATCCATCATCCTGTGGGTATTACCATTGGGGTGTGAATGCTGCAGATGTTGCAATTTTGAGACATACCATGCCTTAGTATGACTTAAGTCCCCTTGTCACCACAGTTCACCGTGTATCACTAACACCTGTTCTTCCTGCCTATTGAAACCTTATACCCTTGGACCAACTCATATTCCTTCCCCACTCCAGAGTTCACCCACTTCTGATAACTACCATTTGATGCCACATCTAGCAATTTGACTGTTTAAGGTCCCACATATGAATGAGCTAATCACTTCAGGCCTTATCAATACGTCAGAGATTTCATTGTACCCTCAAAACATGCCCAGATGGAGTCCCATGCTAAGAGAAGGATATAAACACAAGCTCCCATTGTTAAATAAGAAGCTATCACCAACTGACATCTACTAGAAAGGACAAGTCAGTCTCTCCAATGGAGTCTCACCTGGTATACAAACCATACTTAAGGACATCCAGGTCCAGCAGTAGATGACAACACAAAATGAACCCTAAGGGATTTTTTTGAGATTATTTTTGCATCATGGTTTTGAATTTTTTTGAAATTTTTTAAGTAAAGCTTATTGGTCATTTGCTTGTGTAATATGGGTTCCAACATAGTGTTTTTATGATTTGTGTGCATGTACTTGTGTGTGTGTGTTTCTTATGATTTTTATTTTGCCCCTTTTTACTCTTTTTTGGTGTTATTGTTTTGTTTTGTTTTTTGTTGCCTAATTGTTTTCTAAAGAGAAAGAGAGGAAAAAGATAAAAGAATTAAAAGGGAGGGAGTGGGGAGGAGTTAGGAGATGAGGGGGAGAAACCGTGATCGGAATATATTGTAGGAAAAAAAATTATTTTCAATAAAGAATAAAACATAAGAATAAAACAAAATGCTATTTCTAAATAACCTCTTTTATAAATTCGCATATCAGTATCCATAATTCTGAAAAGTTCAAATAATATCTAGGCTGCTTTAGTGATATGAGAACAAACAGATATTATGTTACCAGTTCATAACATTGTTCAGTGAATCATTTATCATGTTTAATATCTCAGATCATTGCATATTACATATGCATGACAGCAATAAGGGTATTTAGCATAGATATTGCTTTCCTCCACTATTGAAACAATGTTATCCTGAAACATGATCAAAATGTGGTTGAATCTCGAATGTATTGACTTTTACAAAATGATAACCCTGCATGTCTCAGAGTGGCTTTTAACTGTGATAAATAGTAGAATTATAAGGTGGTGTTTAAAAATAAAATTTATGCTCAGGTGAGATCCAGAACAATGAATTCCAGATGTAGTGATGAAACTCAGACATTGGTATTTTCTGAGTCCCCTCCCCCCACTTCCTACACACACACAAATGTTTTCAAGGTATAGCTAGAGCTATCCATTGCTTAAGGAAATAAAACCATTAATAGAACTGAAAACCTACTTGATTCAGCTGCTCAGATCTACCACCAGTTTTCTCACCGAACGTCTTACTCTGAAAAACTATCTACTGAAGGATGAAAATCAGGAGGAAAAGTTGCCCTGATACTTTGAAAGGCGCTTTGGAAAATGTGATGCCAAATATGTCCTGCCAACATGGGCACATTCTTCCTGTAGAAACCGAAACTGCATTCTTTCTCTTTTTCTTGGAAAAGCAGCTTGGAAAGTACCCATGTAGCATATAGTCTACCACAAAACCCTAGGAAGAATTCAACCAACCTATGCAAAGAAAAACTCTTAATCTACACTCAATTTTCCATGGACATGTGATATTTTTAGAGTATTCTTCTGGCAAGCACAAACAGGGCCACCTCTCACTTTCCATTCCATACACAGATTGCCTTTCATGGCAAGCCAGGGCTCCATAGTAGGAAGCACTAAGCTGCCTACACATTACGAGGCTAGTGCGCATGCCCCTGTTCCTCAAGCCCCTCAGGATGGTTCCTACCCTTGGATTCCAGCTGAGGCTGGGAAATTCGCAAAGCACAATGACTGACAGACAATTCAGCCCTGTGCACAATTCCCCAAAAGGTGGGTGCGTGCACTACTGATGAAGAAAAGAAAGAACTGGAACAAACGTGTTCGAATCTTGTCTGCTAACAACTGTTTTGGTAAGCGACAAAGTGAGGGAATGGATGTCATCTCTGTACTAACAGCATCTGCTGTTGCTCAAAGGATCTTCGTCAGTGGCGGGTGATCGAGTAATAATTTGCTACTGATCTGAGATAAGTACAGAAATGGAAGTAAGCATTTAGAAACTTTATACCGATTTGACAAAGTCATTTTGTAACTGTAAAATCGAATAAAAACGTTGGCTTGTGTTTTAGATGCCTTTTTCCACTTCGTTTTTTTTAATGTAATTTTATTACATTTTATTTTAAGGGAGGAAAAAAAGGCAAAAAAACAAAAAACAAAACCCTCAACTAGTGAGTGACATTGAAAATAACAAATAAAATGACCCTTTCACTGCAAGCAGGCTCTGCTCTAATTTTCTTCCAAAAGAATTTTTGTAGAACCCAGTGTTCCTAGTGTTAAAGTGAGAGATTGAAAGCCGCTAAAATGAGATTTAAAAAAAAAACTGTGTAGCTGTCGTTCACTGGTGCTGCTTCTGAACTTTAAAAATAACAAGTAATTCGTCTCCCTCAGTTTCTTTTTAGAGTTACAGTGTTAACTCGGACACCGCAGCATGCACATAAAACTGAGACAGTGTGATGGAGCTGCTGTCCCTTCTGGGACAGGGACGGGTCCTTTGGCCATGGCCTTGCCTGTTCTTACATCCTTCCTCTCTGACCCTTATTCTTTGAACATACCAACCTCCCTTCAAAATTACCTGCTACAGATTTTAGTTGTTTGCACACTATGGGCCTTCTTTTAAAAATATGCCACATAACAACATCTACTACTGTATCGAGCTTTAGGGAGAAATGCCCATGGAGAGGAGGCTTGGCCCAGACCTGGGGGAGACAGAAGCAGTGAAACTATAAAGGTGGAACATAGTGAGGAGTCCGGAAGTAATCTTCCTCAAGGGAGCCCTTAAGGCCTCAGCCCTTTCCTCCCCTTCTCTTCTCTCCCTGGGAAAACATTGAGACAGCGCTCTACTCAGCCACACCCTCACCCCTCTACTCCACCTCAAAGCAATGGATCCCGCTGATGACCAAACCTTCAAAATTGTGACCCAAATAAACCTCTTCTCTTCGCTAAGTTGGTTGGTTGCATTTATTTGCTACAATACAAAAAGATTGACCAACAAGAAAGCGCTCAGTATTCTAATTCAACCGAACACAGAGCTCTCATCACAGTTATTCAAAGAAACAATTTTATCCCACCATTCCAAGGTGGAGGATCTTCCATGACCACCTACTGAGGGCAGACTATAGCATAACCAATCACTGTTCTTTAATGTGGCAGAAGCAGAGATTTGAATTAGTGGCCGCAGATGATTGACACTCCCGTTATGGAGGGACAGGGCTTACGATTTCTCCACCAACCAATAGGATAATGGGAATGTGAACTTCTGTGACTTTTGAGGCTGTTTCAGAAAAAGGCCTTGTGGCTTCCGTCTAGAAACTCCCTTTGGGATGCCCCATCTAAGAAGGAAGCCTCTTCTGGAAGAAGCCCAGCGAGACTACAGGTGTCTCAGCTTTTAAACTTCCTTGGCCTTCATGTAACGTGTGAAGGAGTGAGAGAGTCTCCAGATCATTCCAGTGTCTACTGTGTAAATCACGTGTAGTTGGTCAGTTCCTTCAAACCATCCTGGCTTTATCAGGAGTGCGCTCAGACACCACAAAGCTGAAACAGTGCATGCCTGCTGCTTTTGGTTCATGTCCCAGATGCACGCTATTCATTGACATAATAAAATGACGACTGCATATATCTTCAGTTTACAACCAACTGTTTTGCAGTAAGATAGCCCAACCCAGGAAGGGATTTCCACAGCATCGTGTCTTCACCATTTACATGTTTCTCTAATATGATGCAAAGCACAGTTAATACTGGTAAAAGCTGATAAATGGAGAAGCTCTACTCTTGGAAGAAAAGAAGGATCGTTTTCTTTTTCTTTCTTTTTTTTTTGTTTAAGATTTATTTATTTATTATATGTAAGGACACTGGAGCTGTCTTCAGACACACCAGAAGAGGGCATCGATCCCATTACGGATGGTTGTGAGCCACCATGTGGGTGCTGGGATTTGAACTCAGGACCTTTGAAAGAGCAGTCAGTGCTCTTAACCGCTGAGCCTTCTCTCCAGCCTGAAGGATCTTTTTCTTGACTTTGCTTTTGATAACAATTTTGTCTTTCAATATCCACAGGGGATTGACTTAAAGCCACCACACACACACACACACACACACACACACACGCACACACACACACACTGATCCTTATACCCCAAACACGCAAATAAGTAGAAGAGTTGATATTTTGATATTACAGTTTTGTTTTTGTTTTGTTTTGTTTTTTAAATACATTTCCCTTCAGCCTTTAGTAATCAACTCCTATATTTTGGGTTGTGAGCCTAGCCTTTAACAGCCAAACCATCTCTTTAGCCCTAGTGTCAGGACAAATTTGAGTTGAAGGCCACATTTGGGTAAACTAAAAGTGCCTAGTTAATGGCAAAAGCTGCTATCTCTTATAACTTTTTATTCTCAGTTTTTATTCTTCGGAGGTTTGAAGTCTATCGAGACACTCTTCTGTTCAGCTATTATTCGATTTACACTGGCTCTCTGCTAGCCTTGAAATTTTATATGCCACTGAGCGCAAGTGAGCCATCACCGTCCGGTGCTTGAAAGCATCAGTCAGTAAGTAAGCATTGATACAGGAAGCAGGATACCTTACAAATAACTATCTTCCATATTCCTCCACCAATCAGCGGCACCACCAGCCTTTCTGCCTGTTTGATCCATCCCATAAATCTTCATTACATCTTATGCAAAAACTATTTTACCTTTCATTCGGGTGTTATTTGTATAATAGAAGGAAAATTCACAACGGTTCAATTAAAGCAGTTTCTAACTGTAAAATTTAGTTAACTATCTTTTGCTGGGGATGAGATATGTCACTTTTGCCCCCATCTAAAAATAAGGATGTATTTCAGTGTTTACGTGACATGCATGTAGCCCTAGGCCAAATTCCCCAAACTACATAAAACCCAGAATGATGACACATGCTTGGGATTCCAGCACTCAGGAGGTGGAGGCAGGAGGATCAGAGAAGTTCAATGTCATCTTCTTGGGCTATATAGAGAGTTCAAGGTCGGCCTTGGCTATATGAGACCACCTCAAAACATGAATGGATAAATGAATAGACAAGTAAATAAAATGTTTTTATGTTGCTGCTTTTTATTTAGAGGCAGCAGTTCTAGGAACAAATCAAGGTTGCTGAATGAGTGGCAGTTTCATTATGGAAGCACGGCTAAGTACCTCTGAGAACTATGTAAAGAAAAAGGAAAGTAGTAGCTGGCTTACTCATGAGATGCTGGGGGTCAGTGAAGCGGTGTAGCTAAAGGCTGGAGCAGATGAACTGTGTAAGGAAAATGGGTTAACTTAAAATTAATTCAATGGAAGCTCAAAGCTTGAGATTGGGCAGCCCCGTTGTTTTTGGACCTGATGAGGTCACAATGGGAGAAGAGTGTTCATCTGCAAGAGAAGAAAGAGAGTGAATCTCAAAAGGAGAGATTGGAGTCCCACAATCCCTTCCTAAGATATACTCCCCAGTAATCTAAGTACTTCCCACAAGGCTCCACCTCTTAAAGGGCCACCAGCTCACAACCACGAGGACAATCAAGTTTCCTACAAAAAAGACTTTTGAAAAAACGCATCTGGACCACTGTCAAGTGGATGCATCCTCCGTCTCCCCGAGAAGATGTGATGTTGGCTCCGATGAAGGTGGGAGGGTTGAAAGCTGTAGCCGGTGGTCAGGTGTAATTTGAAGCTCACACCATCGAGTTTTTCGATTGTACTAAAAACGGAATGTGTAAGAAAATAAGAGTCCAAAATAACTTCAAATTTTGCCACACACCACATGAAAGGGAAGCTGGAAATAAAGCAGGAGCCAGGTGCTCCCTCACATCCATCCTGGGGTTCGGTCTGGATGCTTCAAAGGAGCTCCGCCCACGACTGAGGTCTCTGTAGCCATGGTGTGAGGGCCGAGCTGCAAGCTGTTTTGGTGACTATGAGAAGAAGTTCTTTGTCAGGCCCTTTTCTTTGGAACTTGAAATGTTCATTCTGGACTCCAAGGCCCTGCAGCTGCATTGAGGGTTTGCTCTCGAGCTTCCTAAAGCCTCAACCTGTCATTACTGAGGTCGGAGCGGCGGGAGAGAGAGCACATCATTTTGATGTCTTTGCAGATTTTCTGGTTGACTCAAAATAACTCTACATGGTATAATAGAAGGAACCCAACTGGGAAGTAGACCAGATTCAAATTCCTCATCGGCAAAGTCAAAACTGGATGAGTAAGAGTTTTTCAACCCATCGAGACGCAAGTGATGTCGACCTTTGGGGCCTTTTTCTGGCAACCTGCTCTCTCTTCCTTGAGTGAAGGCAAGTCTCTGAAAACAGCCAAAGGAGCCTCTGATGCTAGCAAGGACAGGTGGACTTTTAAGAGCATTTGGTCTTGGCACCTCTCTAGCTCGAAAACGTGGATTTGGCATTGTTAATAATTATTTTCCTATCTGAAGATGGTCTAGGGAGATGAGATTCAGCCACAATTTTATTTAAAGGATTTAAAAATAGAAAAAGTGGTGCTTTTGTACTCATGTGGCCCAGAGCAGACACCTCCATGACTCCACTGACATTGGTATTGGAGCTTCAGGTTGGAAGGCTTGGGCTTCAAGCTCGAGGAAGGTCATGGAAGGGTAGAGTTGGAATCCCAACTCACATCTTTCTGGCTACAAGACCAAATGATCCAAAAGGTACAGGAGATGGGTTTACATGGATGTACTTGGATGCTGCAATGTTCTTTCAGGCTAGTATATGGCTATACCTGAACTCCTTCCCCCAAGCAGGTGTCCTGGTCCACTGGGTTTGTGCTTCCTGACTCACACTGCTCACACTAAGCTAAGACAACTGGGCAATGTTCTCACAAAAACTCTGATGTGGGGCACTTGCCAACATGGTTGAGTTAGCCTTATTTCGGTCTATGAGATTGAAAGATAAAGGTTTTTCCTTGAAAAACACAGACAAGTTTTGCTGCTTCCCTACCCCCACCCTTTGGGCCCAGAATTATTAACTATATGCTTGTTAAAAGATGACCTGAGGGGCTGGAGAGATGGCTCAGCGGTTAAGAGCACTGACTGCTCTTCTGAAGGTCCTGAGTTCAAATCCCAGCAACCATATGGTGGCTCACAACCATCCGTAATGAGATCTGACGCCCTCTTCTGGTGTGTCTGAAGACAGCTACAGTGTACTTAGATATAATAAATAAATAAATCTTAAAAAAAAAAAGATGACCTGAAAAATTTTCCAAAACCTAAATAAAGTATTAAGTTAAAACTTGCCGGTGAACCTAAGAATCCGAGAATAGTTCACTAGATAAGACCTCCCCCCCAAAAAAAGACGACAGCTCACCAAAAACCTATTAAGACATACAAAATATAAATCCAGAAAATTCAAGGTCTTAAGAATAGTTTTCTCAGGGAGAAAGGATTCTGAGAAATGATCCAAAAGAAAGTTTAAAAATTAAGCAAATGGGAGTTAAAGAGACAGAAACTTGCAATGAAAAGAACCTAAAGCTATTTATTTAGTCAAGGGTATTTGGCTTATTTCAAAAACACTGCTACAAGGAAGAATTTTCTTTTCTCTCAGGGAGGGGAACAGGGCACAAAATATTAAAAGATATCACTAATGGAGCACATGGCGTGCTGCCCAGTGAGCTGTGTCTAACACTTGACTAATTCTGAAGTCATGTTAATTTCATGTTATAATTTGCCACATAATGGCAGTCACGTTGGCCATACAGAGATGCAGTCTAGAAAGCCTCCGAATACTGTCTTTGAAAGGAAGCATGCGGTGATCTCATTGAGAGGTGACTTCCTCATTATCCTGGGGCTGAAAGTGCTCTTATAAATAGCTATTTCTGTATCACACGGGGAAAGAGAAGAGTAACACTTTGAATGCTGAGTGGCTCTGGGGTTGGTTACACAGGAACAGTCAACTGAAGTCGGAAGCTCTCTCGCTCAGGCAGGGAAGGAACAAGTTAGACTCCACCTAGGATGGAGCGAGACTTCCTGCAAGGCATTCTGGGAGCTTACTCCGGCTTGCCTTTCCTCCTTTGGTGTTTCTTGCTTTTCCCTTTCAATGTTTTCCCTGCCTTGGGTTTGGTGCAGACACATATAGTTCCACTTGGAACTCACGGATTCTTCTTTTAGTCTCGGGTTGGCATCTTGTGCTGCAATCAGGCGGGCAGATGTAGTGGGGGAGAGGCAGACAGAAGCTACATCCTGACATCAACACATTTCTTTACGACCTGGAGAGATGGCTCTCTATTTGAAAACACTGGCCACTTTTCCAGAGGGCCAGGGTTCGATTTCCATCATCCATATGGTAGCTTACAACAGTCTGTAACTCCGGTGTCAGGAAATTCAATACCCTTTTCTGGCCATCTTGGGCACTGGGTACAGACTTGGTGCACAGACCTCCAAGCAGTCAAACCATATATACATATATGTCATATATATGAATATACATTATATATACATATATGTGTGTAAATATATAGTTTCTTCCATGCTAAGTTCAAAATCTGGAAGCACGGTGCTTAGAAATGCTTTTCACAAAGTAGGAACATCCAACTCACGAAAGCACAGAGTAGACATGTGTAAGCACACCAAGGAAACCCTCAATTTACAAGGAGAAAGTTAACCACTCTACTAGGGGAGTTAAGACTGAACATAAAAATAATAAGTCAACAATCGATGGTTGTATTGGAGACATTTCAATGCTTATTTTAAAAGGATAGTCAGGGTCTTCATCCACTGTAACTTTGAGAAGTTTTCTAGGGACTTAAGTGAAAAGAGGAATGGACCTAAATTGTGGAAAGAGATGATAAACACCAGGCAGAATTCTAGCTTTCTATGGCCCATAAAAACCATTCAAAATGAAATGCATGCCAGACCCCACCCTACCTATTCAGTTCTGCAAGAGGATAGCAACAGTGTGGTCACCAAAATGATAGCAACTAGCTGGCTCCTAGTTAGTAGTTAGGCAAGATTTAGAATCTTAACCATCTCTTTTATTACTTGGCAGCTTCAGGGTATCCAATTCAGGCCATGAATAATACCTTTGAAACAAAACATCTCCTCTAGTGGGATAATTAGACCATTACTGAGGACAAACTATCCAACATCAAAAGCTTAGAATCTAAGAAACCACGTGATGGGCGGTCCTCTCCCTCAATTAAAAGCATGCTCAACATTAAGACTGCAGGGCAGTAAATAAAGGATCTGGAATAATTGCACACAAGTCAAGGAACTACAGTGCACACTGGAATAAAAGATGACTGGCTTCTGAGAAGAGAATGCGTTAGGTATTTTCAGAGCTTGAGTTGGTGCTTGGAAGCCTCTCCTCCGTTTGTGATCAAGTCATTAATCGTCCCCATGAGGTTCCTGTTACTCCAACTCGTCTTTAGTAACAGAATCAAGAAGTTTGATAATGGTGTTTGAGATGAGGGCTGAAGACAATGGAAGGCCCGGGTGGTGATAATTACAGTGAGACTACTCCTAAAATTACACGATGATTTCCTCTCATTTTCTATATGCCTAACGTGCATAACCAAGTTACCTGTTACTACTGATCCTAGCATCAGGCCACCACATGAGATAAATGACTGTCAGCTCATCAGCTCTATTCTTACTTAGCCTTTGGTTTCACATTGGCTGTGAGCTTATCTCATTCCTCCAAAAACTGCTAAGGGATGGTAACTTTCAATACACATTTCTTATTAAAAGGTTTAGATTCAAGAACATACATACCCCCACGGGTTATGCCATTGGAACACTCGGTCACCACTTTGTGGAACCGTTGAGGGTAGTCTAGGAGGTGTTGCCTTGTTAGAGGAAGTATGTCACTGGAGCCAGGCTGTGATAGGTTAAAGGCTCGAACCGTTTCCAATGTGTACTCTTTCTGCTTTCTGCTCACTGTGGAGACATGCATCTATAGTTGCTGCTCCAGGAGCTACGCTTGTTGCCTGTAGCCACACTGTCCCCAGCACCACAGACTCTTATACCTTTGAAACCATAAGCCCCAATAAACTCTTTATCCCATAAGTTGCCTCTGTCATGGTGCATTTTCACAGAAACAGAAAAAACTCACTGAAACAGACAGTATTAAGCAAATTTTAGATTTTAGATTTTCTGCAAATGTCATGAGGCCACTTCTAAAAACCTGCAATTTCAAGACTCCAATGATGGGTGGATACCTTCTGAAGTCCTCTCTCTCTTCCTTCTCCCTTCTACAGACGTTGAGTCACAGTGAAATGATCAAATAAAGACATTTGAAGAGAAAAGAGCAGAAACGGCAAACTTCCTAGAAATCTATTCAGTGGAATGCTGTGCTCATAAAGTAGCATAACTTTGAACCAGCTATCTGCAAAGTGGCTAAGTTCAAAAGTACCAAACATTTAGCAGATCTATTTTGCTCTATAAATCTCTGGCATACTGAGGATCAAATGTCCTAAGATCTGGATTCATGACGCCATTCCAGCCAACATCAAGGTCTGCCTTCTGGATCAATCTACCACATGAGAACTTACATTTTTATCCTCATGACAATACAATGTATGCCATTAGCTACCTTATTATACCACTGCTAAATAATTCTTTAGATAAAAGTAAGTCTATCTAAACATTTTACCAAATATTTTCTACCTTTGAGTAGCATAAAACATCATCTGCTGGGATCAGTTCTAGAGCTTTCTGAATATCCATTGCTCATCCAGGGAGAGAAGTTGCCATTAATACGGGTGGAATTTTCTTCTATGACTGTATCCTCTGATCAACAGGGTAGCAAAGAGCCATTATTCTGGAATTTTTTCACTATTCTTGTGAATTTTACTTATTAACAAAAATTCCTGAATTTTATTGTTAAATGTATTTCTAGATGTGATTTTATGCAGTGTTAATCTCCCTACTAAGCAGTTTTTAATTGAGTGATTGTTGAATGGATAATGGTTTAAATATTTTTTTAGTTCCATTCTAACTCAGTTATATATTCATTTCATACTTAAGCAAAGATAATTCCAAAGGATTAAGGTCTTTTAAGGACACATAAATGCTGAATATGAGCAAAGAAAATACCTAGTGAGTAATTTAAAATAGTGCTTTTACTGCTCAGCTTTTAAATGTATTTACTGGTTGGTTTGCTGTGTGAGTGAGTGTGTGTGTGTGTGTGTACATTTATGTAGGTGTTTACTTACCATAGCACACACGTGGAAGTGTTTTAGTTAGGGTTTCTATTACTGTGAAGAAACACCATGACCCCAGAGAATACTTAGAAAGGAAAACATTTAATTGGGGCTAGCTTACAGGTTCAGAGATTTAGTTCATTATAGTCATGACAGGAAGCATGATGGAACACAGGCAGACATGGTGCTGGAGAAAGGTCTGAGAGTTCTACAACTGAATCCACAGGCAGCAGGAAGAGACAGACACACTGGGCCTGGATTGAGTATCTGAGACCTGAAAGCCTGCCCCCAAAGGCACACTTCCTCCAACAAGGCCACGCCTCCTAACTGTATGCATGGAGGCCATTTTTATTCAAACCACCACGTAAAATCAGAGGACAATTTGCAATAGTCAGTTCTCTCTTTCTACCTTGGGGTCAAAGTTGGCAGCAAGTTCCTTTACCCACTGAGCCATCTCTTCAGCTTTTTTTTGTTGTTGTTGCTATAAAAAAATATTTAAGGTAATTTAACATTATAATGGAAAGGAAGTTTATTTAGCTCATAGTTCCAGACATCAGGAGACCTTGTAGTGCCCTGACTCAGTCACAGTGCTGGTCTCTCACCAGGAGAACTCTATGCAGAGCATCTCAAGGAAAGAGACAAGGTGAGCATGCTCCTGTACCTGGTCTTCTTTCCTCTTTTTAAGAGTTATCAATCAAATCCAAACCAGCTATGGGGGTGTCACCCTGGCAACCTGATCTAACCCCAGTACCTTCCTCAAGGCCCTGTCTATCACTACAATTGTTCCGTTGTTTCTGCTCTCCTGATACTTCTTGCTTACAGTCACGTGGCAAACCATATTCAAACCACAACAGCATCATTTTGAGTATTAACCACTCCTCTTTCAGCACCCAAAGTGCTGCCTGTATTCATTTTCTTATCCCACAGACACCACAGTTAATATAAAAACAAGTGTAGACAAGGAAAGCGACGGATTCATAGATAATTTTTTTGCTCAAAAAGTTTGCTAATAAGGGTACTTGGCAAACATCTCTTCATAGAAATCATGTTGGAAAAATTATGAGTAGCTATTCATTTAAGCTCAAAAGTCATATTTACTTTGTGTCGTATATATGCACAGCATCCCATGTAGGAATGCATGAAACAACTATAGGGTGGTACTTTTTCACCATACACATCTCACTGTTAGAAATCTGTGGCTGTGGTAGTTAAAGTCTGTGCCGGCCAGGAATCTGTTGCCCCGGGCCATTCAACCAGACCCTCCTGCAAACAGGGCAGTAACAGGAAAATTTGGGGTTGGGAAGGGGATAGAATATTACTCTTTCTTCCTATCATTGCCCACATAATTGTATGATAGAAGTCATCTGTCTCTCTGATAATTATCCATAGCACTCTTGGTTTTTTTTTTCTGCTTTCAAAAAAAATAACTCTATCCCATGAGCCTTTTCGCTCTGAATGCGGAAGTGGCAAGCCCCGTTCCCCTCTGCAGATAAGGAGTGGGTCGCTCTTTTTGTCCAGCTTCACACCTACTTCTTTGAGTCTTATTTCACTTGTTTACAAGATTGTCTTAAGCAAGTTACAGATTCATCCAAAAGATAGCAAAATGGATGCCTGAATTATTTCAGATTGGGGACAAAGTGAACGTGAGCAGGAAGAAGAGAGGGAGTAGGAGCAGATGTCACCTCGGTGCAGATGGCTCGGGGTCCTGAAGCCTCTTGCACTTGCTGGAGGACCGCTATTCTGTGCCTGCTTGCTCTCGACTTTCAGGAAGCAGAACTTGGTTTATCTACTTCAAGGTGTTCGCAAGCGAAAGTGATCTAATCACTCATGGGAGCGTAGCTTATCCTGTGCTGCAATTAAAACAAACAAACAAACAAAAACAAACCAACGACTCCTTCATTTGATATTGGTAGATCAACGTTTGTGCGGTGCCATGAGCTTTCATACTTGGTTGCAAGAGCTTTGTAACCTGTGGTAGCAAGTCTGTTAGAATTTAGTATGATGTGCTCCGGGACATGTAGTTCCGAGCTTGTCTGGCCTAATAGAAGGAAGTGCTAGCAGTTCCTAAATGGAGAAGTATACCCTGAGGTTCTCCACAAACACTGTTTCTCAGCTGAGCCTTTAAAGGTGTTTGGTGGCAGAGAAATTACAAGTCAGTGTAAGAAGAGGGACACAACTGTCCTCTGTTGTCCACGTTTGGGCTTCAGCACCTGAGCCAAGAGTAGAATTTACATTCCCCCACTAAAGATGGAGACCACTGGGAGAAACATTCAGGTGAGTTGAGGCATTTTGAACCATTCTAACTCAGATGACTCAGTCACTGTGTTCAAGTCTTTAAAGTTTGTGTCGTGAAAGTACTTGCATCCAGAAAAATGGATAAAAACCAAATGTTTCCAAAAGAGCACCTTAAATTCTCTAAGTGTATACATTGGGAGATTATTTTTGACATTTTTCTCTTGAATTTTAATGAAAATATTTATGAAACAGGACACCGTCTCTGCCATCACTAGAGCAAACACATAAAATATATACAAAGAATGGAGGGCAGTTTTCAAGAAACTTGCAATGAAAGGCATACATGGTGGAACTGATCTCAAAGCCTGCTAGGATTTCTTTCCGTATTTGTACTCTAAATTCTGTAAAAATTAAGTAGAGATGCCTGCTTCCATTGTTTAGGATATTTGGCTGGAAGAGAGGCCAACCTCAATCACAAAACATGTAAACACTCCTAATGTAGTTTAGTTGTCTGTTTACTGATGGTCTTCCTTAAAAAGTAGATGCTGTTGGCAAATCTCTTAGGTAGATTAAAGATGACTGAGAGATAGTTGCTCCCATCCTATTGAGAAATGGGCTCTAACTTCACTCCTGAGTGTCAGCGCCCTTGCTAACACAGTACATGAACCCCTACAGGGTTTTCCTTGGTGTTCATAGCATGAACTCTCAAAGCCATAGAAGCTGCTCTGTAAGATACAGTCACCCAGGCTGATCATGAGAAGAGTCTGTGCATAGAGAAAGCAAAACTGGCCAGACCCCACATTATAAAGAAAGCCAGGTCAATCCTTCCAAATTGGTCCATACAAAAGCATGCCCCTGGTGAATCCCATGTAACTTCCTAGTCCACAAAATGTATTTGATAGAGTAAACTGACTCTAGGCATAGGCCACTACATTTTGGGCAACAGCAACAGATAGCTTGAACATCTGAATTACCCGACTACAAGACAGAAAGCTATCTAGGAGGCATTTTTTTTCCTCCACTCATACAAGTATGCACATTGCATTGATAATATGCCAGGCACTTGGCTAATGACAAGGATCCAAAGTTGAGTATGACAAGATTCTTGTCTATCGATACTTTTTCTCTGGTGGGCAGACAACCAAACTCATACTTTGGGTTTAACTACAAGGAAGACAAACATGTTACACAGCTCCAGGTGAACGGAAGCACTGTCACACGAGAAGGGCTCCCATTTGAGGTGACTGTGCACAGCTATTCAAAAAGCCATAGTGTGAATGTCTCTCAAAGTGGAAAGGCACAAGAGCTTGGTGATGGGTATTAGACTACAAGTCCTGAGAATGTTATAGAAACACATAGGAGAGACAGAGAGAAGGAGTTTTGCATGGGTTTTTTTGTTTTCTTTAATAATACCTAGAGAATTAATTGAGTTCATTGACACACTGTTATTATTGATAATATAATTTAGGGTTTGTGACATTCATTCTAACTTATGTAGTATGATTTGCCCAAAATCATTTATTATAATTATGACTTCAACACATATTTTCAAATACGTGAGAAATAATATCAAGGAGTAAAATAAAAAGTAAAGTCAGGAATTTGTTCCACGCGGCCTTGAAAACTAAAAGTGTGCATCTTCATGATGTTTATGATGCAATTTCACACGGTCGTTTGAGAAAGGTAAATGTATTAAGCACAGGCAAAATATTATATCACATTGAATTACAAAGCAAAGTACCAAGAATCAAAGAGGATCAGTTTAAATTTCAGTGACTGTGGACAGTTTGAATTCCAGTGGGTTTGAATTGCAAAGTAAGAAAATGATCCAGCCCAACAGATTCAATACAGACAGCTTGCTGCTACACTAAATAAGAAATCCAGAAATAAATTCACTTTCAGTTTGGGTAAATCAAGCAATCCTGGTGGCCAAATGACATTTATCCAATATTGTCTCTGGGCATCACTTCATACTCCATTGTTGATGGTTCCAGAACTCGCTCGGCACATCAGTATTTAGCCTTAGTAGACACCATTTCTTCCTCCCATCTCATTTTTTACACATAATACTTTTATTAATTATTCGGAAATTTCATCCAGTATAACCCAACCACACTTGCTTTCCATTCTTCCCAGGTCCACCCTTCGACTGCCTCTGAACCCCCCCTACCCCCCCCCCGCCCCGACCCTCTACAATCGCAGCAAATACACCAAGTACTATTTGTGTTGCGCATATACTTACTGGAGTATGGTCAAACTCCCAGCAGGTGGCCCCTGAAAGATAACTGAGTCCTTTCCTACCCTGATAGGTTATTTCTCTGTCGGTGAAATGAACTAATTCAAACCAAATTAGAATATATTAAAGGGAGATTTATTGGGAAGCAACTCACGGGAGAGTTCACCGACCCCAAGGATCGAGGCTAGGGGAGTCAGTTCACTGACCCCAAGGATAGAGGCTAGGGGAGTCGCCATGGGGAGGGGGAGGGAAGGAAAAGAGAGAGGAAGGGTGCTCAGACAGAGAGAAGAGAAAGAGAACAAGAGAGAGAGAAAAAGGCCAAATGTCCGGATTATACAGGAAGGAGCCTCTGGTCAGTGGGCTAGAAAGTTCAGGGTTGATGTCAGTATTTGCCAGGTAGGGAAGCTGGGAGAACCTGGAGGCCAGATTTGCTTTGATATGTAAAATACATACCTCAGTCTCTTGTCTTGGGTCCAAAACCAAACATCCCAACATTCTGTTGATTATAAATAAATAAGGGGTACCGTAATCATCCATGAGTACTTCCTGCTGAAATCTACAACCAGGAAAGTTCCAGAGAAGCAACAACCCTTCAGTCTACCCTCACAGACATCTCTACTGATGAGACAGGCTGACTCCATGACAGGCTTCAAATTAGCAGTTCAGGAGAGTAGGTCTAAAAACCCAGGCTTCAGGCAGCTAATCAGAAACTGACCTATCATCAGAAACTGCCCCACCACCTGACCTGAAGTGAGAACAATGGGTCAACAACAGTTTCCAACCCTCACTCCCTGGTAATAGTTCCGGAATCTTCTTACGAGACAGAGCAAGATAAGGCTACCTATACTGGAATTCCTCTATGGTGGTTTAAATCAAGCTTTCAAGAGTTCACTCCGGAGTCTCTCTGTCTTGGTAGTGGGAGACCCCAGCATGTTGGACTTCTGCAGAATAAAACACTTTGTGTTTACATACAATGTGAATCCAGGATATCATTCTTTGGTGGATCATAGACCCTTACACTACTAGGCCTGTACTTTCCTAGCTGTAGAAGGTCTCACATTGGACAGCAATGAAACAACCAACTTTCCGAGGACTTGACCTGCGTCCAGAAAGCATAGGTTCCCCAAAACAAAACAGTGCCCCAATATAAAATGGGAAAATTTTATATTCAGCTGTTTAGCTTTTCAGTAGAAACCAACTAATAGA
Organism: Tokudaia tokunoshimensis; assembly: GCA_036184795.1. Lineage (NCBI taxonomy): Eukaryota > Metazoa > Chordata > Mammalia > Rodentia > Muridae > Tokudaia > Tokudaia tokunoshimensis. The sequence continues at coordinate 60,768,887 of BTHU01000018.1, read as the reverse complement.
ACTCAGCTATATACTAAATCTAATAAGCTTGTTCAAATGACTTAACACACCTTTAAGTTAAAAAATGTTTGGAAGATTACAGTGTGGGTCTTTGCAATTATATGGTTAAATAATGCATAATGATAAATTTGAAAGAAACATCACAGTACATTCCAAAGGAAAGATAAAATTTATACTGTTCTTATTATAAATAAAATAATGTGTTTTTCCCTTGCTAGTTTTTTTGTTTTGTTTTTTGGTTTTTTGTTTTGTTTTGTTTTTGTCTGCTTAACATGACACAGGCTCATATAGGAAGAGGGAGGGGACTTCAATTTTAACAATGCCTCCATCTGATTGGCCCGTAGGCAAGTCCTTGGAGGCATTTTCTTGATTGATGCCGGATGTGGGAGAATCCAGTCCAGCCCTTTCTTTCCCAAGATGCTTTTGGTCACCTTCTTCATCAATGCAATAGAAAGCAAACTGGAACATCGCCTCTGGACCTTTTTCTTGCAAAAGAAGTCGTTCTGAATACTTTTCTTCATATTTTTGTGAGAGCAACTGTCTATATTTAGAACATAACAAATAACCATGATGGAAATCAGGTTCTTACGGCTGAGACTACATCATCAGTGGACATTACATCACACCTTAGAAGCAAATCACCCACTAAGACTTGTCTTTTTAATTGTTAATTCTGTACCTGCAGAACACTGAGTGCTGGCAGGATTCTAGTACTGTCTTTTCTAGGACCCATCACCAAGTTTTCCATTTTGTAAATGTGTAACCTTCCCACACCTGCCTAAAGGAAACCTAAAAATGTATCAGAGGTTGTCTTACTGACGATTGGTTTGTAATAAAAGTGTTGATGGCCAATGGCTGGAGCAGAAAGGAGGGGGCAGGACTTCTGGGTAGAGAGAGAAGCAGGGGAAAAAGCAGAAGCAAGAGAATAGAGAGTAGACATGGAGGGAGGAGATGTGAACCAGAGCGGAGCAGAGGTAGAGATCTAGCTAGCTGGAAGACTGCCCAAGTGAAAGGGCTAAGCTTTAAACTAGAATAGAAGTCTCATGTCATTATTTAAATCTCTGATGGTGTGGGTACGCAAAAAGTCCCACTGTAGGAAATGATTAGTGTTTGTTCATGGCATGTGGAAGAGCAGTTATAATGTTCTACAACATTACATAGGGTCAGTGACAATTCAAGTTGAAATGTGTCAGCGTGTATAGCAGTAAATGACACTGATATTTTTGCTTCAGATAGATATCCCTTCATCTCAAACACGAAGGGCAGATTCCAGCAGAAAGAAATGAATCCAGGCGGCTACTTACACTCAAAACTTACACTGAAAACTGCATTCACAAAGTTATTCTGACACTTAACACATCAAGTGGAAAGAAATAAGCGAAGACATTGGTTTTAAAATCACTAAAGAAGTGTGACCATTTCTCCATCATCCACAACAATGAAACTGAGCAGTGGATCAATGAAAAGTACCATCTTTTCAATATAATTAAATCAATGACCATACTGCCATTTCAAGATCCCAGTCACAGTCCGTTCTTAATTCAAGGCTCGCCATTTCAGTGGCCTGTGGTACAGATGTAAAATCTCCCCCTCAGGTGCATGAGTCTGAACTCATCCTCAGGCAGTGCCACCGTTGGAGGAAGTTATGTGAGTGTGACTTAGCTCTCAGGAGTGAATCAGTGTCATCAGTGTCGGATGCTTGAGGATGATATCACCTCTGGTTGTCGCCTGTGATGTCTGCTTTCTGATCCACCAAGATGTGAACAAATCACTTGTGTGGCAAACTCCTGTGTGCAAGAACAGAGATGTTCTAGGCACTTTGCCTTCCGCACAATGATATACTATGCTCTCCAAACTGGGAGTAAAATTAAAACTTTTCCTCCCTTAATTTGCTGCTGTCAGATCCTGTCATGGCAAACAGAAAAATAACTGACGCATTGACCATATATTTAATTATAGGGTTCTATAGGGTAATGTTATTCTCACTATGTTCATTGGCTGCTGTGGGGATTTCGATATGCTTGTCCCAGAGAGTGGCACTATTTGGAGGTGTGGCCTTGTTGGAGTAGATGTGGCCTTGTTGGAGGAAGTGTGTCACTGTGGGAGTGAGCTTTAAGACCCTTGTCCTAGCTGCTTGGTAGCCAGTCTTCTCATATTTGCCTTCAGAACAAGATGGTGAGAGTTCCGCGGTGGGACCTTCTGCCTGCTGGAGGGACCCCGCGCAGGGAGGGAGCCCGCCAGCTTCCCTTCCGCGACCTCTGTTCCCGCGGACTGCGCTGGAGAGACCGGTACCCAGGCTCTCCCCCCGATATAACATCACTTGGGACACGGCCTGTTGGGGCTTCCGTCTGTGCCCGAGGGCGGGTTGGCGCTGTAGTCGTCTGGGCGCCAGATCGGCGGGCCATCGTGACCACAGGGTGAGCGGCGCCACGGAGACTGCCCTCCGCCATCTTTGCTCCAGTGACCAGGTAGTTGGGACCGCCAGGCTCAGAGACAGACAGGCATAATATCGCTTCGGTTTCAGGCAGCTTGGGTGTAACCTGCTCCCAGGTGCTGGGCTGATCTGCAGTAACCAGCGCGCCAGTTCCGCGGTGGGACCTTCTGCCTGCTGGAGGGACCCCGCGCAGGGAGGGAGCCCGCCAGCTTCCCTTCCGCGACCTCTGTTCCCGCGGACTGCGCTGGAGAGACCGGTACCCAGGCTCTCCCCCCGATATAACATCACTTGGGACACGGCCTGTTGGGGCTTCCGTCTGTGCCCGAGGGCGGGTTGGCGCTGTAGTCGTCTGGGCGCCAGATCGGCGGGCCATCGTGACCACAGGGTGAGCGGCGCCACGGAGACTGCCCTCCGCCATCTTTGCTCCAGTGACCAGGTAGTTGGGACCGCCAGGCTCAGAGACAGACAGGCATAATATCGCTTCAGTTTCAGGCAGCTTGGGTGTAACCTGCTCCCAGGTGCTGGGCTGATCTGCAGTAACCAGCGCGCCAGTTCCGCGGTGGGACCTTCTGCCTGGTGGAGGGACCCTGCGCAGGGAGGGAGCCCGCCAGCTTCCCTTCCGCGACCTCTGTTCCCGCGGACTGCGCTGGAGAGACCGGTACCCAGGCTCTCCCCCCAATATAACATCACTTGGGACACGGCCTGTTGGGGCTTCCTTCTGTGCCCGAGGGCGGGTTGGCGCTGTGGTCGTCTGGGTGCCAGATCGGCGGGCCATCGTGACCACAGGGTGAGCAGCGCCACGGAGAGTGCCCTCCGCCATCTTTGCTCCAGTGACCAGGTAGTTGGGACCACCAGGCTCAGAGACAGACAGGCATAATATCGCTTCGGGTTCAGGCAGCTTGTGTGTAACCTGCTCCCAGGTGCTGGGCTGATCTGCAGTGACCAGCGCGCCAGATCTGCTGTGGGACTTCTGCCTGGCAGAGGGACGCCCCCTCCCCCCCCCAGGAGAGATCACACACCCCTGCACAGGGCAGGAGCCTGCCAGCCTCCCTTCGGCGACCTCTGCTCCAGGAATCCACTAGGCTGAGCCTTTAGATGTGCAAGGCCTCCCCAATATAAGATCACTTGGGGCAAAGCACATTAGGGCTCCAAAGTCACTCAGGAGCAGGCAGGCCCCAGAAATCGGTGCCAGGGGAATCCTGGTAATCCAGGGGGGGGCAGAAATAGCTTTGCAGGCTCACAGGAGGTCCAACCAACAGCCAGTGGCAGCAGGACCAACTAACACCAGAGGTATCCAGATGGCAAAAGGCAAACGTAGGAATGTTACTAACAGTAATCAAAGTAATGTAGGACCATCCGAACCCAACTCTCCAACAGCAGCAAGTCCTGGATACCCCACCACACCCGAAAGACAAGATCTGGATTTAAAATCACTTCTCATGATGCTATTAGAGGATCACAAGAAGGACACAAATAAATCTCATAAAGAGTTACAGGAGACCATGAATCAACGGTTAGAAGCCCTTACAAAGGAAACACAAAAATCGCTTAGAGAAATGCGGGAGAACATGGATCAAAAGATGGAGGCGCACAAGGAGACAACACAAAAATCGCTTAACGAGATGAATCAACGGGTAGATGCACTCACAAAGGAATCACAAAATTTGCATAAAGAAATGCAGAAGAATATGGGTCAACAGACGGATGCCCATAAGGAGGCAACACAAAAATTGCTTAAAGAAATGAATCAACGGTTAGATGCCCTTACAAAGGAAACACGAGAACTGCTTAAAGAAATGCAGGAGACGATGGATCAACAGATGGAATCCCATGAGGAGGAAACACAAAAATCGCTCAGAGAAATGCAGGAGAACGTGGGTCATCAGGAAGAAATCCTGAAAGAGGTAATGCAAAATTACCTTAAAGAAATACAGGAAAATACAAACAAACAAGTGAAGGATCTCAGCAAATCCATCCAGGAACTAAAAAAGGAAGTAGAAACAACTAAGAAATCACAAAGGGAGACAACTTTGGAGATAGAAAACCTTGGGAAGAAATCAGGAGTCATAGATGCAAACATCAACAATAGAATACAAGAGATGGAAGAAAGAATCTCAGGTGCTGAAGATTCCATAGAAAGCATCGACTCAACAGTCAAAGAAAATGCAAAATGCAAAAAACGCGTAACCCAAAACATCCAGGAAATCCAGGACACAATGAGAAGACCAAACCTAAGGATTATAGGTATAGATGAGAGTGAAGATTTGCAACTTAAAGGGCCAGTAAACATCTTCAACAAAATTATGGAGGAAAACTTCCCTAACTTAAAGAGAGAGATGCCGATGAACATACAAGAAGCCTACAGAACTCCAAACAGACTGGACCAGAACAGAAATACCTCCCGTCACATAATAATCAAAACACCGAATGTTCTAAACAAAGAAAGAATACTAAATGCAGTAAGAGAAAAGGGCCAAGTAACATACAAAGGAAGACCTATCCGAATCACATCAGACTTCTCACCAGAGACTATGAAAGCCAGAAGATCCTGGGCAGATCTCATGCAGACACTAAGACAGCACAAATGCCAGCCTAGACTACTATACCCAGCAAAACTCTCAATCACCATAGATGGAGAGACCAAGATATTCCATGATAAAACCAAATTTTCACAATATCTTTCCACAAATCCAGCCCTGCAACGGATAATAGGTGGAAACCTCCAATACAGGGAGAGAAACAACACCCTGGAAAAAATGAGATAATAACCTTCTTGAATCAAACCCAAAAGTAGATAACCACTCAAACATAAAGATAGCGTCAAGAATGGCAGATGGCAATAATCACTATGCCTTAATCTCTCTTAATATCAATGGTCTCAATTCCCCAATTAAAAGACATAGACTAGCAGACTGGATACATAAACAGGACCCAGCATTTTGCTGCATGCAGGAAACGCACCTCAGTGTCAAAGACAAACACTACCTCAGAGTAAAAGGCTGGAAAACAATTTTACAAGCAAATGGCCCCAAGAAACGAGGTGGAGTAGCCATCCTAATATCGGATAAAATTGATTTTCAACCCAAAGTCATCAAAAAAGACACAGAAGGACACTACATACTGATCAAGGGAAAAATCCACCATCAAGAACTCTCAATCCTGAATATCTATGCTCCAAATGCAAGGGCACCCTCATTCGTAAAAGAAACTTTACTAAAACTCAAAGCACACATCGCACCGCACACAATAATAGTGGGTGACTTCAACACCCCGCTCTCTGAAATGGATCGTTCAGGAAAGCAGAAACTAAACAGGGACACAGTGAATCTAATTGAAGCCTTGGACCAAATGGAACTAACTGATATATATAGAACATTTCATCCTAGAGCTAAAGAATACACCTTCTTCTCAGCTCCTCATGGTACCTTCTCCAAAATTGACCATATAATTGGTCACAAATCAGACCTCAACAGATACAAGAAGATAGAAATAATCCCATGCCTCCTATCAGATCACTATGGAATAAGGGTGGTCTTCAATGGCAACAAAAACAAAAGAAAACCCACGTACACATGGAGGCTGAACAATGCTCTACTCAATGATAACTTGGTCAAGGTGGAAATAAAGAAAGAAATCAAAGACTTTTTGAAAGTTAATGAAAATGAAGGCACAACATACCCTAACTTATGGGACACAATGAAAGCAGTGCTAAGAGGAAAATTCATAGCCCTGAGTGCCGCCAAAAAGAAACGGGAGACAGCATACACTAACAGCTTAATGGCACACCTGAAAGCCCTGGAACAAAAAGAAGCAAATACACCAAAGAGGAGTAGAAGGCAGGAAATCATCAAACTCAGGGCTGAAATCAATCAAGTAGAAACAAATAAAACCATACAAAGAATCAACAAAACGAGGAGTTGGTTCTTTGAGAAAATCAACAAGATAGATAAGCCCTTAGCCAGACTAACCAGAGGGCACAGAGATAGTATCCAAATTAATAAAATCAGAAACGAAAAGGGAGAGATAACAACAGAAACTGAGGAAATTCAAAAAATCATCAGATCCTACTACAAAAACCTGTATTCAACACAACTAGAAAATCTTGAGGAAATGGACAATTTCCTTGACAGATACCAAGTACCAAAATTAAATCAGGATCAAATAGACCATCTAAACCGTCCTATAACCCCTGAAGAAATAGAAGTTGTCATTGGAAGTCTTCCAACCAAAAAAAGCACAGGTCCAGATGGTTTTAGTGCAGAATTCTATCAGACCTTCAAAGAAGACCTAACACCAATACTCTTCAAACTGTTCCACAAAATAGAAACAGAAGGAACACTACCCAACTCGTTCTATGAAGCCACAATTACACTAATACCAAAAGCACACAAAGATCCGACAAAGAAAGAGAATCTCAGGCCAATCTCTCTTATGAATATCGATGCAAAAATACTCAATAAAATTCTTGCCAACCGAATCCAAGAACACATCAAAACGATCATTCACCACGATCAAGTAGGCTTCATCCCAGGGATGCAGGGATGGTTCAATATAAGGAAATCCATCAATGTAATCCACTACATAAACAATCTCAAAGAAAAAAACCACATGGTCATCTCATTAGATGCTGAGAAAGCATTTGACAAAATTCAGCATCCTTTCATGCTAAAGGTCTTGGAAAGATCAGGAATTCAAGGCCCATATCTAAACATAGTAAAAGCAATTTACAGCAAACCAGTAGCCAGCATCAATCTAAACGGAGAGAAACTTGAAGCAATCCCACTAAAATCAGGGACTAGACAAGGCTGCCCTCTCTCTCCATATCTTTTCAATATAGTACTTGAAGTTCTAGCTAGAGCAATTAGACAAGAAAAAGAGGTCAAAGGGATACAAATTGGAAAGGAAGAAGTCAAACTATCACTATTTGCAGACGATATGATAGTATACATAAGCGACCCAAAGACTCCACCAGAGAACTCCTACAGCTGATAAACGACTTCAGCAAAGTGGCCGGATATAAAATCAACTCAAGCAAGTCAGAAGCCTTCCTATACTCAAAGGATAAGCAGGCTGAGAAAGAAGTAAGAGAAATAATACCCTTCACGATAGCCACAAACCATATTAAGTATCTTGGCGTGACTCTAACCAAACAAGTGAAAGATCTGTATGACAAGAACTTCAAGTCTCCGAAGAAAGAAATTGAAGAAGACCTCGGAAGATGGAAAAATCTGCCATGCTCATGGATTGGCAGGATTAATATAGTAAAAATGAGCATCTTACCAAAAGTAATACACAGATTCAATGCAATCCCCATCAAAATCCCAACTCAATTCTTCATAGAGTTAGAAAGAGCAATTCAAAAATTCATCTGGAATAACAGAAAACCCAGAATAGCTAAAACTATTCTCAAGAGTAAAAGAACCTCTGGGGGAATCAGTATCCCGGACCTCAAGCTGTACTACAGAGCAATAGTGTTAAAAACTGCATGGTATTGGTACAGTAACAGACATGTAGATCAATGGAACAGAATTGAAGACCCAGAAATGAATCCACACTCCTATGGTCACTTGATCTTTGACAAAGGAGCTAAAACCATCCAGTGGAAAAAAGATAGCCTTTTCAACAAATGGTGCTGGCTCAGCTGGAGGTCAACATGCAGAAGAATGCAAATTGACCCATCCTTATCTCCTTGCACTAAGCTCAATTCTAAGTGGATCAAAGATCTCCACATAAAACCAGACACACTGAAACTAATAGAAGGGAAACTAGGGAAGAACCTTGAACATATGGGCACAGGGGAGAATTTCCTGAACAGAACTCCAATAGCTTATACTCTAAGATCAAGAATAGACAAATGGGACCTCATTAAATTACAAAGTTTTTGCAAGGCAAAAGACACCGTCAAAAAGACAAAGCGGCAACCAACTAACTGGGAAATGATCTTTACCAACCTTACATCCGACAGAGGGCTAATATCCAAGATATACAAAGAACTCAAGAAGTTAAACTCCAGAGAGGCAAGTAACCCTATTAAAAAAATGGGGTACAGAGCTCCACAAAGAGTTCTCACCTGAAGAATATCTAATGGCTGAGAAGCACCTAAAGAGATGTTCATCATCCTTAGTCATTAGGGAAATGCAAATCAAAACAACCCTGAGATTCCATCTCACACCAGTCAGGATGGCTAAGATCAAAAACACAGGAGACAGCAGTTGTTGGCGAGGATGTGGAGAAAGAGGAACACTCCTCCACTGCTGGTGGAATTGCAGGCTGGTACAACCACTCTGGAAAGCAGTCTGGCGGCTCCTCAGAAAACTGGGCATGACACTTCCGGAGGATCCGGCTATACCACTCCTGGGCATATACCCAGAGACTTTACCTGCATGCAATAAGGACACATGCTCCACTATATTCATAGCAGCCTTATTTATAATAGCCAGAAGCTGGAAAGAACCCAGATGTCCCTCAACGGAGGAATGGATTCAGAAGATGTGGTATATTTACACAATGGAATACTACTCTGCAATTAAAAACAATGAATTCACGAAATTCCTAGGCAAATGGTCAGAACTTGAAAATATCATCCTTAGTGAGGTAACCCAATCACAAAAGATCACACATGGTATGAAGTCACTGATAAGGGGATATTGACCCAGAATCTCAGAATACCCTAGACACAATCAGCATATCAATAGATTTCTAAAAAGATGGAAGGAGAGACCCCTGGTCCTGGAAAGACTGGATGTAGGGGAACGCCAGGACAGAGTAATGAGAGGGGGTTGAACGGAGAAAAGAGGGAGGGAAGGGGGCTTATGGGACTTTCGGGGAGGGAGGAAACGGGAAAGGGGAAGTGATTTGGAATGTAAATTAAAAAAATAAAATAAAATTAAATTAAAAAAAAAAAGATAAATAATAAAAAAAAAAAAAAAAAAAAAGAACAAGATGGTGAACTCTCAGCTCCTCCTGCACCATGTCTGCCTGGGCACTGCCATGCTCTGGCCTTGATAATAATGGACTAAAGCTCTGAAACCATAAGCCAGCCCCAATTAGATGTTGTCCTTATAAGAGTTGCCTTGGTCATGGTGTCTGTTCACAGCAGTAAAGCCCTAACTAAGACAGCTACCCTATCTGTTAACTTCATTAAAAAAATCACACTACAACTGCATTGTTTTCTAACTGTACATTATATTCAGATTCTTTTAACAGTCCATACAAACAATAGTTCTTTTTCAAGTATTCTCCTGACTTTCCTCCCTGTCTGCATTTCTGGGTACTTTCCTGAACTAGCTTTCATTCACATTGTTCTTCCTTCAGAACATAGATCTGTCTTCTCTACCTGGTGACTGTTAGGATCAGTCTATCATTTAAATAGAGTCAAAAATTCCTATACCATAACTGTTATTCACTAGTCTATTCTTACAGTGATTGCACTTTTATAGAATATTTTAATTCTACCCTAGTATCCCAGGTTGTAGAATGTTTATTATGTGTCTTATTCCAGTTTATAGAATGTTGTTTTACTTATCTTTTTTTATGGGCATATGTTCACTGTGTATAGTAATTGGTTTCATAAAGATATATTCACACATGTATCATGTTCTCTGATACAGTCTCATGCATACTTCAGCTTCTACGTTCATGACATATACACTTAAGTCATGCTGAGTCTGAAATCTAAGGTCTACAAATGAGACAAATGATCCAACTTTTGTCTTCCAAGTCTGACTGATTTTGTTTAATAAGACAATCCCCAGTTGCATCTATTTTCTAACACATGAAATAATTTCACTCTTCTTTATGGATAAATCAAACTCCATTGTGCGTGATCACCACACTTTCTTCATGTATTAGTAAAGTGTTAGCTAAGTTGACTCCTTCACTTGCTTGTCATGAATTGTAAAGTGATAGACGTGTTTGTGAAGCATCTCTGCAGTATGTTAACTTGGAGTCCTTCAAATGAGTACCCAGGGGTGGCTTAGCTGGGCCATATGGCAACCTCCATTTTCAGATTTTAAGGCAGCATCATAGTGGCTGGACTCATTTACACCCCCACAGCCACATGTGAAGCTTTGCCTTCTGGGACATCCTTATCACCATTTGCTGTTACTTGTTTCCTTAATGGTAGCCATTCTGGCTAGAGAAAGATAGAATTCTAATGTAATTTTATTTTACCTTTTTTCCAGTGTCTAAAGACACTAAACAACTTTTCTTAAGTGTAGTGGTCATTTGTATTTCACCTTTTAAGAACTGTTCAATCATTAGTCTCCTTGTTAGTTTGATTGGTTTCTTGTTTGATATTTTTAGTTCTTTATGTAGTCTCGATATGAATCCTTTATCTACTGTGTAGCTAGCAAAGATATTCTCTATTTCTGTAGGCTGTCTCTTCACTTGTTTCATCTGCTCTACTAAAGATTTTGAACATTGCAAGATCACATTTCTCTATTTCTGACATTATTTCTTGAGCTATTGGAGTCCTTTTCAGTAAATCCTTGCTTATGCTCGTATCTTGAGCTTCTATCAGTGTTCCTGTAACACTTTGAGAGTTTCAGGTCTTACATTAAAGACTTTGATTCATGTTGAGTAGATTTTTCCCAGGGCAAGAGATAAATATATAGTTTCATTCCTCTATGCTTGCTATCTTTTCTGCAATGTACATTGTCCTAAAGCCACATGACTATAGATATTACAGTGACATATGTGCCATTTTTTGTCCCAGTACCATAATGTTTTTATCATTATGGCTTTGTGATGTAACTTGGATTTAGGTATGGTGGGACCTACAGTGTCACTCCTTTTACTCAGGTTGTTTTGATCATTTGGGGTCTTCTTTTTCTTCCACATGAGTTTTTAGAATAATTTACTATTTCTCTGAAGGATGTCAAGGAAATTTTGATTGGAACTACATTAACCATATGGATTATTTTAGATGATGTAGCCATTTTGACCATGAAAATTATGCCAATGCTTGAGATTACTCTAGTCCTTCCACCTCCTCATGTCTTCAATAGTTTCAGCTTTTTATTATAGATGCCAACCCTTGGCTAGAATTATTACAATGTATATTTCGAAGCTACTTTAATTTGGATTGTTTTCCTAATTTCTTTTTCATTTTCAGTCTTAAAATATAGAAAGGTTTTCTTTTGTGTTATATCCCACTTCTCTTTTTGTTGACCTATTGTTCTAGCCAAGACTTCGAGTGTTATGTTGAATAAGAGTGGAGAAATTGAACAATTTTATCTCATTCCGGAGAATTCCACTTTTTTCATGGTTCCCTACAGAGAATAGTAATTATAGGGCACTGAAAATGCCAAATAATAAGGTCTCATTGATGATTTTTAAATAAAACAATTGGGTTCATAGCTCTTTATTGTTTCTTTGACAAAATTATTATCTTATGATGTATGAATTGGTAAAAAATGTGGACTAAGTAGACTAGTAGACTAACTTATAAACAGTAAAAATTTATCTTTCACATTTCTCTAGACTGAAGTCAATAACAATCAGGTTATAGTGAGGACCCTTTTACTGTGTCCTCATGTAGAAGAAGAGAGTGGGAAGTCTTTGGGCTTCCACTTATGAAGACTCTCATCCCATTTGTGAGGGATTAGTCTATATAACTCTCAATGAAGATTAAGATTATAGGCTATGAATTTTGGAGTAGCAAACCATCTATAACAGTAAGAAATTTTATAGTAGAAGATAAAGAAGTGGAGTTTAACTCTCAGACAATAATGTTGTGAATTTGGATGAATCCAAGCACAAATAAATACTAAGTTGAATATGAAAATTCTCTGAAACAATAACTTTCTTGCCTACAAAGGAAAGGGGGTGGGTAGCAATGTAGACATCAACATTGTGGGCTTTGCATAAGTCACTTCATCTCAAAAGACCTTCAACTTTTCCTGTCTATTTAAAAAGAAAATCAGTCTATATTACATCTCTAGGCCCTCTGTTTAAGACACATTGCATTGAGTCTGAGTAACAGAAAAGGAAGCTATCAGATGTCTCATTTCATCATGGGAATTCTCATCAAGAAGCAGAAAAGCACAAATCTGGTTACTTTTTGTTTCCACTCTATTATATTACTCATGAGATTAAGAAATTCTATCAATATATGTAAAATATAGAAAAGTTTACCCAGTGATGAAAGGATAACAGAAGCTTCAGCAGCCAGCTTTCCTAGAGATTTTTAAAAATAACTTATTATATTTTATTTGTTCGTTTCTTTATAGTATGAAGGTCAGAGGACAACTAATAAAATCAGTTCTCTCCTTCTACCAGAGAGATCCCCAGCAATAGACTTCAGCTCACTAGGCTTGCTAGCAGATGCCTTTATCAGCTCAGCTTTCTTAAGAATATAAAAAAAGGTGTTCTTCAAGGTACCATTATTAAATTACAAAATTGGTTCATTAAAATATACAATTTATTGATATTTTTATTATAATCACAAAATTGAAACAAACCCCTCACAATTTCAGGCATTTTTATTACATGTCTATGTTTGTATCATTAACAGTTAGTGACCACAATTGTATTTTCTCTAAGACCAGGGTAGCTATGAACTTATATACCTTCATGTCTATGTATTCATTCACTAGTCTAATATTTAATACATAAAATCATTAAATGTGTGGTAATTTGTGCCTGGCTTCTTTAACTAAGTGACACAGTCTGAATAGAAATGCCCCTATAGGCTCACATATTTGAATGCTTAGTCATTAAAAAGTCATGTTACCCAAAAATTTGAATTTCAATGTCCCACACTCAATAGAGTAGGGTTCAATATTATGTTTATTTCTTTAATTCTATAGATTTTTGTTTCATGCTTGACAATTCTGTTTTTAAAATTTTAAAATTTTCTTTTATTGCTAGAGACATATTGGTGTATAAGTCTACTTGTGCCCCATTGATAGGGCACAAATAGTGCCTTTATAGGTCTCTAATGGTTTCTACTTGTTTGGTATAATTCCTTCCCATCTTTAGCATTCAACCTGTTCAGTTCTGTGAAACCAAAATTGTGTACTTTATAGGCAGCATGATGTTGAGTCTTCTCTGTTTTCACAAATTATGGTATCAGTTGGAATTGTTACAGAAATTACTTGAACTAGATTTTTTAAAAAGATTTCTGTTACTGGTAAGTACTCAATGATCCTTTAAAATGACATTCCTAACTCACGATAAATTGCCCGAGTTATGTTGTATAAATTTAATGCTAATAGCCATTCTTCTGACACTCTGATAACATAGAAAAATGAACATCTTCCCACAAAAGAGAGGAAATACAAGTTTTTTGATTCAGGTTATTGCTCTCCTATATTATAGGGACCATTTTCTCAAATTTACATGCTTTTTGTACACTCAAAACTCATATGAAGCTTTGGAGAAAACAGTGTTCATACATGCACCATACACAATGACATTATATCTTACGACTCTTAAAAAGATGCTAAAACCAAGCTATGGTGAGCATCGAGTTGTTCATAGGAAGATTAAAGGAGATGCCAATGTGACCCCACCTGCTAGGCAGGAGCCATTTGAAACAAGAGTTGATATTATGTATATGATAAGATGCCATACATCAAGCAGAATCTCTCATCCTGCTTCAATGTTCCTCTCTGATTACTTTGGGCTATACTTCTGACTGTTATTGATTTATCGGCCATGAAAACATAATTATGAAGTATAGATAAGTGCCAGTTGGTAGTAGATTCTGTAAAGGTTATTTTATCTTCCCCTGGTCTAAAAGAAGGAAGACAAATCCACAGCACAGAATATGGTACTTGCGTGATACCACTACGGTGCATGAAGAATCTTTTAGACTGAGATTTAAAGAAGGGACTGGGAGGGGTCCTACCAAACCAAGATGTCTGAGCAGCAGGAGTCACAGTGATCCAGAGGAAGCTATCTCCTGAAGGGAGGACAGGAATGTTCACCGCACAAAGGAGTTGCTGCAGTTTCTAGAAGTTTTGGGTTTTTTTTTTTTTTATCTTCCTCTTCAAGAGAATGACAAAACGGCATCTTCTTTCAAAGCAATGTCCACAATCCTTGTGGTGTATTTGGAATTAATTTACAGAAGAAATTTCCTTGAATGTGAGGAAATGAGGTTACTGCCTGAGCAAGCCGGTGATGATGATATCAGGGAAAGAAATGCCAAAAGTCTTACATGAACGTTAGGTGATATTTAAGACCAAGAGGAAGAAGATAAAGATGGCAAGAGGGACTGGCTAGCTTTGGATCTTTCTAGTCACATCTACACTTTCAGAGGAGGAAGCCAGGATGTGTGCAGGTAGTTAAGTGTGTGAGGCCTGTCGAACCGTGCACACCCTGGGTTTGTACAAGAGAGATGCCAACTGAATATTGGAGGAGAAGCCAAAGTTGTGCTTTGAAGAAGTCGGAAGGTTGCTCTGTCCCTCCATCCTCCCAGAAGTCAATGTGTATATAGTCCAGGCTCCTGTGGAAGATCCTCAAACTTTGTTAAGTAATGTCAGGAATTCCCAAGAGGGGGCAAAAGGAAAGGACTGGAAAGGACTTCTGGGAAGATAGAAAAGCTAAGAAGTATGCAATGCTAATAAGCCAGTCCTTGGCTGACATCCTGGGGATAGGGGGAAGGACTGAAGAGAAAGCAAATTTTTTAACTGGCAGGTTTAAGAAAAATCAGATTTGGAGGGAGCCTGCCAGCTTCCCTTCCGCGACCTCTGTTCCCGCGGACTGCGCTGGAGAGACCGGTACCCAGGCTCTCCCCCCGATATAACATCACTTGGGACACGGCCTGCTGGGGCTTCCGTCTGTGCCCGAGGGCGGGTTGGCGCTGTGGTCGTCTGGGTGCCAGATCGGCGGGCCATCGTGACCACAGGGTGAGCGGCGCCACGGAGACTGCCCTCCGCCATCTTTGCTCCAGTGACCAGGTAGTTGGGACCGCCAGGCTCAGAGACAGACAGGCATAATATCGCTTCGGTTTCAGGCAGCTTGTGTGTAACCTGCTCCCAGGTGCTGGGCTGATCTGCAGTAACCAGCGCGCCAGTTCCGCGGTGGGACCTTCTGCCTGGTGGAGGGACCCCGCGCAGGGAGGGAGCCTGCCAGCTTCCCTTCCGCGACCTCTGTTCCCGCGGACTGCGCTGGAGAGACCGGTACCCAGGCTCTCCCCCCAATATAACATCACTTGGGACACGGCCTGTTGGGGCTTCCTTCTGTGCCCGAGGGCGGGTTGGCGCTGTGGTCGTCTGGGTGCCAGATCGGCGGGCCATCGTGACCACAGGGTGAGCAGCGCCACGGAGAGTGCCCTCCGCCATCTTTGCTCCAGTGACCAGGTAGTTGGGACCGCCAGGCTCAGAGACAGACAGGCATAATATCGCTTCGGGTTCAGGCAGCTTGTGTGTAACCTGCTCCCAGGTGCTGGGCTGATCTGCAGTGACCAGCGCGCCAGATCTGCTGTGGGACTTCTGCCTGGCAGAGGGACGCCCCCTCCCCCCCCCAGGAGAGATCACACACCCCTGCACAGGGCAGGAGCCTGCCAGCCTCCCTTTGGCGACCTCTGCTCCAGGAATCCACTAGGCTGAGCCTTTAGATGTGCAAGGCCTCCCCAATATAAGATCACTTGGGGCAAAGCACATTAGGGCTCCAAAGTCACTCAGGAGCAGGCAGGCCCCAGAAATCGGTGCCAGGGGAATCCTGGTAATCCAGGGGGGGGGGCAGAAATAGCTTTGCAGGCTCACAGGAGGTCCAACCAACAGCCAGTGGCAGCAGGACCAACTAACACCAGAGGTATCCAGATGGCAAAAGGCAAACGTAGGAATGTTACTAACAGTAATCAAAGTAATGTGGGACCATCCGAACCCAACTCTCCAACAGCAGCAAGTCCTGGATACCCCACCACACCCGAAAGACAAGATCTGGATTTAAAATCACTTCTCATGATGCTATTAGAGGATCACAAGAAGGACACAAATAAATCTCATAAAGAGTTACAGGAGACCATGAATCAACGGTTAGAAGCCCTTACAAAGGAAACACAAAAATCGCTTAGAGAAATGCGGGAGAACATGGATCAAAAGATGGAGGCGCACAAGGAGACAACACAAAAATCGCTTAACGAGATGAATCAACGGGTAGATGCACTCACAAAGGAATCACGAAATTTGCATAAAGAAATGCAGAAGAATATGGGTCAACAGACGGATGCCCATAAGGAGGCAACACAAAAATTGCTTAAAGAAATGAATCAACGGTTAGATGCCCTTACAAAGGAAACACGAGAACTGCTTAAAGAAATGCAGGAGACGATGGATCAACAGATGGAATCCCATGAGGAGGAAACACAAAAATCGCTCAGAGAAATGCAGGAGAACGTGGGTCATCAGGAAGAAATCCTGAAAGAGGTAATGCAAAAATACCTTAAAGAAATACAGGAAAATACAAACAAACAAGTGAAGGATCTCAGCAAATCCATCCAGGAACTAAAAAAGGAAGTAGAAACAACTAAGAAATCACAAAGGGAGACAACTTTGGAGATAGAAAACCTTGGGAAGAAATCAGGAGTCATAGATGCAAACATCAACAATAGAATACAAGAGATGGAAGAAAGAATCTCAGGTGCTGAAGATTCCATAGAAAGCATCGACTCAACAGTCAAAGAAAATGCAAAATGCAAAAAACGCGTAACCCAAAACATCCAGGAAATCCAGGACACAATGAGAAGACCAAACCTAAGGATTATAGGTATAGATGAGAGTGAAGATTTGCAACTTAAAGGGCCAGTAAACATCTTCAACAAAATTATGGAGGAAAACTTCCCTAACTTAAAGAGAGAGATGCCGATGAACATACAAGAAGCCTACAGAACTCCAAACAGACTGGACCAGAACAGAAATACCTCCCGTCACATAATAATCAAAACACCGAATGTTCTAAACAAAGAAAGAATACTAAATGCAGTAAGAGAAAAGGGCCAAGTAACATACAAAGGAAGGCCTATCCGAATCACATCAGACTTCTCACCAGAGACTATGAAAGCCAGAAGATCCTGGGCAGATCTCATGCAGACACTAAGACAGCACAAATGCCAGCCTAGACTACTATACCCAGCAAAACTCTCAATCACCATAGATGGAGAGACCAAGATATTCCATGATAAAACCAAATTTTCACAATATCTTTCCACAAATCCAGCCCTGCAACGGATAATAGGTGGAAACCTCCAATACAGGGAGAGAAACAACACCCTGGAAAAAATGAGATAATAACCTTCTTGAATCAAACCCAAAAGTAGATAACCACTCAAACATAAAGATAGCGTCAAGAATGGCAGATGGCAATAATCACTATGCCTTAATCTCTCTTAATATCAATGGTCTCAATTCCCCAATTAAAAGACATAGACTAGCAGACTGGATACATAAACAGGACCCAGCATTTTGCTGCATGCAGGAAACGCACCTCAGTGTCAAAGACAAACACTACCTCAGAGTAAAAGGCTGGAAAACAATTTTACAAGCAAATGGCCCCAAGAAACGAGGTGGAGTAGCCATCCTAATATCGGATAAAATTGATTTTCAACCCAAAGTCATCAAAAAAGACACAGAAGGACACTACATACTGATCAAGGGAAAAATCCACCATCAAGAACTCTCAATCCTGAATATCTATGCTCCAAATGCAAGGGCACCCTCATTCGTAAAAGAAACTTTACTAAAACTCAA
The DNA here is from genome assembly GCA_036184795.1 of Tokudaia tokunoshimensis. Lineage (NCBI taxonomy): Eukaryota > Metazoa > Chordata > Mammalia > Rodentia > Muridae > Tokudaia > Tokudaia tokunoshimensis. The sequence goes on along the minus strand of BTHU01000018.1, from coordinate 60,750,758 downwards.
AGCACACATCGCACCGCACACAATAATAGTGGGTGACTTCAACACCCCGCTCTCTGAAATGGATCGTTCAGGAAAGCAGAAACTAAACAGGGACACAGTGAATCTAATTGAAGCCTTGGACCAAATGGAACTAACTGATATATATAGAACATTTCATCCTAGAGCTAAAGAATACACCTTCTTCTCAGCTCCTCATGGTACCTTCTCCAAAATTGACCATATAATTGGTCACAAATCAGACCTCAACAGATACAAGAAGATAGAAATAATCCCATGCCTCCTATCAGATCACTATGGAATAAGGGTGGTCTTCAATGGCAACAAAAACAAAAGAAAACCCACGTACACATGGAGGCTGAACAATGCTCTACTCAATGATAACTTGGTCAAGGTGGAAATAAAGAAAGAAATCAAAGACTTTTTGAAAGTTAATGAAAATGAAGGCACAACATACCCTAACTTATGGGACACAATGAAAGCAGTGCTAAGAGGAAAATTCATAGCCCTGAGTGCCGCCAAAAAGAAACGGGAGACAGCATACACTAACAGCTTAATGGCACACCTGAAAGCCCTGGAACAAAAAGAAGCAAATACACCAAAGAGGAGTAGAAGGCAGGAAATCATCAAACTCAGGGCTGAAATCAATCAAGTAGAAACAAATAAAACCATACAAAGAATCAACAAAACGAGGAGTTGGTTCTTTGAGAAAATCAACAAGATAGATAAGCCCTTAGCCAGACTAACCAGAGGGCACAGAGATAGTATCCAAATTAATAAAATCAGAAACGAAAAGGGAGAGATAACAACAGAAACTGAGGAAATTCAAAAAATCATCAGATCCTACTACAAAAACCTGTATTCAACACAACTAGAAAATCTTGAGGAAATGGACAATTTCCTTGACAGATACCAAGTACCAAAATTAAATCAGGATCAAATAGACCATCTAAACCGTCCTATAACCCCTGAAGAAATAGAAGTTGTCATTGGAAGTCTTCCAACCAAAAAAAGCACAGGTCCAGATGGTTTTAGTGCAGAATTCTATCAGACCTTCAAAGAAGACCTAACACCAATACTCTTCAAACTGTTCCACAAAATAGAAACAGAAGGAACACTACCCAACTCGTTCTATGAAGCCACAATTACACTAATACCAAAAGCACACAAAGATCCGACAAAGAAAGAGAATCTCAGGCCAATCTCTCTTATGAATATCGATGCAAAAATACTCAATAAAATTCTTGCCAACCGAATCCAAGAACACATCAAAACGATCATTCACCACGATCAAGTAGGCTTCATCCCAGGGATGCAGGGATGGTTCAATATAAGGAAATCCATCAATGTAATCCACTACATAAACAATCTCAAAGAAAAAAACCACATGGTCATCTCATTAGATGCTGAGAAAGCATTTGACAAAATTCAGCATCCTTTCATGCTAAAGGTCTTGGAAAGATCAGGAATTCAAGGCCCATATCTAAACATAGTAAAAGCAATTTACAGCAAACCAGTAGCCAGCATCAATCTAAACGGAGAGAAACTTGAAGCAATCCCACTAAAATCAGGGACTAGACAAGGCTGCCCTCTCTCTCCATATCTTTTCAATATAGTACTTGAAGTTCTAGCTAGAGCAATTAGACAAGAAAAAGAGGTCAAAGGGATACAAATTGGAAAGGAAGAAGTCAAACTATCACTATTTGCAGACGATATGATAGTATACATAAGCGACCCAAAGAACTCCACCAGAGAACTCCTACAGCTGATAAACGACTTCAGCAAAGTGGCCGGATATAAAATCAACTCAAGCAAGTCAGAAGCCTTCCTATACTCAAAGGATAAGCAGGCTGAGAAAGAAGTAAGAGAAATAATACCCTTCACGATAGCCACAAACCATATTAAGTATCTTGGCGTGACTCTAACCAAACAAGTGAAAGATCTGTATGACAAGAACTTCAAGTCTCCGAAGAAAGAAATTGAAGAAGACCTCGGAAGATGGAAAAATCTGCCATGCTCATGGATTGGCAGGATTAATATAGTAAAAATGAGCATCTTACCAAAAGTAATACACAGATTCAATGCAATCCCCATCAAAATCCCAACTCAATTCTTCATAGAGTTAGAAAGAGCAATTCAAAAATTCATCTGGAATAACAGAAAACCCAGAATAGCTAAAACTATTCTCAAGAGTAAAAGAACCTCTGGGGGAATCAGTATCCCGGACCTCAAGCTGTACTACAGAGCAATAGTGTTAAAAACTGCATGGTATTGGTACAGTAACAGACATGTAGATCAATGGAACAGAATTGAAGACCCAGAAATGAATCCACACTCCTATGGTCACTTGATCTTTGACAAAGGAGCTAAAACCATCCAGTGGAAAAAAGATAGCCTTTTCAACAAATGGTGCTGGCTCAGCTGGAGGTCAACATGCAGAAGAATGCAAATTGACCCATCCTTATCTCCTTGCACTAAGCTCAATTCTAAGTGGATCAAAGATCTCCACATAAAACCAGACACACTGAAACTAATAGAAGGGAAACTAGGGAAGAACCTTGAACATATGGGCACAGGGGAGAATTTCCTGAACAGAACTCCAATAGCTTATACTCTAAGATCAAGAATAGACAAATGGGACCTCATTAAATTACAAAGTTTTTGCAAGGCAAAAGACACCGTCAAAAAGACAAAGCGGCAACCAACTAACTGGGAAATGATCTTTACCAACCTTACATCCGACAGAGGGCTAATATCCAAGATATACAAAGAACTCAAGAAGTTAAACTCCAGAGAGGCAAGTAACCCTATTAAAAAATGGGGTACAGAGCTCCACAAAGAGTTCTCACCTGAAGAATATCTAATGGCTGAGAAGCACCTAAAGAGATGTTCATCATCCTTAGTCATTAGGGAAATGCAAATCAAAACAACCCTGAGATTCCATCTCACACCAGTCAGGATGGCTAAGATCAAAAACACAGGAGACAGCAGTTGTTGGCGAGGATGTGGAGAAAGAGGAACACTCCTCCACTGCTGGTGGAATTGCAGGCTGGTACAACCACTCTGGAAAGCAGTCTGGCGGCTCCTCAGAAAACTGGGCATGACACTTCCGGAGGATCCGGCTATACCACTCCTGGGCATATACCCAGAGACTTTACCTGCATGCAATAAGGACACATGCTCCACTATATTCATAGCAGCCTTATTTATAATAGCCAGAAGCTGGAAAGAACCCAGATGTCCCTCAACGGAGGAATGGATTCAGAAGATGTGGTATATTTACACAATGGAATACTACTCTGCAATTAAAAACAATGAATTCACGAAATTCCTAGGCAAATGGTCAGAACTTGAAAATATCATCCTTAGTGAGGTAACCCAATCACAAAAGATCACACATGGTATGAAGTCACTGATAAGGGGATATTGACCCAGAATCTCAGAATACCCTAGACACAATCAGCATATCAATAGATTTCTAAAAAGATGGAAGGAGAGACCCCTGGTCCTGGAAAGACTGGATGTAGGGGAACGCCAGGACAGAGTAATGAGAGGGGGTTGAACGGAGAAAAGAGGGAGGGAAGGGGGCTTATGGGACTTTCGGGGAGGGAGGAAACGGGAAAGGGGAAGTGATTTGGAATGTAAATTAAAAAAATAAAATAAAATTAAATTAAAAAAAAAAAAAAGAAAAATCAGATTTTAATTTTATTTATATACTTTACCCAAACATTTTAGTTAAAGAATTTCTCTAAATGGGAAATCAAGTCATGTGCAGAGAGATTACAGTATATTTTGTCAACTTTTTAGCAAAATGAAACAAATGATAAACAGACAAAATTATAAATATGATTGATAATTTCTCTCTCAACATGAGTCATATTTGGCCAGCATTTTTTTCCACTGTTAATGAGCTGCTCTCTATTTAGTCTCCAGTTCATGTCTGAAGTGTACACTGGATATGTATCTATACTACTTTGAGTCCAGGGGCAAACTGTACATTATAAGCTTCTACTTTAGAGTTCTAGGCTTTAAGTTCTGACCTGCTGAATGCTGCTATTCAGTAGCCCAGGGAGGGAAACATGCCAGGGGCACATCTAACCACAGAGAACAGAAGCCTTCCAAAATCGACAGGAGGAAAAGACCAGACTCTTTCTCAACTCAGCTTCAATCAAGAGGTATGCTCAAAGGATCCTGGATGTTTTTCTCCAGTAACTCTAAATCACAATGTCTGGATTGATTAAAGTAATATAACAATTCTGGGGTTCAACATTTCTTGAAACTATTTAGTAATCAAAACCCCAAACAATGCCTACCTTTTTATAGAGGTTGTTTTGTATTTATTTGGGTGCCTAGCATGATCTACTACAGAGTAAAAGCCAAAAGACTCTAATTGAAATCTTGCTCTGCTCTTATATATAATACCTAGATATAAAGAAGTCATTTCACATTCCTGTCACTTATGGGGTTTTAGCACCTATATCCCACTCTATCAAGTGAAGTCTGTTCCTTTTGAAAGAGTATTTGTTTTATTTACATTTATTTTTACGTTGTAGGACATACAACAAAAATGAAGTTGCTCCTGACTTTATTTTGTTGCTCAAGATTTTGTTCAGTTTATATCATTAAGTCTTGTAAAATTTCTCATTTTCCCTCCATCTCTCTCTTTCTCTCTCCAAGGACAACAAAACAAAAAGACAGAATGGGTAATTATACTAGGCAGCATTTGCTAAGTGTTACTCAGCAGTAGGTCTGGGGTGAACCTGGCTGCTGAAAAAGTAACACAAAGGTTTATCTTTTCATAATTTGAGGGCGATATTTGGGCAAAGGCTTTTAAGGCTTCCCTCTTCTGTGGCCACACAATAACATGGGTTTGTCTAATTCTCTTGCACTGTCCTATAACCATAGTTACAAGAATGATTGACCTTTAGATTTTTCCATCTCTGAGTTTCTTCACTACAGGACCAGCTGGCCTGCAGTGAATTATCTCTATGCTGTGGAAGATTCTTTGAAATGTAATATTTTCTTTTAATTACCAGAACTATGCAAAACCAAAATTTGAGAAAATATTCTGAAAGTTTGAATAGTTGGCATGCTATGAATGTATTTACTACCTACAAGCGTATATTATAGTGATAATAATGGATTATCACTGAAGAAACGAGTAGATTACTGACCATGCCTTTGAAAATAATGTAATAGTAGCTGTTGTGTTTTATGAAAAGATAAGGAGAGAGAATATGTTTGGCGGAGGTGTAGTCAGGTATGGGGGAAGGGAGTGCCTCCTCAGGCCTATGCTGAGGCATCCCTTTCCCCTGAGGGAACCAGCTACAGGAAGGTATAGGATAGAATAGAGTTTATTCAGGGCATGTGTGTGTGGGGGGGGCAGTTTAGAGGGTAGGAGAGACAGGGAAAGGCAGAGAGGGGGGAGAGGGAGAGAGGGAGGGAAGGAGAGAGAGGGAAAGATGGAGAGATGTAGAAGGCAAGAGCAAGAGAGAGCAGAGGGGGGCAAGCAGACCCTTTTATAGTGAGTCAGGCATGCCTGGCCTTTGCCACGTAACTGTGGGGCCGAGCTTAGACAAAATGCTATTGTATTAGAGACAAATACAATATCCCTGACTTTGGATTTCCTGATAATTGTATTTCCCAATAACTTCGTATTGCCACTCCTTTGAAAATTCTAGACCCTGACCCTGTATCATACTGTTTCAAATAAGAAGGTGTGGGAACAGAACCTATGACTAAGTCAAGCATCTAGGCTTAATGTAAATCTCACATCTCTAATTACCCCCACTCCATTCCTGTCCTTTACTGCACCCTACTCTTCAGTAAGAACTTGAGTAGAGACTTTTTGGGCATCATTTTTCAGTTGCAGGAAATTGTGACATGATGCTTTAAAATAAATGGGTCTTTACATATCCAGGTTAACTTGGGTCTAGATGAGTTTAACAGCGAAAGAACCCCCCACAAATTTCACCTCTCCTTCTGTGATCTTGCAGGCTACCTCGAGCCTATAAATAATATAAATCCAGAGATCTGACAGCTCTGTTTACAGATTTATAAGGTTTTATTGATTACATGATGGAAAAAACTTGGAGTTGGTCTTCCCTTGTCATTTGCATTCATGAGGTTGAAAGCTTTTGTTTGATCTCCAGTCAAGCTTTCTAAAAGCTTGGAAACTACAGACTGAAGCAATTCAAATTTATGCAGAGTTTGACAGTGAGTTAATTACCAGAACTATGCAAAATTAAATTTTGAGAAAACAACTCTGGCATTTTGAATAGCTGTATGCTATGAATGCATTTACAGACAAGCATATGCAAGCTATCTGTCAACTAACTGGCTCATTTTTGATAATGTGTCCACTTAAAAGAAAATATTACATTTCAAAGAATCTTCCAGAGCACAGGGAAAAGAAGACAAATACTCTGTCCTTTACCCTTGAAATGTATGCAGAAACCCGCACTAGAGATGACCTCATAATAACTGAACTCTCCAGCCCTGTGTTGCTAAACTAGATACAGACATTAATCCAAACAGTCAGGGTGGTCTCTTCTCAAATATGCACATTCCACACACTGTTATCGACATGCCTCAAGTCAGAACAACCCTTAAAACAGAAAACACACACACACACACACACACACACACACACACACACACACACACACACACACAGAGCGAATCCATCTCTGCACAGTGATTTCAAACATGTCCACAAGTCTGAGGCCCCTAACCTTATACCCTGGTATCAGCTGAAATTATGAGTTTGAGATTCCCATTATGTGGGTATTTTGAATACTGTTAAAGTAGGAGGAATTTTCCAACATACAATTGTAGAGAGTTATACTTTATGTAGTTTTAATATTTTCTCCTTAGGTAGGTAAGTTCAGCAGATTTTTTTTCTGAAACATACTATGATAAGAAGGATATGCGGGCAGGAATTCTCTAGGTTTAAAAAGTCAAACATAGGACCTCTACAATGTGGGTAATGGATGCACAAGCCGGGAAGGGCATATGCTGGAAAGGGCTTGTCTTATCCAGAAAAAAAAGGGTCACTCTACATTCATGGACATTACTGGAAACGTCAGCTGAACACAATGAGTATGAAAAAATACATCAGGTCGAGGAAACCATTAGAGGGAGCCTCTGTAGAGACTTGGAGGTTTGGATGGGAAGTAGTCTGTGTACATGTATGAACTTCTCAAATAATAAATTTAAAATATATGTCTTAAAAAAGAAATAAAACATCAAAGACAAACTCCTGTCTCTTGTACTTGCCTCGTATAGTCTTTGGTCCCTATTATTTATAAGAAAAATTAATATCAAACTCCAAAATGGGAGCACAGGGGCAGTGAGTGTCCTGTGTTTTTATTTTGTCTTCAATGACTGACATTTTTTCCCCATATGGAAGTTGATTTGTTTTCAAATTCTCAATATGGTACAAAGAACAATTCAAGCAAGAAACACAACCAAATTCACCGTGCAAACTAGTAAGTTTATTGAGATATGTTGAGGAATCTCAAGGACAGAAGACGCTAGCAGTGTGCTTGGGTTTCGGTTGGTCCAAAAGTTGAGTATGTAGCACCTTTGCGTCTTTGTCTCACTAGACACCTCTCCCATGGCTTCTCTTTGCCTTGCTTCTACCTCTTCCTTAGATGGACTCTTTAGTTGTCTAAACAGTTGAACTCTTTAGTTGTCGGCTTTTGTTGTCCCTGACAGTGACTTAAAAATCCAGCTCTTGGTGACTGTCCAGTTCCACACAAATGGACTCAATCTCCCTACACCTAATTCCTGGGAAAGGAGATGTTCCAGTAGCTGGGAAGCAGAGGAGACTTTTGTTAGATCTCTGCACGCTGAGGTTTAAATTTCCAGCAGATGGCAGGGAGATTCCTTATCACAGAGCAATGTGCTAACTCGAGGGCAGTGACAACTTCTTGCCAAGAAGTTAATAATTGCAGAGCTAAATGGGTTCTGTAAAAGACGAGGGATTTATAGGTTGATAGGAAGCAGCTCCCAACCTCAGTTTAACTCATTGCTTAGACAGTTGGCTTGACGTTCTAGCCCTCTAGATAAAATATGCAGGACCCTATTAGCAGCTGCAGAATGAATGATTGTCAAGGTAAATCCTAGAATATGTAGGTCAAACAGGCTAAATAGTTGATATGCATAAAGGGTGAATTTGACAAATATCAGTGTGATGACTTAATAGTGCTTTGCCAATAAGTGAAGAAACAACCGGCAGTCTCAACTAACCCAGACCCCAGGGAGCTTCCAAAGACTGAGTCACCAACCAGGCAGCATACACGGGCTGGTCCAAGACCCCTACACACATATAGCAGAGGACTGGTCTGGCCTCAGAGGGAGAAGATGTGCCTAATCCTCTAGAGACTTGAGGCCCCAGGGAAAGGGGAGGCTTGGTGAAGGGGAGAGCACCCTCTCAGAGGCAAGAGGGAGGAGGAATGGGATGAGGAACTTTGGGGGGTGGGTACCAGGAGGGAGGGTAACGTCTGGAATGTAAATAAATAAAATAATTAAAAAAACTATTTTAGGGTTTTCTCTTTCTATTTTTCTTATTGAAAATAGATTTTTTTCACATAATAACTTCTGATTACAGTTTCCCTTCCCCCATCTCCTCCTTGATCCTCCCCACCTCCCCTGCTATCCAAATTCATACCATTTCCGTCTCCCTTAGAAATCAAAAGCAAGCTTTTGCCACTACTGCACTAGCACATCTTCAAGGAAGGTCGCCATCGTAGATTGAAGGTTTTACATGCCGTGCTGCATGCTTTAGTAGCATGCAGAGTACCTTCCACTGCCACGAACACTAATCCTTAGGGATGAAGGCTCTAGGTAGGCACCAGCTTGTCTTCTCTGTGTTCAACGTGTTATTCAGGTGTCACCTTCAGCAATAGGGCCTTGCCATCAGCTTGCAGAGGACAAGAAAAAGCCTTGGCAATAAATTACGTTGTTTGGAGGTTCCCATGGGGACTCTGTGGCCAATACCTCAATTAAATGTAACCCATTTCTGGTAATAAGAGCTTCATTTGGTGATGAGAGATGTCCAACGGGGGCTATTTAATAATTTCATTAAGATAGCCTTCATACATGTATATATTATAGGAAGCATCTATTGAACTGGGTTTCCATAGGACCTCTCAAGTGGGCCTTCATTTTAGCTGTCCTTCCTATCTCCCTCTGTTCCTTCCCCCTCCCCATTTGATCCTTACATTCCAGTCCCCCATCCTACCATCTATCCATAAGTATCTATTCTTTTTGGCTCACCTCAGGAAGAGGGAAAAAAAACACTTTTAAAAAAAAAACTGGGACCTTACAAATACTGTTTAGAGACTAAGTACTTTGGAAACTGAAATTTGGAGATGGGGACAAGAGCTAGAAGACACCCACACAGGCATCTGGACACACGGTTTTTTAATGTGCAGTGGAATTTCCTCCAGAGATCCTCAAAGCCCAAGAGAAAGAAAGAATTCCTTATTTCTTCCAGTTCCTCTCTATTACATAATCTCTACTTCTTGAACCCAAAGTTGACATTATAACAATGTGTTTTTTTAATTAGATATATTCTTTATTTACTTTTCAAATGTTGTCCCCTTTCCTAGTCCACCCCCTCCAATCCCATAAGAAATCTCCCCTCCCCTGTTCCCCAATCAACCCTCTCCCACTTCCCAGTCCTGGTATTCCCCTATACTGCAGCATCAAGCCTACCCAGGACCAGGGGCCTCTCCTCCCTTTGATGTCCAACAAGGTCATCCTCTGCTGTCTATGCATCTGGAGCTATGGGTAACTCCATGTATACTCTTTGGTTGATGGTTTTATCCCTGGGAGCACTGGGAGTACTGGGTGACTCAAAATGTTGTTCCTCCTATGGTGCTGCAAACCTCTTCAGCTCTTGGGTTCTTTCTCTAGGTCCTCCATTGGGGACCCTGTGCTCAGTTCAATGGCTGGCTGAAAGTGTCTCCCTCTGTATGTCTTATGCACTAGCAGAGCCTCCTAGGTGACAGCTATATCAGGTTCCGATCAGCAAGCACTTGTGGGCATCAATAATAGTGTCTGGGTTTTGTAATTGTATATGGGATGGATCCCTAGGTTGGGTAGTCTCTGGATGGTCTTTCCCTCAGACTCTGCTCCACCCTTTGTCTCTATATCTCCTTCTGTGGGTATTTTGTTCCCCCCTCTACGAAGAACCAGAGTATCCGTACTTTGTTCTTCCTCCTTCTTGGGCATCATTTGATATGTGAAACATGTTTTGGGTATTCCAAGTTTCTGGGTTAATATCCACTTATCAGTAAGTGCATACCATGTGTGTTCTTTTGTGATTAGGTTACCTCACTCAGGATGATATTTTCCAGTTCCATCCATTTGTCTAATAAATTTCATGAATTCATTTTTTTTTTTTGGTTTTTCGAGACAGGGTTTCTCTGTATAGCCCTGGCTGTCCTGGAACTCGCTCTGTAGACCAGGCTGGCCTCGAACTCAGAAATCCGCCTGCCTCTGCCTCCCAAGTGCTAGGATTAAAGGTGTGCGCCACCACCGCCCGGTAGTATTCCATTGTGTAACTATACCACATTTTCTGTATCCATTCCTCTGTTGAGGTACATCTGGGTTCTTTCCAGATTCTGGCTATTATAAATAAGGTGGCTATGAACATAGTGGAGCATGTGTCCTTATTACATGCTGGGTAATCCTCTGAGTATATGCCCAGGAGTGGTATAACAGTGTCCTCCGGTAGTATTATGCCGTTTTCTGAGGACCCACCAAATTGATTTCCAAAGTTGTTGTACCAGCTTGCAATCCCACCAGCAGTGGAGGAGTGTTCCTCTTTCTCTACATCCTCGCCAGCATCTGCTGTCTCCTCTGAGTTTTTGATCTTAGCCATTCTGACCAGTGTAAGGTGAAATCTCAGGATTGTTTTGATTTGCATTTCCCTGCTGACTAAGGATGTTGAACATTTCTTTAGGTGCTACTCAGTCAGATATTCCTCAGGTGAAAATTCATTGTTTAGCTCTGTATCCCATTTTTAATCGGGTTATTTGGTTCTCTGGAGTCTAACTTCTTGAGTTCTTTGTATATATTGGATATTAGCCCTCTGTTGGATGTAGGGTTGGTAAAGATCTTTTCCCAATTTGTTGGTTGCCAAGTTTTATCCTATTGACAGTGTCCTTTGCCTTACAGAAATTTTGTAATTTTATGAGGTCTCATTTGTCAATTCTTGATCTTAGAGTGTAGGCTATTGGGGGACCAGACAAGGCTGCCCACTCTCTCCCTATCTATTCAATATAGTACTTGAAGTTCTAGCTAGAGCAATTAGACAACAAAAGGAGGTCAAAGGGATACAAATTGGAAAGGAAGAAGTCAAATTATCACTATTTGCAGATGATATGATAGTATACTTAAGCGACACAAAAAACTCCACCAAGAACTCCTACAGCTGATAAACAACTTCAGCAAAGTGGCTGGATATAAAATTAACTCAAACAAATCAGAAGCCTTCCTATACTCAAAGGATAAACAGGCTGAGAAAGAAATTAGGAAAATGACACTTTTCACAATAGTCACAAACAATATAAAGTATCTTGGTGTGACTCTAACCAAACAAGTGAAAGATCTGTATGACAAGAACTTCAAATCTCTGAAGAAAGAAATCGAAGAAGACCTCAGAAGATGGAAAGACCTCCCATGCTCATTGATTGGCAGGATTAATATAGTAAAAATGCCCATTTTGCCAAAAGCAATATACAGATTCAATGTAAGTCCCATCAAAATTCCAACTCAATTCTTCACAGAGTTAGAAAGAGCAATTCTCAAATTCATCTGGAATAACAAAAAACCCAGAATAGCTAAAACTATTCTCAATAGTAAAAGAATTTCTGGAGAATCAGTATCCCAGACTTCAAGCAATACTACAGAACAATGGTGCTAAAAACTGCATGGTATTGGTATAGTGACAGGCATGTAGATCAATGGAATAGAATTGAAGACCCAGAAATGAAACCACACCCCTACTTGATCTTTGACAAAGGAGCTAAAACCATCCAGTGGAAAAAAAGATAGCCTTTTCAACAAATGGTGCTGGCTCAACTGGAGGCTAGCATGCAGAAGAATGAAAATCAATCCATTCTTATCTCCTTGTACTAAGCTCAATTCCAAGTGGATCAAGGACCTCCACATAAAACCAGACACACTGAAACTAATGGAAAAGAAACTGGGGAAGAGTCTTGAACACATGGGCACAGGGGAAAATTTCCTGAACAATGTTCTTAAGCTAGGACTTTTCACACAGGAACAAGAGACTTAACCATTTATTTAAACAAAACTTTTAGATTTATTCATTTATTTACTTTCTTGTTTGTTTGTTTGTTTGTTTCAAGTATTTTGCCTGTGTATATGTATACCATGTGCCTGCCTGGTGCCCACAGAGGTCAGAAGAGGGCGTCAGATTCCCTGAAACTAGTGTTATGGATGGTTGTGAGTCATTCCATGGGAGTTGAAAACTGAACCCATGTCCTCTAAAAGAAAACCAGTGCTCATAACCACTGAGCCGTCTCTGCAGTCCCTGCCTTTACCATTTCTCATCTTTCTTAACTAAAATATTTTATGATTCATAACACCAAACTTACAAACCGACTCCAGTAGGAACTCTGAGAGACTTCCAGGCAACCAACCTGCAGGTAGAAAGTGCTGCCTATCTCTGTGAACACGGCCATTCTCATCTACACGTGCCATATGTCATGTGCCAAGAAAGAGTGAGGATTTGTGTGGCTAAATGTCTTTATGCTGGTTATGCTTGCTTTTGTCATTACGTGGTTAGATTTAATATGAAAATAGACTGGCGCACATGATGGAGAGAAATCTGCTCCTTTTCTGACTACTAAGTTGAGTCCTTCAGAGAGTCTAAACAGCATAGAGTGTAGAGACTTTCAATGAACTTAGTAATTATTCACACCTGTCGTTCAGTAAACATTTGTTGAGTGTTTTCTTCAAGTCACCCTTGACCTAAGACAGCGAGAATACGAAGAAGAAAAAAGCAACGTCTCTCTTCTCAATTTGCTGATAATCCCTTTAGTGAGACAGGCAAGTGACTAGGAGAACAAATGCTTCCTTATAGACCATCCATGGGTGACATGCTCCCACATGATAGGCACACATAATCTTGAGCGTTAAAAAAATGGCTGGAGAGGTGCTTCAGTGGTTAAGAGCACTTACGGCTCTCGCAGAGGACCAGAGCTTAGTTCCCTGCATCTACAACGACTGCTCACAACTACTTGCAACTCCAATTCCAGGGCATCTGATGGTGCTCTCAAGATCTCTTCAGGCTCCAAGCATGCACACGGTGCACGGGCATACATGAAGGCACTCACACATACACATAAAATAATAAAACAGTAGATCCTTATTTAAGAAAAGAGAAGGGCTCAAGAATTAGAAAAAATAAACCATACTTGGTCATTGTAAAACAGCTAGAAGTAATGATATCAGCAAATGTCTGAGGGAGTGAGCCTGAGAGACACTCTAGGATCTTAAATAACTGATAAAGGGAAGGCTGATGGGACTCCCCATCAAGGCAAGTTCCCAAAATGTCACTGTGATCAACTCACTTTCTGACAGTCTTTCAACAGGCAGCCACGGCCATCCCCCTGACGGCATGAACCAGGGTAAAGCCTTCCTCACCGAAGTGATGTGTCAGCAAGTTGTTCGCCCGTGATAATGAAACCAGCAGTGAAAGATTGTCCTGGAGAAGTGGCATTGTTGCTATGGGTAACGATGACAATCTGGTCCTGAAGCCTTTGCAAAGGATTCGTGGGCGGGATTGGGAAATGTTTGGAGAAATGGGGTGGAGGAGCTGTGTGGGCAGCAAGCAGAGTTTAAAGGGAAAATTTGGTGTGAGCTTAGAGGATCAGCACCCTGCAAGAAATGGAAGATGCAATCTGGGCTCAGGGGGCTTCGGTTGGGTAGGAATCTTAGGTGGGAATTGGCTAGGGTCCAGCTGTGTAACACTCTGTGGAAAGGGCTTCCTATGTTTTGTCCCTGTCCTGAAATTTTGGGCCGAAGTTTAAAGATGATGGACTGATCCATTTGGTGGAGGTGATTTCAAGGCATCCATCCCAACATTTGAATTGTGGCAGGTCCTGGGAATAAAATATAGACTGGGAGGATCTGAAACACATGGCGGCGAAGAGAAGCAAGTCGAAAACTGTAGATGAGGAGGGTGTGCCTTCGTGTTATTCATGCCTTTAAAAAGAAAGCAGATACTACACTGGAACTGATTCCTGGGGTATCTGAGGGCTACAGTAGGAGTGATTCCTGGGGTATCTGAGGGCTACACTAGGAGTAATTCCTGGGGTATCTAAGGGCTACACTAGGAGTAATTCCTGGGGTATCTAAGGGCTACACTAGGACTGATTCCTGGGGTATCTAAGGGCTACACTAGGACTGGTTCCTGGAGTATCTCAGGAGTTGGTTTCATTCCCCCATCTTCTGTCACAGCTCCAAGATATGAAATTACAAACCCATTTAAAAGGCTTTAATTTTATGAGGAGAGAGACCCTGTGCTGTCCTTGCTCACCTAGGGAAGAGTCTACAGAATTTCAGCCACCCACATGTTACAGGCTACTGTGGACAAGGTTCAAGGGGGGAGCAAGCTGACGGTGAGGCAGAATTTCAGAATAGGAAAGTGTTTGTGGGTATGACTATAGATATGGTGAAGTTCCTCGTTTCAGTGATTAGCATGGGAGGCACAATATGAGCTCCAGGATATTTACCAACTGCTGGAGTCTTTCTCTCTCCCAGTTTTACAGCTACAGTTTTCTAGAAACCTCACCAGATACTCATTTTCAATGGGAATCATGTCCTAAACCATTTGGGCAACACTAGAAGCTCTGGGGCTTAGTTTTTACCAAATTGTAATCCAGTTCCAGGAACCCCTGGAGCCACCCTGTAATCTCAGTTGTCAGAAAGCAGGACAGAGAGAGGTTGTGGAGGGTAAGGTCTCCAGAAACCTGGTAAGCAGTGGAATTCCAGAGAGATTTCCCACATCCTACACCCCAGGACACTCAACGTGTCCCTCCTTTCCCTTAGGGAAGCCCACCCTCACGCTTTCACTCTGGAGACAATTTCTTTCTTGATCTATTCAATAAAATAGGTGATTCTGCTTCATACTGGCTTTGTCTGATACTCTTGTCTGCATCAAAGCCAGAAGTATCAGTTTAGCTTGAGTCCAGGACTCTAAAGAAGTAAAGGAAACCCATCAGGTAGCTGAGAATGGTGATGTGGAGCTGCGTTTCAGTTTTCTCAGTACTGACTGTGGCAGACATTGGCTTTTCCTACATGAAACTGGTTTTTACGTCTGCGAAGAATGTAAGAGGTAAGGTACCATGGAGGCTTCCCCCCAAAATAAAAAAGGTTATCCTAAGATAACCAGATAATAGATCGGGGACAACGTATCTACAAACAGGCCCCAAGGACATAATGCATGAAGCTTTGAGAGTAGAACCTATGATGCAAAGATACCTCAGGACAATGAAGATGTTCGGAAAAGTCACAGGCGTGAACATATCCCAAGCCTGTTAGAGCTCCTGCCCTGACTTTTGTGCTGGGTTTTGGTCTTATTTTTGTCAAAAACAAAAAACAATAAAAAACAAAAATAAAAAAAAAACAAAACAAACAAAACAAAACAAAACAAAATATTCCTTTCTCTCCTTCTGTCCTTCACAGGTACTTGCAAGCATATAATGTACACACACACACACAGAGAGAGAGAGAGAGAGAGAGAGAGAGAGAGAGAGAGAGAGAGAGAGAGAGAGAGAGAGAGAGAGAGGAGAAATACACATAAATAAAAATCAAAAATGCTGGGCTGGAGAGATGGCTCAGCGGTTAAGAGCACTGACTGCTCTTCCAAAGGCCCTGAGTTCAAATCCCAGCAACCACATGGTGGCTCACAACCATCTGTAATGAGATCTGATTTCCTCTTCTGGGGTGTCTGAAATCAGCTACAGTGTACTTACATACAATAAATACATAAATTTAAAAAAAAATCAAAAATGCTTTAACATGAGAGATAACAGGAAAACATATGAACCATCTTTAATTTTAAATGCCAAATAATATAGAATTGTCCTCCCAACCTTCCTGAAACAGTTTGCCAAGCAGCATATTAAAGCAAAACCTGATAAAAGAGAGAAAAGGCTAATACTCCAAGAGTCAAAAATACCTATGGGATTTAGGTGCGCCAACTGCCTATGAGCTGGAGTGCCTTTGTTTTCTACCTGTCAGTAAAGATCCTCTCGGGAGTATATAAATGAGACTTTTACATCATTTGTTTAGTGGTTTAGAGCTCTACCTAATCCATTTCCATGTGATAGCTTTGAGGTGTCTTTCTCTCTCTCTCTCTCTCTCTCTTTTTTTTATCGGAATTTGAAACGCCGAGAACAATTTGTGGGAGCCAGGATCAGACAAAGAATGACAATGTGGGGCTACTGTAGAATGTTAATGCTTAGGAGAACCTATTATGTCCCTGTCATTCAAAATAAGCTGAGGCACCAAGTGCTTTGCCATTCGGATCATCTCCATCGTCACAGATGAAAGCGTGTTGGTTCTGTGTTGGTTCTGTCTCGGTCACCAGAGCCGCCACAGGCAGGAGTTCCTATCACTCTTTGTGGCTAAGCAGTGCCTACATTAGAAAGAACAGCAGCTGCTGTAGAAAAACTGCACTTCTTCAGACACAACTCTCGGCTAAGCAGATAAAAGTGAAGAACAAATATCATTTTATATCATTTGGAAGATGCTATGAATTTATGCATTCAAAAAACCTATGAACCCTTAAATAAAAAAAAAACTATTATTTTTCTGTCGAGGGATCCAATATAAAGTCTGTGTGTGACTCTACTTACAAGTCCAAATGAATAATCATTCTACTCTATGACTATCTTAATGGTTATTATTCTTTGAAAAAAAAACAGAATTTTCTAGAAAATAGATTTTATTAGTGATAACCCATGCAAAAATACTTTGCAAGTTCTGTTTGTCATTGTTGTGATTCCCAAAAATCCTGAATAAGAAGGCTAGCTGAAGACGGAGGTGACTATGAATAATAATTACTATTGTCTACTGTGTTAGATACAACAGTAGTCACAGTTAAGTCAATGATAGTACAGGGTCTATAATAATTCTATGTATCAACAATTGTGAGCTAAAGGATGTTCAAGTAGCTGGTAAACATTATTTCTTGGTACTTTTGAAGGTGCTTATAGAGGATATTAACATTTGAATCAGTAGACTGAATGTAGAAATTGAGCCTCGCCTATGTGAATGGGCCAGCTACATTGAAGACCCACAGAAAGCAAAATAACAGAAAGGGTGAATTGGATCTCTCCTTATCCTAGATCACATACCTTTTCCTGATTACAGACATCAGGATACCTTTAGACTCACACCTCTGGTTTCTTTGTGTCTGGGGATTTTGTACTTTCACTGCCTCTGCATCACCAACTTTCTTGAACCTCCAGTTTAAAGGAAGAAATTTGCCTTCATAATCACACGAGATAATTCATTTAAAAGAATCTATATATATAAAGTCGGGCGGTGGTGGCGCACGCCTTTAATCCCAGCACTTGGGAGGCAGAGGCAGGCGGATCTCTGAGTTCGAGGCCAACCTGATCTACAAAGTGAATTCCAGGACAGCCAGGGCTACACAGAGAAACCCTGTCTCAAAAAATAAAATAAAAAAAAAAAGAATCTATATAAATCTGTACCTACCTACCCACATACCCTTCCTTGTACTATTTCTGTTTCTCTTGAAAACTCTAATAGAGGTGTTGGTGTTGAGAACAGTTCCAGAGGAAGAGAAGTACAAGGATGAGTTTTCTGGATTAATGCTAGGATTTTTTATATATATATATATCTCTAGTTTGATTAGATTTAAGCAAATGGTGACCACTCTATATCCAGAAGAGATCACTCGTAGTCTAAAGCCATTAAGTCTTTGAGACTTAAAAAACACACTGGATAGTCCTAACCAGCTACTTTTTTAAATTGTGAAATTGTGATGTACTTATATTTGTTCTTTATGTTCTTTATTCCTAATGTCCCAGGAAGAGTGGGAAAAAAATGTATTCAGGTTTTCAATTTTGAGCTCGTGCACTGGAGAAATATTCCAAAAGCCTCTGGCTATGGTCTGAACGAGAGCCATATTTCCTATAGTTACAAGACTGATGTCAATGAAAATCAATCTTAAGCCCTTTTGCTGCTACATAGGGTGAATTGCAATGAAAGGGAAAGTGCCAACCTTGAAGGGTACACAGAGTTAAACAGAGCATTCGCAGGGGAAGAGTGAGCTCCTAGGTACTGAGATGGAAATGTACTGGGAAATCATGCTGGAGGTGGAGACATGGTATCTCTAAGTTGTGGTGGGTCTTCTTTATTAGTGGAGATCTTGCTTTTCCAAGCCAAAAGTTGTCTCACCATCTCTTGGAACACTAACATTTCTGAAGTAGAAGTTTCTGGTTTCTTTAACAACTCAGTTGTGTCACATGATGTTTTTCTGGAAATTGTCTTGTGAGAGGGCAAGTGATATTTTGCTGAAATCAGACACTTGAGAGGGTACTTGATGTTTAGATAGAATATAAATGGAACCCCACAAACAGTAAGAGGATTCTCTTACATTGCTATCCCATGCAATGCTCCATTGGCCTTCGCTAGTCTTCACTGGTCTTTACTTTATGGACAGAAACATGACAAAGAACTTCTCATGATATTTAGGTTAAATCTGGGCACTTCTGCTGACTTGTGCCAATTTGGTGGAGTCTTGCTGTTTCTGCTGGATCATTCCACCTCTACTGATCTGTGTTTGGTGTTTACTATTGAACTGGTATCCTGACAATGAAGAGTGGATTCATCCCTAAGGAACTACTACAAAACAGGTCCACAACACCCTTTTTCTATTAACCTTCTCTTTTCCTTAACTCTGGTAGGTGAGTTAGATGAGAGGTTGAAGGATTTAAGAACCCTAAATAAAGTAGATTTTGAAAAAAAAAATCTAAGTCTACACATCTCTTCCCTCAAATGGCAGCCAATATATAGCCACCTCCCCACCAATAGAGACATAATTAATGCTTTTCATCTCTTCTAGAGCTATAACTCAACAGAAGGCCCAGCCGACCCCTTTGGGATCTGTGGACAATAGTAGCATAGAATGACCCTTGAAGAAGTATGCCACACTCTCAAAGAACACTCTCAAACTACACTATCTTAAGTCTTCTAATTCAAACAGGAAGAAATTCAGAGAACATGTATGGGAATGGATGCTTAGTATGTGGGAAACAGTAGAAGGATCAGGCCAAATTTATTGATATGTCTCCACTAAGGGGAGATTCTACATTTAATCTTTCAGCATGAGAAATTCAGCATGTTTGTTTAGTTGGTTGACTGAAACACAAACCAAAATCAGTTTACCCTCTCTGCTGGAAGAATACAATCCCATCTACAATGTACCTTTGAAATTGCATCCTCTAGTATTAGATACAAGACAGTATTATGCCACATCTCTGTAAAAACATAAAACATGTTGTTTTGTTTTGCTTTATGGTAAATAATAGTGACCATGCTACGTCAGAGATGCTCATAATGATGTTACTTAGAATTTCCCCCCGCCCATGATGATTGAAAAGCTAATTTAAAAATAAACTGGTGTCTGGTACTGCAATAGTAACAGAACTGTGTTGATTTCTGGGATGTCTCTACAAGTTTGGTTAGATTACAGAATCTGGGAAAGCTGTTGCTGTTGATATTATATATACATATACACATATATATGTACATGTACATATATATGTGTATATGTATATATATTATATTATATATATGATGCTACTATTGATCTCATATATATGGAGAGAGAGAGAGAGAGAGAGAGAGAGAGAGAGAGAGAGAGAGAGAGAAAGAGAGAGAACACACCTTCAAGTACCCTTCAACATCTCTGGGATGCTCTTCAGTGTAGGACAAACTTTCCCATGGGAGTTGCAGCAATGCAAAGGGACTGCTTGGTTCTTGGGTTGGTATTCAACTACCAAATGAAGATGAGAACAGGAAGTGTCATGGATGGCCGAGCTAAAGCAGCAATCGCAATGGTCTAACTCGAGCAAACATATGCCACCAGCTAGATAAGGACTTCCTCTGGGAGTTCAGTAGAAATGGTGCCTGCTAAACTCTTTATGTCTGTGATTTCGTGTGTGCAGCTGTGCACCATGCACACATGTCTGGAGGATGTTATAAAAACGATTTAGCAAGATTTAGAAAGAATGATTGGAAAATCAGAAACAATGGAACTTGGGAAATAGCTATGGATAGACATCCTTAAGTGGAAAAAAAATTCAAGTTATTTGTATCCCTAAGGACTGCTCAGATAAAGGCAATCTCACCACAGGGGCATTTTTGTAAGTCATTGGATAGAATGAGCAGTTCTCTAGATGACAGTCAACCTCCTTCCCCAGCTCCACTTGCCGGCGAGCATTATGTCCATGAGCGAAGTGATTAACCATAGTAGAGGGATGAAGGGTGTGCTGTTCTCCTGAAAGTAGACCTGGTGGAGCCTTTAAACTTCTAGGGATGTAAAGCAATAATAATGAGCTGCATGCATAGCACTGTTCTCCAGGAGAATCAGCTGGTTACTTAGCTGCTTACAGCGATTTCTTTTATCATGGAAGAGACAGTGTTTTGTATTTATTGGAATAAGAACTGACTCTGAAAATGGATCTGCCTTCCCTGAATGCATCGTTTATGCCAAAACTAGAGTCTGTGGACTTACTGAATGCTTTATCTACTATTATGGTGTTCCATACAACATTGCCTCTGACTAAGAACTTACTTTACAGAAAAAAAAAATCTCGTGGAGATGGACCAAAGCTCACAGCATTCATGGGGTCACCATATGAGCCACCACTCGAGGCAGTCACCTGACAGGACAGTGAGATAGACCTTTGAAGACGCAGTTACAATGCCTTATGGGTCCCAACACCTTGATGGACTGGTGCAAGCTTTTCCCAAGGGCTCCAGATGCTAGAATTGGCACACAATCTGGGGTGATCTTTCCCCAGCACCTTCTTCCAGGTTCAGGAAGCAAGGGTAGACGTAGGAGTGGCAGTATCCATGATTTCTACTCTACCACTAGTTTCCTGATCCTGGGGAACTTTTCTCTGCTTATGCAAAGTTCTTCACTCCATAAAAAAAAAAACAACAAAAAAACAAGGAAAACTTGAGAATAATTCCTTCAGACTGAAAGTTAATGCTTTCATCTGGCCTTTTGAGACTCTTCCTTCCTGTGGATCAGCAGGCTGAGAAGACGCTGTGATGGCAAGTCTTGGTTGTCAACTTGACTACATCTGATTTGATTAACAAGGACACAAATGACTGGGTGGATTCTTTTTCCTGTGATGGATTCTTTTTCCTAATTAAATCATTTGAAATGGGAAGAACCACTTCCAATCTGGATCTTTGAGGTGGGAAGATTCACCTCTAATCTGGGTCTCGCCTTCGGCTGGCAGTCTATATAAAGGGTATGGTAGGAGGAAGCTTTCATTCTTTGCCTGCTTACTCTTGCCAGCAAGTTCATTTCTGCATGAGCATTAGAGTCTACTTCTTCAGGATTCCAGCACATGCTCAAGTCCCTCTGAGACATTTGGCTTTGTGGACCGAAAAAAACTACTGGATTCTTGGAACTTGCACTGGTAGACAGCTATTGTTGGACAATGTGGACCACAGCCTGCACACACACACACACACACACACACACACACACACGCACGCACACACACACGCACACACGCACACATGCACACACATACATACACACATGTGTAAGTATGTATATGTGTATGTGTGTTGTATATAGGTATACACATGTGTATATATATATACACATACGTATATGTATATATGTATACATAGGTGTGTATATATACATATATACACATACATATACATATGCATAGAGAGAGGTAGAACTTATAGTCTCTAGAGGAATAAAACATGTATCTGTATGTACATATTTATACATATACAGACATACATACATAAACACACACATTCTCACAGACATATACATACATACACATGTATACACACACATACACAAACCTCTGTTCCTCTAGAGACTATAAATTAGGTTCCTCTAGAGACCATAAGTTATGTTCCTCTAGAAAATATTGAGCAGTCCAGCAATCACAGTGTTAATGGAATGATTGGTCCATATGACAAAGAGGAAGTTAGACTACTATTCCATAATGGCCACCAAAAAATATATATTGGGCAGCTCTTGGCATCACACTTTGTGATTAAGGTCCCTGGCGCTAAAGTGGCTCACACAAGTAGGGCAAACAATGGCTCTTCTGGAAGACAAGCCACATAAATAATTATGGCTAACTTGGGTGTTCACTAAAAAGCAAAGAGAATGAAGTGTGCATAATGGAATAAATACTAATTTGTACTAGTAACTAAGCAAGTAATCAAGTGACTATTGATTGTGGTACTGCTTATGGATTATATTGTTATGAATGTCTGTCTGTCTGTCTGTCTGTCTCTCTCTCTCTCTGTCTCTCTGTCTCTCTCTCTCTCTCTCTCTGTATGTATGTAAGTACTCATGTGTGCGCTTACTTACAGATACTAAGTGTTTTGTGTTTTTCTCTTACTCCTATCTCATGTAAGATAAGGGCTACTAGCTTTATACCATTATTTAGGTATATGATGTTTTCATCACAGCATTGAAGTGATCAGACACAAGAAGAACAGGTGTCATCCCACACACTTTATTTTTAATTTATACAGGATTTTTACAGCAGGAGCGTGCAAGATGAAGCATGATCCCCCTGCAAAGAACGGCATCCGGTAGGCATGATGCACATCTCCGGTGCAGTGGCTTCCACTTTTGATATCTCAAAACTGTGGGCCCACCCAAGGAAAGAGGTGTTGGATTATGTCCAAAGAAGCACAATGAAAATGATGAACGGGTTGGAAAAACCGTCTTCCCGAAGAAAGGTCACAGGAACTGGGCCCATGTAGCATAGAAATATGAAAAGGCAAACCTACCAACAGGCTGCAGGAATGTGATGAGGCAGAGGTGAGCAGCTGGTTTTAATTCTTAGTTATGATGGTGAAAAGTCCAGGATAATTAATTTCAAATGGAGCATAGAAGCTTTAGGTTAGTCCCTGTAAAGTCCTTACGACACAATAGAATTCATTAACCCGAAACGTTATGGTTATTTCTGTCTTTGGAAAGGTTTTGTGAGAGGAGTCAACAGCGGAGAAACGCACTTTGCCAGACCGGGTTGGAGAGGGAACGGAAATGTGGTTAGAGAAAATGGGCGGGGCTGAGGCTCGGGCCTTCGTGTTCTTCACTTTGGAAATGAAATTATCTCCAGCCAACTTGACTTTTAGGAAAAGCCTTATCCCCAACCCCTGTCTCTCTTTATGCTTTTTCCTATCGTTTTGAAAACGCAAGATCCAAGTTCTTTTAAGAACATTATTTTGGAAAAGAAAAAAAAAAGAACCTCTCAACTATTTGGTGCAATACTTATCTTGGCAGGGAATGTTATAGAGTCACAAGCAATTGGAGCAGTGATTTATGAACAATTACTAGAGGATGACAAAGCAACAATGTGAAAAAGGAGGGTGTTGGGAGTTATGAAAACACTCAGGACCCACAACGCAGCTAGTCTGCCTGTCTGCGTTCTTTATCTCTGGACAGCAGCACTGGCGTGGGGAACATGGCTATTTAGATTGCTCACCCAGGCACCCAGGCCTCTTCTGCCTCTCTGCAGGCACAAGGCCTGTGAGCTGGAACTGACAATACTGTTTCTCATCTTGGGGAGCCATGTGAGAATGTTAGGGCTGAGCCGTGTTTTTATTATATCGTATTACCCATGCGTTGCTCTAATACAGTATTAATATGATGCAGATGTATTAACGCATTGTGGCATCGAAGATATTGAAGTCTACGGGCACAGAGACTTATGTGGGAAGTCTTTTCAAGGTCTGCGGAGACTTCCTCCATGGTCCAAAAGAAAGGAATTCCCAGAGGAAAGCCCACTCACCATAGAGCAACCGCACTGTCTAGACGGCCTAAATTGGTGGTATGGGAAGAATGCTGAGAGCACATAATTAAATCAAAATACCCTCTACCTGCCATTTGGATCACCAGCAGAAACAAAAGTCGTATTAATTGCAAATGCCAGCAATCCAAAAATGTGATTAATATTTTAAATGCTACTTTCCCCGCAGACAGTTTTCTTCAACTCACATATCTTTTGGTAGGAAAAAAAAATCCAAGAAGGTTCTTCATCATACAAGGAATTCTTTGTTCCACTGGCTACTAACATTTTAAACAAACTTACCCCTCAAGATAAGGGGATCTCCTGAAAGGACTCAGGCATCTCGTTCTCTTCCCCATTGGTCAACTTGCCAACATTAAAAGAGGTTCTCACATTAAGAGCCAAGATGTTTGGTTCAGATGCAATGTATGAAAGATTCCCCTATGATCTGGCCTGGATAGTGTTGTGTTACACTGATTATGCTGATATTCTCAGGCATGAGTAGAAAATAAACTGAAGTCTGGATCACTAAGTGCCCAGTTAGAGAGAGGTCTGTGAAGAGCAGGATGCCAGTTGTATGGGGAAAGAGTATTTACTGGGTGTTTCCCAGAAGGAAACCTTTTCCCCTGGACACTCTGTAGTTCTATCTTATAACTGATTCTCAGACTGAGACAAATGAAGAGGCACGAGGAAACACTTACAAAGCAAAGAGGGATAGCTTATGTTTTCAGAGGTTTAATCCATTATCATCATGGCAGGAAGCATGGCAGCACACGGGCAGGCACAGTGAGAGGAGTGGAGAGGTAGTGAGTTCTACATCCAGATCCATAGACAGCAGCAAGAGAGAGCAACTGGCATTTGAAATTGGAAAGCTCATCCCCAGTGGCTCACATCCTCCAAGAAGGCCAGATCAGTACAAGGCCACGCCTCCTAATCCCTCTCAAGTAGTGCTGTTCCCTAATGACCAACCATTTAAATCTATGGGCCTATTGGGGCTATGTTTTTTTCAAAGCACCACAGTCTTTCAGCCAGCTACAGCTGTTAGCCACACATGCTTCTCCAACCCAGCATCTACTCCACATGCCTCCAGGCAGCACCTGTGAGGCCACTGAGGGATTGATTAGTAGACGAATGTTCCTTTGCATTGAAGCCAACTGGAGACTTGCACCAAGAGCTGTCGCTGAGTTGTCATGACAAAATTAAATGAATGTTCATGGAATCTGCTTCCCAGACGGTTATTTTTAGCAACACTTCTGGTCAAAATAACTGTAGCAAGCCCCAGAACTCCATGAAGATAAATTCCCTTGAATGAAAATTTTCTCCAAATTTTGTGGAGTCAAATGTTTATAGTTTTCATAAAGCCTAGACATTGTCAAATGTTTGTATTTGACATAGTTCTGTATGTTCATACTGCATATTGGATTGGCAAGAGTGTGATTAAAAAGGAGATGGGATTATTTAGATGAGAACCACCTTGCCATAGTCTCTCTGGTTCTTGCTGTGCAGGAGGCAGGAGGGGTCTTTACATGACAGTAGTTAATTCTTTTACTTTCCAAATGTTAGGAAATAGAACTGAGGGCTGATGCCTGCCAAACAGCGTAAGGACCCAAGCATGTACCTGTAGCACGCACATAAAAGTCAAATGCAGTAGCACACTGTCTGTACTACAAATACTGGAGAGGCAGAGGCAGGGAGATTGCTGCAACTTGGTGGCCAGCCAGTGTCTGAATCAGGGAGCTCCAGGGTTAGCAAGATACATTGTCTCAAAAAATGAGGTGTAGAATAATAGACAAAGGTGTCCACATGCATGTGTGTGCACTCACTCATATGTGCAAACACACATAAACATGTACACATGTGCATTTACACATATATACATGCACACATGTACAAACCCACACAAACATGTATATGCATACACACACGCACAATGCACACATGTACAAATCAATATAAATATGTGTATACATGTGCTCATGCCCTTACATATACTCACATGCACATATGAACATATGTGTAATCCACACAGACATGTGTATGCATACACACATGCACACATGTACAAACTGACACAAACATGCACAGATATATACACATACCTTTATATACACATACACATATATACAAACCCACACACATATATACTACATACACATACACACATGCACTCACATACAAACATGTACAAACCCACACAAATATGTACACACATATATACCACATACACACACATTTACAAAAAACTAAATGAAAAATAGCTATCACTCTATCTCCATCAAAAGCAATAGAACGATTCACCTTTTACCTGCTTATGTCGTTTTTGCTAAATATATATTTCTCAAGTCCCTGAGAAACTATTAACAGCATATATTCTATACCTTTGATAAAGATTTTCTTTCATAAATGTTCCAATATTTTCAGGATGATCTGCCCACTTGTTCTAGTAAGTAGTGTCATTGGATGATGAGCTGCCTAAGTTCTCAGTACCAAGATGATTTGTGGTTCAATGAAGAAATAAGAAAAGGGGGATCTAAAGCAGAAAGTCTAGATTTTGAGACTCTTTGTGACTTAAAAGCAATCTGGTTTGGTGAGCAGTGATCTGATGTTACCAGTGAGGGAGGAAGAGGAGCATACACAGATGTCTGATTCACACATTCAGATGAAATGACGGTGAATATGGGAGGTGGAAGACTTGGAGGATAAGTGGAGAAAAATAAACCATGGGTTCAGTTTTAGGCAAGAGCTTAAGGTAAAGTAGGTTAGGACATGTTGCTGGGAATTCTGACAAGAGAGGTGGTAAGGGGTCTTCTGAAGCAGTGCTGAGAAACATGGACTTCTGAGGTCAATGGCAAAGAATCCTGGCAATGCTGTAAGTGTTTTAGGGGGGCGAAGGGAGGGAGGGGGTGGCCAGATTTGTATTTCAATTAACAATCAACGCACCCACAGTGCCAGTCAGCAAGCAGGGAGGGCACCAATTTGTTTGAGACAGATTCCAAGGATGCAGTTATGACGGACTGAACCAGGAGAATGGAGGAAGAGATTGACAAATAATCATGAGATAAAATTGGGCAGATTGGCTGATGAATTACGTGTGGGGGAGGAAGGAGAGGAAGTGGGTTAGGATGAGCACAGATTTCTGGCTGCGGTGACTAGGTGAATGATGGTGTAATTAATTAACACAGGAAGGAAGAGAGGGTTTGGAAAGAGGAAAAAAAATCAGATCTACTTGGAACGTGTTGTATTTGAACTTGATGAGTAAGACATCCAAACGGATTTAACTAAAAGGTAGTTGTCTGTGTGAGAGTGAAGTTCAATGGAACTAGGGGCACTGTAGACCCAGAGAGCAAATGGAGAGGGTATTGGTTGTTGTAGTTGCAGAAGGAGAATGATGGAAAGATAGAATCTAATGAAGTAATTTGTTGGGGGTGGAGGAAGAAAAGCAGGTATGAAAGATTAAGGAGAAATATGCAGGAAAGTAAATAGCCAAAAGAAGAATAGCATGTTAGGGCAGTAAGTCCTCTGAAGATTGTCTTCTGTTCCATAGCATCAGTCCCCAAAATTGTCCAGTCAGATGGGAACTACAATAGCACAGGAAATGTTCTGGCACTGTGACCCTGACCACACAAATGCTATTTGTACCCTTGGCCTGACATAGGACAGCACCATGTCCTTAATAATGCTCTAGACAGACAGAGTCAGAACTTGCGACATTTTCAACTGGTCTTTGTGGGACTGCCTTTTCAGAAAAATCATCTCCCTGACTAGAGTTCCTGCCCTTCCACTCGACTTGTTCCAGACAGACATTATTCTGAAGACTGCAAGATGTAGTGGGTGTCTAAATAGAGCGTTCAATGCATAATTTGAAAAATGGGCTGCAGCATAGGTAGAAGAATGAACATACATTTAGAGAATCTAGGGATAATAAAAAAAAAAATCCCACACACACCTTAAAGTACAGTCTCTCCTTGGTATAGTGACTAATGATAAAAAGATATGATTCTTCTAATACTTCAAAGACATTCATGCTTAAAGTGTAAGAAGTCATAAATGAGAAGAAGGAAAGACAGAAAGGAGAGATAGCACATAGTGAAAGGAACATATGGACCAGGGTAAGAAAACATACTTTGTCCTTTCTTTCTTTCTTTCTTTCTTTCTTTCTTTCTTTCTTTCTTTCTTTCTTTCTTTCTTTCTTTCTTTTAAATTTTATTCATCTAATGTGAATGCCCTGCTGCATACGCACCTCCATGCCAGAAGAGGGCATCAGATCCCCCTATAGATGGTTGTGAGCTACCATGTGGTTGATGGGAATTGGACCCAGAACCTCTTTAACCACTGGGTTATGTTCCCAGCCCTTCATCCTTTTTCTTAAACCAGGAGGCAATTACCTCAGTAAAAGCAAACACCATAAGAGACTTCTAAAGAGAATAATAAAAAGAGGGGGGACAGTGAATTCTGAAGTGAGTTTGGGGTGTCTCATAATAAGGAAGCAGGTGTGTATCAGGCAAAGAAAAGGACCAGCACCAGAGCCATGTATGATTGCTGAGATTCTACGCTTTTGTTTCTGCTTTTGCTTGCATTTTCATGTGTCAATAGAGCAGGACAGAGTGGGGGCATTTGAGATGAATTAGATATTTCTGATGATAGGCTGAAAACACTAGCAATGTTCGGAATTTAGAACACTGAGAGACTGGTGAAGTGTAAACTGGAAACTAGGATACAAAAGGTCATAAGTAGAAGAAAATGGAGAAGGTATGTAGAACCACAGGCCTTCTCCCTGTGAGAGTTGGAACTATGTTAACACTGGAAAAGGAGAGGCCATAGTGATGAACTTGGGGCTGGACAGGATTAGTGTTAAAATAGAGCAAATATTCACTCTGAAATCATCATAAAGGAATAGCAAGCAAGGCTGGAAAGACAACTGGTGAAGGTTGTTACATGTTCAAGATAGTTTTATGTCAACTTGACACAAGCTAGAGTCATCTAAGAGGAGGGGACCTCAATTAAGAAACCACTTCCATAAGATCCCATTATAGACAAGCCTATAGGGCAGGTTTTAAATTAGTGATTGATGGGGAAATGTCCAACTCACTGTGGGTGTTGCTATTCCTGGGGTGGTGGTCCTGGATTCTATAAGAAAGCAGGTTAAACAAGCCTTGAGGAGAAAGCCAGTAAGCAGCACTCCTCCATGGCCTCTACAGCAGTTCCAGCCTCCAGGTACCTGTCCCATTTGAGTTCCTGTCCTGACTTCTTTCAGTGACGAACAATGATGTGAAAGAGTAAGCCAAATAAACCGGTTCCTCTGCACATTGCTTTGGGTCATGATGTTTCATCATAGAAACAGAAACCCTAATGAAGACATTTGGCGTCCGATATGATGAGTTGGGGTAGTTTGAATAAGAATGTTCTCCACAGACTCATATGTTTTGAATACTTAGTCCTCATGGGGTGACACAACTTAGGAGGAATTAGAAGGTGTGGCTTGGTTGGAGTAGCTGGGGGCTTGTTAGGGGAAATGTGTCTCTTGCGGGGTGGGCTTTGAGGTTTCAAAGACCTAGCCAGGCCCACTGTCTTTCTCTTCCTTCTGTCTTTGGATCTGGATGCAATACATACTTCTTCAGTACCACATCTGCCTACTTGCTACCATGATGACCGTAGATTAAACCTCTGAAACTGTAAGCAAATTCCAATTAAACGCTTTCCTTTATATGATTTGCTGGGGGCTGGGGGTGGGAGGATGATGGTGGCTGGAGATATGACTCAGCAGTTAAGAATACTGGCTATTCTTCCAGAGGACCCAAGTTCAAATCCCAGCACCCACACAACAGCTTACAACTGTCTGTGACTCTAAGATCTGACAACAGCCTCACACAGACATACATGCAGGCAAGACACCAATGCACAAAATATGAAAAGGATTTAAAAAAAAGAGTTGCTGTGGTCATGGTATCTCTTCACAACAGTAGAACACTAAGAGATTTGGGAAGGGAGAATAACCAGAGAGGCCAACTAAGATGTCTGTAGACAACCCGGTAAAAACAAGACACAAAACTCAGCATTTGACCATGTAAAGGTACCAAAGTGGCCAGAGATAAATGTCAGGTTAAGTGGGGGAGGGAAGGATACACGTCGAAACATGTGATTGAAACAGGGACCCGCACACTGAACACGTCTGATGTTCCATCCCAGTTTATGGGCTGTGTGGCTTGGGGAGCAGTGAGCTGTGGGTGGGGGTGGGGAAGGACTAGAACAGAATGTAACCAAGGAAACCTCATGGTCAAACGTGTAAGTCTTGAAATTCCTGAGGCCCATTGTCGGGAGGAGAGTTCTGGATAATTCATTTAGGCAATCAGAAATAAATTCCAGCCTGTAGACTATGGTGGCATCTTTAAGAAGGTCATGTGGAGGAAGGTCATAAAGTAATGAAAATGAGGGCTACCTCACAAGACAAAGTGCCTTCACCCCAACTTTTAACATGGTAATGAAAGATAAAATAAACCACCGTCTCTCTCCTCAGGTTCCATTACGCTTACATACCTAGTTTACTGATCAATGACAGTGTTCAAAGAAAATTCTCCTACAACTTCACCTAACCAGGGCTAGTCAGTGGTGACCTCCCAGGAAGAAGGGGTGATGGAGGGAAGAAAGAGATTCTTTGTGGAAAAGCGGTGTTTAAATTAGATGAGAAAAAAGAGATAATTTTGTCTTAAATAGTAGGAAATAGTATTCAGCTAAGTACAACGGAACAGAAAAGACATTTTAAGTTCACAGATGTAACAAAACAGGCACAGATGGAGACCTGAAGTGTTATTCATTGCACAACACCAAACCAGAGCCCCTTGCCAGGCCAGTGGAAAGTCTTGTGGTAGAGTTTCTGTAAATTATCTCCTTTGGGCAAGTATTTGGAGTCGAATGGTTTTGGTCTCTGCCCAGCTATGGCTTGAAAGAAGAGACAGAGGAGTGGGATTTCTCCAGAGAGACAGGCTTTTATTACAAGCACACAGTCAACTCTTGAGGGCCTGTGCTAGCAATGCCTGGAAGCAGTGTGCTATCAGACCGTTGGAAAGGGTTCTAATATTAGTCAACAAGAAGTAACATTTGTAAAGAACCTTGATGGATGCATTACAGTTAGACAAAATGATCTTCTGTCTTTAACCTGAGAGTGAAGGCATGACTGAAAATGTCAATTCCCACTTTTCTAAGTTGATGTGACAGACGATGAGGGGTAGTCACAGAAAGAACAATAGGCTTTAAGAGAGGGGAAGGGTGCCCTGCTGTATGTTACTCATTTTTTTAGCTCAGTTGTTGCGTTGCTGTTTTCATCCAGATGGCTGTTTCCTGGATGGAATGTGGGAGCACAGACACACATCTTCCATTCGTAGGCTTGTGGTAGAAGTGGTTTCTGCTCTGACTTTGAAGGCAGGGAGGGACGTAATTCAGCAGATGGGGACCGGGAGAATTTCCTTTCATGTTTCACGTACAATAGGAACAGAACTATGACGTTATCCAGCCTCAGTCCTTTGCAAAGGTCGGCTAGTCTTGGCTGATTGTACTTTCTTGCCTCAAAGTATTCTAGATCTAAAATAGATTATTGAGGGCGGGGGTGGGGGGGATCCACTGTTGCGTTCTCAATTGTGAATTCTTTCCGACTACCTGCTTCGGTTCCAGGGTAACAAATATAACCTTGGCTGAGTAACTCCTTCCCAGCTGAAATTGATGCTTTGATTTTCTGTGTAGACCCTGTGAATGTGTTATTCGTTGTTTCATTCTTCCTTTAGGTGTTTGGGGCTTTCCTATAGTTTATGTGTTTGCCCTTAAAGATCTTGACCATTGCTTCCATAGCTTTTATAGGAGCAGTGACTTTAGAATAGGTTTTAATATGATAGGGGTAGAAATATGAGTATGGCAAATAAATCAATAAATCATTTTCATACTTTTACTTTATAGAATACCAGATATATTTATTTTTCGTAGGAGACAGAAGAATGACAACTGGTATTCATCAAACACCCCTGACTGGCTTAGCACTGATGAAGAGCTCAATGAACCCACACACCCAATGAACACAGAGAAACAAAAAAGAATTGAAGTTGCAACCCCGCCCCCAAAGTCTTTGTCACCTTGTTAAGGGACAAGATTCAGCCATAGTTGAAATTACAAGGAATGCTTTAAAATGGTGTACAACTATTAACCCATAGATGCAATTTTGAGGTCGGTCAGTCCCCCTTACACTTGGAGAAATGATCGTGATGGCTGAAGAGGGGCTGCTGAGGGAGGAGAAGACGGGGCCTGTTCTTTTCGTCTGGAGTATTCTCAACTACAGTCAGACATTTTTTTTTTCATCAGCATGATATTTTTCTTTAAGCCATGTTGAGTGTCTGCACCGGTTCCCACGACAGCGAGTCAGCTTCTTACAAACCAAACAAGAACAGGGTAAGAAGGAAAGAAAGCAATACTGGAGAGTCAGTGCTCTGGTCCTTGCTGCCCTTCCCTCCACTGTGGTTCTCTCACATCCGGAAAGATTTCATTCAGCTCAGAGAAAGGTACCACTGTCTCCACTTAGAGATTTCTTTCATCCATCTGCTTCTTCTTTCTCGTATCCCGTCTTGCCTTGTAGGACCGTGAAAGGCAGTCTGTGTTCTGGTTGAGCGAGGCTTAACTTCCGGAGACCCCACAGATTAATTCTGCAAGGGACGGACCCGTTGGCCATGCCCACAGGCACCAGGCTTCTGACACGAGGCCCTCAGCTCTCCATAATTCTGTGGTCATCAGTCACGTGGCGCAACGCCCCAAGTCCCTAGTATTCTGGCTGGACTCCACCCCCACAGTTACCTGGCAACAGCCAGGTATGTTTCTCCCCACGGTTACCTGGCAACCCCGAGGTAGGCCCAGCCCCCTTCATCTCTCTCTTCTCTTACTCTCTTGTTCTCTCTCTTGTCCCCTTGCTCCCCCTCTGTCCCCATTCCCTTCCCCACTCTCCAGGTGGCCTTGGCTGGCCTCTACTTCTCTACCTTCTTTCTCTCTTTACTTCTCTACAATAAACTCTCTAAAACCACGGGCTGCCTCTTCTCATCTGGACCTGCCACAGGACAGATCTTCCACCCAAGAGCCTCCTCTAATCTCCCACTTAGGGCTCCCAGCGTTCCCAGCCAAGGTTGCCATCAACCCAAGGACACTCTTGTCCCCGCAGGACCCAGCCAGAGCTCTCCCCCTGCCCCCCTTTCCCTTTGTCCCCGGACCAGATTCTGGCCCCCGGAACCCCACCCGGTTCTCAGCTCTTCTGTAACATCCAGCGGCATTTGTGGTGTCCAAGACTGAGGACCTTTCTGCCTCCGTGAGACCCAAGGACTCAAGGACCCACAAGTTCTGCCCTGCCGGCTCCCAAAGACTATGTCTTCCCCATCCC
The DNA here is from genome assembly GCA_036184795.1 of Tokudaia tokunoshimensis. Taxonomy (NCBI): domain Eukaryota; kingdom Metazoa; phylum Chordata; class Mammalia; order Rodentia; family Muridae; genus Tokudaia; species Tokudaia tokunoshimensis. The sequence continues at coordinate 60,717,266 of BTHU01000018.1, read as the reverse complement.
TGGAGTGAGGTCGCGAGGTCCTCTACAGCCCAACGCTCGCCTGGCTGTTCTGTGGTGTCCTGCATCAGTTGAACTCCCCGAGTCTGCCTTGTCCAGTGGCCAGGGCTCTGGGCGGGACACGGAACACCCATAAACCCACATTGCCTCTCCTATTTCCTCGCGTTTCAAGATGTGGGAGAAAAAAAACCTCAGCCCTGTAGACAATTTTGAGGGTTAGTGGTACACCAATATGGGACAACTTCCTTCTGTTTACATTTTAGAAGGAACTCTTACTCAAACTGAAAAAGAATGGGTACAGAGATTCTGCGAACAGTGAGGATAAAGGCAATGTTGCCTACCCAGCTGGAAAGAAGGGGCATACTTGGCATGACCAAACCATGCAGTTAAGGCAGGCAATTTACATCATCATATTACCAACGCAGACCACAAAATTGAACATGGAGACTGAACTTGTGGCCCTGACCTCCTTTTTAATGAAAAGAGGGATAGGGAAGCCACCCTGCCCGAAGATGTCAGCTAATCCTTAGATTCACCTACCGATGACTCAGCTCTTCCTGAAGGCTAGAATGAAAACAGGGAGTTGGAAACACGGAGGGTATTGCTAAAGTTCATTCCTCACATAAACCAAAAACAATTTCATCCATGACTTACCTGAGTTAGCTTCAGTGAGATTTCTTAGCCAAGAATGGGAAGAAAAGAAAGATAAACCCAGGCAAAGAAGAGAAATTGTCAGAAATGTTGAGTCGAGGAAGGAGTTGGTGTCCCAGATGTCATACAAGTGGCTGGGGGGGAAAAAAAAACCAACATGGACAAACTCAGATGTAATGGGAGCCAGGAACAGGCTGTACTTGACAGCCAACAATACTGAGGATCACACCGTGACCTTGGATGCAGTGGGACAGCTCCAGATGGCCATCAGGGCAGTAGCCCCTGATGAAAAGGTGCACCTGGAAAGCTCTTTAAACCCCAGGGACATTTGGTTTTATGGCACCCTTGTTGAGGGGTGAGTGTTTCCCTACCACCATCTTGGTGGATAGGAAAACCTAGCTAAGAAAGCCACTGAGAGCCAGTGGAGAACCCTTTTTGGTGACTTGGCTCTCCCTATCTCCCTCAAAGGTTGACAGCTCTTTCTGGATTAGTCCCAGTCTGTGCTGTATTTCCGTGCACCTACACCCAGCCAATCAGGACTTCCCTGGCTTACGCAACAGCGTGTGGGACAGTCTTTTTCTAAGTGCCACTGGGTGCTAGCTCCAGACTCTCAGTAGGATGTCCACCATGGGTAGTGGTCAGAGTGAGGGGACATTTCCAAGCAGTGGCTTCTTCAGAGGAAGAAGATGAAAGATTTTGACTCGTAGATGTTCCTTGGACAAGAAGGGCTGCTCCTGAGACCCGCTCAGATGAGCTAGACCACCAAGTGCCACCCACCCAATCCACCCCGCTTGCTTGCACACAGGTCTGAGGGACCTGTTTAAGTTCTCATTCCTCCTCACCTCCCTTGCTGAAGATCCGCCATTCCTATGTTAGCCTTTAAGACTCACTGCAGAGGGTCTACAAGCAGGACGCTTTCCCAGGGTATGAGACCTGCCAGAGATGGGAGACCCAATGCTCTACTGCTCTTGTGGTTGACCTGCAGTCTTCAGGCTCACTCTCCAGGCCAGCACCAGTGAGTCTCTTCACGGTAACACTTGCTGCCAATCTCTGCAGGCGCCCGGAATCCTGCACGGAGAGCTGTAATGGTTACAGCTTCCCTCCGGTGGTTTTCTCGTCCCCACTGGGTTTCTCCTCTACTGTTCGAATTGTTCCTCTCAGATGCACAAGTTGCCCATCATTTGTTCACCCTTCACTGCCTGCCTGCGTCAGTCTTGGAGTGGAGCAAGACAAGAGTCCGAACGGAGAATCAACTGGCTCAATATCAGCTTCTACCTTGGAAAGCGGCACATTTTCTTTTGAAAGACAAAAAGTGAGCTTGGCTTCCTTCCTTATAATTTACCTGAAGGCAGTTTTTAGAGTTGTAGAAAATAATAGTCTGTGGGCAAAGAAACCATTTAAAAATTACTTTTCAAGACCTCCAAGATAGGGAGGCAAAAAGCATCAAACTCATCGTTTTATCTAGATGCTGGTAAACCAAACAAGAAGGAAAGAAAAAAAAATAAGCTTTTGTCTTGTGGTCAACATAGCTCTAGGCAGAGACCTGACTGGAGTGGCAAAGAAATGATGAAAATTCAGACACACAGACACAAACACATAGACACATAAACACAGAGACATACAGAGATACAGACTCACAGACATGCAGACAATCAAGGATGGGGTGCACTGGTCTCAAGATGGACCACAGCGGCTCTGCAGATTCATTATATAAGTTGAACATGGGGTGGGGTTATTAAGACAGATACACTAGGAGGCAGGATTTATGCATATAGTTGCATCAAGGACAGGTTCAGCTATTCTCAGTAGGCTCAGTCTCTGTAGGGGAGCAGCCTTAAGACTATAGATATTCAAAGGAGAAAGCACACATTGTCAACACTTGCACACAGAAGGCTTTGCCACCCCTCCAAGCCTCAGTCCCCTGATGTGGAAGGGAACTTAGTCATTCTCCCATGGGTTTGAGGGTATGGCCCCAGCCTTAGCGGGCTCATGTCACCTCCGCACATTCACACAGGATTCTCACAGGAAGGCACCCAGGCCTTCCTCAGCTTCCCACCATCTTTCTTGCTGCTTCACACTACAGCCCACGACCCAGGGTCTTGTCTGAGAGCGGTACTAAGAATCGCTGCTCTCAGCTACGCTGGATGCTTAGTGACTGGAAAGAACCGCTCCACTGCTGTTTGAGGACATTTCTGTGGCCTTTCTTACATTTATGTTTATTCTCTTCTTGGTTTTCCCAGCATCCCTTGAAGCACCTCCTCTCCAGTGACATCTTTAAAGTCAGCCTGAGAGAAAGGGGAAAGCAGGAGAGAGATCTTTGTTCCTCCATAGCTATTGTTGTTCTCAACAGCAGACTACCAGGAAGCCAGATATGCAAAGCTTAAACATTACAGCCCATTCTACCCAAGAGCAGTCTAAACACAAAGACTGAGGTAGACTCTTCTCTGTTACAAGGTGACTCATCCTGAATGATAAATATAGACTGTCTCCCACACACAAAAACAGATGTGTCGGGCATGTCACCTATAGATGGAGCTTTGCAGAAGCTTCAGAGTAGCAGAGATTTGCTTCCTAAAATAAGGCTTCGCATTTACATGACGTTGTCTCCCAGAGTATCTGTTATTTGGTCTGCGGGTGGGGGTGGGGAACTTCCACCAAAGTAATTTGAAGCTCAGCTAGAAGATAATGGTCCATCCAGTGCATGGCCAGCGATAACTATGGGCTGTGGCTCAGACTGGACTGTCTCAGCCCTCTGCCCTTCCCCAAGAACAGCAGGAGATTCAAAACAGCTTTGACTGAACAATGGGGACTCAGAGCAACCAAGTCTGTGCTCAGACCTATGAGAATTCTGCTGCAGGCACTCACTGCCAAGTATGCACCATGAAATCCCATCAGGCTTTTCAGTAGCTTGTCCAAACCAGGAAGCAAGTGTGCCTTGTAAATTTCTACTTCAAAAGCTGCAAGACGGTTTGCTCAGTCATGCTTGTACTTAACCATAGCTTGGGCTCCACTTTTTCTTTTATGATATCAATAGATGTGCATTGGTTTATTTATAAATTGTATGTGCACATATATGTATATATAATATATAATGTATATAATATATAAATTATATATAATGTGTATATATTATAAACACACACACATATATATATATATATTATATATATATATATATATTAAACTGAGCCCAGGATATTTAAATAAATAGGATAAAATGAAACTAACATCTTTAAAGTTTTACTAATCATACAGGCTTTGTATATTGACTAATATATCAAGGAAACTATATTAGAACAAGAATCACTGTTAACTAAAGTAAGAATCAATCTGCTATTTCAAATAGGCTTTCTGATATTTTCACTAGTTTTGTAACTGGTTGTAAATTGTCACTCTCTTTACTGACTTGAAAAACAAGTCAGCTTACTTGGAGATGAGCTTGCAGGCCAACCACTTTCTTGTATTTCTCAAATACAAGACCTATTTATTTTATCTTCAATGTAAATTCACATCACAGGAATATTTTTAAAAGACTTTCCTAGTTTCTAAAAATTAGTAAAAGTTGGGTTACCATTCATCTAATTGAATCAGACACATGTTACACTAAGTACACAGCAATATATATGATTCTTTTTTTTCTGTTTTTCTTTTCTTATTAGATATTTTCTTTATTTACATTTCAAATGTTATCCCAGAGAGAACATTTTACTTATTTACTTAAAGGTGATAGGAATTGAACCTAGAGCCTCAGACTTGTTAGGCAAGCATATCACTGAGCCAACCTTCGGTCCATAACAGTATTTGACAGCAGAGGTCCCTATCCCCTCTGTAGTCTACACCTTATGGATGTGGTAAGTGACCATCAGATATGGGTCTGCCTTGACAGCACGCCTCATTCTATACAACCAACTAGTGGAACCTCAACATTTACAGGGTAAGAAGGCAAACCACAGAGATGGAGAAAATGTTTGCCAAGAGTACATCAGTCAGACTGGTAGAGGGATTCACATCAGTCAGGCTTGACTTCAGTCATTACTGAACTCATGCCGTGAGTTCAAACTTTAAGACAGAAAAAAAGAGTTCATTTTCTTAATTGGAAAAAAAAAAAAACAAAAATCCCTTTTTTTTATTCAATGTATTCTCCTCATGGTTCCCCTTCCCCCAACTTCTCCCAAATCCTCCACCTCCTTATCCACCCAACTCCATGTTCTACTCCCCACCACACTCTAAAAAACAAACAAAACTAATAACAAATAGCAAAAAATGAAAAAACAAGAAACACACACGACACAAAAACAGAAACCAAAATGCATAAGGAAAAGACCAATAAGACAACAACAATAAAAGCCCAAACAAAGCGACATGAGACAAAAGTCTACAAAAATAGCATTGAGTGTGTCTTCTGTTGGCCATGAAATGTAGGGCGTGTGGCCTACGCTAAAGTGTGGTTAATTGGAAACAACTAAATTCCCCTTTGCCTGCCCGTATCACTTACAGATAACCTCTTGGTGGACGCCTGTGTCCCTTTCCTACTCTCAGCTCTGGGACACTATCCGGCTAGGCCCTGTGGAATCACTGCGCATGCGCTCACGGTCTCTGTGCGTGCACATGCGTCGAGTCTTGCTGTGCCTGGAAGATACCATTTCCTTGTGTCATCCATTTCCTCTGTCTCTTCCAGCCTCTGCCTCCTTTTCTGCGTATCTTCCTGCACCCAAGGAGGAGAGGACTTATGAAGACATGGCATTTAGGACTGATTGCTCCAAAGTCTCTCACTCTCTCCCTATGCATTGCTCAGTTGTTGATCTCTGGGTTAGTTCCCTTCTGCTGTAAGAAGTTCTTCAATGATAATGGCTGGAAATGGCACCGATCTATGGGTATAGTACTATGTGGTTAGGACTCATTTTTATTGCCTTGTTTCTTTAGCAAAATAATAAATATTATTAGTTTTTTTTTTCCTAGGCCCTTAATCTACCCAGCATCAGTTTTCTGGCCACTTTAGCAGTGTCAGGTATGGAACCATGAGCTTCCATCTCATGGAGTGCGTCTTAAATTCAGGCAAAAATGTATTGGCTTTTCTAATAACATTTTTGCCTAGCACCTATAACCTGGGTGGCTCACAACTCTCTGTAACTCCAGCTATAGGGGATCCAATGTCGTCTTCTGGCTTCATTCACATGTACAGACACACGCATATACACATGTGTGCACATAAATAAAACTTCTTTTAATCTTGAGAACATTCTCCTACTATAGCTGCTGAGAGTGTAAGTCGAGAAAACTATTCAGTACCACCAACTAAAGTTTAATGTATATGCATCCCATCACTCAGGAAGCCCCCGCTCAGATTTCGTCGGAAAGAAATGTCGGGAAATAAAACTATTCGGAGGAGCATTGTTTAAAGGAAGCAAACAATTTGTAAGAACAAAATAATCCCAATATGTGTTAATAATAGAATGGATTCATTATGTCCTATCATACAATAGACCAATAGGCAATATTGAAAATGAATGAACTTCAACTGTGTATAATTGAGGGACTAGGAGAGAGAGAGAGAGAGAGAGAGAGAGAGAGAGAGAGAGAGAGAGAGAGAGAGAGGTGCAATGGCTAGGTAATAAAGGTGAAAATCTTCCAAGATGGTCATTTTGTCCTCATGCCTCCCCACCCGGCCCTACCTGAGACAGTACCCTGGCAGCTTTAAAATCAAGGTGTCAGGGCTTTTTCTTCTACCAGTAGGCACTTGGCCATAGACTGACTCAGCAAACACAAGACCAGCCCCGGCAGGACATGTTTAACACACAGCTATGGCCCAGACTCTCATCCTATCTTTCTTTGAACTGAGCAACCTTAAATTTGAGGTCCAAGACTCTCAGGAGACTTTAAAAAAAAAAGCTCCGCTCTGTCTTTTTCCCCTGTGCTGCTGCCTGCGTGCCTGAGTCCTCATTCCCAATAAGTGACCCTTCTTCAGCTGCTGATGCTGTCTGCTCCTGTTCGCAGTCTTCTGTGCTGCTTCCTGCTGCTGCAGGGATTGTGCCTGCCTTTTGACTCCATAACTGGCAGAGAAAACAAGCCAAATCAGAACCGCTAAATGGTAACATAAAAAAGAGGGATACATCCCTTAACTACACCAATGAGTTGAAAATTGCCAGATTTAATGAAACAAAACAAAACACAAAAACAACAAAACCCCAAAGAAGAGTCCATTTACGTGCAGCAAATTCTGAAAGAAAAATACTAGTCATATGAATGTAGAACATAAACTGAAGTAAAAACTCCAGCCTGACCGAGAGGAAACAAGTGCAGATCCAGGGAATATAAGAGTACGCGTCTATGTAGCTCAGTTTGTGTCCTCTCTCAGAGAATATAGTCCTGCCAATCAGTTTATATCAGTTTCGGGATGTTTGGAAAGGGAAGAAAATGAGCGTTTCTTGTCTTTCCATGCCCTAATCAACACTGACTGATAGGAGATGCTCTCATTTCAATTAACTCTTTCCTTTGTTCTCACTAAGTAAAATCAGCCACGTAGAGCTCTCACTGGGGTACAAAATATTATGGATATATAAATCAGTGTGTGCCCCTCTGAGACCCCACACAATAACTGAAATTCTTTATGTGCCTCAGATTAAAAACATTTTACAAAAAGAAAAAGTCCTTCCTGCTCCTTTCGGTTATTTCAATCACTAAACCAAAAACGTTATATTATTTTCCAACCTCTGTCATTCCTTCATCAGTTAATCCATATTAGTATCTATCACATTTCTGTTTTGTCCCAGACATTCTGTTATCATCTATATATAACTATAAATATATATAACTATATAACTGTCTTGGTTGGGCTGGAATTTTTACCTTCTTGTTGTCTGGAAGGAAGCCTCTTCTACTTCTTGTTGTCTCAGATGAGACCAACGTTGTCTGAAAGGTTGTTCGTGTTCCCCAGTGAGCCCCCCAAGTCATGCAGCAAGGTGATGTTGCTTTTATTTGTGATCATCTATAAAAATGAGTAATGAGTATTAAACTTTACTCATGTTATACACATACACATAAACATACATGTACACACACATATACACATATACATATATACGTATATATACATACACATATATATGTGTACACACACACACACACACATATATATATATTCCTGATTTCTAAAGCCCTATGTATTGCTGCAGTTTTGTGCAATGTTTAATTTTACTTATGTTTCTTTATCAAACAACCATCTAGCCTATCAGACATCATTTTCTAAGGAGAGATTGAATTATAAAAGAAAAGCCTAGTAAAATGAACTTCCCTTTTCAATGAAACCAAGACATTTGTCCAAACTATGACCGTAATTCCCCCAAAACTTTTCAGTTTCCATCCGACCTGCTCCTTACCAGGGATGGCAGATTTAGTCTTTGAAGTACGTTATTTTGTAACCAGCTTAACCTGACCAGCTCAATGGTTCCCCTCAACACTCTTTTTTCCCTCTAAAAATAGATTCTAGCCTGGATTATTTATACATTATAGGTGCAAGGAGATTAGAAAACCAAGTTCTGTACCCAACCAGACATGGTGTCTTTGGTTTTTTGGTTTTTTGTTTTTTTTTTAAATGACTAAATTACAGTTGATACATAAAGCACACCTGTAGATTCCAAGATCTCACCTCAGTGATTTATGCTTTGATACGCATGCTTTAATTACGGTGATGTTATCACTGTTGTGAAATAAAGCGATGAGTTTAGAAGCCTGCTCAGCACTGGGGAGTTTTCCAGAGAAGACCCCCTGACGTTGAAGCTACAAGACTGGGGTTTCTTTCTTGCACATTACACTCTGACTGCCAAATAAATCAAAGATGGCAATTGAGACTCATTCATTAACAAGTCCCACCCCGTACACCCCATTTCCACCCCCCCCTCCCCGGCAACATTTGCTGTGTGCTTATCAGGTGCCAGACACCATCAGGGTTTGGTGGCTTAAATGGAATGCTGTCTCAGACCTTAAAGAACTGGAAGTCTGGTGAGGGAGACAGACACGTAAACAAATATTTTCAAAGCATTTTGAGAAGGGCTGGAGAGTGGAGGAATGCACCAGAGATGCTAGTTAACAGAGATGCTAGCAGGGATGAAGGCAGCGATGACCCTACCGAGGTGGGAATGCAGAGTTGGGCCCGAAGCTAGTCAAAGTAGGCAAGAAAGAAGTAGATTTGTGATTGAGGCTAAATCCAAGTGCTTGAGGAATTCTGAACTTAACAGTTAGGACATTTGAAAAAAAAAAAAGACAAAGAGTCATACAGTATATGTATATATTTGCAAGAAATATTTCTTCTCCTACGGTTCCATGCTTCTGCAGGTGATTGTCTGCTGTGACATGTACCTATCTCTCCACATTAAACAGCTCACGCTTGCTTCAGATCTTAAAACAAAGCCAGTGTGGAAAAGCATAGCGCTTTCTTCCCTCCATGTTTTCAGTGTGGAAAACTGTGTCGATTACAATACTGAACTGAGCCAACTGTCCAACACGTTTTCTAGGATTCATAACTACCTCTAATCCCAAGGGAAATAGGCAAATAAAAATGTAATCATCTTATCTACAAGAAGAAAGCTGCAGATATGAACTCATAAGGGTCATGGAGCTTTTTTTAAAAAAATCTAATTTAGTCTTGTGATGTTGGACTTTTCCAGGCTGTCCGGGTCTTAGACATCTTTTAACACACACACACACACACACACACACACACAAAGGTGACAAGGGATTTACTTTTTGCCAAAGTTTTCACGTTGTCTTTCTTCTTCCTATTGTCACCAAGCAGAGAGTCTCATCACATTTTTCTCTTCCTGTTAAAAGGGTAATTTTAAAATTCTCTCTAGCCACTCCTGACTGTCATTGTCTTAAAGAGGCAGATCACATTCATTCATGTACCAAACCCACCAAGGACAACATCAGTTCATCAACATCTAATGGTTCATGCTAAAAGAAACACAGGGAATTTTAACATGTTTGACTGGATGACTGCCACGAATTCAAACAGACTTTTAATAAATCAGTGTAGTCCGTGGCGTTTTCTAAGGGTCGATTTTATGTTGGGAACTGTAACAGCTATGTTGGGAAGTATATCATAGTGCTTGTATCCCAATGTGAAGTTTCTGCTGTGGACTATGCTTAGGAGAAAGTGAAATAAAGGTAGCCTCGTAAGAGTCACCATTTGAGCATATGGCTTCCATCAGTTGGTGGAAACATAAATCCAGCTAGATCCATCACTTGAGTTCAGTTTGTAGATAACCCCTGAGAACCTAAATATATTAGTGGCCATTTCCTCTAAGCTCACCCACCCCTCATCTTGATCTTACCTTCTCAAAAGAAGCTAGATTTAATTCACACATTTTTGTCGTTGTAATTAAATCCAGGGTACGGCTGTAAAGCTTTCAGATCATCTATTGTCTGGGCAGAAATATTGAAAACAGGCCCCCCAAACAACCAGCAATGGGGAGTGGCAGGGGGTGGGGTGGGGGGAAGAAAGGGAGAGAGAGCTTTAGTAGTTCTGGGAGGCAGGTGAAATCTAGTTATAATTAAGCTTGTTAAAGTCCCAATTTCACTTCAGTAAAACGGCACAAGGCTCCAGCTGGTGGCCAGCTGCTCCCCAGACCTTTTCCACACCAGGGGGAAAAGAAAAAGGCTCTGTGACCGAATAAATTAAGGCCTTATAGGTTTATTTTAAACCAACCTATCTTATCTAGGTAAATTAATTAAGCAGTGCCAGACACTAAATGATCTCAATATTCAGAAAACAAGCTTCCTCCATCAATGAATATACCTAGATCATTTTATAAATATCTCAATCTACTCAGATGCACCAATATGGCAAGAACATATGGCAAGATGTACATAGCTCATTCGTGGAGAACTTGGATGTAATTCAAGGCAGATAACCTTTAAGAAACTTCATTCCCTTGGATTAAGCAATTTTTTTTTCCAGAATGCGCCTGACTTCTCGAGGTTGTGTGTTGGGATGGAGAAATTGAACAAGGAATGGTAGGAAGACATTACAAAATTTATGAATGGAAAATGTTGAGGAATTGATCTTTAGCGAGATTCTAGGACTGTAACATACACAGACCAAAAAAAAAAAAAAAAACAAAAACAAACAACCTTTTTTTACATTGTGGGAGTCGCCTATAAATTTGCATTTTTATTGTTATTTTGACCTGTGTGTTGGCTCTCTAGAGAGAGCAAATGGTTCCCAGACTTGTTTCACCAATCTTGATAGATGAGCTAAAGATAGAACTGATTGGAATCTGAGGCTGGAAAGTAGAAAGTAGAAAAGGACAAACAGCAAAGTAACAGCATGAGATCCTTGATTTATTCCTCCACCCTGAGGACCCCTACCCTGACTGAAAGTGACATTCAGTATTTGCATGGGTCTCCCAAGGCCACCAACTCACTAGAGAGTCTTTATATTTCTAAATATAGGACAGACTTTTAAGTCGATTTAACGTTTGGCTAAAACGTTTAAAGGAAGTTCTAAGAGAAATGTGTCAATTGGCTAGAAGAGTCTCGGTGTGGAACAGGCTTCCCTGTGAGCCCTTAAGGTCAGCTAGGGAAAAAAAAAATGAGTACTGAGTACCTTCCCTGAACCAGACTCTGGGAATGAACGGACACAGTCTGCTGTCCTTATAAGGCTTACAAATCAGCGGGGAGACGATTACCACACATTATGTGTGTCAGATACTGAGATTCGAGCACAGAAGGCAGCCTGGGGTACTTCAGGGGGCTGGGAATCCGGAAGCGGGGAGGTGACTAGCCAGTGTAGGTTTCTGGAAGACATTATTCACATGATGAAATGCTAAGATCACCCAGGAGCTAGAGGAGAAAACTACAGTAAGCAGAATATCAAAGGCAGAAGCCAGAAAGATGGCAACACTGAGGTTGGACGAGATGCTCCGTGCTCCTATTAGGAGATTGCAAAATGAAAGAGACAAGATCCAAGAGGGAAGGAAGAGCCAGGTCAGGAAGAGACTTGCAAGCTTGTGAGCGACTTATCTTACGGATTCATCAATCACAGAAACAAATGACCCCAACTTGAGTCTCACTTGTTGTGAGACAGTCCTGTAAACCCGAGTGCCTTGGCTTCCAGACTGAGGAAACCAGGCTTGTATCAAGTATTTCACACTGTTGTTTTAGGGAGAAGATGAGATGGGGGATGAGGATTTTACAGACTGCATTGTATTACGAATGTACAGCAATGATTATAATAAGTCAAGTAGAGTCTAGTTTACAGAGGGAAGAGTACAAGCAAGCATGAAGTTTGATTTAATGGTGTCTTTGGGGGATACAGGGGAAGTTTCTTTTAAGCAAGCTAACATTCAACATTCTCATTTATCTTCTCTGCAGATCTCACCTCATAACAGTAGTCAGTCCTGGGATATCTGAGTCGGTGCCTCTCTTCTGGGGTTTCTAGCCCTTTGCTCTCTTTTGGTTTCCCATGTAAGAATCTTTCACCTGCGTGTGGCCACCACAGGATAGCAGGTAGATGAGAGACAAGGAAAAGTCCAGTATCAGAGCAAGGCATAAGCAAAAATCCCCCAGTGTCTTTTCACATGATTTCACAGGCTCTCAGTTTTCATTCCCCTAATAAGGGTTTTCACGCCGAGGGTTAACATTTTCCAAAGCCACTGAAAAGAAATTAATTTGTTATTTGAAGTCTTGTGCTACCAGAAGTAAAACATGTCCTCACCAGGGACTGAGACAGTAACATCCATACGAAGAAAGGATTTAAAATAAATCTAGTGTTTGTAAATTCTCTGAAAAATAGCTATAGATCCGAGGAGACATCTTAAGCATCACCCACTCAATGCAAGAAGATAAGTTCCTCAAGGCAGCCCATCTGGCCTTAGTGAGAACAGCTAACATCAGGATCTTTTGCACAAAGTGGGTGGTTTTGACCTTGGAAAGTGCATTTTTCTAATGTGTTCATAATAGGATAAAGAATGTATTAGTCTTTCTTCAATGATTTAATTTAAGTTTTTTTTTTAATCAGTAAGTTGGAAGCAAATCTAGGGCTTACCTTAATTTCATTAAGCCTGTCAAGTTACATATTCTATTCTTTAACTTTTATTTAATTAAGAAAGTATAAAGCTACAGAGCGATGTAATCCCTGTCCTCAATTAGCTTAAAATCAAATGTTCCAAGTCCTCTGCAACCCTGTAATTATAACAGGCATTTGGAAGCTGCTTGGCTAAAAAGCATTGATTCCTCACTTGGGCCTTCAGAGAAATCAAATGGAAAGACTGGTACCCAGCCTTTGTCTTGCCTCTGTCTCTTGTATCATGAGACACTGCTTACCTCTACACACAGGCATGCTGATAATGTGTCTTTCTAGAAACCACTCGTACCTAAGCTCCCTCCTTGCCCTCTGTGCAGAAGGCATGACGATCAGAAACTCTATAATATCTCCCTGTCAGCTCTTTACAAGGTCCTGTTCCAGATATTATGACCATCCCCACCCCAAGGGCCCAAAGGTTAATAGTCGTAACCCTAAACATGCAGTCATCTTGAATTCCAGGAACAGAAGAGCCCTGGGACACCCCACCCTGCACCAAGGGCAATTATCTGTGATGGTGAAGCATCACCATGGAGAAGCACTTGTCACCTGAGAACCAGTAGCCTTTCATCTTAAACAATAAGGACTTCCGTGGACCCCCTGGAACTGAAGCAATGATTAAACTGCCCATGCCCTAACGGAGACTGCTTAACGATGTATAACTTTTATGCCTGTCCCAATTCTTCTATTTTAATCTAAAGCCCACATCAGTACCACAAGGATAGATTTGGAGTTACTGCAGACTTTTATCTGCCTCCCTTTCCATGCAGATTTCCTAACTCTCCTTAAAATTGGCATGGAGAGATGATAGCTGAATGAACCCCAAGGATTCAGCAGAGCCAGGGGCTTTTCCCTCAAGCACTGGTTACATAATGAAGGCAATATAATTTAATATGATGAAAGGTAACGGATGCAGCCATGATATCATAGGTGGCTCAAATTAGCAAGTGTTAGAGAAGAGAAAAAAGATCCCTCTCCTCCAAATGTCACATGTGGTAAATCGGAAGGCACGCTGAACAGGAAAAGTCATTCAACTGGATGGAAAACAGGGAGCTTAATGGAATATGTTGGATGTAGAAGGCCTGGAAAGAGTGAGTACTGGCTACTCTATCAGGTCAGAATCGGGACAGTTGCTGAAAAGCCAAAACAAGAGAGTAGTGGGCCCAAGAGAAGAGTTTATTGTAATATTAAAGGGTATCTCTGTGTATCTCTCTCTTTAGCTTTCGTCTCTCTCTATGGTGGAAAGGGAGAGAGAGGAAGTGGCAGCCAAAGCTAGAAGTACCTTGCCTGGCATCATTTTATCAGTCTAGATGCCCCCATCAGAAATGAATGCAAGAACCCTAGAAAAGGTACCTTAGGAGGGTGGAACGGATATGATAGCAGTAACAGTAGAATTCTCAAGGTACTAGGGAAGGATAAGACGATTCCAAAGAAATAGAAAAGAAAGAAGGCATAGAGACAAAGGGAAGGGGAATCAGTACTGGCATGTATGGGGAAACTGCAGACATGAAATTGGCTTTGGATTCTGTGTTCCCTCAGGCGCATCCTCCTCTATCTAGTGTCCCCAAATAAAGACTTTCCTTCCAGGTTTTTATTCTCTAGTTCAATTTCTCAAGATGTACCTCCCTCCCCCCAGCGAAATATGTACCCCCAAATAATCAGTAGTTAAACTTCAAAGCTCAGGCAAGAAGTTTTGTCCATGAACAGGTTGTCTGGTTAAAATATAAATGTTTTGTGCATTTAGGACATCAAGAAATCACTTGAGACCTAGTTAATGTAAGTGGAACCTCCAAACCTTCCCATCTTTAAAAGTCTCAGACTTCTGTGCCATCGGCACAGCGTCTGGGGAGTTGTGTCATGATCCTCAGATTCCTCCACGTTCTTGTTTTCTACTCATTGGCTTGTAGCTTCCCTTTATTTTTGCCCTAACCCAGGATTAAATTCAACCCTTTCATCTGACTTTTATAAAGAACATATACACTCAGAAGTCAGTCAATAGGAGATATTTTCATAAGGGTTCCTCACCACCAGCTGAAGATGACTGAAGATTTGGAGAGAGGGTGTTCTGTTACTGAAATGTCATTAAGTTTAACTGAACTTCAGACCACATTTCACTGGCCACATTTCAGGACACTAATCATCCAACCACAATGTCTTCTCTCACTTTGTCCTTCCTCATGATCATGCAACAACTTTAACAGTGACAAAGACCAAAGAGAAAGAATCATTCTGTCTTCCTCCTCACGTCTCCAAGGAAGGGCTACTAGGAGGAGAGAGAGGGTAATAGGATAGTGTCTGAGAAAGGGCAAGAAAGAGATTTGCACTAGTTTTCTTAAGTCATGGATATTTCTCGACTACTCAAAATTTGTCACTTACAAATGAATATTAAGGCTAATCCCCTTGAACAGAAAATGGTTCGATCTCTTCTTTGAAATCACCTTGCAGCAAAGTGCCTTCTGCTCATCTGCTTAAGCCCACTCCTTCAGGCTAGAACATTCTTACCCATACCTTTAAAGGCCCAGTCTTAGTTTCAAGTATCAATCCTTGGGATGATGCCTCTTCCTTGACAATTCTGTGTACAGTGTTTTGTTCTTTGTCTATTCACCACATTGGACTGTGATTTTCTTCGCAGTTTTTCCCCAGTTTCTCATTGCATGTTTCCTATTTATTATTTTTGACTCAGATCTGTGATGCAAGATCTCAATAGCGCATCTAGCCTTTAATTTCTGTTCTATCGCTGGTATCGAATAAATGTAAGCATGAATATAGTCATTGTCCTCCAAAAACTCAGATTACTTCAGACAGAACGACATTGGCAGAGAATCTTTGAACTATAGCTATAAACAATGATAGGGGTGCATGTTGTTAGGTGTGTTGGGACAGAGGGGAGAAGGAAGACAAAACTTTTTGAAAGACATTCAGAATGCACTGAAGGTCATGATCAATTCAGTGTCATGACTGAGATGAGGGTTGCTGCAGAGAAGGTTGAATAGTTTTACAAGAAGATTAGTGGGGAACCTAACATAAGAAAGAATGTGGGGCAAAGGGTGGGGTTCAGTTCCAGCAACCACAAGGCAGTTTGCAATCCTCTGTAACTCTAGTTTCAGATTATCTGACATGCTCCTCTCACCTCTGAGGGCACCAGGCACACATGTGACACACACATACAGGAAGGCAAGCACATATCACATAAGATGAGACGAGTACGTCTAAAACATGGGGTTTTGGTTGTTTTGGTTTTTGGTTGTTTTGTCTGTTTGTTTGGAGCCAAAATTTAATCCCCAAATAGTAATTAAACATTAAAACTCATAAGACTTAAAAAAAAAATAGACCAGGGGAGTCACTAAGGAAATGAGAAACTCCTCAGAGATGAATGAAATTAAAAACCAACAAACCAAAATGTGAGTGATACCATGAAAAGGTACAGGAACTCAGAGCCAAAAACAAATGCATGAAAATAATGACAATGACAACTAAGACTGTCAGTTCAGAGCCAAGAAAACTCAAAAAAGAAGAAACTAAACCTAAGATAACAGAGCAACGACAACGACAACAAATTATCAAGCTTTAGAGAAGAAATAAATGGAATGGAAATGACAGAAACAACAGAGAAATTCTATAAATTCAAATTTGTTTGGTTGGTTCTTCAGAATGGATTAGAAAGAAAGAAAGGCAGGGAGAGAAAGAAAGAACAAAATAGCCTAAAAATCAGAATTGAAAGTAGCCATATCAATACTAATCCCGCAAAACCAAAAATGAGCTGTAAAAGAGTTAACTGAAAAATTAATTGTACTACAAACCCAGGAATAACAGATAAGATAGAGAATTTTTGGAAAGAGAATTGCTAAAGAATAAATTAATAAAAAAATAAATAGAAAATCTGACTTAGACTATATAACAGGTAAGGAGATTAGATCACTTGCTTTAAATATCCCAACACGAGCAACACAATCTCAGAGACTGGTGTCCTTGATGATGAAGTCAAAAAGAGTTTTTACAAAAAAAGAGCAGGTTGTCAAGGTGCCCCAGCAGGGAAATATGTTTACCGTTGAATCTAACGGCTTGAGTTTCATTCCTGGAACCCATATGATAGAAAGAGAGAATCAGCTTCAGCAAGTTGGTCTCCAGTCTCCATGGGCATACTATGGTAACCACGCCCACACACCTATTCACACAAAATAAATAAGTAGGTATTAAAATAAAGGGATTAGAATTTGGAATGGGTGGGAATGAGATTGATTACCATTCCACAAACATTTAACAAATTTAATAGAAACACTTTCTACCTCATTCTGTAAAGCAAAATTACCCAACCATTAAATCTAGACAAAGACACTAGGGAACAATGACCTTTAGATATAGAAAGCAAAATTCTTAAAATATCAGGAAAACTGAACTCCATAGACAATCATGCTTCCTTACTTTTGTTTTCTACTTACTATTTTTAATTTTACTTCTATGATGTAAGCTTTTAGGTTAAGAATCACGCTTAGCAGATTCTCTAGCCCTTAGACTAGTTTCTTGCTCCCTCAAAGGTAGCTGGTAAATATTTATCTATTATTTACTTATTTATTATTATTATCTAATATTTATTTATTAAGGGTGATGAAAGCCCCTTGGCATCCAAATCATCAGGAACACATGGATATGTACAGCTAGAACTTATTCCTGGAATACAAGGATGGTTTCACATATAAAAACTAAGCAGTTTAATACATTACACTCAACTGTCACTCTTAAAAAAACACTTAAAAATGAAAACCTTTTAATAAAAACTATACTAAATATGCTAATGATAAAAACAGTGTCGACAAAACTAAACATCTGCATGCTTTTTAGTAAAACCATTCTCTCTGTAATTTGATTCCACCTCATCCAATAAGTTGATGATCTGAAAAGTATGAAGATACAAGACTTGTTGAACAAGAGCCATTACTCCCAGCAAACTTGCTTTGGAGTTCATCAGCTCTGTCCACACCTTTAGGTCCTTGCCTGACAGGGAACAGACTGAAACTGCTTCACTCATTGTCTTGGGTCTCAAGGCTGCCCAATTGACAGGTGGGAACTGACAGCCTTGCTAAGCCCCAAAGCCAATACTTCACAGCAAATTGTCCTGGTGTCTTATGTTTCAACTTCAAGGAGATTTTCCTTGCCTATTGTCTTCCATGACCACCTCTGAAGTAGATTTTGGTATATATCCATCTTTTCAGTGGCAACGATTTCTCTCTACTGAGAGTTGTTTTGCTATGCAATGGCAGCAGAAGTTGGTTATTTTTGGCAGTGTAATCTCCCTGAAATTAACTATGCACATACACTTATTTGTTTAGTCTGTTCAGTTGCCCATAACTACTTATTGGGACACGTCCTTCTCAGCGTCCTTGGTCTCTACTCCTGATGTGTCCTGTGTCAGTCTACCTTACCTAAAAGGTCAGCATGTTGAGGCCATCTAAAGCAATAGGGATGATGAGCTGGCTACTACCAGACTACAAAGTGCTCGAAAGGCACAGACTCAAGAAAAAGAAATCAAGGCTTGAATGTGGAAGATATGTGTGATAAGTAAATGACTCAACTTGTGTCTGCTAACTGAGAACTGTGAAGCTTGGCAGTTTGAAGTTTATTGTGGCCTGGATAGTATGTACAGAATGCAGGGAGAGATCCTAATTTTTCTTTAAAATTTTCCATCAATAGAGAAGCAACAACGTGAAAAAATGCCAGAGAAAGGTGTGGAGTTAAAGGAAGAGGTTTACGATTAGATAGGAATCTCAAAAATAAAAAGTTTTTTTTTTCAGGGTGGGGGAGAGTCTGTTCTTATTGCAAAACATCCTTATCATTTGAACTGGTGACTCAGGGAGGTGCATAACTGAAAAGAGCTCATATGACGGAAATAACCTTTCTCCCATGGTCTTTCCTAGGCTAACTGGTTGGCCTGAAGACCGTGTTCTCAACAGATTTCCCTTCTAGACTGTAGATCCTTCAAGCTGAGTCAAGATCATTTGTATCGACAGACTATCTGAGGCATTTGACTCTCTTGCCTTTTGTGTCAGAAATAGGTGCCAGGAAGTTATTTTATTGTAGTTACCTCATACTTGTTATTGGAAGATGGTGGTGAGTTGGCTGAAGCCAATGTGGTTTCTTAGGAAGAAGGGTGATGTTTTTTACCCATACTAATCTCCTCTCTGCACCATAATTTTCTCTCTTTTCATTTTTTTCTCCTACCTTTCCTCCCTTCTGCTGCTAGACAGCAAATGGGACTCCATAATGCTAACAGAATGTGCCCTGACCTACATCGCAAACACACATTATTTATGATAAAAATCATAAGAAGAAAGACACAAGCAACTCTGTGGATAATACCCAACATTTTTTTGTTCTGAATGCAGATAATATAGCAACTCTACCTGTGATATTTATTGCCTTTGTTGAACAAAATCCCCAAATTCTTTTTGTTACATTGTTTATGGATTTCCCAGGTTTTCTATTTGCTTTGGCTTTGGATTATTTCAATTTTTAATTTTTTTTGAAGTTTGGACCTTTTGAAAACATCCCAAAATTATTACCATATATATACAGGAACAGAAACAGGAATCCCTTAAAAGTTATCATCAACTACTTAGATCTAATTTTGCCTATTTATCCCATAGTTATCAAATTAAAATGTACCTTTCTTCTAAACAAAGTATAAAACATGAGATTTAATTTATTTCTATGACTTGCTAGTTATAAATCAGAAATAAGCCCCCTTCATTGAAAACACGGTCAATCCTTTATTATCAGCTCAATCCTTCCTTCCACTGAGAAGTTTATAAATATCTATTTCCCCATTGAGTCACAGCTCCTACTTTCACTGTTTCTTTCATTCTGGTGTCTTGTAGATCTTTATCTTTTCACATAGTCTCTTTCCCATGGAGAAGTGGTTCTGTATATTGTTTCCTAGGATTTCTGAACCCAGCGTATACTCAGTGAATGAAATGAACGCAGTAAGGAGAAACCAACTAGTGGGCGAATGACCTCAAGAAGAGCAACTGAGATAGAGATGCCAGAGAGTTACTGCTCCATAACTCTGATGAGGAATTGGTTGTTTTGGATAGCATTAGATGACACCAAAAGACCACTATCTGCAGACACCTAGAGAAGAAAGCATGTTAAGTAAAATAAGCCAGACATAAAAAGATGAAGACTGCATTCTCTCATATGTAGAAGTCAAATAATCAGATCACAGAGAAGTGCAGAGTTGAATGGTGTTTATGAGAGACAAAGAGTATAGTAGAGGAGAGAGGATAGGGAGAGAGTAAATGGTGGGAACCCAAACCCAGCATTAATGAGGAAGGCTGTCTACTATACCTATCACTACATATGTTAAAATAAACACGAGTTTAAGGGTTTCCAACATTGACAAATAATCATATTTGAGGATGTGGAGATGCCAGCTATCTTGACCTGATTATTATGCATTTGTCAGATTATAATCCTGTACCCCACAAATATGCATAGATACTAAATGTCAATTCAAATGTAAACCATCATTTTGCTTTTATTTAGTTTGTTTTAAGGACACATTTAAAACTATTGTAAGTTCTGGGGTAAATAGTCAAGTGATAGTTACATTTGTCAAGACACAGCTGATTCCAGAACTTGAAGTGTGCTACTCCAGCAGAGCTGGGTCCGGGATTACCTGTGTGCATTGTGACTGTCAGGATTCTGTCTAAGCTCCACCCCACAGTTACCTGGCAACAGCTGGGTATGCCCCTCCCTACAGTTAGCTGGCAACATCCAGGTAGGTCTGGCCCACTATAAAAGGGGCAGCTTGCCCCTCCTCTCTCTCTTACTCTCTTGTCTCTCTCTTGCCTCTTGCCCTCTTGGGCTCTCCTCTCTCCCCATACGCCCCCCCGCCCCCACAACGTGGTCATGGCCGGCCTCTGCTTCTCTACTCTCTCCTTCTCTCTGCCTTTCTCTGCCTCTACTACTCCCTTCCTCATTCCCTAAATAGACTCTATTCTATGCTATACCATCATGTGTCTGGTCCCTCAGGGGAAAGGGATGCCTCATTATGGGCCCCGCTGAGGCACCCCCTTCCCCCACATACCCATAGAACATATATTAATAGCTATTTCTCTTTTTATGATCACAACAGTGACTATCACACTAGACAAGTTACTTTATTTTTTTTATTTTCTATATTCTTTATTTACATTCCAAATGATTTCCCCTTTCCCAGTTCCCCACCTCCCCGAAAGTCCCATAAGCCCGCTTCCCTCCCCCTGTTCCCCATTTACCTAAGAATTTCAGGAATTCATTGTTTTTAATTGCTGAGTAGTATTCCATTGTGTAAATATACATGGAAAATATCTCTGACAAACTGAAGAACTATATAGAAAAACACATTAAGAGTGACTATTTCATGGAAAAATTATACAGATAAAATGGTAGGCATAAAAATATTCCTAAATTGATTGAAAGTGGAATTATAAACATTTTCTGATAAAATTGAAAATCTACAAGGAAAATATTTCTGATAAAACTCAAGAAATTTATAGACAAACATGTTAAAACTGACTATTTCATGAAAAATTATACAGATAAGATGGTAGGCATAAAAATATTCCTAAATTGATTGAAAGTAGAAGTAAAAACATTTTCTGATAAAATTAAAGATTTACATGGAAAATACTTCTGATAAAATTGAAAAATATATGGAAAAACATTAAAATTGAAGATTATCATGAAAAATTATACAGATAAAATGGTAGGCATAAAAATATTTCTAAGTTGATTGAAAGTGAAATTATAAACATTTTCTGCTAAAATTGAAGAATTACATGGAAAATATCTCAGATAAAATTGAAGAAATATATTAAGAACATGTTAAGATTGCGTATTTCATGGAAAAATTATACAGATAAAATGGTAGGCATAAAAATATTCCTAAGTTTTTTGAAAGTGGAATTATAAACACTTTCTGATAAAATTGCAGATCTACAAGGAAAATATTCCTGAAAAAATTCAAGAAATATATAGACAAACATGTTAAAATTGACTATTACATGGAAAATTATACTGATAAAATAGAAGGTATAAAATGTTCCTAAGTTGATTGAAAGTAAAATTATAGACATTGTCTGATAAAACTGAAGATCCACATGAAAAATACTTCTGACAAAATTGAAGAAAAATACAGAAAAACGTTAATATTGAAGATTATCATGGACAATTATACCAACAAAATGGTAGGCACAAAAACATTCCTAAATTGATTGAAAGTGGAACTACAAACACCCCTCCCCACGAAACCGAAGATCTACATGAAATACAATGACATGACAAATACATGACAAAATCGAAGAAATACACAGAAAAAATGTTAAAATTAAAGATTATCATGGAAAATAATACAGTCAAAATGGTAGACACAAAAAGCATTACTGAATTGAAAGAGGAGTCACAAACATTTTCTGATAAAATCGAAGATCCACATGAAAAACATCTCTGTTGGACTCTGTTTTTTGTTGGGAATTGAGTCTATTGATGTTATAAGATATTAAGGAATAGTGATTGTTGCTTCCTGTTATTATTAATGTTCTTTTTATGTTTGTGTGTTCTTTTACTTTCTTTTGGGTTTGTTGGGAAAAGATTGCTTTCTTGCTTTTTCTAGGGTGTAGTTTCCCTCCTCATGTTGGCGTTTTCCATCTATCATCCTTTGTAGGGCTGGATTTGTGGAAAGATATTGTGTAAATTTTGTTTTATCATGGAATATCTTGGTTTCTCCATCTATGGTAATTGAGAGTTTTGCTGGGTATAGTAGTTTGGGCTGGCATTTGTGTTCTCTTAGGGTCTGTATGAGATCTGCCCAGGATCTTCTAGCTTTCATCTTCTCAAATGAGAAATCTGATGTAATTCTGATAGGCCTGCCTTTATAGGTTACTTGTCCTTTTTCTCTTACTGCTTTTAATATTCTTTCTTTGTTTAGTGCATTTGGTATTTTGATTATTATGTGCCAGGAGGACTTTCTGGTCTGGTTCAGTCTGTTTGGAGTTCTATAGGATTCTTGTATGTTCATGGACATCCCTTTCTTTAGGTTAGGGAAGTTTTCTTGTATAATTTTGTTGAAAATATTTACTGGCCTTTTAAGTTGTAAATCTTCGCTGTCTTCTATACCATAATCCTTAGGTTTGGTCTTCTCATTGTGTCCTGGATTTCCTGGATGTTTTGGCTCAGGAGCTTTTTGCATTTTGCATTTTCTTTAACTGTTGAGTCAATGTTTTCTATGGTATCTTCAGTCCCTGAGATTCTTTCTTCTATCTCTTGTATTCTGTTGCTGATGCTTGCATCTATGACTCCAGAATTCTTTCCAAGATTTTCTATCTTCAGAGATGTTTCACTGTGATTTCTTTATTGTTTCTACTTCCATTTTTAGATCCTGGATGGTTTTGTTCAGTTCCTTCACTTGTGTGCTTGTGTTCTTCTGTAATTCTTTCAGGGATTTTTGTGTTTCCTCTTTAAGGGCCTCTACCTGTTCACCCATGCTCCCCTGTATTTCTTTAAGGGATTTTTGTGTTTCCTCTTTAAGGGCCTTTACCATTTGACCCATGTTCTCCTGTATTTCTTTAAGGGAATTATTTATGTCCTTCTTGATGTCCTCTAACAGCATTGTGAGAAGAGATTTTAAATCCAACTCTTGCTTTTCCAGTGTGTTGGGGTATCCGGGATTTGCTGTGGTGGGAGAACTGGGCTCTGATGTTGCCAAGTAGCCTTGGTTTCTGTTGGTAGGATTCTTGTGCTTGCCTTTCACCATCTGGTTATTTCTGGTGTTAGTTGGTCTTGTTGTCTCTGGCTGGAGCTTGCCCCTCCTATGGGCCTGAAAACCTGTGTCTGTACTCCTGGGAGACCAACTCTCTTCTGGCAAGGTCTGTGCACAGAAGGCTGTGGAGCTGCCTGGTTCCCTGCTGCAAGTGGCGGCCAGAAGGGAAGACTCCTGTCCCAGCTGCTCCAGTGATCTTATGCCTTGTGCGCTCCTAGCTGTACCCCTCCAGAGAAAAGGTGGAGATCTCACCTCTGCACTCAGAAGTGAAATTGCTGCTGGGAGATCACTCTCTCCTGGCGGGCTAAGCACAGAAGGCTGCGGAGCTGCCTGGTTCCGTGCTGCAAATGGCGGCTGGAAGGGAAGACTCCTGTCCCCGCTGCTCCACTGATCGTATGACAAGTTACTTTAAATGACTGTCCCAAAGCTGACTGAATGGGGAAACTCCAACTAGGCACACAAATTAACTTCCTTGACCTGCTGCCTTGATTGCTGATTCAGATCACTTCAAACTTTGTTATGCACGTAAACTGTCCTTGTAGCTGTGTGTAGAAAATCTAGGTAACTTGTTTATGTGACAGGAAAGTACGTTAAGGTAGTAATAAGAAATATTCTTATTCCAGAATGCTGCTTTCTGTCCTCATTTCATGAGTACCAGATGTAAGAATTATACAAAGATACACCCTTCTCCTTATGACTTGAAATAGGGGAAACTACTTTCAGCATAAGAATAGAACACAATCCTGAATTGTTATAAAGTTTAAGCTCTGCACAGGGAAAACACACTAGACACAGTCTAAGAAGAGGATGCTATACAACTCTGTGGAAAAGGCATATGTGTGTGTGTGTGTGTGTGTGTGTGTGTGTGTGTGTATGAATGAGTGTATGTATCTATATATGTACTATATAAATGTGTGTATGTATATGTACATACATATGTATATATGTGTGTATGTACATATGCATATATATGTGTGTGTGCACACACATGCACATTCACACACATCCCCCTCCTGATGCTGTGCTAATAATGGTTTTACAAAGACTTAATTCAAATACAAGGGAATTAAAATACTTTGCTCTGAAGAAATATTTGTAATGCTTTATACTTTTCTCAGGAAACAGACAGTAATAATTAAATACAAATAGTATCCACTGAAAGAGGCTTGTGCATGGCCTTGTGGGAAAAGTAATTAAGAATTGTAGCTTCCTGCTCTCAGCTCTATTTTTGAAGATAATAATGGAAGGAAAACATAAAGCCGTGACATAGAAGAGATAATTGTGTTTGTAAGTGTGTACATTCACACAGAACATGGGGAGGCATACTGTGTAGAAATAGTTTTCATTATGTAAGGCAAAAGGTTCAAGAGAATCTGTGGGCAATTAATAATCCTCAGGGGAATTTAATTGTTATTTTCCACTTTTGTGAACCTCTCTCTGAAGCTCAGCAAGTAGCTGATGAATCATTCAGTAACCAAAGAAAGAAGAGGAAGAAGAAAAAAAAACCACTCTATTAATCAGTGTTTTTGTGTGTAGTTGGGTTTTCATTGTGACACCATTGTTTTTCTGGTGTCCAGGAAATAATTGGCAGAGAAGATTAACTATAGCCTGCAAATGGAAATAGGAATATTCAACAGAATTCAATACAAATTCCAAATCCCCAAGAGGAAAGTAACCCTCATTTACAAAGAGATGACAGAGAAAGCCTAGCTGATGTATGTGAAAAACTGCTCTTGATAAATGTTTAGGTAAAGCAGAAGGTGTGGATGATGATACCTAGGCTCCTGGCTTGCCAGACTAGATATTGCTGGTGCTACTCAACTAGTGAAGATAGCACATGACTAGTGCATTGGATACTTTTTTTGTCCCTGATACAAACATGTCTGAAAGAGACAAGGGAGGAAAGGCTTAACTTGGTTGAATGTCTCAGAGATTTCAGTCTATTGAGAAAGAGCTCATGGAGATGTGAACAAAGGCCGACTTCTCACATGGCTGTGGACACAAGACAGAGACAATGGAGCCCAAACAGAGGGCCATATAACCTTCAAAGGCATGCCACTAGTAACTGACTTAGCCAGGAGGTGCTACTACCTGAAGGATCTGTATTGTTCAGAATAGCACCAAGAGGTAGGGGCCGAGATTTCAAATCACTGATCCTGTTTTATCTCAGTTTAAATTCAAACCACAAGGAGAGTACCCTTCCAGATGTGTCAAGTTTTGGCTTTCTTTGTAACTTCCAAGATATGCTGTCAAGTAAACAATTGAATAGTTGGGGCTTGAACTCAAACTGAGGGTTCGGGGGTGATAAAGGTGTTGGATAAGTCAACTGAGACCATGGTGAGGATGAGTTAGCCTAAGGAGGGAGCATAAGACACATAGGAGAGACCTGGGGATAAATATTACATGACAGGGCTGCCCAGATTGTATAAGAGAGCAACAAGCTAATTAGGACACGAGGAAGCGGTAGAGGGTCTCTGGTTATAACAGACAACAAAAGATGGTTTCAGCCTGCTGGGTTGGAAGTCATGTGCAGACTTGAGGTAGACTTGAAGAATTGAAGGCAATTGTTCAAAATTACTGAAGAAGCCTAGCTATTCAATTTTGTACATACATTTTTGAATTCACAAGTCAATTGATTTTAATTAAATTTCCAGTTATTAATTTAATGCATCAAAAGTACCAAGGCAAGGGAGATGCCGCAGTTGGCAAATCGCTGCTGTGAGGTATGAGATCTGAATTCAGAACCTGACAATCACATAAAAGGCTCCCTATAACACTGTGCATCTATAGTGCATCTATAGGATGAGGCAGTCAGTTCAGTTGAGCCAATGAGCTTCAGTTTAGTGAGAGATCGTGACTCAAAAAAAAATAACAACAGGTATAGCTTGCTCCACAAAAGCTATTTGTGGTAAAAGTATTTGCCACAGAGCGTGACATCTTGAATTTGGGTCCCCAGAACATACATAAAAAGCTGGATGCGGCAATACGCACTTGTAATCTCATACTTTGAAGGTAGGGTGGGAGGAAAGGCAGAGTTCTCTAGAAGCTCACAGAGCAGGACAAAGCAGAAATTGTAGAAAACAAAGGCCCTGCTTCAAAACAGAGTCTCAATGAGGGACTGTCTACATTGGGTTGGCGCTCTATGGGGGTTGCATTAATTGTTAGTTTATATGGGAAGGCACAGCCCACTGCTGGTGGCACCATTCCCTAGGCAGGGGTTCTTGAACTGTGTAACAGTGAAGTACTGGAGATGAGGCCGTTCGTTTCTCTCTGCTCTTTACTGTGGATAAGATGTGAACAGCTCTTAGAAGTTCCTGCCTTGATTTCCCCACAGTGGTGGACTGCAACCTGGAATTTGGGATACCTTTCTCTGAAAAGTTGCTTCTTATCAGGCTACTTTTTATTTTTTTGTTATCATCAAAACAGAAATGAAACTAGGACACACAGTAATAATAGAAATGTGAAAAATCAATGGAACACACTTGACCTCTGCCCTATCCACACATTTGCACAGAGGCAATACTTGCACATCCACATGAACATGTACTTACCTTCTTTCTGTTCAAATGCATCCGCATACAGAAAGATTAAATATTTGCCAAACATTTTCTTTTTAATGATTTGAAGGTAGACAATACATCATATGATCGCTCTCTGGATCTGAGTTTAAGTGAGGTCAAGGTGCAGCCTCTAATAGACCACCACAAACAAATCTTAACCCAGGCAGGTCTTCAGTGGCGATAGTACTTACTCCTTTTCTGTTAATCTAATTCTTCCAAACAAAAGCATCTAGCCAAGAAATTGTGTTCAATCTATATAGTTCAGTGTTTTGTATGCTGGTTGGCTCTTTAAAATGGTATATTCACATACTTCAAGTGTCAAGATTATACTCAAAGACAGGCTGGTTCTTACAGTTCAGGATACAGTCAACTGGATATAGTCACCCTCTGTGGCATTTCAAAACACACCTCTTGTACTGGCTGGTTTTGTGTGTCAACTTGACACAAGTTGGAGTTATCACAGAGGAAGGAGCCTCCCTTGAGGAAATGCCACCATGAGATCCAGCTGTAAGGCATTTTCCCAATTAGTGATCAAGTGGGGAGGGCCTAGCCCATTGCGTGTGTATCATCTCTGGGCTGGTAGTCTTGGGTTCTATAAGAAAGCAAGCTAGTAAGCAGCATTCCTCCATGGCTTCTGCATTCACTCCTGCCTCCAAGTTCCTACCCTGTGTAAGTTCCTGTCCTGAATTCCTTTGGTGATGAACAGCAATGTGGAAGTGTAAGCTGAATAAACCCTTTTCTTTCCAACTTGCTTCTTGGTCATGATGTTTTGTGCAGGAATAGAAACCCTGACTAAGACACCTCTCATTGGAAACAATTGGCCAATGGGTTTTCTCCTGCACTCAGACACCACAGCAGGAGGGCTGTGGTAAAGCTTTCATAAAGTGACTCCTGGAAGTGACTTTTTATTATTATTTGCATACAATTCCCTTTTATTGAATGCCCTCAATCTGATTCTCATCTCAGATCCTGTATTATACACAGCATAGTGCTTCCAGCCAATTGGCACACAGTATAATTTACACAGATCACTTGGTAGACTTGTCTAGATGTTATGAGCCTGCCTGTCCCCTCTGCGATCTGAAATGTGAATTCAAGTGTCATTGATCAATACCTCTGACATGAGCAAGGGTCCTCTGTGTGAGGACTGCACTATAGGACAATGAGTTTCTACCCTGCACTATCTGAAGAGCAAATTTCAAACAGGAAAGAGATAAGGCTACTTCTCCATCATCTGTAACATAAGAACAATGTAAGTCTGAGTCTGCTAAATGCAGATAATGTAACATTCCTGGGTCCCCTGCTACCAGCTCAATCCTCTGCCCCTCTTATTTGACCTTTTCAGTTGCTCTTCTACCCAGAAACTACCTTTTCATGAGGCTTGTTTCAATCATTCCAGTACTGGAAACAGGACTATACAAAACACACAAGGATGTGGTCTTATGTCTGGTGAACTGAATAAGTTTAATGAGCAGAAGGATTACAGTAGCAGTGAGAAGTCTAATGGATTTCAACTGATAATCTATTAGCTGTTTATTATTGAGCTCTAGCTGCCCATGGGTACAGAATTCCATATCCCTTATGATATGATGTCATCATAAGTGACCTAAGTAAAGAGGTGGGAAGGCCCACTCAGGGTGGATGACATCATTCCCTGGGTGGATGACATCATTCCCTAGGTAGATGACATCATTCTCTGCATGGATGACATCTTCTCCTGGGTTTGAGTCCTGGACTATATAATAGAAGAGAAAGTGAAGTGAGCACAAGACGTGCCCTTGATGTTACCAGCTGCTTCAAGTTCCTACCTTGACTTTCCTGGAATTGATGGACTGTACTCTGGTATTAGAAGTCAAATAAACCCTTTCTCTCTCATAGCGCTTTGTATTGGCGTAATCTATCACAGCTCCAGAAACAAAAGGAGAACAACTTATGTCCGAATTTACTTTGAAAGTAATAGGTTTTAATAAACAAGTACAGCACAGACATGTACATTTTAAATCATAGAAACAGATCAAACTTTCCAAATTGGCCTGCTAAAGAACTAGGAAAATTCTCCTTACCTTCTGAGCCTCAAATCTTTGTTAAAATAAAAAAGAAAAAATGGGAGAGGACTTAAAAAACATCTACCACATCAAGCCTTGAAGTTATATCAATAAATATAACCTGGTGCAAAAACACGTCTAGTACTAAGGTTCTAAGAAAAATCTAAAGCATACATTCATCAAAGTTAATGTGTGGGGGCCAATTCCCATTGTCTCTGTGCTACTAAACACTACTTGTGATCATGAGGAAAGGGAAGAAAGGAACAAAGGGGCAGGCTTAGTTCCTCTGTGGGTTCCTGGGTGATCGCTCACCACTGGCAGCCCCTAATGAATTTCCTGGCTTGCTTTCCTTTTATCATGGTCATATGTCACTGGTCAATAGGTCACCCTGTAGCACGGAGGTTTAATCATGCTCTAGTAATTAGGTTTTTCTTTCCTGTGATAAGGAATATTTTTAATGTAATTACCTAATGAGAACAGGCAAATGTGGCTGGATCCTAATTGATAAATACCCAGGGGTACCGAAAAGCACTAAAGACCATCTGCCCTGAATTTTTTGAGTAGCTACCAATTTCAAACCTTCACCGTGACCAAATCGATTCAGAGCAGAGGATTTGCATGTGGGCTACTTGGAGAACTCAGCTCTGCTTCGGTTCTGAGAGCTGATGTTGCAAGAATCCAAAGGCTTTGCTGTCCTGCTTTTGAAAACTTGGTAAAACAGTCAACATCACCTAATGGTGGTCAGTAGAACTCGTTTTCTAATAGAACAAGTCACCAGCAAATAGGTTAGTAAGCTCAAAATGTGTAAGACTGGGTTTAGTAATGTAAACAGAATAAGGTAAAGCAGGGGTAGGGGTGGCAGAAAACAATGCCAGATTACTCAAGAGTCTGGAATTATTAGTTTTGGACAAAGTCACTCATACCTACTGTCTCCTGTGTACTATAGAAACAAGCCCAAATCCTACGCAGGTGGCTGGAGACAAGTGTGTCCTGGCACGGATAAGCTCTGCTGTCAGTCAGTATCAGGGTCAGCCCAGGTGGGTCATCCCTCCCCTGCACACCCTGTGCAGAGCTCTGGGTTAACTAGCTGCAACAGCCAGTCCACTGTGCCTCAGAGATGGTCCTGAGGTAGTTCCAAGTAGGCAAAGCATTGGGGCATTTTTTGTTCTCAGATGTTCAAAGTGTGAAATACAGCCAGGAAAGAGAGGCTTTGCCATCAACGTGATCACAGCAAAGAAGAGAGCAGAAGACAAAACGAGCTGGTTTCCAGCAACAGATTTGGGTTCTGGTTTCTGACAGTTGCTCATCTCTACCTTGCTTTGACGGCCTCGGAAGTCCATCCACCTATAACATCTATCAAGTCACTTTGCACACACCAGTCCCAGTTGTCAGAACTGCACAGATCGTTACGGCATTTTTGTTGATGTTTGTTTTGCTTTACTTGTGAAAGTCCTCGTTGGACGTCATCATTCCCTAGCTGTACTGGCTGGTTCTGTGTGTCAACTTGACACAGGCTGGAGTTATCACAGAGAAAGGGGCTTCAGTTGGGGAAGTGCCTCCATGAGATCCAGCTTTGGGGCATTTTCTCAATTAGTGATCAAGTGGGGAGGGCCCCTTGTGGGTGGTGCCATCCCTGGGCTGGTAGTCTTGGGTTCTATAAGGGAGCAGACTGAAGAAGCCAGGGAAAGCAAGCCAGTAAGAAACATCCCTCCATGGCCTCTGCATCAGCTCCTGTTTTGTGACCTGCGTGAGTTCCAGTCCTGACTTCCTTTAATGATGAACAGCAGCATGGAAGTGTAAGCTGAATAAACCCTTTCCTTCCCAACTTGCTTCTTGGTCATGGTGTTTGTGCAGGAATAGAAACCCTGACTAAAACACTAGCTAATAAACATCTACCTCTATACCTTTCTACCTGTAGAACTTCTATCACTAGAACTCTCAGGGATTTTACCCTCACGCCATTTCTTTGTGCTAAAAGCTTAACAAGACTTAGCATGTGTCAGAGAGTAAGTTGACACCGACACTAAACCAGAAAAGGTGACAGGTCTTTACAAGATCTGTTTTTCTCATTTCCTGGTTCACATTCTGTCAGAGAATAACACAAGCCAAACTTCTGGTGATGGTAACAGTTATCCCACTTTAGTCTCACCACATTATCTCCACAGCCTATAGCACAACTTGAACTTTAGACTGGGGCTTGCCTGACGGTTCTTAGCCGGAGCAGAAATCCAGGAAGATATGTGATGTTCAACCTCACAAAGTGGTCTCTGAGGGAACAAAAGGAACACAAAATGGGAATATTCATCAGATTTGCGGTCCATGCGAATATCTCTGTGTACCATGACTTTATTAACCATTGTCTTATTCCTAGGAATCCTTTCTGAGGTTTTTGGACCGCTCTTACGTTAAGATGTTTCTATACAGAGGTTTTTGGTTTTTGGCTTATGCGAAACCTTCTCTAGCTAGAACACACAGCTGAGACTCTCCTTACAGCCTTTTTAATTGTACAATAGCCCAATTGTTTGACAGCTAGCAGGTGAACTGGATGGGAGTAGATGTGCTTGAAGTTAGCTAAAGTTTACAGTGTGTCACAGCACAAGCAGGATTAAAACTAACATCACAGACTGAGAGATACACCAAATGACTGCTAAGTATTTTGACAATTTGGAATTCGGCAGACTGCAAGTGGTGGTCAGTTTCTGAACACCCCACACACTCATTTCAAGTGAAAGTATTCCCACAAGAGATTTCCAGGCAGATCAGATCTGAGTTTAGGGGATTCACAGTGAATTTTCATGAGAACTAGATTATGTAAGGGGTAGAATGCAAAAGACTGAAATATGTTCTTTAGAAAATATTGCAACAGCAAAGTGAAATGGACACTTATCAAAAGCTCTTGATGAGATATAAGGTCTTTATATTCCTGCCTTTCAAAAACTCCTCTTGGGTGTGAGTTATGTTACTTGTACAACAATATCCTTGATGTTTGTCCATAAAGGGGATTTCTTACAGTAAAAGATCATTCAAGTATAAGCAGGATAAGGACAACAGGCATGTGGTAAGTATAACTCAACTTGCCCACTCCCCCACCATCATGATAGACACTTAGCTGGCTAATGTGTGCTCCAGAAGTTTAGTCACTAAACTACCTGGAGTCATTTTTGTGAAGATGCTGTTTGCAGGTGATTAACAAATCATTTATAAATAAAGACCTAAAATTCATAGGGACTATAAGTATGAATAAATGTAGGTGAACTGAAGAGATCCATTTTAAGAAACTGGCTCAAGATTCTTGTAATATAGGGTTAATGACTCTCGTGTGTGTGTGTGTGTGTGTGTGTGTGTGTGTGTGTGTGTATTGGAGAACTCAGACTTCTCCTATACCAATAAGCCCAGATGTAGTCTTTCCTTAATGCTTTCTCCAGGCAGCCAGGACTAGTCAATTAGAGATTAGGCACTCACCTGTGACTACTTGCCATTTCTGTGTGGGAGATCTTGACATTTAAGGTAATAGCATCAGGCATACTTGTACAATGCAAGCATCTCTTTTGCAATATGTGCAGTTACCTTTGTCTTTTAACTGTATCGTACTTGTTCTTTAATCGGCTTACTTAAGTCAAATTGCCTCCTGGATTTATTTCATGTATTGCAGATTTTTTTTTCAGTCTTCCAAGAAGACCTAAAACCACAGAGATGAGTCAACATCAAAGCTTATTTTATAAAGTGACTTCTATGAACTTCCCTTGACTTCATGAAACCCAGACGATTGCCCAAACATAGGCTTCTGCTTCTAAGCATTGTGAAGTCATCCCTGGATACATGTCATCTAAATGTGCCCTTACTTGAAATCACATGGCATCTTCAGCTAGGATTTCAAAGACCTGACTGAGACTCTGAAAAGCCCTCGGGATCTCTGAGAGTCGGTGTCTTCATCAGAATGTGATGTGTGGGCTCAGATGGCTTGCTTCATCGTCTCTCTTCCTGGTGGGGAAGTTGTGATTTATATGAGCTGGGAAAAAGGAAACTAAAGGTAGACGCTTAAGGTCTCATCAAGGCTTAGCTGGAAAGCAAGTTTGCATAGTGTGTTACCCTCAGGTGATTCGACACCCCTAGGTTCACTGTCCTCCTCAATTCTAACTAATTCTGTAGTTTGAGTCATTGACAAAGCAACATATAGGTGAATCTTTGCAGTTTGTCTTATGTAGCACTACATGGTAAATGCCTTGTGATAGGGTTCCAGTTTTTAATTTTTAAAATGTTTTAAAGTATTTAAAAGGTACAATGTGTTTTCTAATTTTTTTTTTTGGTCTATATTTGCTAGAGACAAATATACGGGGTTGCTACTTCTGCCTGGGTCAAATCTCTTTTGCCAGTTTTGCCATCACTATTGAGTCTTAAAGTACTGTTGGTTCCAAGTTCATAGCTGAGTGAGTTCATCAGCTTCCATGAACTTAAAGAGAGTTATGAAGAGGGTGTGAATGGTCAAAGAACCTCTTCCTGCCCAAATGAGCTCACCACTCTCTCTAGGCCAGCCACTATGCCTAAGGTCCCAAATTTATTATGTTGTAATTAGTTTACCTGGCCAGGGTTACCTACCTCTGCCACCTCTACCCTTCAGCATCTCTGTAGATCTTGGCCAGCTACCCCATTGCTCCAGTTACCTGCTTAAGTCATCTTCCATTCTCTAAACTCTCATGTCTGCTGTTACCTTATGGTACCATACGTCTCTGACCTCAGAGACACGTGTTGGTCACTGATCTTCTAGGTGTAATGTCAACCTTTCTAGACTCTGATAATTGCAAGGATCCCCTGGGTATCTTCTTTTCTATTCTTGCACCTATAATTTACGTCCCACATTGGGTGTAAAGAAATTTTCCTATCATTGAAACTGAGCTGAATTACAGTGCTAGGTTACAGTTGGCTGATCATTCAAGGGTTTCTGGTAATATTCTCAAAGGAATCTAATAATATCCCAGCCAAAAAGCCCAGTCTTATATGACCCCTCACTGTTGATTGTTTCAGTCTGTCTCAAGCCATTACCCTCAGCCCAGAGTCTAAGGCATGTGCTCCCCAGATCTAGTATCTAGGTTTAACTTCTCTCTTTCTTTGATGGATCTTTACCTCCCACCATTCTTCTACCCAGTGCTTTCTCAACACATGACAGCAACAGTTTGTTCTGCTCCGTATTTTCTACTAAGAGGCTTTTTAACAAAACCTTCACCCTTGGCTTGCGTCTGTTATGTGGCAGCTTTCTCAGAGATTAAAGCCTCCCAACTTGGAGTTCCCTCATTAAGACACAGACATATACTACAGAATGTTCGAAGAAAAGATGAAAAACTCCATCTTAGAGTAAAGCTCATTAAGCTGGAGAAGCAAACTACTCAGGAATAGCTTCAGGAAGTTCCCAAATCTGATCAAATTCACTAGGCCCCTCCCCTCCCAAGTAAGTACTGATGAAAGACACTCCTAGTAAAACTGAGCTGCTCAAAAGATTCAGCCTATCAATGCCTTATGGAGAAACCAGAGACTAGCCAAGCAGCTTGGAAGAGGGTCAGACCAATTGAATTACCTGGAATAGACACTCTCAATCTGCAGGCTGTTTATGTCAGATTTCCAAATTTTGTGATGGGGTCGGCTTTGGTGATGCAGCTGTCTTTGAGTCATTTCTTCCCCTGTAAGTAACCTCTCGCAATCCTGTAAGTAACATCAATAAAACTCATTGTTTCGCCATGATGGACTTTGCTGGTATCCATATTTTAATCTGTTGTCCCTTTCTGGAGTGAGCGGCCATGTGTTCATGTCTACCCAGGAATAATGTCACAAGTTTGTAAGCATTTTATTTCCTTGTCTACGGATTTGATTTTGTTTGAGAGTTGTGTGAGGGTTGTTGATCATGTGAGTCAAGTTTATTTTTATGAGCGTGGTGAGATCCCAACCCTTACAAATATTTCTATTTCCTACGTCCACAGCCAACAGCTGGAATTCTAATGAAAGCACTTCAAATATTGTCTCAGATCTTTGGAAAAGCTCAACAAAATTACTAGAGCACAGAATGTTCTATTGAGGAAGCTTAAATATTGATTTTGGATTTAGATAAAGGTAGATACGTAGATGATAGATAGACATGCAGGCAGATAGATAGAATACATGATGGTTAGTTTTAATTTCCAAGTTGACAAAATCTAGAGTCATCTGGAAAGAAAGTCTTTATGAAGGGTTTCCTAGATTTGGTTGCCATACAGGATGTCTATGGGACTTACTTTAATTGTATAATTGAGATGAGAAGACCTGCCTACTATAGGTGGTACCATTCCCTAGGCAGGAGGTTCTCTGCTGTATGTAACTAGAGAAAGGGAGTTGGACTTTAATAAATATGCGCTAATCCACAGCTCTCTGCCACAATTAAGTCATGGCTCTTTGCCACTGTGACTTCCTCACAAGGATGGACATCCATAACCTGAAACTGTGAACTAAAATAAACTCGGTTTTCCTTACATTGTCTTTGTAGGGATATTTTATGACAGTAAAAAGGAATAATACTAAGACACGGTATTATTTAATTTTTTTGTCACTGCTTTGGAAAAATACCTGACAAAACAAACCAACAAAACAAAAACAAAAAACAAACAAAAAACCAAACCAAAACAACAACAAAAAACTGAAGAAAGAAAGATTTGTCTTGGCTTACAGTTATGAAAGGTTATAGTCTATCAGGGCAAGAAAGCATGGTGTTAGGAGTATGAAGTGTCTGATTGGATTACGTCCATAGTCAGGAAGCTGAGAGAGATGAAGCTGATGTTAGGCTCCTTTTCTCTTTTCTCCCCTTTATGTCCAGTCAGGGTCCTATCCTTTGGGATGGTGCCTCCTATATTCAGGCTATTTCCCTTCTCAGTTAAACCTCTATAGATTTCCAGACACCTAGAAGTATGTTTGCTAGGTGATTCTCAATCCAGTCAAGTTAATGGCTTTATATTTGTTTGGGTAATAGTTTTTAAACAAATATATATATTTGGCACAACGATTAAGGTAAAAGCTATGTAGTTCATAAAAGTAGCCTAAATATATATGAATGGATGGATGGATGGATGGTTGGGTGGATGATGGATGGATACCCTAGTTATTTTTTTCTGATGTTGTGGTAAATGTAGGCTGACAAAATCAGTTCAATGGAGAAAGGGTTTATTCTGGTTCATGGATCAAGCAGATCATCATGGTGGAGAGCAAAGGACAGAGAAGGTTCAAGCTGCTAGTCACATGGCATCCACGGTCAGAGAGCAGAGTGCTTGCATGCTGCTCAGAACTCTATTTACACTGACATAGTCCAGGATCCACAGCCTGTAATTCCAGCTATTCCAGAGACTGAGGAAGGAGAATCACTGGTTCACAGATTGTCTATGTCAGTTCAAGGCAATGTTGAGTAACTTAGTAAGACCCAGCCTCAAAAAGTGGTACACAGGCATACATGGAGACAGAATACAGAATATGATGCATCTAAAATGAAACATCATACACATATAATACAAACACTCAGAGAAGGAGGCAAGATGCAGTCAGCTGTGGACCTGTGGATCAAGTCACAAAGAGAGAGAATGAAGTTTAGTGATCTGTAGTTAATAACAGCATGTAATTAAAAATTGCTGAAGGAATACAATTTTTTTTACATCTCATGACAAAAAGTAGTCAGCTGCTGATGCCACATATTTGTAAGCTACTTTAATTGAATATTTCTATTTATATTCATATCAAAACATGATGCTGTACCTAATAAATATACACAATTATTTGTCAATTAAAATAAATTAACCAAAATAAATTTCCCTACAATTACAATAATGAAGACCATATTGGCAATGAGAGGAAGAAACATTTACACACATAAAAAGGAAAGTCAGGAGTAGAAGTTTAAAAAACAAAAACAGTATTAGAGTTTCTTATGAGTAGCTTTTGTTTTAGAAAGTTCTCTCATGTCTTCTATCATCTTTTGTACCAAAGGCAAAAATAAAACAAGCCTCAAAATGAAAGCTCTTTGTGCAGATACTTTCATAACGTTTATCTGAAATCTTCATATAAGAACTCCTTCCTTGCTGGCTGCATTTGTTTTGGGCAGCTCTACATCTGGGCTCTCATGACAAGTGATCGAATGTAACACTGCAGGGAATAGAGCCAGGCAGCCTGCATAGGAACTAGAAATGGATGCTGTTGATATTTTGAGTTGTGGTCTTTTCTATAGTCACAGAGCCGGGACAGGAAGAGAACCAAAATAAAACACACACCCCAGGCCTGCATCTCATCATTCAGGACATGAAGATAATAAATGTTCGTTCCTTTGAAATAATTTTTTTTTCTTATTTTCTTGAGTTAGATGGAAAATCACGGCATTTTTTATTTGAAACACATCCAAAGACCATCAATTCGTTTTATGTATCATTATTTAAGTCAACAACATTTTCTGTGTCGTGCAGAGCATCCCACCCAACGGGCCACAAATATGGTAACGCACCATGTCCATCTCCATTATAAGCAGCAGACAGAGTATCTTTGTCACAGATGCTACCATGCTATATGGCCTAGGGCAAGGGGAGGACAGGGAAGGAATGTTGGTTCCTTCAAACAAAGGCTGGCTGGGGGAAGAGATGACATTTGCATCTGCTTTTGAAGGATGGATGTTCCTTCCAGCATAGACTAGCCAGAGAAGAGCAATCCGTGGTGAGGGTGGACAAATCAAGGCGTATGGATTAGTTTTAATTTTTCTCACTGTTCTTGGCTGATGTGGAGCCCTAGGATAATTTTTTGCTTGTGTGGGCAGAACTGATTTATCCTTCAACAAGATCCCAGAGTTCAGTTGTCCAGTTATTCACACTTCCCAGTAGGCGACGAATCTAGCTTAGTAGTGTTATTATAAAAATCATATTATTTGATTGAAAACTTCAAGGCAGAAAAATATCAGCAGAAGAGGTCACCGTATATTTATACTAAAAGAATATACTAGTTACATAATGTTTTTAATTAACGTTTAAGTTAAATGTAGCAATTCATGGCCTACGTGCGGAGTGTCAGAACTATGTTTTAATTTACTTTCAGAGCTGTGTTTCACTTTACTTTTAAAACCTACTTTCAGCAGATTAATTTTATATGGATAATTGGCTTGTTTTCTTCTTAAGTGCTGTCTCTGTCACTATATGAGACAATAAGTGTTAGTTAACAACATAAATAATTTTGATAAAAAAAAAATAGCATCTGCTGCAAGTAAGGCCGAAGCCATCTGCGGCGAATCTTCCACATCCAAATTAGAAATACACGCCTTGCACACTGTAGGCTTTGCCCTGTAGGATATGGAAGGATCCTAGAAACCAATGGCCTTTTACTTTGACATCTTGAAGCAGATGGCATGAAAGACACGTGTGAACTCAACAGCCATTGACAAATTCACAGTACACTTCAGATACACACACACACATGCAATTTCAAAACGTTTACATTTTGGATAAATACAGAAAAATTTTCCCCACAAGCCCCAACTTGCTCACTGCTCACGGACAATCTATCAATGAGGCCAAACCAAGCGAAGGTAAACACTGGCACACGCCTGCCTGATGTTGCCTGCTTGAATTCCACAAGGAATTCCAATGTCATGTGGTTCTCATTTTAAGTTCCGCCTATTTGAATGCTATTCCCTCTCGTTTGGCTTTCCCCAGTGTCCAAAGAATCTCTCGCAAATAAAAAAAAATGCAAATGTCCAGTGGAGTCGTGGACACCTGCTCGTCCTGTGTCTAAATAACCTGAGCCTGAAGTGAATGAGTTGGTTCAGGTCACTACCGAGCTAAGGTCCAAGTGCCCATGGTCAGGAGCCATAACTTCTT
The DNA here is from genome assembly GCA_036184795.1 of Tokudaia tokunoshimensis. Classification (NCBI taxonomy): domain Eukaryota; kingdom Metazoa; phylum Chordata; class Mammalia; order Rodentia; family Muridae; genus Tokudaia; species Tokudaia tokunoshimensis. The sequence continues at coordinate 60,678,279 of BTHU01000018.1, read as the reverse complement.
TATTCACAAGATTAACTGTGATGAGCTTACCGGGTATCTCCACTTCTGTTCTCTCTCAGAGAATCCACGGGGGTTATCAGTCTATAAAGACAAACCTCAATACAGCAGCCGTGCTGGTGTTAGATTAGGATGAGGACTGAGATGAGCAGCCTTGGGCTACTAGAACGAGCGCAGAGATCACCAGCCTTGGTTTACTAGGACGAGCACGGAGATCATCAGCCTTAGGCTAGCATGAGATGAACAGCCTCAAGTTAGGACGAGTGCTGAGATGAACATCTGTAGGTTACTAGAACAAGCACTGGGATGATCAGATGATCAAGAGGGAAGGCTAACTTGGGGCTTATAGCTTAGGAGGCTCTGTCCATGGAAGAGGAACCCAGTACCTTAGGCTTTGGCAAGGAGACAGTGTAACAACGGGAGCAACTTGGAGGTGACGCATTTACCTCACTGTTGGGGCATGTAAATGAGAGAGTGGAAGACACTGGGGACCCAGAATCATTTTCAGGCCACACCTTCAATGAATGATCCAAAAGCCTCCCACTAGATTCACTGTCTAAAGTTTACACCCTCAACAATGTCACTCTTGGAGTCAAGCCTTTAAAACATGACCTTTTGAGGGACACATACAATCCAAAGTACAAGAAACCTTCAAGCTAAAAAGTCTCCCCACTCACCTTCCTGAAAATGTTCCATCCCCTGACTATAGGCCTTCTCAACATGACACTCATCCGGAGTGCTTAATAGAACCTTCTCCTTCTGGATTCTAATACCAACCAGGTAAATGCTATCCAGACCTAGCTTGACCACAATTCTAAGAAGCAATTCTACTTTTATATTGCAGCTCTGCATAACCAATATTCAACTCTTTCTATTACATAAAGTCTTGCACTGTTGCAGGGCTAGAGAGACAGCTCAGTGACTAAGAGTGCTGGCAACTCTCCTAGAAGACTCAGGTTCAATTCCTAGTACCTACATGGCAGCAGCTCACAACCATTCATAATTACAGTTCTAGGGGGTCCAACACTCTCTGGACTCTGAAGGCACTAGGCATCCACATGGTGCATAAACATATATGTAGGCCAAACACCCATGCACATGAAATGATAATGATAATAATAATAATAATAATAATAATAATAATAATAATAATAATAATAAAGTTTCCTTGTTTTTAAAGGTTTGCGGTGTTGGATGGACAGGCAAGATATATGGTGAGCAGAAAGCAGGCTTGTCAGCCTAAGCCAACTCTGTTAAAGATGTGCCTTGGGAATGGGAGGCACACATTTACTAGTTACCAGTTAAAGAGATGATCAGGATTTAATTTTCAACAGAACTACCCAATTACCCACAGTCTTTGCTTCCTCATTCTGTACACATGATGTGAGATAATTAGAATTCAATCACCAACATGGAATTCAGCTCTTCTCTGTAATTGCAACACATCACGGAACCTCCTCTCCCCATGAACTTCGTAGGTCGCTTTCAAAGATTCTCAGATATATTAATCATGCTTTAAAAGTAAACAGCACACAAGCTGTCCTGGTCGTAAGCTTTACTTTATAAGAAGCTTCCATATTTTGCTTTTGTGTTGTCCATAGGTGTATTTTTAATTTTTCCAAAGCCTATTTTTAATAATAGTTCCTAAACGCTTTAACCTCCCTTGTAGCCCACTACCCACTAGAGGTAGTGGGAAAGAAAGGATACTGAGGGGAAGTGGACCTGTTTAGAAAGGTTCTTTGGAGCAACTCCAGTCTGTGTTGTCTGGAAATTGGCAGTTCAGTTCATAGGTCAGCAGCGGCAGCTTGATCCAATTGCAAACTTCATGGATACACCAGCGGTCCAGTGTGGTAGAGTCGGGATAGCAAGCATGCATCAGCAGCGGTGGCACTACCTAGCAGAGACAGCCAGACCTCAGCCTAGGCACAAGTCAGCAGGAGGGACCCGGAGGGATGCCAGGAAAAGTTCTCCGCTGTGCGTCTCTCAGGGAAGCAAAGATCTATGAAGATGGGAGACCAACAAGGGTTGCGCAGTGAGCTCTATAACTGTCAGTTGAATCCTTTTTATACTCTCTCCAAGCATCATGCGTCCTCCGTGTGTCTTACCTCATCATGTGTCTCAGCTGACGTCACTCTGCCAATCAACTCAAGTTCGTGCAAGTGGCAAGAAACTGCAGCACATTGCCAGAAGTTTGTTTTTAAATGTATTTCTCTCTATGGAGTCCAGAAAAATGCAGCTCAACTACACAATGTAAAGTGGACCAATACATGTGTGTTGTTAGGGAGGAATCCTTCATCACGTGTCCTTTCATGTGCTTGCTTTAGCAGAACATCCTTTCTCCTGTGTCTGCTTCAGTGAAATATTCCTTCATGAATCTGCCTTGGCTTTTTACCTGTGTCCACTTCAACTAAACATTCCGTCACGTGTTTGCCCCAGCAAAACACCATCCAACCGACTTTCCAAAGAACCCTTAAGTTTCCACTTCATATCGGTTAAATCTCAGCCAAAGGTTTATATGACTAAATCACTGTAGCATTTTATCACATGAATTATGGAGAAAATGTAAATAAAAGTACATTTCTATTTTCTATATAAATGTTCCAGAGAGCAATGTGAAAAGCTTATTGGATTTAGTTTTTTAATGTGTGTTTAATAGTATGGAGGTTAAAAGAAAACTACATTTCTCTTCAAGTGTAGACTTTCTAAATCTATTTTTTTTTTTACGCAGAAACTATTTTTTGTCCTATATGGTATCTCTATCAATGGGCAATGCTTAGAAATCATCAAGGTGAACAGGAGAAGAAAGCTTACTAGTGGGTCATGTTACAGTGGCAGTACTGTAAGGGACACAAGAAATCTGACACCAGGGCTTTGTGAATGTCTGGATTCTTTGAGAGGGGAGTGGAGAGAAAAAAAAAAGGTTAAAGACAGCCTGTGTTTTGGAAATGACAGGAAAATATCTGGTACCGTCCTGAAAGATAGGAAAAACATAAGGAGGAACAAAGATGAGGTGAATGAGAATGGGTTAAGATGGGAATGACCTCATAGTCTCATAGATCTGAATGCTTGGTCACCTGAGAGTGACACTATTTACAAGGATTAAGAGATGTGGCCTTGTTGGAGGAAGTGTGTCACAAGGGGCGGGCTTTGGGGTTTCAGAAGCTCAAGCCAGGTCCAGTGTCACTCCCTCTTCCAGCCGCCAGCTGATCCAGATGTAGAGCTCCCCTCTAGGCTTGTTCTCCGGTGCCACGCCTATCTGTGCACAGCAATACTTCCCATCACGATAATGATGGAATAAAACTCCGAATCTGTAAGCCAGCCCCAATTAAATGTATCCCTTTATAAGAGTTGCCCTCATCGTGGTGCCTATTCAGAGCAATGGAAACCCGAACTAAAATAATACCTCAACATAATAAAGGCATATATGACAAAACCAGAGTCAATGTTATCCTAAATGGAGAAAAAGTCCAAGAAATCCTATTAAATTGATGGGACATGGATTTCTACTATTCCCACTTCTCCCCAATAGAGAGCTGAAAGCTCTACTCATTGAAATAAGGAACATCGTGGGGAAAGGAGAAGGAAGATTGTAAAGGACAGAGTATCAGGAACCCTGCCACGTGTGTACCCTCTTCCAGAAAGGTCTGTATAACCTCTTTTTTAGTCTGAATAATATTGTATTGTATGTGTTTCTTTATGCATTCATTCAATGATGAATATCTTTTACATAGGACATCTTCGATGTGTAAGCCTTTCACATCCTTAATTTATTCCTAGCCTATTATTTTTTGCTATTATTGTAAACATACATGTGTTGTTAGTTTGGGGTTTTCATTTCATGTATGGTCTTTGTTGGGGTAAATTCTCTATTTTTACTTAGTGTTTTTTTATCATGACGAGTTGCTAAACTCTGTCAAATATCGTTTCCCATTCATTGAGACAATCACTTGGTGTTTCCCTGCATTCTTTTGACGAATCATACCATATCCATTTGTAGTTGTTAACCATCCTTGATAGATTTTTCTATTGGTTTTCTATGTTTTATCCTATTATTTTTGCCTTAATGCTCATTATTTCATTCCTCTTTCTAAAACATTGATTTTTAGCTTCTTCCTTTTTTAGTATCTTCAGATACAGGGTTAGTTTGAGATGATCTCTTTTCTTAGTACAGGCTTGTACTCACTGTAAAAAATCTCTTGCAGAACTGTCTTGACATTTACCAGAAGCTCAGTGAAGTTTCTCTAACACTGGGCATAACACCATACATTCTTCATCATTCGAACCAGATTCACACAAGTCTGCAAAGTCTGTTGGCAACTTAGCATTTAGCAGGTTACTCATGCCAACAATGAATAAGGATGTGATTCCTCTGAAACAGTTATGCATGGAGTTAGTTAATACAGCATTCCTATACTTAAATACTGTGCTAACTGACATTTTTACATTTTTGATACATGGTAATAAGTAGTACTATTAAGAAGAGTTTGCACCAAAACTCTAAGTGTTCAATGACCAGCAACAAAAATAAAATGCCTGATACTAATTTGTTGAATACTGTTTTATTATATTTTGATCCTCTAAACATAAATATTTATATATGTGCATATACTTCTGTATATATATATATATTGCATGTATGATGAGTGAATATGATTTACTTCAATCTTGTGATTTCTTTATTATCATTTTGACATATAATGAATCTCTCCATCAGAATATTTTTAAAAATTATAAGAGACATTCTCTCTAAAAGAATAAGGTTTTTACTGAATATGTGACTGAGCTCAGTGATAGTAATAACAAGGGTTTTAAATAGTTAGAAAAAGTCATCCATAAATTTTTCAAAAACAACTCAAATGTATCATTTGTACCAATTTCTTCCCTCCAGGAAGTTGATAGTGGTGCTTTGGAGAATTTGGTCACATGTTTTCTGAGAAGTTTGAAAAATTAACACAATTGGGTTTTTAGAAAATCTGTGTTTGTGAAACTGTAAATTATCTTCATTGCTAAAGGCAGTCTAATTAAATATATAATCACTTGTAGCTGAAATGACCACAACCGAAATAGCAGATGTGTCGCAAAGCTAGTATTTTCTTAGTTCATTTTAGGGAGAGTTTGTGCTTGTGTTTCTGTTTATGCCTCTGTATAACTATCATATGACATGCCTTAGCTAGCAAAATTGCAGTGGGAAATAATTTCTAATATATCCTGAATAGTTATTCTCTGGCCATGAAATCTGTTAACTTGGCATTGATTCCAAGGCTAACTATGAGTCCAGAAATAGTACAAACACTTGATAAGATCTTCTGAATTGCAGAATTAAGGTTTGATTCAGAGACTCTACATCTAAACTACGAAGTTAGACATTTTTTTTGCCTTATTTTGAAAATTAAAAATAAAATAGTTTAGCTGCTCTATTATCTCCTAAGACCACCATGAAACATTTGGAAAAGACCAAAAGTAGAGATTAATTTCTCACATTTTCTCTACAAAATGAGAAGCTTCTAAAATCCTGAAAATAGTGGTACCCTATATTTTCCCCAGGGGCTCAGGGGATGCACTTCAATATTTACCTAGAAGGTCTGCAAGATCATCATCCTGCAAGACCATCACTGTGTCTGGAGCCAATGTTCATAAAAATAAAACATTGCTCATTGGATTCCTAATGTGATAAAGACCATGACTAAAGACAACTTGGAGGTGAAAGTGTTTGTTTTAACTTAGTCATTCAGATAACAGTCCAGTGTGAGGGGAAGACAGGAAAACCCAAGGCAGGAACCTGGAGGCCGGAACTGAAGCAGAGACCATGGAGGAGGGCTGCTTACAAGATTTTTCTCCTTGATTTCCCCAGCTTGCTTTCCTATACCACCCAGGACTACCTGCCCAGGATAGCACAACCCACAGTGAGCTGGGCTCTCTGACATCAATCATTAGTCAAGAAAATGCCCTGCAGACTCGCTGACAGGCTAATCTGATGGAGTCATTTTCCCAGTTGAGGTTCCTGTTCCCAGATGATTTTAACTTGTGTCAAATTTTATCATTTATCATGTTTAATACAAAAATCATAAGGACTTTTAACTAATTCGGTTATAAGATTAAATTCCAACATCATTTTAACACATTTTTTTTCAAAATATTTCCAGGTCAATGTTCTAGCAACAAAAAGGTGTGTGTGTAAATTTAAAAAAAACACATGACAAGTATGAATGTCATAAATATGACTATAATGAAATAGTAGATTTCAAAACTTGTCGTAATGAGAAATAATAGTCATTTGATCATATTCTAACTTGGCCTGGATTAATTTTGAAAAGCAGAGGATGTGTTTGGTGTAGGTCAGTAAAATACATGACAAGAGGTTCCCTGTGTGGCCCTACCATTTTGTCTTCTTTGGTTGTTAACACCCACTGAGAACATGTCCCCACTCCAGAGTGACAGCCAGCTTGAGAGCTCCAAACCTAAGGCAGCTCCAGCATCCCCTCCGCATCACCTGCACACAGCACCAATTTCCTGTCACATCTCAACCAACAAATGGCAAGGTTACAACCCTATCCCTGCTCAACCCTCTTCCTTCTTGGTATTAGATTTACATGTTGGAATGAGATATCAGCCCAGTCAAAAGTAGCCAACCCAAACCAGTTGATCATGATCCCAAATCCCTTGGGCATTCTCTTAGAGTCTCCCCTACGCAAGAGCACACATATTAGTTTTTGAGAAAAACTCTTCTAAAATAATAGTAGCCATGATTACCTCTAGCGAAAACCTTCACATATTTAGTAAGAACCAACCAAGTGGAAATGCGGGTGAATGGGTCTACCCCTGGAAAGAATGAGGTAATGGACTTACAGGTTTGCCAGGCTGGAAAGGCCTTCACAATAAAGATGCAGGAGGGGAAGTGAAGGTCTCCTGCCAGTGGGATGCTTTTCAAGGAAAATACAGTGTGAGTCACACATGGAATTTTTAAGTTATTCAGCTGGCATATTTGAGAAACTAAAGGGAAATGAACTAGTTTGAATTCTATTCTTTTCTTAACAGCCTGGTTTGTTTTTAGTGATGTGTTTCATTTTTAACTATGTGTGTAAGTGTGTATCTGTGTGCGGGTATGTTCGTCTGACTGAGGGGGTGCCCCTCTGATATGCAGGCGTCACAGGCAGTTGAGAGACACCTGACGTGGGTACTGAGAAGCAAGCTCACATCCCCGGGGAAGAACAGTTAAGTGCTCTGAACCAATGAGCCATCTTCCCAGCCCTTTCGTCTGAATATTATAATCTGATATACACAAATCCTGTCATTTCACATTGCAACCACTATTTTAAAAGTTGACACTTTTTCTTTCTTCCTTTACCAACTATGTCTTTGAAACCCAAGTATGCTTTGTATCTGTAGCCACTTCTTGTAGGTCCCACACCAAACAATGCAAAAGTCAGGAGTTTTTAGAAACCAACCTGTCAGTCTCCTGGGCAAAGTCTAACACAGAATAGAGGAGCCTCTGTCAGAAAGCCAGCTCCCCTTGACTAGGTAAGGGTGGTCATGGAAAGCCTCTGAAAGTTACCCAACCCGGCCCTAACTTAAGCCTCAGGTCTGTGGACAACATCTGACCTCCTCGTGAGCATCCTTGTGAAGGTTTAGCGGTTTTGGTCATTGACCTGCAAAATAAATAAACCAAATTAGTCATGAGGCCAAACAGCCTACAACCCCAAACTCCCAAGGCTCTGGTGGGAACAAAGGAAATTGGCCCTATATATCCTCGGAGCTGCCAAAGCATTTTACGGTCCAGCTGTGGACCTTAGCACCTTGAGTCTGCTGGAAGCACACAGGCCAGTAACAAGCCTGGTCTTGGAAGAAGAAGCATTTGGGGCAATTTATTGTCTTTTCAGTTGTTTTCGAAAATCAATGGAGCCTCGTTAAGGAAAGGATGGGGTTGGACTCCCCTCTGGTCCCTTTTATCTTCCTTGGTGTTTGGACAGGTGCAAAGGGTAGAATTATCTGGTCTATTTATAGAATTTTGACAGTGGAACAAACCATCAGGAATTCAACCTTTAAAGCTGATGAATGAAGGAAAAGAAACTTTAGAGACACTAAAAAGCACTTATTTCTCTCTCTTTTGGTTTTTTTTTCACCTGTATAGCTTTCACAGTATTTAAAACCTGACTTTTTTTTTCCAGAAGGTACCTTAGGTCTGGTCCTCGCTGCCCTTCCCACCAGCTTCTGCTACTGCCTCCAAATTCGCCTTTTGACCTTCAAATTGACTTCCATCATCCTCCCCACCAGACCATCACCAGTGAGCCCAGGATGGCCTCTAGTTCACCTCCACTTGTGCCGTGACTGGCAAATGAAAGTGTGAAACTTGCCTCTTTCAGGACTCACAACTCTTTGGAGTGGAAGATAATTATTCTCATTTTTTTTTAACCCTGCAGGGCAGCTAAAGCCCCAGAATAAACATGTGATTCGAGCGAGAACTGAAGTTTGATCCTGGGCAGCCTGAGTCTCAGGGCAAGAGCAAGAGCTGTCCTAGAGCTATTGTGGCACGCATGGCCCTGCATACGCTGAGGAAACAGTGTGTAAACCTTCAACACACCGCCAAGTAATAAGAAATGAAGTGCTTAGAATGAATGACGCTTTCCTTAGAACTTGCATGCCTGCTGAGTTGCACAACGAAAATACCAGGTTTGTAGCTCCCACCGCCTCGAAATTCATGCATCCGTGTCAAGACCCTCCTCACAAAACCATGCTCCTGGCTTCTTTTGAACACTTGCCTTTGAAATGCTGCATCTCTGCATTTTCCGGGCTGCACAGTGGTTAAGGGTCCTTCTTGTTGCTCGTACAGAGGACCCTGGATGGTTTTCAGCACCTGATGGCTCACAACTGTCTGCAATTCCAGTTCCAAGGGATCCAACAGATCTCTTCTGGCCTCTGGCACCAGGCACATGTGTGGTACACTGACATATGCAGATAAAATATCCATACACATAAAATAAAAATAATTTTAAAAGCAGTTTTAAGCCCTATCTTAGATGTCTTTATTTCCCTAAGATAGAGTGGATCTTTCTTTTGTCCATTCTCTTAAAAGAACTCTTAATGACATTACAAAGTCGCTTACACAGTATAGCAACCAACAGAAAGTTCTTCACCTCTGCATATCCCCCAACTGCCTACATGTGACCCAACGCAGAAGCAAATCTTGGATCGTAAAGTTTGACATCAACTATGTAAAGAGCGGTAAAGACTCACAGTATGATAAATTATCCCCTTCTTACTCATCCAATGGCAAGTATCCGTTTCTGTTGTGAAAGTTCTTGACAAACCTTCCAGACAGAACTAAGCAATGTGAAGGGTTTGTATCAGTGAAACTGGCGCTAGCAGACAAGGCTTTGTGGGGAAGTCAAAATCATTCATGTATGCCTCTTATATCCTTTCTCTCAGTGCTGTGGGAAATATTAAAAAATGACCCACCAGCTCTCCTGCCCTTCTTGGCCATCTCTCCAGTGGGGGTCCTGAATACCTCTCGCCTCCACGTAATGCCCCCCACACCCCACGATCTGCCACCTCAATACCTAATTACCCGGTAGAATCAAGGCTCTTAAGGCTTAACCAATCAGATTTATGTGTAAATAATATCACAACTTACAAGATGTTAATACAATAATTTTAGGACCAATTGATAATGATCAAAGCGCTGGTAATTGACACAAGGGCTCATGCCCATGGCAATGGCTCTTTTTTTACCCTCTGGCAAGATCCCTCTCTCCAAAACCTTTAGCTCCACCCGCTTTTCCCTGTCCAATCACAGACCTCCTCTGCACTAATGTAATTGGACAGGGAAAATCCTGCAACATCTCAGGACTCATTAGGTTGGGAGAAGGATAAAGAAGGGTACAAAAGCTGACCTGCACGAGATATTCAAAGGACTCAGCACACACTTCCCAGAGTTCTCTCATCTCCTAGAAACCAAATTCTTGGAGGAGCATGTATTACTTGATTTATGTCATTTATTTTTCTTTAAAGTGCTTAATTTTATACAGATTTCAATGTATTATAACAAATTAATTTTTAGGTTGACACCTACAAGGTTTGGTTGTGAAGCTGCGTCACTCCTTCCCACTTGCGTCCCTATGAGGCACCACGATTTGATATGGCCACTTCCGATCAAAGGTGCTGAGACTCCTGTGCTCAGTATGATGGTCCCAACGGGTGTGAGGGCTGGGCAACTTTTCTCCTGTGAGTTGAACTAGGTCCTTGGTAGACAAGAGGAAGCTGGAGGAAGTTAATTCTTTCAGATCCTCTGACTAATGAGGATACAGTGATCTTGTTCTCCCAGGACACATCCCCAAGGTGCTACAAACAGCCCTTACCTGCCTGGGTTTCTGTGTTATGATTCTCTCAATCTGCAGAACTAGGATCATAAACTTCAGTGCTTTGTTAGAGCAACATAAATGAACAGAACTTTTCTTAAAGCAGTTATTACAAACCCACAACCAAAGCCTAGATTTTTCTTAAGTTTCACTCAATGTATTTTATTGACTCTGGCCTCCTCACATCCGTACCTCTACAAATGCATGCATATTCATACATGGTATCATACTGATTTTTATCAAACTATAACTGCCTATGAACCACAACAAGCAGCTTTTCTCAAAGCTAAAAGATGTAGACAACACACCATTTGATTCCAATGGTCGTTTTTTTTAAAAAGAGAGAAACAAACATAAAATTTCATTTGTCAACTTAGATTTCATCCATTATGAATGGTTCCATTTGATCACTTGGGACACGGCCTGTTGGGGCTTCCGTCTGTGCCCGAGGGCGGGTTGGCGCTGTGGTCGTCTGGGTGCCAGATCGGCGGGCCATCGTGACCACAGGGCAGCTTGTGTGTAACCTGCTCCCAGGTGCTGGGCTGATCTGCAGTAACCAGCGCGCCAGTTCCGCAGTGGGACCTTCTGCCTGGTGGAGGGACCCCGCGCAGGGAGGGAGCCTGCCAGCTTCCCTTCCTCGACCTCTGTTCCCGCGGACTGCGCTGGAGAGACCGGTACCCAGGCTCTCCCCCCAATATAACATCACTTGGGACACGGCCTGTTGGGGCTTCCGTCTGTGCCCGAGGGCGGGTTGGCGCTGTGGTCGTCTGGGTGCCAGATCGGCGGGCCATCGTGACCACAGGGTGAGCGGCGCCACGGAGAGTGCCCTCCGCCATCTTTGCTACAGTGACCAGGTAGTTGGGACCGCCAGGCTCAGAGACAGACAGGCATAATATCGCTTCGGTTTCAGGCAGCTTGTGTGTAACCTGCTCCCAGGTGCTGGGCTGATCTGCAGTAACCAGCGCGCCAGCTCTGCGGTGGGACCTTCTGCCTGGTGGAGGGACCCCGCGCTGGGAGGGAGCCTGCCAGCTTTCCTTACGCGACCTCTGTTCCCGCGGACTGCGCTGGAGAGACCGGTACCCAGGCTCTCCCCCCAATATAACATCACTTGGGACACGGCCTGTTGGGGCTTCCGTCTGTGCCCGAGGGCGGGTTGGCGCTGTGGTCGTCTGGGTGCCAGATCGGCGGGCCATCGTGACCACAGGGTGAGCAGCGCCACGGAGAGTGCCCTCCGCCATCTTTGCTCCAGTGACCAGGTAGTTGGGACCGCCAGGCTCAGAGACAGACAGGCATAATATCGCTTCGGGTTCAGGCAGCTTGTGTGTAACCTGCTCCCAGGTGCTGGGCTGATCTGCAGTGACCAGCGCGCCAGATCTGCTGTGGGACTTCTGCCTGGCAGAGGGACGCCCCCTCCCCCCCCAGGAGAGATCACACACCCCTGCACAGGGCAGGAGCCTGCCAGCCTCCCTTTGGCGACCTCTGCTCCAGGAATCCACTAGGCTGAGCCTTTAGATGTGCAAGGCCTCCCCAATATAAGATCACTTGGGGCAAAGCACATTAGGGCTCCAAAGTCACTCAGGAGCAGGCAGGCCCCAGAAATCGGTGCCAGGGGAATCCTGGTAATCCAGGGGGGGGGGCAGAAATAGCTTTGCAGGCTCACAGGAGGTCCAACCAACAGCCAGTGGCAGCAGGACCAACTAACACCAGAGGTATCCAGATGGCAAAAGGCAAACGTAGGAATGTTACTAACAGTAATCAAAGTAATGTGGGACCATCCGAACCCAACTCTCCAACAGCAGCAAGTCCTGGATACCCCACCACACCCGAAAGACAAGATCTGGATTTAAAATCACTTCTCATGATGCTATTAGAGGATCACAAGAAGGACACAAATAAATCTCATAAAGAGTTACAGGAGACCATGAATCAACGGTTAGAAGCCCTTACAAAGGAAACACAAAAATCGCTTAGAGAAATGCGGGAGAACATGGATCAAAAGATGGAGGCGCACAAGGAGACAACACAAAAATCGCTTAACGAGATGAATCAACGGGTAGATGCACTCACAAAGGAATCACGAAATTTGCATAAAGAAATGCAGAAGAATATGGGTCAACAGACGGATGCCCATAAGGAGGCAACACAAAAATTGCTTAAAGAAATGAATCAACGGTTAGATGCCCTTACAAAGGAAACACGAGAACTGCTTAAAGAAATGCAGGAGACGATGGATCAACAGATGGAATCCCATGAGGAGGAAACACAAAAATCGCTCAGAGAAATGCAGGAGAACGTGGGTCATCAGGAAGAAATCCTGAAAGAGGTAATGCAAAAATACCTTAAAGAAATACAGGAAAATACAAACAAACAAGTGAAGGATCTCAGCAAATCCATCCAGGAACTAAAAAAGGAAGTAGAAACAACTAAGAAATCACAAAGGGAGACAACTTTGGAGATAGAAAACCTTGGGAAGAAATCAGGAGTCATAGATGCAAACATCAACAATAGAATACAAGAGATGGAAGAAAGAATCTCAGGTGCTGAAGATTCCATAGAAAGCATCGACTCAACAGTCAAAGAAAATGCAAAATGCAAAAAACGCGTAACCCAAAACATCCAGGAAATCCAGGACACAATGAGAAGACCAAACCTAAGGATTATAGGTATAGATGAGAGTGAAGATTTGCAACTTAAAGGGCCAGTAAACATCTTCAACAAAATTATGGAGGAAAACTTCCCTAACTTAAAGAGAGAGATGCCGATGAACGTACAAGAAGCCTACAGAACTCCAAACAGACTGGACCAGAACAGAAATACCTCCCGTCACATAATAATCAAAACACCGAATGTTCTAAACAAAGAAAGAATACTAAATGCAGTAAGAGAAAAGGGCCAAGTAACATACAAAGGAAGACCTATCCGAATCACATCAGACTTCTCACCAGAGACTATGAAAGCCAGAAGATCCTGGGCAGATCTCATGCAGACACTAAGACAGCACAAATGCCAGCCTAGACTACTATACCCAGCAAAACTCTCAATCACCATAGATGGAGAGACCAAGATATTCCATGATAAAACCAAATTTTCACAATATCTTTCCACAAATCCAGCCCTGCAACGGATAATAGGTGGAAACCTCCAATACAGGGAGAGAAACAACACCCTGGAAAAAATGAGATAATAACCTTCTTGAATCAAACCCAAAAGTAGATAACCACTCAAACATAAAGATAGCGTCAAGAATGGCAGATGGCAATAATCACTATGCCTTAATCTCTCTTAATATCAATGGTCTCAATTCACCAATTAAAAGACATAGACTAGCAGACTGGATACATAAACAGGACCCAGCATTTTGCTGCATGCAGGAAACGCACCTCAGTGTCAAAGACAAACACTACCTCAGAGTAAAAGGCTGGAAAACAATTTTACAAGCAAATGGCCCCAAGAAACGAGGTGGAGTAGCCATCCTAATATCGGATAAAATTGATTTTCAACCCAAAGTCATCAAAAAAGACACAGAAGGACACTACATACTGATCAAGGGAAAAATCCACCATCAAGAACTCTCAATCCTGAATATCTATGCTCCAAATGCAAGGGCACCCTCATTCGTAAAAGAAACTTTACTAAAACTCAAAGCACACATCGCACCGCACACAATAATAGTGGGTGACTTCAACACCCCGCTCTCTGAAATGGATCGTTCAGGAAAGCAGAAACTAAACAGGGACACAGTGAATCTAATTGAAGCCTTGGACCAAATGGAACTAACTGATATATATAGAACATTTCATCCTAGAGCTAAAGAATACACCTTCTTCTCAGCTCCTCATGGTACCTTCTCCAAAATTGACCATATAATTGGTCACAAATCAGACCTCAACAGATACAAGAAGATAGAAATAATCCCATGCCTCCTATCAGATCACTATGGAATAAGGGTGGTCTTCAATGGCAACAAAAACAAAAGAAAACCCACGTACACATGGAGGCTGAACAATGCTCTACTCAATGATAACTTGGTCAAGGTGGAAATAAAGAAAGAAATCAAAGACTTTTTGAAAGTTAATGAAAATGAAGGCACAACATACCCTAACTTATGGGACACAATGAAAGCAGTGCTAAGAGGAAAATTCATAGCCCTGAGTGCCGCCAAAAAGAAACGGGAGACAGCATACACTAACAGCTTAATGGCACACCTGAAAGCCCTGGAACAAAAAGAAGCAAATACACCAAAGAGGAGTAGAAGGCAGGAAATCATCAAACTCAGGGCTGAAATCAATCAAGTAGAAACAAATAAAACCATACAAAGAATCAACAAAACGAGGAGTTGGTTCTTTGAGAAAATCAACAAGATAGATAAGCCCTTAGCCAGACTAACCAGAGGGCACAGAGATAGTATCCAAATTAATAAAATCAGAAACGAAAAGGGAGAGATAACAACAGAAACTGAGGAAATTCAAAAAATCATCAGATCCTACTACAAAAACCTGTATTCAACACAACTAGAAAATCTTGAGGAAATGGACAATTTCCTTGACAGATACCAAGTACCAAAATTAAATCAGGATCAAATAGACCATCTAAACCGTCCTATAACCCCTGAAGAAATAGAAGTTGTCATTGGAAGTCTTCCAACCAAAAAAAGCACAGGTCCAGATGGTTTTAGTGCAGAATTCTATCAGATCTTCAAAGAAGACCTAACACCAATACTCTTCAAACTGTTCCACAAAATAGAAACAGAAGGAACACTACCCAACTCGTTCTATGAAGCCACAATTACACTAATACCAAAAGCACACAAAGATCCGACAAAGAAAGAGAATCTCAGGCCAATCTCTCTTATGAATATCGATGCAAAAATACTCAATAAAATTCTTGCCAACCGAATCCAAGAACACATCAAAACGATCATTCACCACGATCAAGTAGGCTTCATCCCAGGGATGCAGGGATGGTTCAATATAAGGAAATCCATCAATGTAATCCACTACATAAACAATCTCAAAGAAAAAAACCACATGGTCATCTCATTAGATGCTGAGAAAGCATTTGACAAAATTCAGCATCCTTTCATGCTAAAGGTCTTGGAAAGATCAGGAATTCAAGGCCCATATCTAAACATAGTAAAAGCAATTTACAGCAAACCAGTAGCCAGCATCAATCTAAACGGAGAGAAACTTGAAGCAATCCCACTAAAATCAGGGACTAGACAAGGCTGCCCTCTCTCTCCATATCTTTTCAATATAGTACTTGAAGTTCTAGCTAGAGCAATTAGACAACAAAAAGAGGTCAAAGGGATACAAATTGGAAAGGAAGAAGTCAAACTATCACTATTTGCAGACGATATGATAGTATACATAAGCGACCCAAAGAACTCCACCAGAGAACTCCTACAGCTGATAAACGACTTCAGCAAAGTGGCCGGATATAAAATCAACTCAAGCAAGTCAGAAGCCTTCCTATACTCAAAGGATAAGCAGGCTGAGAAAGAAGTAAGAGAAATAATACCCTTTACGATAGCCACAAACCATATTAAGTATCTTGGCGTGACGCTAACCAAACAAGTGAAAGATCTGTATGACAAGAACTTCAAGTCTCTGAAGAAAGAAATTGAAGAAGACCTCGGAAGATGGAAAAATCTGCCATGCTCATGGATTGGCAGGATTAATATAGTAAAAATGAGCATCTTACCAAAAGTAATACACAGATTCAATGCAATCCCCATCAAAATCCCAACTCAATTCTTCATAGAGTTAGAAAGAGCAATTCAAAAATTCATCTGGAATAACAGAAAACCCAGAATAGCTAAAACTATTCTCAAGAGTAAAAGAACCTCTGGGGGAATCAGTATCCCGGACCTCAAGCTGTACTACAGAGCAATAGTGTTAAAAACTGCATGGTGGCCCTCCGCCATCTTTGCTCCAGTGACCAGGTAGTTGGGACCGCCAGGCTCAGAGACAGACAGGCATAATATCGCTTCGGTTTCAGGCAGCTTGTGTGTAACCTGCTCCCAGGTGCTGGGCTGATCTGCAGTAACCAGCGCGCCAGTTCCGCGGTGGGACCTTCTGCCTGGTGGCAGGACCCCGCGCAGGGAGGGAGCCCGCCAGCTTCCCTTCCGCGACCTCTGTTCCCGGACTGCGCTGGAGAGACCGGTACCCAGGCTCTCCCCCCGATATAACATCACTTGGGACACGGCCTGTTGGGGCTTCCGTCTGTGCCCGAGGGCGGGTTGGCGCTGTGGTCGTCTGGGTGCCAGATCGGCGGGCCATCGTGACCACAGGGTGAGCGGCGCCACGGAGACTGCCCTCCGCCATCTTTGCTCCAGTGACCAGGTAGTTGGGACCGCCAGGCTCAGAGACAGACAGGCATAATATCGCTTCGGGTTCAGGCAGCTTGTGTGTAACCTGCTCCCAGGTGCTGGGCTGATCTGCAGTAACCAGCGCGCCAGTTCCGCGGTGGGACCTTCTGCCTGGTGGCGGGACCCCGCGCAGGGAGGGAGCCCGCCAGCTTCCCTTCCGCGACCTCTGTTCCCGCGGACTGCGCTGGAGAGACCGGTACCCAGGCTCTCCCCCCGATATAACATCACTTGGGACACGGCCTGTTGGGGCTTCCGTCTGTGCCCGAGGGCGGGTTGGCGCTGTGGTCGTCTGGGTGCCAGATCGGCGGGCCATCGTGACCACAGGGTGAGCGGCGCCACGGAGACTGCCCTCCGCCATCTTTGCTCCAGTGACCAGGTAGTTGGGACCGCCAGGCTCAGAGACAGACAGGCATAATATCGCTTCGGGTTCAGGCAGCTTGTGTGTAACCTGCTCCCAGGTGCTGGGCTGATCTGCAGTGACCAGCGCGCCAGATCTGCTGTGGGACTTCTGCCTGGCAGAGGGACGCCCCCTCCCCACCCCCAGGAGAGATCACACACCCCTGCACAGGGCAGGAGCCTGCCAGCCTCCCTTTGGCGACCTCTGCTCCAGGAATCCACTAGGCTGAGCCTTTAGATGTGCAAGGCCTCCCCAATATAAGATCACTTGGGGCAAAGCACATTAGGGCTCCAAAGTCACTCAGGAGCAGGCAGGCCCCAGAAATCGGTGCCAGGGGAATCCTGGTAATCCAGGGGGGGCAGAAATAGCTTTGCAAGCTCACAGGAGGTCCAACCAACAGCCAGTGGCAGCAGGACCAACTAACACCAGAGGTATCCAGATGGCAAAAGGCAAACGTAGGAATGTTACTAACAGTAATCAAAGTAATGTGGGACCATCCGAACCCAACTCTCCAACAGCAGCAAGTCCTGGATACCCCACCACACCCGAAAGACAAGATCTGGATTTAAAATCACTTCTCATGATGCTATTAGAGGATCACAAGAAGGACACAAATAAATCTCATAAAGAGTTACAGGAGACCATGAATCAACGGTTAGAAGCCCTTACAAAGGAAACACAAAAATCGCTTAGAGAAATGCGGGAGAACATGGATCAAAAGATGGAGGCGCACAAGGAGACAACACAAAAATCACTTAACGAGATGAATCAACGGGTAGATGCACTCACAAAGGAATCACAAAATTTGCATAAAGAAATGCAGAAGAATATGGGTCAACAGACGGATGCCCATAAGGAGGCAACACAAAAATTGCTTAAAGAAATGAATCAACGGTTAGATGCCCTTACAAAGGAAACACGAGAACTGCTTAAAGAAATGCAGGAGACGATGGATCAACAGATGGAATCCCATGAGGAGGAAACACAAAAATCGCCCAGAGAAATGCAGGAGAACGTGGGTCATCAGGAAGAAATCCTGAAAGAGGTAATGCAAAAATACCTTAAAGAAATACAGGAAAATACAAACAAACAAGTGAAGGATCTCAGCAAATCCATCCAGGAACTAAAAAAGGAAGTAGAAACAACTAAGAAATCACAAAGGGAGACAACTTTGGAGATAGAAAACCTTGGGAAGAAATCAGGAGTCATAGATGCAAACATCAACAATAGAATACAAGAGATGGAAGAAAGAATCTCAGGTGCTGAAGATTCCATAGAAAGCATCGACTCAACAGTCAAAGAAAATGCAAAATGCAAAAAACGCGTAACCCAAAACATCCAGGAAATCCAGGACACAATGAGAAGACCAAACCTAAGGATTATAGGTATAGATGAGAGTGAAGATTTGCAACTTAAAGGGCCAGTAAACATCTTCAACAAAATTATGGAGGAAAACTTCCCTAACTTAAAGAGAGAGATGCCGATGAACATACAAGAAGCCTACAGAACTCCAAACAGACTGGACCAGAACAGAAATACCTCCCGTCACATAATAATCAAAACACCGAATGTTCTAAACAAAGAAAGAATACTAAATGCAGTAAGAGAAAAGGGCCAAGTAACATACAAAGGAAGACCTATCCGAATCACATCAGACTTCTCACCAGAGACTATGAAAGCCAGAAGATCCTGGGCAGATCTCATGCAGACACTAAGACAGCACAAATGCCAGCCTAGACTACTATACCCAGCAAAACTCTCAATCACCATAGATGGAGAGACCAAGATATTCCATGATAAAACCAAATTTTCACAATATCTTTCCACAAATCCAGCCCTGCAACGGATAATAGGTGGAAACCTCCAATACAGGGAGAGAAACAACACCCTGGAAAAAATGAGATAATAACCTTCTTGAATCAAACCCAAAAGTAGATAACCACTCAAACATAAAGATAGCGTCAAGAATGGCAGATGGCAATAATCACTATGCCTTAATCTCTCTTAATATCAATGGTCTCAACTCCCCAATTAAAAGACATAGACTAGCAGACTGGATACGTAAACAGGACCCAGCTTTTTGCTGCATGCAGGAAACGCACCTCAGTGTCAAAGACAAACACTACCTCAGAGTAAAAGGCTGGAAAACAATTTTACAAGCAAATGGCCCCAAGAAACGAGGTGGAGTAGCCATCCTAATATCGGATAAAATTGATTTTCAACCCAAAGTCATCAAAAAAGACACAGAAGGACACTACATACTGATCAAGGGAAAAATCCACCATCAAGAACTCTCAATCCTGAATATCTATGCTCCAAATGCAAGGGCACCCTCATTCGTAAAAGAAACTTTACTAAAACTCAAAGCACACATCGCACCGCACACAATAATAGTGGGTGACTTCAACACCCCGCTCTCTGAAATGGATCGTTCAGGAAAGCAGAAACTAAACAGGGACACAGTGAATCTAATTGAAGCCTTGGACCAAATGGAACTAACTGATATATATAGAACATTTCATCCTAGAGCTAAAGAATACACCTTCTTCTCAGCTCCTCATGGTACCTTCTCCAAAATTGACCATATAATTGGTCACAAATCAGACCTCAACAGATACAAGAAGATAGAAATAATCCCATGCCTCCTATCAGATCACTATGGAATAAGGGTGGTCTTCAATGGCAACAAAAACAAAAGAAAACCCACGTACACATGGAGGCTGAACAATGCTCTACTCAATGATAACTTGGTCAAGGTGGAAATAAAGAAAGAAATCAAAGACTTTTTGAAAGTTAATGAAAATGAAGGCACAACATACCCTAACTTATGGGACACAATGAAAGCAGTGCTAAGAGGAAAATTCATAGCCCTGAGTGCCGCCAAAAAGAAACGGGAGACAGCATACACTAACAGCTTAATGGCACACCTGAAAGCCCTGGAACAAAAAGAAGCAAATACACCAAAGAGGAGTAGAAGGCAGGAAATCATCAAACTCAGGGCTGAAATCAATCAAGTAGAAACAAATAAAACCATACAAAGAATCAACAAAACGAGGAGTTGGTTCTTTGAGAAAATCAACAAGATAGATAAGCCCTTAGCCAGACTAACCAGAGGGCACAGAGATAGTATCCAAATTAATAAAATCAGAAACGAAAAGGGAGAGATAACAACAGAAACTGAGGAAATTCAAAAAATCATCAGATCCTACTACAAAAACCTGTATTCAACACAACTAGAAAATCTTGAGGAAATGGACAATTTCCTTGACAGATACCAAGTACCAAAATTAAATCAGGATCAAATAGACCATCTAAACCGTCCTATAACCCCTGAAGAAATAGAAGTTGTCATTGGAAGTCTTCCAACCAAAAAAAGCACAGGTCCAGATGGTTTTAGTGCAGAATTCTATCAGATCTTCAAAGAAGACCTAACACCAATACTCTTCAAACTGTTCCACAAAATAGAAACAGAAGGAACACTACCCAACTCGTTCTATGAAGCCACAATTACACTAATACCAAAAGCACACAAAGATCCGACAAAGAAAGAGAATCTCAGGCCAATCTCTCTTATGAATATCGATGCAAAAATACTCAATAAAATTCTTGCCAACCGAATCCAAGAACACATCAAAACGATCATTCACCACGATCAAGTAGGCTTCATCCCAGGGATGCAGGGATGGTTCAATATAAGGAAATCCATCAATGTAATCCACTACATAAACAATCTCAAAGAAAAAAACCACATGGTCATCTCATTAGATGCTGAGAAAGCATTTGACAAAATTCAGCATCCTTTCATGCTAAAGGTCTTGGAAAGATCAGGAATTCAAGGCCCATATCTAAACATAGTAAAAGCAATTTACAGCAAACCAGTAGCCAGCATCAATCTAAACGGAGAGAAACTTGAAGCAATCCCACTAAAATCAGGGACTAGACAAGGCTGCCCTCTCTCTCCATATCTTTTCAATATAGTACTTGAAGTTCTAGCTAGAGCAATTAGACAACAAAAAGAGGTCAAAGGGATACAAATTGGAAAGGAAGAAGTCAAACTATCACTATTTGCAGACGATATGATAGTATACATAAGCGACCCAAAGAACTCCACCAGAGAACTCCTACAGCTGATAAACGACTTCAGCAAAGTGGCCGGATATAAAATCAACTCAAGCAAGTCAGAAGCCTTCCTATACTCAAAGGATAAGCAGGCTGAGAAAGAAGTAAGAGAAATAATACCCTTTACGATAGCCACAAACCATATTAAGTATCTTGGCGTGACGCTAACCAAACAAGTGAAAGATCTGTATGACAAGAACTTCAAGTCTCTGAAGAAAGAAATTGAAGAAGACCTCGGAAGATGGAAAAATCTGCCATGCTCATGGATTGGCAGGATTAATATAGTAAAAATGAGCATCTTACCAAAAGTAATACACAGATTCAATGCAATCCCCATCAAAATCCCAACTCAATTCTTCATAGAGTTAGAAAGAGCAATTCAAAAATTCATCTGGAATAACAGAAAACCCAGAATAGCTAAAACTATTCTCAAGAGTAAAAGAACCTCTGGGGGAATCAGTATCCCGGACCTCAAGCTGTACTACAGAGCAATAGTGTTAAAAACTGCATGGTATTGGTACAGTAACAGACATGTAGATCAATGGAACAGAATTGAAGACCCAGAAATGAATCCACACTCCTATGGTCACTTGATCTTTGACAAAGGAGCTAAAACCATCCAGTGGAAAAAAGATAGCCTTTTCAACAAATGGTGCTGGCTCAGCTGGAGGTCAACATGCAGAAGAATGCAAATTGACCCATCCTTATCTCCTTGCACTAAGCTCAATTCTAAGTGGATCAAAGATCTCCACATAAAACCAGACACACTGAAACTAATAGAAGGGAAACTAGGGAAGAACCTTGAACATATGGGCACAGGGGAGAATTTCCTGAACAGAACTCCAATAGCTTATACTCTAAGATCAAGAATAGACAAATGGGACCTCATTAAATTACAAAGTTTTTGCAAGGCAAAAGACACTGTCAAAAAGACAAAGCGGCAACCAACTAACTGGGAAATGATCTTTACCAACCTTACATCCGACAGAGGGCTAATATCCAAGATATACAAAGAACTCAAGAAGTTAAACTCCAGAGAGGCAAGTAACCCTATTAAAAAATGGGGTACAGAGCTAAACAAAGAGTTCTCACCTGAAGAATATCTAATGGCTGAGAAGCACCTAAAGAGATGTTCATCATCCTTAGTCATTAGGGAAATGCAAATCAAAACAACCCTGAGATTCCATCTCACACCAGTCAGGATGGCTAAGATCAAAAACACAGGAGACAGCAGTTGTTGGCGAGGATGTGGAGAAAGAGGAACACTCCTCCACTGCTGGTGGAATTGCAGGCTGGTACAACCACTCTGGAAAGCAGTCTGGCGGCTCCTCAGAAAACTGGGCATGACACTTCCGGAGGATCCGGCTATACCACTCCTGGGCATATACCCAGAGACTTTACCTGCATGCAATAAGGACACATGCTCCACTATATTCATAGCAGCCTTATTTATAATAGCCAGAAGCTGGAAAGAACCCAGATGTCCCTCAACGGAGGAATGGATTCAGAAGATGTGGTATATTTACACAATGGAATACTACTCTGCAATTAAAAACAATGAATTCACGAAATTCCTAGGCAAATGGTCAGAACTTGAAAATATCATCCTTAGTGAGGTAACCCAATCACAAAAGATCACACATGGTATGAAGTCACTGATAAGGGGATATTGACCCAGAATCTCAGAATACCCTAGACACAATCAGCATATCAATAGATTTCTAAAAAGATGGAAGGAGAGACCCCTGGTCCTGGAAAGACTGGATGTAGGGGAACGCCAGGACAGAGTAATGAGAGGGGGTTGAACGGAGAAAAGAGGGAGGGAAGGGGGCTTATGGGACTTTCGGGGAGGGAGGAAACGGGAAAGGGGAAGTGATTTGGAATGTAAATTAAAAAAATAAAATAAAATAAAATTTAAAAAAAAACAAAAAAAAAAAAAAACTGCATGGTATTGGTACAGTAACAGACATGTAGATCAATGGAACAGAATTGAAGACCCAGAAATGAATCCACACTCCTATGGTCACTTGATCTTTGACAAAGGAGCTAAAACCATCCAGTGGAAAAAAGATAGCCTTTTCAACAAATGGTGCTGGCTCAGCTGGAGGTCAACATGCAGAAGAATGCAAATTGACCCATCCTTATCTCCTTGCACTAAGCTCAATTCTAAGTGGATCAAAGATCTCCACATAAAACCAGACACACTGAAACTAATAGAAGGGAAACTAGGGAAGAACCTTGAACATATGGGCACAGGGGAGAATTTCCTGAACAGAACTCCAATAGCTTATACTCTAAGATCAAGAATAGACAAATGGGACCTCATTAAATTACAAAGTTTTTGCAAGGCAAAAGACACCGTCAAAAAGACAAAGCGGCAACCAACTAACTGGGAAATGATCTTTACCAACCTTACATCCGACAGAGGGCTAATATCCAAGATATACAAAGAACTCAAGAAGTTAAACTCCAGAGAGGCAAGTAACCCTATTAAAAAATGGGGTACAGAGCTCCACAAAGAGTTCTCACCTGAAGAATATCTAATGGCTGAGAAGCACCTAAAGAGATGTTCATCATCCTTAGTCATTAGGGAAATGCAAATCAAAACAACCCTGAGATTCCATCTCACACCAGTCAGGATGGCTAAGATCAAAAACACAGGAGACAGCAGTTGTTGGCGAGGATGTGGAGAAAGAGGAACACTCCTCCACTGCTGGTGGAATTGCAGGCTGGTACAACCACTCTGGAAAGCAGTCTGGCGGCTCCTCAGAAAACTGGGCATGACACTTCCGGAGGATCCGGCTATACCACTCCTGGGCATATACCCAGAGACTTTACCTGCATGCAATAAGGACACATGCTCCACTATATTCATAGCAGCCTTATTTATAGTAGCCAGAAGCTGGAAAGAACCCAGATGTCCCTCAACGGAGGAATGGATTCAGAAGATGTGGTATATTTACACAATGGAATACTACTCTGCAATTAAAAACAATGAATTCACGAAATTCCTAGGCAAATGGTCAGAACTTGAAAATATCATCCTTAGTGAGGTAACCCAATCACAAAAGATCACACATGGTATGAAGTCACTGATAAGGGGATATTGACCCAGAATCTCAGAATACCCTAGACACAATCAGCATATCAATAGATTTCTAAAAAGATGGAAGGAGAGACCCCTGGTCCTGGAAAGACTGGATGTAGGGGAACGCCAGGACAGAGTAATGAGAGGGGGTTGAACGGAGAAAAGAGGGAGGGAAGGGGGCTTATGGGACTTTCGGGGAGGGAGGAAACGGGAAAGGGGAAGTGATTTCGAATGTAAATTAAAAAAATAAAATAAAATAAAATTAAAAAAAAAATGAATGGTTCCATTTTACTGAGAATGACGAAACAAGTCTTCATTCCCAAACATTTATCATTTATTGTATTTTTTGTTGTTGGTTGTTGTTATTGTTAGAAATAGGGAAATTTACTCTGTGACAAACTCCTCCCAATAAAAGAAAACAAATGAGTTCCCCAACTAGAGCAGAGGTCTTCTGCAAGTATTAGCATGTGATGATCAGGGTCCACTGTCCTGTCTCA
Organism: Tokudaia tokunoshimensis; assembly: GCA_036184795.1. Classification (NCBI taxonomy): domain Eukaryota; kingdom Metazoa; phylum Chordata; class Mammalia; order Rodentia; family Muridae; genus Tokudaia; species Tokudaia tokunoshimensis. Next base: position 60,653,462 of record BTHU01000018.1, on the reverse strand, counting down.
GTCTCTAAACTAGCTCAGATTACAAATTTGCAACATCTCACCCAACCTAGTCGCTGTCGCTGTCTTAATTTCACAAAAACTATTGCTAAGACGTGGGTTTGGGTGAATTTGGAAGGTGGTGCATATGAGTCAGCCATGCTACCAACAATATTTTTATCTTCATCTTCATCTTAATCATCCATTGCATATGCCACTCTGCCCTATGTGTCCTGCTCCAGATGGGGCCCAGAAGAAGTTGGCTACCAATTCCTTTATCCTGGCATTGCCCACTGATAGGCTCTGGAGAGGTTCCATGTACAACGATGCCTCATAGGACACATGTAGCCACAGCTGCTCCAGGTTCTCCAAAAAAAACCTCCACAATGGATGCTCAGTTTCACCAACATGCCACCGAGAATCCTGAAGCCTGGGTTTGTATGTTATTTGTCCTTTGGAATCTCTTGACTGCCATTATCTTTCCCTGACTTAATCCATCCTATTCATTGGGACTTAACGGCAAGTTCAATGACGTTAAAAGCCAAAGTTTTTGTGGTCATTTGATTATCTCTATGCAAAAATGTTCAAAGGCAGAAGGGACCTGCATCCTAGAGCGTATGTGCGTGTATGTCACAGGAGAAGACAGGAAGGAGGACAGTGAGAGGAAGAGAGGGCAAGGCTGCCCTGGGCTGCTTGATCTCGACTTGACCAGTTCACAGTAAAGGTTCATTTCCTCCATTATTCTGACAAGCAGACATATGCCATCAGGAAGAGACAATTTCTAGGTCGAAACCACACTTGAAGACCTGAGTGCAGTTTTATAATTCTCAGTACATATATTTTCTAAAGTGTTCTCATGCTTGCGTGGACTACTCTACACAATGGCTCGTCACTAAGGATTCCACCCGCAGGGATCTGTTTTACCACGTGATCTTTTTCTTTTACAACGTTTCAGCATGAAGAAGCCGGAGAACTACAACCTTCAGTCTAGCAGGCACCTTTGATAATCACACTGGCATATACCACGGCTTTTCCAGGAAAAGAATAAAACCACTAGAATTATTAGGAAATAAGATGTAAGTCTCATTGTCCCAAGTGGTCTATCTGTACCGTTTTATTGGTGATAGTAAACGTGCAAAATAGATGGATTAGCGGGCACTATCATGCTAGAAATAATTCAGTCACATTAATAATGCAAATAATATCTTTTAAAGTTAGGTTTTCTATCTTTGCTTCTTTTTATTTCCCCCCTTCGAGATGTAGCCCAAGCTGGTCTTGAACTCAGAATCCTCCTGACTGCTAAGATGACAGGTACGTATCATTGCACCTATGTAATTTTTCCTCCTAAAGTAGAAGAGGCTCTGGTAATCGATGACTAATAAGAACAGACATAAAAAACAACCGAGTTTTTTTTTTTTAAAAAAAGGACATGAAAGTTAAAGTGACTATTTAACATACTGAAGTTTCTTATTCTCATTAGAAATCTGATGGACGGTAAAATACATGAGGAGCCTTCACAGCCTGTCCCTTCTAATTATTTAATGACGAAACAAAACAAAACAAAAATTTCACAAAGTGATAAAAGGCAAATGGATAAATTCTGTTGCATGAGCAAGTTAAGGAGGGGATACCAGCTGCCGCCGCCACCACCGAGGCGGAAAGACTTCCTTTTTAGTTGAAGTTACATGGGGAAAAGCTACTCTCTCCGTGAGAACCAAAGGATGTGCTATGAGGAACCCTCTGTCCACAGCGCAGCCTTGACCTGACACATTTGTCAACCGCAGAGCGCTACTCCACCAGCTCCTTCTCCTCTCACCATCTTGACTTCCCAACTTCTCCTATCCTAACACAGCTGCATGATCCACATTTCAGTCACTGTTAATACGGAAGCACCGTCTCCCGAAGTCCATCAAACCACTTCATTATTAGTCTTCACGTTATCACCCTCAGTCAACGTCCTTCACCCCTTTATCTGGTCATTCTGCATTTTAGTATATAGATAGAGTATTGTTCTACAGCTAGCAGTAGGTGGGGCTGGGATGTACAGAGAAAAATAGAACATAACTCTGTCTCCTCTAACTGCTCATTCTAATCAGAAAGGATGGATGGACTTAGGATTATTGGATTCTATACTCCAGTGAGCACCGGATGTTAGAAGTCGGGGTGTGCTTGGAGGAGGAGGTACATATGCCGAGAACAGAATGAGCCAGAAGAATTCAGCTGAAGAGGATGTGGGTCAGATCACACTCTAAGGGATCTGAAGTGAGTGATAAAATACATTCCGAGAGTGTGCACAGGAAACAAGCTCACAACACACCCCACTGCATAGCGGAAGGAAACAAACACAGGTAGAAAAGAGCCTCATTACCTGCTTGCTGCGGTCAAACACAGGGGCACGGGTGCTTCGTCTGTTTCTCGCCTACCTGGAACACATTTCCCTAGAGAGCTGAGTATCTTTCTTCTGGAGCCTCTGAGTGTCACCAGAATATATAAGAAACTCCAAACGCCCCAAAGCACTATCTTAAAATGGATCTACATAGATTTCAAAGTAAGGCATCAAAATGGCTGACAGCCAATATTAAATTATTGAACATTACTGATAAACAGGGAAATGCAAATCAAAACAAAATATGACATTATTCCAATAAGAATGCTGATTATTAAAAACACACACAAAAAAATAACTAGTACCACTGAGGACATAGAACAAGGAACTCTCACAAACCATGGGGGGGGTTAGTGTGACATTGCACAGTTATTACTGACCCTCAAATACTGTGAGTGCTGGTGTGACCTAGTACAACTGCTACTGACCCTCACACACCATGGGGGCTAGTGCAATCTAGCACAACTGTTACTGACTCTCACATACCATGGGGGTTAGTGTGACCTAGTACAACTGTTACTGAGTCTCACACACTATGGGTGCTAGAGTGACCTAGTACAGCCATTGTAGACCCTCATACACCATGGAGGGTAGTGTAATCTAGTACAACTGTTACTGATCTTTGCACACGTTGGGGCTAGTATAACCTAGTACAACTATTATGGACCCTCAAATACTGTGGGTGATAGTGTAACCTAGTGCAACCATTACGGACCTACCATGGGAGGCTAGTGTAACTTCATACAACCATTACTTAAAGCTGTATGAAACGGGGACCAAAAACTAAAAATAGAACAAAGGATCCAGCACTTCTCCTACTGGTTCTGTATGACAAAGAAAATGAAACTAGTGTGTGGAAAAGATAGCTGGTCCTGCACCTCTGCTACAGCGCCAGTCACAAAAGCCAAGAAAGAGAGACAATCCATTGACCAACGAGTAAAGGAAGTGGAGTAGAAATAGGGACAATGGGAATGTTCATCAACCAATGAGCAAAGAGAGCATGGTACATAGACATGCCCCCCCCAAAAGAATGAAATCTTAGCATTTCTGACCACATGTATCCAATTGGAAATCATTATACAAAGGGAAATAAGTCAGTCTCGGAAGGACAGATACCAGAGGGTCTCACTTATGTGCAAACCCTAAAAACTCGAATCTTATAGAGGTTGATAGCAGAATGGTGGGCACCAGAGCAGAGACTGAGAGGGTGGAAAGAGGGAAGGGTTGGGAGAGACTGATGAATGGGTATCCATCATGGGTGGATAGAGGTAAGAAGGTCCGGCATGCTGATGCACAGAAAAGTGACTGTGGACAATGATGATGTAAAACATATACACATACATATGCATATTATCTTAGTCAGGGTTTCTATTCCTGCACAAGCATCATGACCAAGAAGCAAGTTGGGAGGAAAGGGTTTATTCAGCTTACAATTCCACATTGCTGTTCATCACCAAAGTTAAGTCAGGACTGGAACTCAAGCAGGTCAGGAAGCAGGAGCTGATGCAGAGGTCATGGAGGGATGTTTCTTACTGGCTTGCTTCCCTGGCTTGTTCAGTTTGCTTACTTATAGAACCCAAGACCACCAGCCCAGGGATGGTACCACCCACAAGGGGCCCTCCCTGCTTGATCACTAAATGAGAAAATACTCCACAGCTGGATTTCATGGAGGCATATTTCCCCAACTGAAGCTCCTTTCTCTGTGATAACTCCAGCCTGTGTCAAGTTGACACACAAAACCAGCCAGTACACATGTACATGTACATATACATAAAGAGCTAGAAGGACTTTGAATGTTTTTACAATAAAGAACAAACAAAAAAAAAAAAAAAGAACAAACAAGATAGGCATCCAACCTGTTTCTAGCATCACACTGGTGTTAAACATCACACAATGTCCCATAAATATGCACAGTTTTATGTCTTATATACCAGTTAAAACAAATGTAAATTCAATCGGATAAACAAATGTCCTCTTCTCAGGAAAGGTTTCCCAGACAGTACCCCAGTAACTAGTGGCCTACAATCCCCCGCCCTGTTACTCCCTGCTGCTTTAACCTCCCCTATCGAATCTATTGCATTTGACTGCCACATATTTGCCTTACCCACCTTCACTTTTCTCCACACAGCAGGGGCTGTGCGTGTCATCGCTTGATTGCCTAGCACAGAATTGGTGTGCAGCAGACATTCCATACTTAACAAATCAATTAAGTGACAAAGTCCAAGAATAGCTTCTATGCAGGTAGCTCGATTTAAAAATGAAACCGGAAAAGGCAAGGACAGCCATCCTCACGTCACTCGTCTTAGTCAAGGTTCTCTAGAGTCACAGAATGCATGGGTAATCTTTATATAGTTAGGGAATTTGTGGGTGACTTACAGTCTGTAGTCCAACTCCCCAACAATGGTCAGCAGCAGCTGTGGATGGACGTCCAAGGATCTAGCAGTTGCTTAGTCCCACAAGGCAAGCAGGCAAAGAAGAGAGTGAATCTTCCTTCTTACAATGTCCTTATGTAGGTCTCCAGCAGAAGGTGTGATCCAGCTAAAGGTATGTGCCACCATGCCTGGATCTGGGACTTGCTTTGTCCCAGATGACCTTGAACTCAGAGATCTCCCTGTCTTAATTTTCTGGGATTCATAGCCACTATGCCTCAATATCTCCATGCCGAGATGCAGGTCAAAAACTTGTATCTCCCAGTCTCTAGTTAGGATCACAGGTGAGCCCTCCAATTCTGTATTGTAGTTCATTCCAGATACAGTCAAGTTGACAACCAGCATAGCCACTACAGTGGTAGAGACTAGCTAGCTATTTTACTATTATTATTAAGTTGAAGTTAAAAGAATGGAAAGTTCTTGTTGTCTTCTTCAAACCACGCACCACTCCACCCAAACATATAATGACATCCTACTAAGGCTTTTATGCATTAGTGTTTTACATATAACATTTTAAATGCATTTTAAACATATTTTGATATCTAGAATAAGATGAGAATCTATATTTTTCCAAGAAACTTAATCAAAGAAACTTGGTTTCTATAACAGTGGCTTTTCTGTGTGCCAAGGATCCAAACCTAGGCCTTGACGACTGTGAGCTAGCCCCTCAACCTTTGAGACAGGGTCTCTCTAAGTAGCTCATGCTGCCCTCGAATTTATTCTTGAACCTTTCCATCCTCCTGCCTCATACAGTCTCTGAGTAACTGGGATTACAGGCCTGTATCGTTAACTGTATTTTCAATTCTCAAATATATTGTTGGAATGCTCTATTTTATTGTATAGACAGACCTACGGTCTTTTTTTACCCCAATAGTGACAATTCAATTACATCACTTTTTAAAATCTCTAGGTTAAAAAAAAAAAGCAAACAAATTTGAAATGTGTTTGCAGTAAACAGGACTTTAACTTCTTTAGGTAATTAAGTCTTTGCTTTTTTGGTCTCAAATACATTAGTGATCAGAACAAATGAGAAGAAAGTGGTGGGAGAAACATAGGCAGACCTTAAGAGGAGGCTCAGCCTCTGCCAGAATCATAGCCACGATTTGACCTGTGACCTGTGAAATCAGAGGAAACACATCAGCATAGCCGGGCAGAAAGATGAAGCCAACATAAGCTACTGAAGTGTGAGCCACACGTATCTAAAGAACAGCTTGGGGAAATACTCGGTCTATTAATGATGCTGACTTCTGTATTGTTGATGTTGTTGTTTCTCTTTGTTTTCGTTGCTGTTTTCAGAATAACTCTGGAAACACCTTTAAAGTATAAACCACTCAGCGTTCTCCGGTATATCCACTTACTGAAATCTTATGCGCTATAGGCAGTACCAGTATAGAGTGGAAATTAAACGCTATGTGTAATGGAACAACTTTCAAAACTTAAGTTCTGTACATAAATAAAAAGCCTAAAGGGGTTTCTATAAAAACAATAATGGCAGGGGCGCTTTGGGGTTTTTTTGTTTGTTTGTTTTGGTTTTCCGGGTTTCTATTGTTAATTTTTTTCCTTAACGCACATGAATACTCTTTATTTTGATGAAACAAACCCCAGAGTTAAACAAAGACACCCATGACGTTGCATGTTAGGCCAGCACACTGAGGCCCATTTGGAGAGAAATCCAGGCTGCAACAGGGGTACAGGAGCTCTCTTCTCCCCGACCCAGCTCTCCCTTTGAGAAGCAGCGCAGCTCTGAGCAAGGAGCCACTGAGGGATGAAAAAAATTGGGAACAGCTGGGTCAGAGTCCGAACCATGACATGCGTCCCCCTCCCCTCCAAAGGCAGCTCTGAGGCAAGAAAGGTGAGCGAGAGTTCAGTCGGAGCTCACAGACGCGTGGATTAAGCTGTGAACAGCAAGGGAGGCGTCTGAGGGCACCACGCATGCTCAGTGTGAGAAGCGAGAAAAGGCAACCTCTGGCACCCGCGGTCTGAGTCACAGCTGAGAACAAGCTGAAGATGGACCGTCAAACCCTGTAAGAGTGGTGAGAAGAAATAGTTGACGAGGGGTATCATTTTGAACCAAATCTTGCTGGATTTCAATCATGCGTTCTAAATTTTAGATGTGAAGTTTACTTGTTTGTTTTGAGGTGTGAAGTTTTTTAAAAATTATTTAATTTTATATAAAGTCGGGGGGGGTTGTTTGGTTTTTGTTTATTTTAACCACATAAGAACACAAAAGGAAGTATAAGGCAATACGCTGAGGACGCTGCGGGGCTGAAGAGTAGCTGGTGTTGGAGAGGAGAACCATAGCATCCCGCATCCCCAGTTTGAATATGCTTGGCCCATAGGAAGTGTCACTATTAGGAGGTGTGGCCATGTTGGATTAGGTGTGGGCCTTGTTGGAGGTGGCATGTCGCTGTGTAGATGGGTTTTGACACTCTCTTCCAGTGCTCAGTCTCTGCTGAGCCTGGTGAAGGCACTAGTGAAGGCAGTCTCCACCCAGCTGCCTGCACATCAAGATGTAGAACTCTCCGCTCTTCAGGTACCATGCCCGCCCAGATGCTCTCATGCTTCCTGCCATGCTAAACCAAACAACCTCTGAACCTGTAAGCCAACTCCAATTAAATGTTGTCCTTTTTAAGAGTTGCCTTGGTCATGGTGCCTATTGACAGCAATGACATCCCCAAAACACTCATCAATTAGCGCCTACCTATGCCGTCATCAGAGAAGCTACCTCCTGAAGTAGACATTCACAGCCAGACAATGTACAGAGAGTAAGAGACCCTAGATCACTCGGTCCTTACTAGCATATCTCCAGCAAATCCCCTACCTGGCTCAGAGAACTCTGCAGAAGATGAGGCTTAAAGATTCTGAGAGCCGGAAGTGAGTGATGACTCGGAGGAAGTCAAGTCTTCTAGATATGGCAAGGCAGATACACATTTGAACTCACAGAGACTGTGGCAGCATGCACAGGGCCTGCGTGGGTCTGTGGCAGATGGAGTTCTGGTACTGACAGAGGAAGTGTGAACACATGCCCGCAACCCTTACTCAGAAATTATCTCCAATTGATAACCACTATCAAAATGAAAAATTAGTTCTCTCCAACAGAGTCTCACCAGGGATACAAACCACACCAAAGGGCAGGTCCCATGTCCAGCAGTTGGCCACCAACACAAAATGATCTCAGTGTCATCTTTGGAGTATTTTTTTTTTGTCTTATTTCATAATGTTTTGTCAGGGCAATTATGGCTTCCAGTTCTGTATTTTTACAGGATTCCTGTGTGTGCACACCTGAGTATCTCTGCATCAGTGTGTGTTTCCTGTGATTTTTCTTTGGTTCCTTTCCTTCTGTCTGTCCCATCCTGCTTTATATTTTAATCTTCTTTTATTTTATTATTGTTTTTTAGATGCACATTTGTTTTCTAAGGAGAGACAGGAAGAGTATGGATTCGAATAGAAACAGCATTGTGGATGACCTGGGGAGAGTTGGGGGAGTAGAAAATGTAATCAATAATATATTGTATGAAAAGAAAAAAAAGGAATTTTTCCAATAAAATAAAAATAAATAAATAAATAGCAAAAACAAACAAATGACCAAATTTCTGATACAATGATTGGGAGAAAAGTAGTAGGAGGAGCTGAGACAGACAGAAAAGGAGGAGCAGATAGATACAAAGAGAGAGAGAATGTTGATTTTCATTTGAAATATACTAATTTTAAGATGCTTAATTGGAAAAAAAATCTCTTAACTAGAAGAGTTGATACTAAATCTGATGTTCAGAGAAGATATGTGGCCTTGGGACAGATTTACAGAACACTGGGAAAGAGATGTGTATGGAAAAGACCACGCTCAGCTCTGAGCAGAATACCGACAGTGGTCACCGTTGAAGGTCCGAGTTGGTCCCATGTACTGACATCATAGAATCAACTAGGGTGGACTGTAGGTAAACTCAGCTCAGGTGCTGTCTAAGTAGAGATGGGAAGGAGCTCAGGGACTGGTTTAGAAGTGGTTATCAGTGAGCGAAGAAGAAACAGCTAACGGAGGCTGAAGATACACACAGTGTGGTGAGGCCCACTAGGCTGTCACCTTCGGGCAGATGAGTAATGACAAGAGTAGATGTGGACAGATGAGTTCATGTCTCAGAACAGGAAGTCAGATAGATTGAGGGTCCACAATGCCTTCCAACCACATGCCTCCAATGGCCTAAGGCCCTCCCACTCTGCCTCACTTCCTTTATGTAATTTGTTTTGAGCATTTCATACATGAATATTCAGTTTCCACCATCTCCACCTCTTCTTTCCCTCCCCGTTAATTCCTCCCACATCTTTTCCCATTCCCTATCAAATTCATGGTCTCATATTGATTAATTACTATTGTTAAATACATATCCATATACACATATATGTATATATAAATACGTATCTATTTATAGAAATATAAACACATAATTACAATATGTAAAATGTTCATTATTATATAATATACACCATATTATACATAATGTATAAAGTATTAATATATAATTAAAATATATAAAAATATAAATATATAAAATACACATGTATTTCTATAAATATATGTGTGTATGTATATGATACATATGTGTATGTGTATATGTATATATATTTGTGTATAAATTTATAAAGACCTGCTGAGTCCACTGAGTATTGCTTGTATACATGTGTATTAGGGATGACCACTTATGATTGGAAAACCTATCTGAGGCTCATCCCTGGAAAAGATTGACTCTGCCTCTCTCAGTAGCCAATAACTGCCTGTTTATACTCCTTCATCATAGGTCCTGTCACGTGTTTGGTATATCAAGACAACCTATCACCTGTGTGCTCCCCCCCGCCCCCGCAAACCATCATTTGACATAACTAACTTCCCAAAGAAACTAAAAGTTTCCACTTCAAGCACTGTGATTTGACAGCAAACCATTAACTTAGAAGGGAAAAACTGAAAGTATTGTAGCATAGATTTCTCAGTGGGTCAGCGACTGTTTTAAATCTTCAAAAGCATAGTAACATGCATAAACCTTCTGGGAAAGTCTAAAATGGGATTTTGTATCTTACTCCAATATTCTCTTGAGTGGTGTAATTTTTACATAATCCAATTCCATGGGCAACAACGTAGGCTATTCATTTACAGCTTGCAAACAGCATCATGTCTAGGTTCTACTTAAATAACTGACAGTTGGGCCGGGCATCATGTGGTTCCAGTTCATTATTATTTTATTGGGATTAAAATAATTAACTTATATACCTCATTTCCTCATTGCGCAAGTAAAACAAAACAAACAGAACAAAACTGATCCCTTACAGGAAAAAAAAGAAACAGACTGGATTTCAAGTCAGCTACGGCAGATAGCTCTGAGAGACTAGAGTCTTTTCTGCCTTCACCGGATTTCTGTTACAAAAATTAGAGTCCCGAATCTCAAATGTACATTACAGACAGCTATTAAAATAAGTCAGGAATGCAGGAAGGAGCGTTCTCTCATAGACCTTTTTGTTCGTGCTCATATCTCAGACAGCTTTAAGTGAAATGCAACAATCTAAAAATACATACATGTTATTCTGGGGCAGTGAAATGGCCATAATTTTTATTTACTTTTAGTTTCTTCCTGAAGGCAAAAATCTGAAAGGAAACACCTGCAGACTCTGACTTGTAGTCTTTGACTTCTCTGGAAATACGAACCACACACTGGAGTTGGGACAGTTTCATTTCAGCTTGGGTGAAGGCCTGATTGTGAAGGGCTTTTTAAATGGCCACCTGTTCTTCTCCGCTGGCGGCAACAACTCAGCCCCCCCCCCCCCCCCCGTCTACTGCCAGCACCAGCAAGTTCCTTTTCTGAGCGTGCCACTTGCATCTCTTTGGTTGTTACTCTTCTGGTCACTGTATATGCAACACCACTGTTTTCCTGTGATGCCTCGTCTCGTGCTGGTACTCTGATCACCTGTCGAAGCCCTGTCACCTACACAGCAGTCATTGGCAAAGATGCAGAGTACATGTTATAGTCAGTCCCTTGGGTCTCAGAGACAGTTTTAGGATGGAAGCCTGCTAGGTTCCTATGTCTTGCTTCGAGAAGTAAGGGTATCAACACATGTCTTAACATGCTCATATTTTATAAACTTGTTTGTATGTAAAAACTTTGGAGCAGGCACCAAAGGAGGTTACAAAGAAACCATAAGTTAGGTTTGGCCATGTTGTATTGAGGGTGTTTGGAGGACTTCAGAGGAGGATGTTAAGTAAGCCAGACGTGGGTCTTTCAACTCATTTGAATCCCGGGCATAAAGGTCATAATTGCGCTACTCGGAAGCAGAAGATGAAAAGAGAAATGATTTTTAGAAATAAGCCTTAGGGGACTCTGGTTCTTGGGTTAGGTGAAGAAAAGGAGCCAACCACGGAGTCCGGAAAGTGGAGGAGGAAGAAACCGAGAACTGTCCAGTCTCAGAAGACAAAGGGGAAGATTGTTCCAGGAATAGAAGGACTGGCTGCTGCACAGTCAAATAAGTGGAGGACGAAACGATGCTCTTCCCTGGGTCACTGGATTTGTGACCTGAGCAGGAGCCTTGGCAGGCAGGAAAGAGTGAAAGCTGGGTTGGAGGGGGCGAGGACTAACCTCAACAAAGGTTGGCTTTTTCATGAGAAGCTCATGTGTCTGCACCTTATCCAAGAAGACGTGATGGCTGTTAATGGTGTTCAACCAACTGGCACACGGTAGGTTTGTTCCCCGGGTGTTCGATGGCGGAGGAGCTACAGAGAGAGAAGAAATGGAAGGAGTGATGGAGGAGGAGAGCAGGGGGAGGAAGGAAGAAGAGATAGAGATTGACATTCAATGAATCATTCAATGCAAGGGCAGAAAGCAGCCAAGCACACGCAGAGAGGCTGTCTGCAGGTGCCAAGGCAATGTGTAACCTTCTGTTTAAAGCCTGAAGAGAGGCTGGCTGGGGCTGGCCAGGCAATGTATTACCTTCTGGTTACAGCCTGGAGCACTGACGGCAGGAGACACTTTCTTGCATTTGAAGCAGACATTTATCTGACTCAAGTTCTGACTAGTGGAACACGTTAGGGCCATTTAAATATCCTGTTTTAAAGTCTTTCATCCTGGAGCGAGAGAAAGGTGAAAGAGTAGGAAGGGGAGGAGGGGGAGGGGAGCATATATTGTAACTGGGAGATGAGCTTGCCTTCCTTATTTATTTTTTTTAGCATGTAAACATGAGGACAATGTATAGCAATGCATATGATAAGGAATGCCATGATGAATTTGTATGCTCGCCTGAAGAAATAGCATTAAAAGAAAAAAAGAAACAGTAAGTATTATGGTAACTCTGTAGTCGCTCAGTAAAAGGTCTTTCTGGATAATTTTACTCATTTATGTGCCTTGCCTGTTACTCTATCAAGTGATTAGAAACAAAACACATCCAAGCATAATAGCATATGCCAGAGGCTGAGTCAGGTAGACTGCGTGAGTTCAAGGCTACCCTGGGCTACATAATAAAAGCCTGTCTCAAAAACAGGCAAATAAACACGCACATTTTAAAATATTCTCTATTTTTCTTGTTCTATTTTTTTCCCTTTTTTTTTCTAAATCTGTGAGTCCTCCCAGCCCCGCTGGATGACAATCAGCCTGTCAAATCCAAGTACGATAAAAATGCCAACAGAGGAAATGAGTTTCAGTTGCATAGACCGTTATCACTCCTGTGTTCCAATGTGTCTTAATCTCTTCCAGCAGAGAAATAGAGCTTCCAGAAGACTGGTCTTCCACCTATGGTGGTAAGGAGTGGTGTTGCTGGAGAGCGAGCAAGGAGTGGGGGAAAAAAGAGAAGAGACAATACTTAGTACACCACCGTCTTCCTGCCTCTCCTCAACAGCTTCTCGTTGACACAGAAGAAGCCGATGAGGATAGAAGACGTGATTTCTAAACTAAAAATAGTAATAATTATCACTTTCCTTTACTGATTTCCAGTCACAAACTATGATAAGTAAGAGTTGTCGCACTGCCTGATCACTTACAAAAAAGCCAACAGCAGTTCGTGTATGGGCAACTTTTTGGAGCTAACAATTATAAACAAAGAATAAGACCGGTGACTCATCACCAAGATGTTCATTAGTCTTTCTTCAGCCTCAGCGATGTTGTTCCTATAAATAAGCAACTCCTGATGCTCAAGCCCCCTGCTGCCTTAGAAGCATGCGCATGCGCACTTGGTGCTTAAGCGCTCATTGCTTAGCCCACAATTCAGAACACATCAGCACTCCCATTAGCACAATGTACGTTTTTGCACCAAATGAACTCATACTTTCAAAATAACATGCCTCACCTTCTCATGCTATACAGATCAAAATCTTGTTTTTCCTTTCAATCTTCCCATCCTAGTCAGCTATCCGCCCTACAATAAGACACTGACCATTTTTGACGGACTAAATAAAACCAGGTCATTTACTCATTCTGCATTCATGGTCTGTAAAGAAAATGTGGCCTTTCTCTCCCTCTTTCTCTCTCCCCTCCCCCTCCCCTCTCCCCTCTCCTAAGTCTCTCTTCCCTTTCTCTTCCCTCTCTGCCCCATGTTATCTTTTTTTTTTAATTTTTATTTATTTATTTTATGTATATGAGTACACTGTCGCTGTCTTCAGACACACCAGAAGAAGGCATTGGATCTCATTACAGATGGTTGTGAGCCACCATGTGGTTGCTGGGATTTGAACTGAGCCATCTCTCCAGCTCCATGTTATCTTGAATGCACCTATGCACTACGACAGAGCTAGGTGGCATTCTTGAACACAGGAGGGCACCCTTCTGGTTCACCATGGTGCATCTAACTCTGTTATATGGGACATCTCTGATGTCTTCTCTGGGGATTCTGATCTCACGGCTTCTAAAATCATCTATATCCCTAACTTCAGCCCAGTCACCTCCAATACCCTGTTCTCTTTCTACTGGGGTCAGTTTCTTCTGGTAATCACAGGCTTAAACATCCATCAGCAGCTGTGGGATTGCCATGCCACTTTCTGAGACTGCATAGTGCCAGAGTCACTCAGCAGATCACTTGGACTCCCTTGTATCCCTTGGAACTTTCTGATTCCATTTCATAGCACATTAGGCATCGAAACACAACTCAGAAACTCTAAATGTTGACTTTCTCTGATGAGTTGCTTTGGTTGAACATTGACTACAACTTAGATCCTTGAAGGGCGATAACAGATCCCCTCTTGTATCTAAGAAAAAGAAAGAAAGGAGAAAAGAAACAAAGAAAGAAAAAAGGAAGACAGACAGACAATCTGTTTCTCTAGTCTTTTCTACTCTCTTCCTCTTCCCATGGAAAGCAAAGCATGAAGTGACCCTTATTTCTTCCTTTTTTGATATGATATGCTTTATACCTATATGATAAGTTACTCTTACTACTTCCTGATGTAGAAAGTGAGAGATAAAGATATTTTTAATTTTTGATATTATAATATAATTACGTCGATCCTCCGTTTTCTCCCTACACACACACACACACACACACACACACACACACACACACACACACACACACATTTCTAAATACAACCTTCTCAGTTTGTATAATTGTATGTATGTTTTCAGGGCTCATCACTTGGTATTGGATAAACAACTGGTGTGCTCTTCTTTGAAGAAGATGATTTCTCCCACTCTCAGTGTCCCTTCATTGCCCGTGGTTCTTTGTGTAGGGTTGAGGCCAAGCTCTCTCCTCTGTCAACTTTAGTATTCTACTGCTGTTATCTTTACTCGGCTCATGCCGGCGACTTAGGCCGTCAAGCTGGTGAGTCTTTCTGGGTGTAGCTTTTGACCTGCCTAGTAGACACAATCTCACAGCAAACTCCTTGAGCCTCTGGCTTTTATAGTCTTCCCACCTCCTCTTCCAGGATGCTCCTTGAACCTCAGCTATTGGAGTTGTTTTGTAAATGTTTGCATTGAGACTAGATTTCCCAACTTTGCATTTTGATGGTTGGTAGTTTCCTATGGTCTGCACCTGGAGCAAAGAAGTTTTCCTTGATGAGAGATGAGGACTGAAATTATCTGTGAGTATAAGAACAAGTATTTAGACTGTAGTTAGGGGTTATTTATGTGGTTTAATGAAGTGGTGGTTTGCAGATTCTCCTCCAAGATCTGTGACTTCACTAGCCCTGGGTACTTGGTTAAGTTTCCAATCCCAGGTATGGCACACATCTTGGTGAGTGCATCTTGAGGCTGATCAGAGAGCCATTGGTTGCAGCCAGAGTATGCCTGCCACTATTGCACCTTTAGGATATCACGCTACAGCAGTCATTGTTTTAAGATAAAAATGTTGACTAGCACCTACAATGCCTGTCTTCTAAATCTCAACTGTAGTACAAAATTTTCTTTTGGTTATGAGATATGGGAAACAATGCTTTCTTTGCTCTCCCTTCATGTACAGATGCATGCGTACAAAGGAGCTAATGGCAAGAGATATCTTTAAAAGATTTAAGTCTTGAGAGAGAGGCAGAGAGAGAGAGAGAGAGAGAGAGATCTGCTTCCCCAAATGGCACAGGTCATACTTCTCTAATCCTCATAATTTCAAAATCCTGTATATAGTGACCTCCTATTTTTATGAGGGTATTTTCATTATTAATTCTGCATATAGTGTCTCCTCCCTCCTGAATTCAGTCAGTGCCTCTCTTATAGATTACAGCTATACCTGCTACAGCCTACTAATCTTGATCTAATTTTGGCATCAATTTAATATTCTAAATTTGGATTTTTTTTTTTTTGGAAGTCGCTGTTTGGGTCTATGTGTGCTACTTGAAAGCAGATAATTAAACAGGAATTTATTTCTCCTCAGCTCTAGAGACTGCAGGTCAAGATGAAGGCTCAGGCTGATGCAATGTCTGTCAAGGGCTACTCTCTGCTCAGGCTGCGTCCTTGCTTTGTAAGTGGACAACCAACCGGCAGTGAGCCCATTCCCTCAAGCCCCCTTACACACACTGGAATCCCAGTCATGAGGGCTCTAGGCCCATCTCTCACTTCCTGATAGACCCAGATCTTTTTTTGTTCTCTTTGTTTATTTTTTATTAATTAGTTTATTTATTTACACCCCAAATGTTGCCCCTTCCTGAGTTCTTCACGCATCCCTCATCCCCCTTCCTCCTCCCATCGCCTCTGTCAGTCCCCCTTCTCCTCCTCTTGCCTGATCCCCCTCCCTGAGCATCTAGTCTCTACAGGATTAGGTGCATCCTCTTTCACCAAGGTCTGACAAAGCAGTCCTCTGGGGACTTCCTACCAGCCCATGTGTGCTCTTTGGTTGGTAGCTCAGTCTCTGGGAGCTCCAGATCTTAATACTACCACACTGGCCATTAAATATAAGTATTCGAATGGGGGAGGAGCATGCAGACCATGCAGACCCTAATAACAGTCACTTGACCTCACTGGACCTGAATTTCATTACTTGAATAAAGAAGGTACACGGCGATGCCATTAGAGCTCTCCCCTGCTTCAACTTTTCAGTTTTCCTTATCAACGACCCTTGTCTCCACCGCATACCACCTCTCTGACTGACTTTCGCTCCAGCTTGCAACACCAGCACCCATTAAAATTTTTCCACACAATTATAGAGAGCTTTAGATAAGTTATTTGTGGAAACTAAAAGAAGAAAAAGAAATGACTAAGTTACTGTTGAACACATAAAGATTCAAGTCATTTAAATATGAAAATCCAAAGCTCTTACAACTATCTAGGGGAGAAGGCTCAATCTCTGTTTCATTCTAAATTGTAAATCCTTTAATCCAAGTAGAATTTAAAGGACTGCCCTTCCATTTATCCCTATAATCTGTGCTTGGTGTGGGTTTTTGAACCTCAGAAACAATTTACAGATTAAGTCAATAATGAGATAAAATATCCTAAAAAAAGTGAGGTAATTATATAGTATCTTATAATATGACTAAATTGTTTACATTTTTAATCAAAGTAGTAACGTATTCCAGCCTTATTGTTAGCCAAAATAGAGATTTGAGAAATAGTGGGGTTTTTTTTCATAGCTTGTCAGTCTATTTTTAATTTTTAATAAATCACTCCATGATTAACCAGGTAGACTCTTAATTAACTGCACCTCATAGATTTCTTCAGAGACTATAATTGCATCCTAGATTAACATTCAGAACAACTGCTTCTCTGGGTTTTTGTGATTTAAGCCCTGAATCCTTTGACTTACAGAGCTGCGATCACTGAGAATTCTTGTGGTTTTAAAGAAGTGTTCCCTGATCCATCTTTCTAGCTGGGCATCATCATCTGCTGTGTGTGACATAAGTTTTGTTTACTGAAGCTGTGACCCAGCATCTTTCACCGTGGGTTAACGATTGAGAAAACTGAGATGCATGGCCCAAAAGCCGAGAGTCTGAGGAGCTCCAGTGTCTTGCTATCAGCGTCTATGGCTTGTACCAAGTGATTATCATCTTTGAAAATGAAAAGAATGGCTCTGAGATTCTTCCCAAGGTCACCAGTCAGCAAAATGCATCACCATTCAAACCAAGGAATGAATAGATATAATTAAATTCTTATTTTAATTCAACCCAATCTCATCCATGAATTTTGTGTGCATATCCTAAGTATTCACCCTGATGAGGAAAAGGCAGAAAAAAAAATTGAAATTGAAATTTGTTCCTTCAAATTTCTGCTGTGTTACTCTTCATGGCCTTAGGATAAACTCAAAACTAAGGCATTAAAGCATGATAGTTTTGCATGTTAGTTGGGAAGTATACATGGTGTGATATTTAATGAAATCTAATTTTTTTAGATTTATTTATTTATTTATTTATTATATGTAAATACACTGTAGGTGTCTTCAGACACTCCACAAAAGGGAGTCAGATCTTGTTACTGATGGTTGTGAGCCACCATGTGGTTACTGGGATTTGAACTCAGGACCTTCGGAAGAGCAGTCCGTGCTCTTAACCGCTGAGCCATCTCTCCAGCTTTGAAATCTAATTTTTTTTTTAACTCTGTTGACACATTGTGGTCAGACTGGAAGTGCAGCACCCAAGCTTCCTAATTTCTTTGGTGACACTGGACACGTTTGATGAGCACATTAGTGTAACCAACACGATTTCACTAAGGAGCCAGTGACATATGTCAGTTCTCTGAACAACAGGCCTCACTCCAGGCTCCCTGGATCCTCAGCAGGGTTGATGATTTATTCCTTCACTATAAATAATCATGCAGTCATATAACCATATACCCCACCAGTACTCCAACACTTTTGACACAATATTTTTATCATATATTTCAGTAAAGATCTGCCTGTTGCACCTGATAGTTGATAAACTAGAATATTTTACTGTGCTTGTTTTAAAACAGGAACCACTCAATCAGTATAATCAAAGGGAAAGGCTTCAAATCATATGTGCCAGGTGCAACAGGAAAGTAATTCAACACTGAGTGATACCAAGTGAGCTATACTGTACCTGTCTGTAGCGAGGGATCTAAAAATTTCAATTTCCCTTACATGGGCTCCTGTCGTCCTAGCTAACATTCACTATCAACTTGATGCAGCCCAGAGTCAAGCGAGAAGGAAATCTCAATTGAACGAATGCCCAGACCAGACTGGCCTGTGAATGTATTGGTGTAGGAGGGCCCAGGCCACTGTGGGCGGCACCATTCCCTAGACTGTGATTCTGGGCTCTATACAAATAGGTATAAGCCTGAGCCTGAGACTGAGCTAGTTAGCCTTCCTCTCTAGTTCCTGCCTTCACATTTCTGCTCGTGTCCTTGCCCTGACTTCTCTCAATAGTGACTGTAACCTAGATGGTTAAGCCAAGTAAATCCTATCCTCTTCTAAATTGTTTTTGGTCAGAGGTGGTTTTGTTTTTGTTTTCAGCAGAAAAGAAACCTAGAAAGTTGGATAAGTAAATTCTGTCTTATAAAATGCCTGGCATGGTCCGCTATTACAGAGAGGAGCAAGGAAGGCTACACTCATCACCTGACTTGGATTTCTCTGCCCTCGGAAGAAGGTGCTAAATGGAATTTTTTTTTTCCTGCCCGAACTCACTTCTCAAATATGAGTATCATCAAGGCATATTTAATTTTTTCATTTTTCTATGAGTAGTCCTGTATCCCTTTGGCCCACCTGATAAAAGTTGTCCTCAATTTTTGATTAGACAACAAACCATATCTTCTCTCAAGGCATGGAGTCCAATAGCCATTCATTGAGAGCCTCTGTAAGGTTATACTCAGAACAGCATTATGGGTGTTTGCCACAGTGAAGTCCCCACAGGGCTCAAGCCATACATTGTGAGGCTACCATTGACCTTTAGGGAAGGTGATCTACCACTAGGCTTATCAGAGCTCCTTCTAAAACATTTTAGAAAAGTTCTTTATTTTCCCCTAAATTTGAGATCAGTGGGAATTGATACATAATCAAGAACAGCTGTGTGCAACTGAGATTCTGACAGAAGAGTCATGCTAAGCTTCACATAATCAGATCAAAAAGAACACTGAGAGGGTCTGCTCCTTCTTTTATAGATGGGTAAATGAGTAAATGGATGAGGAGTTGTGTTCCACTGAGGGGACTACGATGTGATGGTTTAAACTCTAAAGACTGGGCTTCTAATTTGAGATCTCCCATTGGCCCTCCCCAAAGAAGAGCCCAACAACTGTAGCAGCTGTGGACAACAATTCACAACATATGACTAAGGAAAGTGTTAGCTACATTTCAAACATTCTGGCATGAAAACAGCCTACCTGGCTTAGTAGTCACCTCAAGTCACTCATTCATGCCCAAAAGTTGACAATATTGAGTTCATCAGTCACTAAGCATGTCTTGTTACAAATATCCTCATTGCTTTGGGGAATCAGAAAGAAAAAAGGTACAAACCACTGTTTCTTGCACTTAAACCTGTTCCTATCAAATGTAATAAACTTGGCATAGGACATAATATGTGTTTAGGACGTATTTCCCCACTAGGAAAAACAAATTACCAGCTATTACATAAACATCAGTCTCTCTGACCATGACCTTGCCTCAGAGCCATTTCCAAGGAAGGGACTAACTAGGTCAAGAGACGCAACCACTGACCACTTTCCAGTTGGGAGTGAAGGTTTGCCTCACCTTAGCAAATACAGTAAAATACCTAGGAGAGTTTTAATCAACTGGGAGGCAATGCAACCAAGCAGGGTAGGGTGAAGGAGTAAAGCCACGCTGTCACTACAGACCTCATCTAACAGAAATGAGAATGGTCTGTTCACAAAGGCAGATAACAAAATGTCCTGTCCTCTCTCTTTTTTGCTTTCTTTCCATACAATGGAGGGAGAGTCCCCTCTTTTACGGAGAACTACACAGGTGTTAAGTGAAAGACAGAAAATCTCTAGCCAGAAGTGAGTCTCTGATAGAGCCTTCAAATCAGGTGCGGGCAAGCTGAACAACCAGAGGGTGGAGAACCAAATCACAGCAAATGCAACCCCCCTGGATTCCATTCTTCCTTTCTGGATGAAATCTTACCACTGTGTGTTGGGGGCCAACTCTACTTTTTGTTCGTGTGCCTAAACATCCAAAAGGTAAAGAGTATTGAAGAAAACAAATAACAACTGTATAGTTTTGGAATACCTTCAGCTTTTGAAACCCAACCCAAGATATTTCAGCACACCAAATCCTACATCTACAGTGGACAAGGAAGTAGGACACTGTGGTCGAAAGAGTAACAGACATGTCAAGACCTTGAACCCCAGGTCCACCAATCACAATGAAGCCCTCTGCACAGTAGTTGGGTAGTCAGGTAAGCCTTTGACCATACAATTCACAATCTGTAGCCAAAAGGCAGTAGCTGTTTCACACAACTGTTCTGGGTTCTGATAAGAGGATCTAAGTACAGAAGGCCACAGTCTGTCAGCGCCATTTTGGTTTCCATACTGTTTTGCCATGGGTGCGGTGAGCACTGTTCAGTCTAACTGGGGAGAGTCAGCTTCTCAGAGCAGCAGTGAGTGAGATGGTTTGTTTTGTAATAATTTCAGAGAAAGGGTTGTGTGAAGCTTTGCTAAACTTATCCATGCTGTTCTCTGGTAAGCCTTCATTTCATAGGAAGCCTGTTTCTTTGCTTTAATCCTCTTCAATAAGCTGCTGGTATTCCCCATCAAGGACAGTCCCTCCTGGATTCTTCTGACCTGTAATGAAGAATATGCACCAAGAGAAGTCTAATCAGTGTGTTACAGTTATGATTTATCCGGGAAAACTGAATAAATTTTATTTTCTCAATGGATTAAACTTTATCCATTCATTATTCATTTTCTGTGAGTATAAAGCTGACACAGATAGATTCAGCCTCGAGTTGGCTGAACATTTTCAAGGCTTTTCAACAGACTAAAGCCCAGACCTCCTGATTTGTTTAATTACATGCTTGCATTATCACCCCAAAATGGTGCTGGGTCATAAATGTCCTGAGATGTGTTGTTTGTGAGCGAGGAGATTAATGTAATAAATCTTCATTGTCACTCATGCTATTAGGTACCTGGCCCTTGCACACCTGTTCTTATAAAAGAAAAAAAAGAGAAAATCCTTCTGAACAGAAGCATCCGATCAAACTGGAAATCCTCCTTCTTTAACCGGAAATGCCAGGTGCCATGGCCTTTTGTTTCGTAGTGGGTCATTGTTTTTCTTTGTCTTCACATCTTTTGCTTAGTGAAACACAAGTCTAAATGTCCTAGAACTTAATTACTACTTCTTGAATTTGATTTTTCTGTATAAAAAAAGATTTTAGTGAGATATTTAGTTTGAAAGCTAAGCTTGGCACCCCATTCACTTTTTGCTTTGGATTCTAAATGAGCACTGTGTGGAGCACAACTCTATACTGACTGAAACTAAGGAATGGATATGTTGAAAAACTTACATTTCACGTTTCCTGTTTCTCTAATGTCTTATGATCGTTTGATATCTTGGGACCTTGACCCCAGGTAGGGTTGTCTCTTCCCAGGATTTGCTAATTCCTATATATGGGTAAAATCTCTCTTCAACAAGCATTTGGAATGTGTAGGAGAATACCAGGACAGAGAAGTGGGAGGGAGTTTATTACTGGGGGTGGCTGCTGTCCTAGTCAGATTTTTATGATCATGATAGAATAACCATGACCAAAAACAACTTGGAGAGGTAGGAGTTTATTTCAGCTCACAGTTCCACCTGACTGTCTTATCACTGAGGAAAGTTAGGGCTGGTACTCAAATCGGTCAGGAACCTGGAGACAGGAGCTGATGCAGAGGTCATGGAGGAATGCTGCTTATTGGCTTGCTCCTCATGGCTTGCTCAGCCTGCTTTCTTAAGTACTCCAGAACCACCAGTCCATATATAGTGGACCATGTATAGTGAGGTGGCTATTCCCATCAATGATCAACCATCAATCAAGAAAATGCTGGAGGCATTTTCTCAGGTGAAGTTCTCTCTTCCAAAATGACTCTAGCTTATGTCAGGTTGACATCAAATTAGCCTATTAGGCCTATTCTGTTCAATTGGCCAATTTCTCTCCTTTAGTGCCAGTGCTATGATGTTTTTACTCTATAGCATTGCTATTAAGTTTGAAATCAGGGTGATGACTCTATCACATTTCTAATGACTTATTTCCTTTTTTATACAACAAATGAGATTTTACTTAACATCAAAAAAGCACCCAAGTACTAATCTAAGCATTAAAGATACAAAAATAAAGGTAAAATTCATGTTTTCAATGACATCTTTTAATGACTAATGGAAATATCAAAAATAACAATTATCATGAGAAAGATATGCTATTATACATCACATGTTATCTATAATATATTTTATGTATGGAAGTTCATATGTTATATATTATTCCATAACATATATAATTATAATGTTATATATGTGTGTGCATCTGAAAGCTCAGAGAAAAGAACTTCAAAACAGCAAAACCATTATATATTATACATATCATATATTAGTCATAATATACAAATATATGAATATATATAACACAAATTACTCATATACACACACACATACACACATACACATATGTATATAATCTCACAATCTTATAATGGCTGGAAGCTCAGAGGAAAGGACTCTGCTCTAGCAAAAATACTCCAAGAAGGAGAAGGCTGGAGATATGTCTCAGTGGTTAAAAGCATTTGCTGCTCACACAAAGGACCTGAGTTTAGTTCCCAGCACCCACAAGGTGGATAATAACCACCCATATAAGTCTACTTCCAGGGGAATCTGACATGCTGTCTGACTTCCATCTGCAAAGCACACAGCACATATGTCATGCATACACATACATACTGGTGCACATTCATACATAAAATAAAAATAAGCAAATCTTTAAAATAAACTACATACTGTTGATTCAATCATAACTTCCTTTATTGTTCCCAAACATTTGAACATTATTTTCCCAATATTTCTCATAGCTCAATGCTCAGCATGGATGGCAGACAAGAGGAATTCTGAGTGCTAATATGAATTCATCTGCACTTTTACTTATACTGTCCCAGTTGGAAATTACATATTACTCAATGCCCATGATCCAGTTCATGACTCAATTCCCCAATCTATAAAACAGAGACAATAATATTTGCCTGCTTTTATGATTTGGTATACAGCATTTAAATAGCATATTTACTTTTAAAGGACCTTATAATGATTAGTTAATTTTTTTCTAACTAGATATTCCTGCCTCAACATGATGGCCTGAAGACTAATGGGTTAATACTGTCAAATGCTTTTGAAGATGAGAAGACCTTTGACTCATAATATAGCATCTGACTTCCTTTGACACTGTGAGGTTTTCCAAGCATTCCCCATAGGCAACACCGGAGCAATGTCCTTATGTTAGCCCATCTCTTGAAGAGGTTTTCCAGCATGATAGGGCAATGGTCCAATGAAAACATGTCAGTTCCCTGTGGCACACAGGAGAGATCCTCCTAGTGATAAGTTCCAATCCTATGAAAGAAGCAGAGCTCACACTTAGCACATATGCTGCCTCCAAGCTCTTGTTGACCATTAAGTCAAGCCCATATGTGGAATCTAGGATATTAGACACTGACCAAGTCACCAGGAAGCCAAGAGTGAGAATGCATGTATTATGAAATGTGGAAAGCACACTTTTCTAACTGTGTAAAAATGTCCATCTCCACTAATTTAGTGAATCTCTTGCTAACTGGCACACCTTTACAGAAGATGTGTACTGCACAGCAGTATGTATTTTTATGTAAATATAATTATATCTTTGATTAATATTAGAGTTTTGTAGAATCTATCTTGAAGAAATTATAAAATGTCATAGTATTTATTAATATTGTTACATAATGAAATGGTATAAACATCTAACAACTAGAAAGTAAATCATATAATGTATACAAAACAAAGGGTTTTAGAGGAATTTGAAATCACATTTAAAATGTTTATTGATAAAAAAAGAAATATGCTCCATAAAACATGTACAAGACAGAATATGCTATAGGATGTCATCTAACTGAAAGATAGAATAATTAGCAAATTTCAACATCTTGATATTTTGGGTATTTCTCAATTTCCAAAATTCATACAATAAGAAAATTTATATACTAAATAAGTTTCACAGTTTATTGTCAATTCTGAGACAACATCTCTCATCCAGCTTGTTGAGAATCTCAAGAACAATTGCTCCTAAGACACAGTGGCACAATGATTACCACACCTTAAACTTGAACATGATCTTGCACTGAACAACTATACTGTATAGAGAAGCTCTTGTATGACATCACCTATCTAACCAGCCTACATGGTCCTCCTTTGTGGTGGTATCTGTTTGAAGGACTGAAACACTCTTATTCTTGGTTATTGGAGTTAAAACAATCTACTTTCTCCTTTCTTGGTTGGTCCATTCAACAAATAGTCAGTGAGCACCTACTGTGTGATGGACATGTTTATAATCACTGCGGATAGAGCAGGAAGCAAAACCAATGATGTGTCTTCTTTGTGGAGTTGATTCTATTATGAGAAAAATGGACAATGTACAAGACAAAATATGTAGTATTCTAGATAGTAGTAAAGTTCTAGGAAAACTCTAAAGCAAACAAAGATGATGAACAAAGTTGAGAGTGAATTTTAGATAGGATGACCAGCAAAGATATCACTGAAAAAAATCAATCTTTGAGGAAAATACAAAAGCATTGTAGGGGAGAAGTATTTGAAAACTGGGGCAAAAAACATCCAAGACAGGGAAAATAGCTAATTCAAAGGTCCTGGGTTAAGCATAAGACTTGTCTCAGGAAGTCAATGCCAGCTTGACTAGAAGTAGCTGCCTAGAGAGTTAAAGAAGTAGAAGATGAAAGTCAGACATTGCTAGGGGGCTCTAGCCATGAGGCCTGACAGGATTTAGCTCTTACGCTCTAGAAAGGAAGAGCCACTGGCATCATTGAAGAGATAAATTACATATTCACTGTGCTCTAAATTAAAGCTGGTGTACTGAAAAGACGGGGCAAGACACGATGCGTGGGATTCTTACAGTCCAGGTGGAGAGGCTGAGATTCAGGTAGGAGTGAGCTTACGCAGTATTGATGAGTTGTGTGTGAACTATAAAGGACAGCATCTGGATGACTCCAGGATTCGGAGCTGAGCAACTACAGGTGGAGCTGGCATTCCCTGAGATGGGAACATCATAGCAGCACAAGTTTGGGGGAAACACTGGGAGAGCAATAAAGAAGATAAATGAGCGTGTGCATGGGTGTACACCCACACACACACACACACACTCGCGCGCAAGCAGAATTACATAAGAATCCCCTCTCACTACAAGAAAGAGGGAAGTAATAACAGTAGTTGACTTCACATGCAGCAAGACATTCATATTAGTGAACCCCAGAAGCATGAAGCACCCCAGAGCTCCAGCCCCAACATATGTCACCACCTTCTCTGGCTTTCCTTCTGGTGTCATGCATACAGCGCGGCTGAAATCAGGCATCACATTCGTATCAGTAGACCACAGGCTTTCTTCTTGCCTAGAAGCTTGTCCCAAGGCTGGGGAGTAGAAGATGAAAGTAGTCAGATGTCTGCCACAGAAGCCTGAGGATCTGAGTGCAGACCATTGCACCCATGTGAAAACAAGGCTTGTGGACTGGCTGTTCCTATATGTCAACTTGACACAGACTGGAGCTATCACAGAGAAAGGAGCTTCAGTTGGGGAAGTGCCTCCATGAGATCCAGCTGTGGGGCTTTTTCTCAATTAATGATCAAGTGGGGAGGGCCCATTGTGGGCGGTACCCTCTCTGGACTGGTAGTCTTGGGTTCTATAAGAAAGCAAGCTAAGCAGGGCAGAGGAAGCAAACCAGTAAGAAACATCTCTCCATGGCCTCTGCATCAGCTCCTGCTTCCTGACCTGCTTGAGTTCCAGTCCTGACCTTCTTTGGTGATGAACAGCAATTTGGAAAGTGTAACCTGAATAATCCCTTTCTCCACAACTTGCTTCTTGGTCATGATGTTTTGTGCAGGGATAGAAACCCCTGACTAAGACAGCTTGGTGACATACATGTAAGCCAAGTGCTGAGGACATGAAAACAGGCCAATCCGCCGAGCTTGCAGATCAGCCAGTCTAGCCAATCAGTGAGCTCAAGGCCTAGTGAGAGACCCTGTATCAAAAGATAAGGTGGAGAGCAATAGAAAAAGACACTCGAGACACCCACTGTTGACCTCTGGCTGACAAATTGCCTACATGTGCACATGAGTACTTGCACATGCATGTACACACACATAGCCATATGCACATATGCACAAACACACACTCATACATATATTATACACAAAAAAATTAAGTAAAAATGCAGAGTCCCAGACCTCACTGTACTGACTTCACATGTACACTGAATGTTGAGACATGCAGAAGAATGCTAGATAGTTCCTAGAGCCAAAATGAAGTCCATGGAATCACCTTGAAGATTCTACATCTGGGAATTATGAATAAGTTGAGTGATTATGAGTAAGATGCTTCTGGCTGTGCACCTAACTTCTCTAGAGCAGGGGGATAGAAATGGGAATAACTTCTCTCAGTGAGAATACCTAGTGTAGAACAGACTTGTTGGGATCTCCACTACTGTTTTTCCAAAATCTGAATATCAGTCTTATTGGGAGGAATTTGATAGCCACACCACTGGGGGTCAAAAGGTGCAGCTTGTATTTTGAAATGGAGGAGTATGTGATGTGGGAAATGAGTTCCAACAATCCTGACAGCATGGAAGTATAACAAATATCCCCCAGTGAACTTACCCTGGCCGGTTTTATGTCAACTTGACCCAATCTAAAGTCATCTGAGAGGAGGGAAAATCAACTAAGAAAATACCTCCATAAGACTGGGGTATAGGCAAGCCTGTGGAGTATTTTCTTTGTTAGTTTTGGATAGGGGAGGGCCCAGATAATTGTGGGTGGTACCACCAATCACCTGGGGGGTCCTGGGTTCTACAAGAAAGCAGGCTGGACAAGCCACAAGGATCCAGATGCAAGTAGCACTCCTTAAGGGCCTGTGCATCAGCTCCTCCCTCCAGTTCCCGCCCTGTTTGAGTTCCTGCCCTAACTATATAATGAACAGTGATGGTGAAGTGTAAGCCAAATAAACCTTTCCTCCCTACAATGTCCATCCAGTTCTGATTCTTGAGCAAAAAGTTATGACTAGTTGTGGCCATAGGATCAGTCCCATGGAACAGAACTGTAAAGACAAGAGCTAGAAATGTGGATCTCACTGAATTAGACTTAAAGGCTTTACTGATTCCCAGTGGCAAGAGATGCTAGCTATTCACAGCATGCAATGGCAAAGCAGCCACATGTGTCGCCACCTATCATTCTTTTAATCAAATATTTAGAGACTATAAAATCGTGAATGGACAAGGAGTTGCTGCCTCACAACATCTCAGTGGAATTTAAGAATATACTGGGTTTCTAAAAGGTGGGTGATCATCCATCAGAGGAAAGCCACTAACCAGACTCTCAAAGCACAGTACAGGTAGACCAGTTGGCTCAACTATACTTGAAACTTCCAGTCCAGTATGAGATCATGCAGAGACTAGCGGGAAAGGCCAAGGAAGCTGCTACCTCTGCAGAGCCTGTCCTTCAGAAGCTTCCAGCTAAATGTCAAAGTCAAAGACTAAACCGGCAGGTGATGAATTGCAATGCAAACAACACTCACAAATTCACACTCTGTGCTCTCTAATGTGCCTGTGCCCTGCTTTTTTTTTCCTTCACTGAGAGCTGCATCATGAGGATAAATCAATAAAAAAATACAAGAAGAAATCAAGAATTTCTATTCATAGCAATACCATAACAGTTTAACCTCTAATGCTTTCAGAAATAATTTAAGAACATGCATCATATGCTAAGACAGAGGCATTGTGTACTGGACTAAATTCCAAATTTGCCCTAAGTTTTATGAAAACCAATTGTTATAAAGTCTTTCAACATTGAAAGAGTAGGATATGATAGGTAGGTAGATAGATAAATAGATGATAGATAGATAGATAGATAGATAGATAGATAGATAGATAGATAGATAGATAGACAGACACACAGACACACACACACACACACACAGACACACACACATATATATATGAACAGTTTTCTATGTGTGTTTGCCCTGTCATGTAATGTGCTTTAACTTTGGTCATTAAATTAGTTATGCATAGTCTTGCAGATTTCGCAGATAAGAAGACTAAAGTCACAGCTGGAATGTAAAACATTGGATTGGAGGCAGAAGCTACCTCTGGGTTAGGTACAAAATGAAGAAGAGAGGTATCTGAGAATTCACAGAAGCCTCTGTGTCTTCCCTATGCTATGTCTCTCTTGTGCACATATGCAATGCATATGTGTGTGTGTGTGTGTGTATACTCTACTTGCATGTATAATTGCACATACTTGTAGTGGCCAAAGGTTAACAATGGGTATCTTTGTCTATCACACTCCACCTTATTTCTTTTGAGATAGGCACTCTCACTTATAACTGGAGCTTGCTAATTCAGCTAGGTTAGCTGGCCGAAGCTAGTTGCTAACATCCTAGGATCAGCTTGCCTCGGGTCCCCCAGCCCTGGGGTCACAAGTGCATGCTGCTGCTGGCTTTCTAAACTCAGGTCATCGTGATAGCATAGCAAGCACATTTCCCACTGAGCCTTATCTTGAGCCCACAGTGTCTCTAACTTCTTAACCGGAATGTTAGGAGCACAGTGTTTGTACCACTCTCTATGAGTAAAAGATTTTATCAAAATAAGATGAGGAAAAAAGAAGAATCCTTATCTTGGGATTTACAAATACATTTTTGCCTAGTTCATCTTTGGTACAAAGCTCTTAATAAAAGATGTTTTATGTGAGAGAACAACAACAACAAAAAAAAAATCCCTACACAGTCAGTCAGTGAATTATACAAAGCAACCGTCAGGAAATCTGGTTTCTGCAGATATACTCTCTCAAGATTTACGTGAAGTTTTAGAGATAGAGAATTTGGGAAATATCTCATTTGAACAGATACAAAATGACTTGTTTGAGCTGCAAGTGCTGCATGGAATTGTCTTTCCCTTCCTGTCTCCTACAGGGAGCAAACAATGACCAAATAAGAAAGAAATTCTTGCCAGAGTCTGGCCTCTGCTAGCTGTAAGCCTCTAGCTCAGGGAGTGTTGGAAAAGACTTTTGCTGACTAAAGAAGTACCAAGGGAAGAGGAGGGTCCTGGCATGAGGCAGGAGAGAAGAGAAAGGAGAAAAAAAAATACAGAAATCAAATCACCACTGGACTGCCCCTTGTTAGCACAAAGTATCCTTGTAGAAACAAGGACCAGTTAGAGTGTTTCTCCCTGATTAATCAAAACAGTCCCAGAGTTTGGGAGTGATGGTATCTGGGTCACTTTTTAGTTGTATTTAAAAAGACTTCTGAAGACAGAATCTCGGAATCGCGTCTCCAACAGCTCCCTCGCATACACATGGCTTTTGTTTATTCTTGTTTGACTTGGTTTTCACATCTTTATACATGGCCTCAAGGAATAACTTTGATGCCGAATTTTTCTGGGAAAAAAAAAACGAATAAGTAAATACAGAAGTCACATACACATAGAATGCAAAAGTAGAAATCAATATCTGTCTCTGTCTCTGTCTCTGTCTCTGCCTCTCTGTCTCTGTCTCTCTGTCTCTCTCTGTCTCTCTCTCTGTCTCTCTCTCTGTCTCTCTCTCTGTCTCTCTCTCTCTGTCTCTCTCTCTCTTTCTCTCTCTCTCTCTCTCTCTCTCTCTCTCTCTCTCTCTCTCTCTCTCTCGTGTTTTTCTAGGAAGATTTTGTTTCAACAGCAATTACTTCTCTTGAGTACTTTCTGGATTCATCAACTGGGCAGGTATTCAGTCATATTATGAAATGTTATAACTGCAGAGACAAAATGCATAAAAGGCATAAAACCAGTTTAATTTGAGTTTTCCTCAGGAGAATATGAAGCAAAGTCTGGCTGGATTCCATGAGGCACCCTTCTCCAGGGTGGCTAATTTATTACCTGTCAGCCATGAAAATGTGAGTCTGTAGGGGAGTTTTGTTTGTTTGTTTGTTTTCTTTTATTCCATTTGTTCTTTTATGAGGGAGGTTTTTTTTTCCCCCTTTGACTTTCTAATTTATTCCGTTTATTCATGGAATTTTGCTCTGACTTATTTCGTTTTCCCCCTTCTGTTTGAATCCCTTGTACATCAAGGTGGGTGGCATTCTGCTGAAAATATTCTTTCAAGAAACATCATAAAAACGTATGAAAGCAGGATTTCATTTGAGCTGCCAAAGCTTAAAGAAAGCCGTAAGCAAAGTGAATAAATACTCTTCACATGACTTATGGCCACAAAGGATCTACTTAAAGGCATACATTCAGTCTATTCAAAAAATATTAAAAAAGAAAAAAAGAAGGGAGATGGTTTCCAGCAGGACCCTGGCCAATATAGAATGAGCTATTCCCCAACTCCCTGACCTGTTTGTCCACATTCAGACGCCTTTCCATCAAGAACCCCAAAAGGCTTACCCTTATGTTAGTTTACAAAGAGCTAACAAGGTTGACCAAATGTTTCAGTGTTTAGAACAATGTTCATATGTTACTAGATAGCAATAACAAAATCAAATCTAAACTCTGTTTCTTTTCTTTTCTTTTCTTTTTTTTTTTTTTTTTTTTGAGTTCCACATAAACTTTATCTACAGGGATAAGAATTTTGATGTGTATGCTGCAGGGCAGGGCATGAGGCGACACTGACTTTGTAAGCCTACTTTGATGCTTTCTTTCTGTCTAAACACCGTTAGAGACTTTTGATTTTGATTTTGATTTTCACTGGGATTCTACAGACATGAGCGGACTTAGCGGGGAAGCTAGCATCAATCTCTATCAATGATTTTTTTAAATGGAGATGAAGCAGGAGAGAGCGTGATCTCAAGAGGGTGTTGTGTGGGACTAGCTGAGGGTACTGCAGTTCCGTTTCGGCTCCCATGGGTGAGAAGTGGAGTGGAGTCGAGGAAAAAGTCTGCTAAGTGGAGTGGAGGTCACAGAAGGTCGCATTCAAAGGGTTAGCCAGGTAGCAGCACAGATATGTACTCTACTCAGGTGACAACAGACACTTGCATTTGGATTCAGGTGCACACATGATGCTAGGCACGGGCCAGGATATATGATGTGATTTTCAGTGATCCAGAAAGCAGCATTAGCCATAAGTGTGGAGAGAGGAGAGGCTTAAGGGTCAGAAAAGTATGACACCCTTCACATCACTGTAGCAGAAACTAAGAGAGGAAAAGCCTTCTTGGCTCAGGGCTTCAGAGGTTTCCGTTCACCATGGAGGGAAGGGCATGGCACCGAGAATGTCTGCGCATGCTCTGCTTGCTTGCTCCTCCACCCCCTCCCCAGAGCAGCAGCCTCTGGGATGGTACCACCGCATTCAGGACATGCATTCCCTACTTGGTTAATGTTCTCTGGGAACACCCTCGGAGACACACCGGAGGTGAATTTTACCAACCTCATGGGTGTTTCTCGAGTCTCTCAAGTCGATAATCAAGATTATCTGTCATGGGGGAAAGAAATGATATATTCAACTAGCACATGACAGAGGAATAGACAGAGGCATGGCATGGGTTTATGGTATATTCAAGTACTGTGTGGTAGAGAGATCGACAGAAGCACGGGGCGGGAGAGTTGGCAGCTCTAAGATACTCTGAGGGCGTGGAAGGCAGCTGGGTGGGTTTGGGGTTTTGAGTTGTGGGCAACAGTCAGCTCCAACAGCACTGGTTCGAACTAGTGTAAAGTCTGGATTCTCAAGGTGTGTACAATGAAAAGGAATGAGGTGGTGAGAGGGGGAGGAGGAGGAGGAGGAGGAGGAGGAGGAAGAGGAGGAGGAGGATATAAACAATGGAACCTAAATTTAATGAAGGGAGAAAAGGAGATAGACGCAGGGCTTCACTGGTTGTAGTGGTTTACTCCAGTAGAATGTGCTGAAGAGGGGTAACAGGAGTTCAAGGCCACCCTCAGCTACACCTTGGACTGTCAAGATGACTCAGCCTCCGACCCCGATGCACTGAGATTGAACGAGAGAACGGACTTCCATAGACTGTGTACGTTGTCCTCTGATCTCCACACAGGCACTGAGATGCATTCAGCTCTTCCCTAGCCCCATTTCCGGGACACAAAATAAGCAAATGATTACCTCTTATTTATAATAAATGAGAGAAGGGGAGCGAAAATCAATGAGATGGTAATTTAAAAAAAAATCAATGGATTGCTGTGTTCCACTGGGGTTAGAGGATTAGCTGAACCGAGTTCCAAATGGAACATGACGGAGAAAGCCGAGATCACTGTAGCACATGACACAAATGTGTGACCACGGGAATCTGTGCCTAAATGGGGAGAGGCAGAACATGAAAACAGGAAGAGAAGAATTTCAGGAGTAAATATCAGAAGGATTTTCTGTGCTGAAATATCTGTGACCTGTGAATGGGAAGCCATTAAACAAAGGTAGTTTTTTGATTTATTTAGGGTGTTTGCCTGCATGTATGTCTGTGCAGCATATAGGTGCCCCCTGCCCTTGAGGTCTAAAGAGGGTGTCAGCGACCCTGGAACCAGAGTTACGGAGGTTCTGAGACACCATATGGGTGCTGGGAGCGGAACCTAAATCTTTTGTGAGACCTAGAAACCAGAAGTTGGCAAACAAGAGTCTTCTCAACTGCTGAGCCATCTCTCCAGCCCCAGAAGATAAAATTTGTAAGAAATGAGAGAAAGCAACAATGGCCTATAGTATCTACAGTAAGGGTGTGTGTGTGTGTGTGTGTTACTGTCTGCAGAGAGGAGAAACAAGGCTAGGGTTGCCTAGAAGAAGGGTCGGTAGTGAGATGAACAAGGTAGAAAGGAACATGGAGGATACCTACCCCACTCTATGTCCAGGGACACAAGTGAATAACACGTGTTTCCAGGGACATACAGTCACCCCATGGGGAGTCACCGGAGCTCCAAGACGTGCTGCTCCATTCCCAGAGCCACTGTGGTCTTACACATGTATCTTCACTAATTTTTCTTTCTAATTTTTTACTCTTCCCCTTCCCATAATTATGCTAACTGGTACATCACCTCCCAGATACTTCTTAGGTTATAGGAAGTAACAATGAGGCACTGAAGACCAGAATACCCAACAGGATTAGAGGTCAAAGCTTGGATTCTTCATTGTG